>OY776112.1:7207434-8407434 GCA_963675035.1 Allygus modestus
TAAAATAGAAGGAAAATATTTTCTCTTGATATATATTTTATCCAATATTAATTTAAATTCAATATTCACAAAGTCTTATTTGTCAGGGAAACTTTGCTTGGATTTAAAAATGTAAATTAAATCATCATAGCAGCCAAAAATTTAAATTAATCGACTTGCTAGGCAATATGACTTTGCTACTATAAGTATTTAAAATATCTATCATACAAGCTCAATTTAATTACACATTATTTAAATAATCAATACACATATTAATTTCAAACACAGTATCTACTTACAATTTCCTGAGGTTTTGGAATGTTCAAAAACAAAATTATTATTACTTCAAAATACTTCAACATTTTACGTAACAAGTTTACTGACAAACAAATTAAGTTTTCCCTAAAATTTACTATTTCATATATTTAAAAGGAGAGATATAACACATCAGACAGTTAATACTAATAATAATATTATTTTGCCATTTACCAGTTTAAAATACAAAGATTGCAATTGATATAGAATATTATACTGAATTTTAGAGTTACATTCACAACATTAGGGCATACTTAGTCCGAAACAATTTATTCACTGGTTACTAATTTTCTAACAAGTAGGCCTACACTTTCATGTCTGATTGCTCTAAACAGGTTCAAGATGGCATTTTACTTGAAGATTAAAATATATTTTACCAATCAGTTCCCACAGATTTAATACTTTTAACTGAATGGAAATTACACGATAGAAAATAGAACATATTAAAATAAAATATTATGCTTAAAAAATATAAAATATTTAAATAAGACTAATTATTCCAAAGCCTCCATCATTGCATGTCTGGCCATTAGATAATTCCTGTAAAATGTAACTTTCAAAATAGTTTTAAGCTAAATACTTTAAAATTTATGTTCTCAAATATTACCCCAGTTTATGAATTTATTTCATTAAATAATTTTTAAACTAATAAATACTCTTACCTCTGCAAAAAAATCCCAAAATTGGTGAACAGGAGGGAAAAGAACAGGACTAAAGAACTAGATGAACACGGTAGCTCTTCCGATCCCAAAATGGCTAAATAGCAATCGTCAGGCACAACGGCGCACACAATTCAGTGTCTTATCAGTAAGAGTTTCAGAACAAACAATTCTTCCATTCAGGTTCTTCAGTGCAGATTAGAAGTTGCAAGCAGGTAGGCAAGGGGGAGGGCGCGGTGGTCAAAGATCAAAGTGGCTGTGGCTGCCGACTCAAGTTGATTTAATTAGCTCGCATACAGGGAATTTGAGACGCCTGCAGAGTCAAGGACGCAATAGCTGTGACAGTACTGTTTAGTTGTGGTATCCTCGTGGAAAGGAGCTCCTAAAATTCCACTAATTGACAATATGTTCATGGCCAGTGAACATTTGGATAGGTGGCAAATAAAAGGACTGTTACAATATCCACTATCCCTAACGGATAACGTGAAAACTTTTCCTAAAGAGTTTTTGCAATTTAAAATATGAAATTTACTTTATACATTATCGCTAAACGCTAAAAATTATATACCCAATTTATGTCTCTAGTTGGCAATACTTTTTATTTAAACAATGCAAAATAAATCGTTGTTGAATTTAGATTTTAATTTGGTTGTGACTGCTCTTGGACTGCTCTAGCATATTATGCAGGAAAACGTTTACTTTGCCAGTGTAAAGGCGGTCCCACACTCCTCGCGGACAGGCCTTAATCATTCGGCCGAATATTCTCCCGAATGTTCACTGAACATTCCGCCCCGAGTGTTCCCGAATGTATTCAAAAGTTCGTGCAACTCCCACACTTCTCGCGAATACTCCAAACTTTCGAAGTTCGGCCGAATGTTCGGGCATGTTCGCGAGAAGCCCTTAGGAGCTACGTCAAATCAAGATCTAGAAGTAGTATGTTTCACTGCTAGTCACGAAAGTGACCTATTTTAGGACCAGAAATAGGACTTTTGTTATCAGTAGTGAACGATACTACATGCACTGAACTTTAAAAAAAATTTCTGTTATTTCATAGTCTAGTAGTTTTTCGTAAGTAAGGATAAAATAGTATAGCCTAGGTCGGAAAATGAGTGAGGATCGAAAAGTCACTTTTGGTCCTAGTAATAAACTACATTTTTCCTCATACTGCAAACAATTTTAAAATAACAATAACAAAAACTAAATTTGCATTACTTAATTTACCATTCAAAGTTGGTTTCCATCTTGATCTTGCTATTCTAAATAAACAGCTGTTAAACAATTTTTTTTACAAGTTGAATAATTAGTTTAATTCTTATTTAACAGCTGATAACCTCGACCGAAAAGTCTCATCAAATGATGTTTTTGTCCTAGTACGAAAAATATCATCAAAATGATACTTTTTATACTAGGAGTAAATACCCCCGTCGCAGCAAACCTGCATACTCAGCGAATTTCCAATGTAAATATAAATGTCTTTATACTACATAGAGCCACTTACCAAGTTTCATAAAAATATATTCACAAATAAGCGATATATACAATTTTAATTATTCTCCATAAGAATAACATTGGGGCTGAGTACGTAGGTTTGCTGCAACAAGGAACAGAAAAAATGGGTTTTTATGCTAATGTCAATATAACTCAACTAGGTGAAGTCGTATACCAGTTTTTATTCATTTATGTTCATAATTAAGGGAGTCAGAGCATTTAATTATTATCCATAAGAATAACATGGGGGCTGAGTACGCAGGTTTGCTGCTACGGGAGAATTATGCAAAAACAATTTTTTGGAGCAAATATCAATAGACCTCAACGAGATGAAGCTGTATACCAAATTTAGTCAGTATACGTTCATAAATAAGCGAGATAAACAAAAATTCTTTTCCTCCATAAGAATAACATTAGACAACGTACTGTGTTTAGCACTTTCAATATCTCGGTAACCAATTGACGTAGAGGAATGATCGAAATACCAAATTGTGTGTTTTTTTAAGCTAAATCGAATGGTCAAAACTAAAATTTGACTTTTTCAAAAATTATATGTAAAAAATTCAAAAAACCCATTTTTGGGGTACAAAACCCCCCAAAATACCCCTTCCGATAGGTCGATCTGTCTGGTTTTCGAACTTAAAGTCATAAATGCTGCTTTACATATTTATACCAAATTTCGTCAAAATCGGATCATTTTTACGAGAGTTATCGTGCTCACGGACACATATATATATATATATATATATATATATATATATATATATATATATATATATATATATATATATATATATACAGTATCGAACGAATGGTGTTTTTGGGGTCCGGGGACCTCAAAACGAAAAGTTATCATGGTCCCGGGCCTAGGTCTTACCATGCCGACTACGGTAATAGCTTCTTCCCTATAGGGGAAATTCGCTAAAATAAAAACTTTAGCCCCTCAATGCATGTTTTGAAAACAACTGTTTTTGAAACAGTATTACGAAAAGTAAGACCACAAGTAAATTTGTAATTATAAATAAATACGTAATGAGCTAATCAATAAGTAAAGTTATATAACTTGAAATGCAATACTGAAACCCAATGACTGGGTTAAATGCATTATTTTTATTTAAATAAAAAGTTGATTGTTGATGTTAACAGATTTTGTTAAATCAACAACATCTCAGCGTTCTATATACCCATATCCATTGACTAAGCCGGCTCTGCTTCAAGACATGTTTGTGAGTTCCGCACCGGTACATTTTATAACAGCCGCTTACGCGATGTGATGGCGACGACGCGTAGGTGTGTAAATGTTCACTCAACTGATACGGTAGAGATGAATTTTAAATTGTAATCCAAACACTGAATATTAAACTAAAAATGTCCATCTAGTGGTGGTTTCTATATTACCAGATTTATTTGTTTTAATTATAATACGAATGCCATGTACAGATTTTTAATTAATTATAATTTGCGTACTAATAAAAATAAAAATGGTAAAAATACATTTTCTACTCGCCCTTAATAATTTGAAAACTTTTAAAAAATCTACATACCTATAATAATCTGGTAAACATGGTTAGAAAACTCAGTAATGCACTTGTTGCCCTTTAAAACATTAATCTGAAGTTTGATAACTAATTTACCAAGGATTAAATAAGAGAAATAAATAAATAATGCCTTTAACCAGCAATTTTCAAACAATAATGTTTGTTTACAAATAACTAAAAAAACTTTAAAATAAAAAGAACATTCTCTATTTGTATATATAAATCAGCAGATCCAAAATGAATCCAAATGTGTGTTACAAATGTTTTGGCTTCACGCCATTTTCAAACACCAGGACAGGAAACAAAAATCCGCTTGCATTGCGGATTGTTGTTTTCCGTGGTGTAATGTCTGTTTGTCTGTGTTTTATGTGAACCATGAGTTTAGTGTGGATTTTTAACGAAGCAATGCAAGTGGATATTTGTTTCCTGTCCTGGTGTTTGAAAATGGCGTAGAGTAAAAATTTATAACACACATTATTTGGATTCATTTTGAAACTGCTGGAGGTTTCAAGCAGCATATATTCTAATATTTCTAATTGAAGTTTCGGGGCTAAAGACATGAATTTTAATCTACTGTTCTGCCATTAACATGTCTAGAGCTTTTCTCCTTGCAACTTTGCTGAACTGTTCCATTCCTTTCGGAAGAGCATTGTATTCTTTTGCCCCAAAGTATCTAAACCCCTTCTTCCTACTTCTATGTAAAAATTCCAAATTGAAGTTCGTTGCTAGATGATTTACCTGAGGAATTCAATGGTATGTAATAGCTTATATATAACTATTTTTTTCCTCCCCCAGGAATGTGGTGGGACCTCCAACTCCAGCGAGTTTTCTTGGTCGTCTCCCGGACTCCCGGCGAGGTATCCTCCAGGACTCCAGTGCTTATGGACTGCAGCGACTACTTCCTCGGCGTGTGGCCTCACCCTAGACCTCGGTGACCTCAGACTCCCCCCCTGCCCCTCGGACCAGCTGGTGGTAGGGGGAGCGCCACTGTGCGGAGATCTACCGAGGGTGGTTCACCTACCTCTGCACTCACCCATGACCAATGTTACGTTCAGGTAAATAGAAAACTAACCTCAATTTTTGGATATCGAATGAAAATATCCATATCGGCTCACGACTCCCTTAATCACAATAATATTGAAGCCAAAATATCGATAGAATATTTTACTTTTATTATCAACCTAAAAAGCGAAATTTATTCATGAATTTAAAAGAAAACGCAATTTTACACCCAAACAAATGTAAAATATTCACGAAGTTTATCCATAAAATAAACTTTAACTTAACTTATTAACTTTAACACAAATTACTCAAATATTTCATTGAAACCATACACAATTCAGTTATATATATTAAGCAACACTTTATCACATACGAGTATTATTATGTTATCTAGATTATTAGTGAATTTCCTTTGGAAAGTGAACTATTAGCATGACCCGCACGGTGAAACTTAAGCCCGGGACCACCATAGAAGTTCCTAACGTGACCCCCTGAACACGTTTTGGGGGGTCGTTCAAAATTGTATATATATATATATATATATATATATATATATATGTATATATATATATAGACATATATATATATATATATATATATATGTGTTTGCACTCTAGCGGTCGCATTTTTTGTCCGATTAACTTAAAATTTGGTAGGGACGTTCCTTTCTGTAATCAGTTGGACAAGTTCGTTGGGCAAAACAATCGGAAAACTCTAAACCCTTTTTTTGGGGATTAATCTTTCAAATTTAGGGTTTTTGGGCCCAAAAAGGGTCAGAAAAGCCCCGGATGTAAAATTAATGCATGTAAAAAGATGGAAATTAGTGAGGAAAAAGTTTTAAGCCCTCTCTCATAATACTAGCATAAATATTTACCGAGTTATTAAAGAAAATGTGTTTTGACTAAACACAGTACGTTGTCTTATGGGGGTTTTACACTAGAAAAGCCTGTTATTCCTTTGTTAGAGTACTTTTATCATCCCCAGCAACCTCACGCCTACTTTCAAGCCTGCCTGGACCTTCTCCTAACATTATAATGCGCAAAATTGTATTACCAGCTTTGCAGGTAAATGAAACCAGGAACATCAGAACAGCCAAAAATCAGTGTTTTCAGATTTCAATAAAAATTGGAATACATGTTTGTTTTTACACACATTTTGAGTTTTAAAAGTTTTTTGTGGAAATTCACTTCCCTCACGTCAGCGTGCTGCGTGCGAACTCGTTTTTCAATTGTTTCAGGTTATCTGAAAAGATTGTAGAAATAATAATGCGAATAAGTTCAGGTTTTTTAGACTAACTAGGCCACGTTTTATGATGACATGAAATTACCGTTATGGATATCGATAAATGCGATGTCGGGGAAAATATCGACGGTAATAATAAATCGGAGGCCAGTTATCGATGTATAAATATCGAATATCGACTTCTTTATACCGATATTTTTGATCAAACATCGATACCAAACACTAAAATACGCTTTAACTCTGGGGTTCCAACCCCTTGGTAATTTCATACATTACGCGTGGTAATTCAGAAATTGTATTTGTCAAAATACTGGATAAGTTATGCCAGTTAATACAAGTATTGCAGTAGTGGAAAGTTAATATTTCCATAACAACATGAAAGGCAAGGGAGTCTGTCTATTCTCATACTCAAAATCATTCAAAGGTTTAATAATCCCATTTACAAACAAACGCTAAGAATAAACAATTAAAGCCAAATAAAAAATAGTAGACTGCATGTAATAAAAATACTTTAAAGAATAAAGTGATGAAGCCAGCGGAAGTTTTGATTATTTTGTTAATTTTTTAATTGTGGAGATCCTAGCGATTATGATGTAGGGTTTAATCGCAAAAACTGTCAACTATTAACCGTCAAAAAGTTAGTAACTTAAATAAACTAGTCATAACTCAGTGGTCGAAATTCGACCAAAAGTTATTTTAATAATAATGGCTTTTTGGGTGAGTATGAGTAGGTTTAAACAAAAACCTTTGAACGAGTTTGACGAGGCTGGACTTCATGAATAAACAAATCAATTAGTGTATTATCCTAAATATTTCTCAACTTAAAGTCATATGATTATATAACTTATTGGATAATAAGTATTCGATAATCGATGTATAACAAATGTTACCCTTTTTCAGAGGAAACCCAGAGGGAGGCCCAGGTTTTAACATATCGGTACGCCAAGCAGAGTGTAGTAGCCGATTAGTAAGCCAAGTGGAAAACCGCCAGGAAAATATGGAGAACTATAGTTGTGGAGGAGAGTTCTACGGGGATAACGTTGTCATTGAGAGTCCAGGGTATCCATCGCCATACCCTCCAGAAGTCTACTGCAGGTATACGATCAGACGGACCAATGAGGAAGTCTGTCAGGTGGAAGTAACCTTCGAAAACTCTAGTTTAGAAATGTCTGATGGCTGCTACAAAGATAGACTTGAAATCCACGGAGATCGTCTTTGCGGGGAGTTGAAAGGAGTTGGGACATACGGCATAGATGATACTCTAGAGATAAGGTTTGTGTCAGATTCTGAAGGAAGCGGAAAGGGATTTAAGTTATTAGCGAGACAAATCAGGTGTGCAGACACACCCATTGTGGTAGAGGCTCCTGAAGAAAATGATAAACAGGATGTCTTGAACGACTGTGATCCCCAAAGAGCGCCAATATTTCCTCCAGTTGTAGAAGGGTATCCTAGAGTTAAAAGACCTTTCCCTCCATTCTATCTTCCAGGTGAAGTTAACAGGGACCACCCTCCCCCGCAGAATTACCCTCTCTCGCAAAACTACCCTCCTCTGCAGAACTACCCTCTCCTGCAAAACTATCCTCCTCCACAGAACTCACCTCCCCCGCAGAACTACCAACCCCAAGATGGTTTTCGTGGAAATCCTCCTGTTCAAAGATTACCATCGGTAACTACCTCCTCCCAATTCCCTTCAAGATATCCTTCACCTTTCAACCCTTTTAACAAATATGCTCCTACTCAAGGTTATACCCCTCCAGACGTTTCAAGACCTCCTAATGAAGGACCGTCTCCATACATTCCAAATATCCCTGGCTCTTTCAACACAAATTACCCTCCTACATTCCAAACACCTTCTATAGCTCCGTTCTCCCAAGGTCAACAATGCTGCGGACGTATTTACACTGACAGCCACTTCCTCATCGTCAGTCCTGGGTTTCCTCGTAGCCAATCGTCAGACTGCATCTACACCATTCAGAGGTACAGCCCTCTCACTTTCCAGGTACGATTTCAATTCCGATTCTTCTGGGTAGGCCAAGACACCGGGGATGGTTGTACTGGAGGAGCCCTTGAAATTGACGGGAATAGAATTTGCGGATGCAAAACCGGAATTATTTGGACATCACAATTCTACGACTCTGAAGCAGTGAAAGTGTTGCACCTAAGGTTGGACTCTTCAGGTGACAGGTTGTTTAGTGGGTTCGTCATTGAGGTTTACCAAGACGATTCTTATTCGGGGAGATATAAAAGGAGTAAGACAAAACCTAGAGGTGATGAGTTTACTTTGTCTAATGTTAAAATAGTGAATGTCACTCAGAATGTTGAGACTCTTGTGGAACGAGTACCTTTGGGGTTGCAAATAAATGAGAACCAGCTCTCGGATAGAACTCATAGCCAGTTGGTGTGGGATTCAAACCGACAGACGTGGGCTTTGCCTGCGGACTTTTTCTGCCTACGTTGGTCCTACCAGGACTGGATTCTTCTGGCCAAGGAGGCGTTGTGGAGTCAATACCAATGTCCAGTGTCTACCCCACAGAGCTCCGTCAGCCCAGTAGATTCCTCCAGGTTTGACATAACCGCTTGCAGGACGTGCTACTACTTTTGTCGCCAGAATTGTCAGTGTTGCTGAAACACGAGTGGTTTAACTGGGAATCAGTAAAAGCTCTCAGTAGTGATTTTGAGTTTCTATAAAAATAAGTTAGCATCATACTCGTGACTTATTTTAACTCATTCCTCCTCTCCCAGTTCCCCGGCACTCACATCATACTCGTGACTTATTTTAACTCATTCCTCCTCTCCCAGTTCCCCGCCACTCACATCATACTCGTGACTTATTTTAACTCATCCTCCTCTCCAAGTTCCCCGCCACTCACATCATACTCGTGACTTATTTTAACTCATTCCTCCTCTCCCAGTTCCCCGCCACTCACATCATACTCGTGACTTATTTTAACTCATCCTCCTCTCCCAGTTCCCCGCCACTCACATCATACTCGTGACTTATTTTAACTCATTCCTCCTCTCCAAGTTCCCCGCCACTCACATCATACTCGTGACTTATTTTAACTCATTCCTCCTCTCCAAGTTCCCCGCCACTCACATCATACTCGTGACTTATTTTAACTCATTCTTCCTCTCCCAGTTCCCCGCCACTCAGATCATACTCGTGACTTATTTTAACTCATTCCTCCTCTCCCAGTTCCCCGCCACTCACATCATACTCGTGAGTTATTTTAACTCATTCCTCCTCTCCCAGTTCCCCGCCACTCATCACAGGATGACGCAGATCACCAGCGTTGATTTTTGGCTAGTAAAAAGGTTTTCTGTTAAACTTCAACCACCTTTATAAAATTGTGTATATTTTGTAAAATTAAGTTAATTAATGAAGTAATAACCCTTTGCTAGGATTTTTTAAAGAGTGTCTTTTGTTTTGTATTTCAAAAATATTTATAAGTGTATATTATAAACTTGTAAAACTAGTTGTGTCCAAGAAATGTGTTATTATGTATACAAAATATAATATAGTTTTGGATACAAATTTTGCTATCCCTCCCAATAAAACTTGGAGACATTTTAATTTTTTTCTAATAATTACTAATAGAGTTTGTAAAAACTATATTTGACAACTTGTAGCAAGATATGTGCTTATTTCATTTTCGCAAATTTATACATCTTACGCCTTATACAAATGTTTTAATTGTTTGTTTATGAGGTCGTCGCTGTATATTTTCATAATGCAACTTAAAAACTTCTTTATTAAAAAAAATACTTTAATCATTTATATTGTAAATTGTCAATATTTTGTATGAAGCATCCTTGATTACCAATGGCTATGTAAAACGTAAATATTATAATTTGTTCACAAGTTTTAAAATGAATATTTAGCTGTAATCAAGTTAATGGTTTAAACACTTTATTAAAAAATGAGAGTAAGGGATTTATGTTTGTTATCTTATTGTTATACTTAAATGCACACGAGACGTCACGAGTCTTATAAATAAAATGATAAAAAGTTTAGGATTGTAATTAAGTGGGGAACGAACTTGAGTTTCAAATTACTGATTACAACGTTAAAAGCATAACAAATTCTCCCCTTACCCTGAGGTAAAAAAGTTCTCAGGGTGGATAAAAGTAAAAAAAAACTTTCAACAGAAGATATAATAACACCACCAAAAATGTTGCTGTGCTTAAGCGGCTTAGGTGGTATTATACCAGCTAAAGTACAGTACCCAGTTTATTCCAAAGGTTTGGTATTGTATTGAACTACCATCGATACCTGGTTCTCTGCATATATTTCCATTGAGAAGCGAAACCGCCATTCTCAATCACCTGATGAACTGACGATTTCGCTACACTAACGAAATCCCTTAGAGTGAATTCGTCGTGCTTATTTGCCTTTAAGAGTCTTCACCACCGGAAGTGGCCGGAAGCTATCTCGGAGTTTTGTTCCATAAGAATAATGTTAACTTTGTGCCTCCATTACTCCTCACCTGATCGTCACATATAATTCATTTTGGTGTAAAAATAAAGGTGTCTTTGTCCTGTAGTGAAAGACAATTTCGAATCTCAAATTTTTGTACAAATTAATGAGAAACTGTACAGTATTACAATTGAAAATAAAACAGTTTATAATAAAATCACAATGCCCAAATTAAGGAAATCGAAATTGTAACATTTTGTGACTGGAGAGGAGTGAGCGCGTATCGGGTGAACAAAACTTATTGAACAAAACTCCCCCTTAGCAAACTCCCCCTTATTGATGGCTTTCGGCCACTTCCGGTGATGAAGACTCTTAAGAAAAGCGAATTCACTTAGCTCACTCCTATTTTAATATACAATTATTACGAGTACTGCATTCTGCAGTAAGTCTGCAGTAGGTTCTGCAGTAATTGAATACCTCAAACTATGTTCAGTAACTATCACCAGCTATGAGAAACCATGTGATCCATTACATATAAACGGATACTAGACCGTCCATTGCTCGAAAAAGAGCAATGCTCCGTGTAAGGCTAAAAAATCTAGTTTTAAACTTATGACTTTCATGTTAACTAAAACCAAAATGCATAGTAAAGTTCGCTATTAGGTAAGGATTGACTCAAACCACATGTTTGGGAATCCCTTTCTTTTAACAGTTTTTAGCATAAGCGTAATGTCTGTATTTTGATAGGAGGGACAAACATGGTCGTGACTGATATTATTGTTACTTTTCATATATTACAATAGTATTTTCTCCAAATTATTGGGGGGGGGGGAACTGCCCCTCCTTGCCACCCCAGACCGCATGCAAATCTGTCTTGTAGAAGTCTCAAGACAAACTGTCCAAACAATGCGAATTTTTACCCCACTTTAAATGCCGTATGAACGTTTTAATTATTTTTTTGCTGTTGAACGATAAAATATTCGAATTGTGACCAAAACCTGCAAATATAGGGAGGATTATCTTTCATTTAGTAGCCTACAAACCTCATGTAATTTGGCCCTGTGGAAGTCTCAGACAAACTGTCTAAAGAGTTAATTGTTTCCTTATAAGGATATATTATAAGGATAAAGGATTGTGTTTTAAATATAAGGATACTATACTTGTGTGGGCTAAGGGGATCATTATGCCACTTATAAGGGGGGGGGGGGTTCCAGTGGCAACAATGCGGCCGGGCATACTCGTTTTGCGCACAGTGGTCAGGAATCTGTCAAAAACATGAGTCGTTTTGCACACAGCGGTCACTTGAGATCCCTCCCGGTCTTAGTTGTTTTGCGCACAGCGGTCACTTGAGATCCCTCCCGGTCTTAGTTGTTTTGCGCACAGCGGTCACTTGAGATCCCTCCCGGTCTTAGTTGTTTTGTGCACAGCGGTCACTTGAGATCCCTCCCGGTCTTAGTTGTTTTGTGCACAGCGGTCACTTGAGATCCCTCCCGGTCTTAGTTGTTTTGTGCACAGCGGTCACTTGAGATCCCTCCCGGTCTTAGTTGTTTTGCGCACAGCGGTCACTTGAGATCCCTCCCAGTCACAGTTGTTTTGAGCACACGGTCACTTGAGATCCCTCCCGGTCTTAGTTGTTTGCGCACAGCGGTCACTTGAGATCCCTCCCGGTCTTAGTTGTTTTGCGCACAGCGGTCACTTGAGATCCCTCCCGGTCTTAGTTGTTTTGAGCACACGGTCACTTGAGATCCCTCACGGTCTCAGTTGTTTTGAGCACACGGTCACTTGAGATCCCTCCCGGTCTTAGTTGTTTTGCGCACACGGTCACTTGAGATCCCTCCCGGGCTTAGTTGTTTTGTGCACAGCGGTCACTTGAGATCCCTCCCGGTCTTAGTTGTTTTGCGCACAGCGGTCACTTGAGATCCCTCCCGGTCTTAGTTGTTTTGCGCACACGGTCACTTGAGATCCCTCCCGGTCTTAGTTGTTTTGCGCACAGCGGTCACTTGAGATCTCTCCCGGTCTTAGTTGTTTTGCGCACACGGTCACTTGAGATCCCTCCCGGTCTTAGTTGTTTTGCGCACACGGTCACTTGAGATCCCTCCCGGTCTTAGTTGTTTTGCGCACAGCGGTCACTTGAGATACCTCCCGGTCTTAGTTGTTTTGCGCACACGGTCACTTGAGATCCCTCCCGGTCTTAGTTGTTTGCGCACACGGTCACTTGAGATCCCTCCCGGTCTTAGTTGTTTTGCGCACACGGTCACTTGAGATCCCTCCCGGTCTTAGTTGTTTGCGCACACGGTCACTTGAGATCCCTCCCGGTCTCAGTTGTTTTGCGCACACGGTCAATGCATAATGCACTAATGGGCCGACCGCAGGTTTAAATTAGATCAAGAATATCAAAGACTAACATATCAGTTATTGAAATAAAAAGGAACAAGACAAACTTTAAACATATTATTAGTTGGCGAAAAACTCACCTGTAAAACTAAATTGAAAATATTTAAGAAATACTAATCATAGGATGTTGCTGCTTAAGGGTTATTTTGCTTGTTGTTGATAAAAGGTAGTGATGAGAGTTGCCAAAATACGTTAAGAGATTGTCATATTCTGATAAACAGCGTACATTAAGATACACACACCCAAACCGCATTCTTTTGCAATTCGGGAACTACCATTTAAGGCAAAAAATCCCAAAACAACCCCATGATGGTGGTGTCAAAAGGAATTTGTCGCTTTACTAAGAATGCGGTTGTAAGGATAAGGCTTTCATAGGAGTATTTATCCTTAGGGAACATCTAAAATACTTGAATCTAGATCATCCTACACTTGATACTGCATTCTTGATACTAAAAAACATAGTAACCGTAATTTTGTATAAAGACACATTTGTCGTTTGCCAAAGAAACATATATAAAACATACTATGTCATATTATCTCCATTAATATTGCATATCCAACAATGGGTAGGGAATGAAGGGATTAGTTCTAGCCCCATTAACAGTGACCGTGTGCGCATACCGACAAACTCATCGGGGGGCCATAAAACTGACCCTCGTCAAAAACATGACCGCTGTTCGCAAAATGGGTATCCCCATGCGGCCCGGCCAGTTGGCTCCCTCCTCCTACCATAATATGCAACCAACGAGATAAATATACATATATATATATATATATATATATATATATATATATATATATATATAGTCTAGTGGCTTGAAGGGGCTAAAGCCCCTAACCTTTATCCAATGTTCTGCCTCATCTGATTTTCATGCTGAGGAAAATATAACATTATAAGTAGGATCACATGTTTTAACGTAAACAAATGCAGACGTTTTTAAATCCTCATGCTTTTCTTATGGGGGATGTTTTACATTATTTCTCGTTTGCTGGTAACTTTTTGGAAGTACTGCTATTTTTCCCGAGTCCCTGGGATCAAGACATTTAATTTTAGCCGTCTCCTGCGATTTGCCAAACTCCCATAATTTTGACTTAAACAATTTCGCTTACAGTATTATATATAAAGATGATATTCATATTAGAGAGTTAAATATACATTTAACTTTAAAGTCAAATGACCGGAGAAATAACAGATATGCAAAACGGGTATAGGATTATGTTTTAATTTTAATATATAAAATCCGAATAACACTGACTGACTGACCTATCACGAAATCTCCAAAACTATAAGGTCTACAGAGTTGAAATTTGACATATAGGTTCCTCTTTGGCCCTAGGTGTTTGCTAAGAAACGTATTACGAAATTTTCCCTGTTTTCAGCCCCGCTGGGTCTCAAACCTCCCATGTATTCCTTATGGACATTCACTGTGGTTTGAGCTGATGAAAATTCAAACAGCTGATCTTGATTTGTAGTAGTTCCACGGGCTAACCACAGAATGCAGCTTACACAACTATTATAGTTTACGCGGGCGAAGCTGCAACGGGTCGGCTATCCTTTATATATCCTTTCCTAAGAAATTCCAGTTCCACCTGTCCTCTAGCTTGTATACAAGGAAGAAACAAAATGACAAACACACACAGTCAGACTTATAGCATTAACGACAGTCTTTTTGTTGTGTCTAGGTATAATATAAAATAAGACGCAATGATCTTCAACCTTTTTTGGCTTAACATTTAATATGTTTTTTAATGTATATAAAATTGCGTTTTTCAATTTGTTGGGCGTTTAACTGAAAATTTAAATGGCTGCCACTATGAAACGATAAATGTCAAATTCAGTTCCAAATTAACCCAAAACCGGTGTTAATGTGTGTTAATATATGTGTTAATTAAAAAATTACACACAGACACACAGACGAGAAATGGAGTGGGATAGGTCCTGTGTTTAAATACATTTTTTAGTTTTTTCGATCTCAGAAAAAAGTTTCTGAAGTTTCTGGGGACAGTAAGAAAACACCCTATAGAAACGAGCTTCTAGAAAACAATTGATTAGATTTACATATATTGAATTCCGATGATATTTGTATTCGGCTGCTTTACACAACATATGGCTTCTAAAATCTTACAGTTGGCAAGACTGGTACTATTGTTCAGCTGTCAATGGATGTGTCAGTGCTACCAACACAATAATGTTGTGTGATAATCACCCCATTCATCGAAGGCGAAATCGATATCCGTTCGCTCCTCCGATACTACTCCTTTCACTTCCTCCTCCTCTTTCCTCTTCGTTACGTGTTTCCGGTAGGGATGCCTGAAAACGAAGGGGATCGACGACATGCAAAACATAAAACTAATCAAATAAAACTAATTGTTAAAAAAATTAGTTACAAGTACCTGGGGGGGGAGGCCAGTCAGTTTGTTTAGACCACTCGGAGTAATATTTCACCACTTCCCCCTATTGATAATCAGATTTGTATAACTCATTTTCCTCTTTTCTAAATTTTTAAGGTCCCTCCAGTTTTTATTTATAGCTCAATGTCCCTTTGATTTATTTTACTACTCTATATATGTAATCTTCACTCAAATCTTTTAATCTCTGCTCTCAGGAAACCACATGTTAATAATCATAAACAACATAAGCATTACTTTGACAGTTCCCTGGTTGATTATGAATAGCTGTTACAATTCTTTTGATTTGAAACTCCATAAGCCCAATGTTATTTTTTTTATTTTGTCATTTTAGTTTTTTTTACATTATTTGATTTTTCCTGGGGGTGAGACCTGTCTAGAACTTATTTTTATCCCAGAAATTAGTTATTTCGAACATTTGAAGGAAATCGTTGGAGCCGTTTTTGAGATCAGTGTCGCAAGCAAGCAAGCAAACCTTAATCATACTAGAGTATAGGATTTGTAGGTATGCTCAACTGAAACAAGTCATCCTCTGTTCTTAACTTACCTCCTATACTTAGTATATGGGAAAAGTATTGTTTACTAAACAACTTTCTAATTTTTGTATCGATAAAAATATCCGTTTGGTGCTCCCTCAACCAAACAAGGTGTTCAGAACTAGGGAACTAGAGATCCTATCTTGAAGGATTTTGATCCCCCAAAACCGCTAAAAAACGTGACAAAACCAAATTTCTCAATAACGGTTTTAACGATTTTGATTAAAATATCAAGGCATCGAACGAAATTGCACCATCGGCATTTCTGGGATAAGACGGGTTCAGAAATTAAGAGACTTAAAAAGATCCACAATTCATAAAGGTTTAGGGTTTTCATAATGCCATGAATTTGAAAATAAAGTTCATCACCATTAAAATTTCGTATTTTATTATTATTTTCCGACCAGTGGTTGCGGAGTAAGATGGACATTTTATCCAACAGTAAACATGGGTAATAGCACAATTTTAATTGATCTTTTATTTACTGATAAATCTCATTAAAACTTGGTACGCAAGTGCAGTTAACATTGACCAATAGAAGACATTTGCGATTTGTTGCTACCTTATCCTGGTGGAAGGGGGAATTTCCCCACTTAAACCCAAAGTGAAGCGAATGACTCTATAGTGCCTCCAATAAAGGATAGTAAGGTTACAGGAGGATATTTCTAAACAAATGTTACTAAATGATTTTATAAACACGTACGCTACGTTTGATATGTTTAGTAAACAAAATAAATTTATTCATTGAAATAGAGCTAAAAGAGAGAAAGTATGTGTCAGTGTTCTGATACTTTATTTTACTCTTGGGTTTATTTAAAAAAATAATATTTGTCTCCCGTACTGCCTTGCAAAAGGACTCCACATTGCATAAAGGTGATTTCGATTCACGTACAAATTGGTCTGATGAACCTTCTCTAGGTACATTGCAATTTGCATGGTTATAACATTTTAATGGCTGAAATGAAAAACTACGAAAATCTAAGCCAGGCAATATGAATAAACCTTTATGGTGTATTTGTGTGAGGGAGATGGAATGGTAAAAGTGAGAAAGACAAGTACCCACTCATTACCTGACATTTTCTCTGGATCTATTATGTTTCCCATTGGTTGAAGCAACTTTTTGAAATTCTATCGGGTCGATTTTAATGCCTGATTCGTTTAAAGTATGTTGCATAATATTAAAGTGCTTTGTATGAAATACTAGCTGTGTACCCGTCCTTCGTACGGGTTGTATATAGAAATAATAAATTAATTAAAGAAAATAACAACCCAATGAATTTTGAAATAGTTAAATTGCATTTTACATTTTTACTGTACAGTTAATAAAAATTAACGAAATATACTGGCATATAGGTTAACAACATGATTTCAATAAAGACGTTTATGAGACCACGTTTAGTTTTGAATGTCTCGTTCTCAACCCTTAAAAGAGCATAATAAAACTTCTGAACCCCTTTATCTTCTCCAAAATACATTTTCTAATTTACTGTTAAGTTGAGACGCTCAGTGGTCGGCTAAATAAAACATCTTTTTAGAGAGGCGTAGATGTCGTCTCACGCATGACAAAGGGTCTGTATGAAATCTCCAGAGAACAACACCGTGACTCCCCATTATAGTCATGATGCTGTTTCTTATGTCCTTTAAGGTACCAAATTTTAGGTCTATTGGTTGGTGTGTGATGATTAACACCCTTATATTAAAGGCCAGTGGGGAAGATCCCTTGAGTATATTTGTATCTGGATATGTCTGCACAGGGGCGGATCCAGAGGTCATGTTTGGGGGGGGGGGCGGTCACCGAAAGTTACCCTTGCCCCTTCCCTGTGGATAGTCCCTGGCACCTCCCATTATTGTTTTTAACTATATGAAATTATACAACGAATGAAAGTAAGTTAACATAATATATCAATAACCTTGTACTCAAGAAAAAAGCAAACTTAACTTTATAAACAAGCTAAAGAAAAATTAACTTTAGTTCTACTGCACCCGACCGTAAATAAAAATAAAATATTTAGGCATTTCGCTTTTTTATACGTCATCTGTAGGCGTCTAAGAACAAGTAAGATGACTAAATAAAAAAATTATTTCAGTGTTTACCCACGTATTTAAAATTTGCAATACTGAACTATACTACGCGAAGATACAATTAGGAATGAGGCTGACAGCCAAGGTCAACCACTCGAAAAATGAAAATATCTAACCAAATTTTTACAAAATAATAGTATATTTCACAACTAGTGGGAAAAGTGTGATTTTTCCTGGTGCTCGTTCTCTTTAAATTGTTCGTCTACGACTCGCAATTTAAATACGACTCTCACCAGGAAAAATCATTTTCCCACGAGTTTTGAACACTATTTTTCACGATACTAGAGGAAAAAATTGTTTGATACAACAGCAAAAAATATGAACAAAAGACGAAGTAAAGTAAACACAAGAAAAGATTTATATTATTTAAAGATATTATAATATTTTTAAAGATTTATATTATTTACTAGCAGATGTAGCAGCGGACCCACAGACCCTGGCGGTACCATGTTTTACAGAGGAGTGCCTGCTGCATTCTGTGGTTAACCTTTAGAATAACCATAATTTGTTTCTTGTTATCACCTCATCAAATATAATAAAATGTCCTTATTAATAGCATTGTAACTTTTAAAACCCATTGGGGTGGAACTCTAAGGAAAACTTGCAATTAAAACTCTCCATCTTTCCTATGTTAGGTATAAAGAATTAGTGCATTACATTTTATTCCTCCAGAATATTGGAAATTGGAAAATTAGTTTTGAAAAATTTAGGAATTTGTATTTTATGTATTCAGATTACACATCTGTCCTCATTACCTTTGCTTAAGTATATAAAAGGGTTCTAGATTATGTTAAATTAACTTTTTAAGTTTTAGTTTAAACGGTTATAATCTTTATAGATGCCACATCAAATGCACTCTGTCCTTACCACAATTGAAGTATGGTATCTTCCTCTTATTCTTAAAATGATCTAACTTGTGGCCGGTAAAGAGACCATTGAAGATAAAAAGTTACTTGCTACCTGTTTATGGGACCGTCCATAAATTGCATCATAGCCTGATGACTTCCTTGGTTTTTTATGTAAAATTAATGGATATTAAATTAGAAAAAGGGCTATGGAAATATTATACCGTGCAAAAAGTAGAGTAAAGACAAAAACATTGATATTTAATTAAGGAACTTACTTGACATATTGGTGGATGTATGTATGGTGATGTTTTAATGTAAATTAGAGAAGAGAAGAGACAAGAGACAGTGCCAGTGCCGAGAGAGGCTGCTACCACCGAGAACACCCTGAAAACGTTAACGGCGACGTCAATGGTCTCTTCTCTAACCATTTGCGAATCAGAGATAATATTTGTTTGAGCCAATTTGTATATCTTTAAGTAAGTCGTCAATATTTTTATATCCGTCAATCCAGTGGAAGATAATTCATCCTTATTTATACTGTTTTGTGAATATATGTGTGTCGTGTAAAGGCATGATCTTCTTTTGGATCAAAAGTGTATAATTGAGACTAATACATTTGGTTTTAGAAGGTCTTAATTGGGTCGCCTACTTTACTATAGTGGCCTTCGTTTAATGTGTGTATTTATTTTCCCGTTTACGATATTTTCACTACTGAATTACTGGCACATTAGGGATGTGTGGGCACTACTCCATTTTCACTCTAGGCCAACAAGAACTCTACCATCCAATGGCTAGAAAGAGGAATCAAAAATCAATTTACATTTTATGAAAACAATGTATTTAAAAACTTATGCAACATGGAGATGCGAAACACCGAAACAGATATTTATTGACAAACATCAACAGAAACATTTAACAACACATCGAGTCCGTTTCACATCCCGCGTTTACTTTCTGCGGCCCAGGAACCGAATGTTGGTGAAGATTGCTCGCGCGGGCCTCCGTCGGTTGCAGAAGTGAACCGTCCGGTCCTTCCCGTGCTTGGACTCATGAAGGGCTACTAGCAGCTGGAATACGTCGTCCTTGGTGGGGTTGCAAATATATCCGTCGGGGTCATAGTTCCGGCCGTTCTGCCGTTTCCAAGGGTACCGCCGGTAGTAGCGGGAGCGCTTCCACGGCACGGGCATCACCGTCTCCTCTCTCTCCACCGCCGGGTCCGCCTCGCCACTGATGTACACCAGGGGGTCGCCTACCTCGTCCCAGGGGTCCTCGATCAGCAGCTCGGTCAGGATGTTCGCCAACTCGTCAAGGTCGGCGTCTGAAGGTGCTGGCTCCACCTCTGTATCTAGGCCGGCTGCTTCTGCTGCATAACAAACCAAGTGTTTTTACAATTCAAGTCCATCTTACACAACTATTACCTATATGTTTGGAAAACAACATGTATTTTTAAGACTTAAGTTAATTTTACTATGTGAGAAGCAAAATAACAAATTATACTTTTCTAACAGACATTCTTAAATATTCAACACTTGGATTTAATATGTGATTAATTATTAAGTAGGTGCAATCCCTATATGCTGGAGATCTCAGCTCAACTGATTTTAGTGTTTATTAAGATATCAGTAATAGCTGGTAAATTTAAAACATTTAAAGAGTGTTTAAAGGAGCAATCATTTAACAATATTAGTATTATTAATGGAGTTGAAGCCAGTTGTTGAGTGCAGTACACAAAACATAAAGGTGACGGCCGGAAATAATTCATGATATTTTAGTGATTAGGATTGACTTCAGCACCTTTTAAAAATAGTTAACACAAATTAAATAGTAAACTTCCATGTTTATTACGGCACCTTCCTTAAGGATACAAATGGTTTATGTAAAAGTAGTTTTTGAAAACGCTTTGTCCGGTGGATTGTAAAGGAAGTAACTTTAGGTTTGAGTAATCCTGGTTTATTGTGGGTATTTATTAAAAATAATTGCTTCTTTTATATCTTAGGATCAGATCGCTCGTATTGCAAATTAAATAAATTAAGGATAGGTATAAAATAAACAAATATAATAATACATGGACGCAAGAAAGAACCCACACCCACAACAGAACAATACTAAACAAATAAAACTTACACCACCCTTTATACACTACTAGCTGATGTACCCGTTCTTCGCACAGGGGTTTTCTTTACCCGTTCTATAGTCAATGCAATTTGCATTTTAGTTAGCTTGAAACAGTTGTTGTTCTTGCTTCTGCTCTTTAAGCTGTCAAATGTAAGTGTCCTCAGCTGTTCGCATTACAGATTCTGAATGTTTACTATCTTCTGAAATGTAAACATTGAAACTTAGGGCGTTCAAGGGCGTAGCCTGAGGGGATTTTAAGGAAGTAAATAGGCCTAGGTATTGCATGGGTTCAAGATCTACCTTTGTGTAAAGTTTCAGCCCAGTCGGATCAGTAGTTTTTGCGTTTACCGGGAACATCAGACAGACAGATAGACAGACAGACAGACAGAAACCACCTCTTCTTCATAATATTAATAGATGGATAGATATGCGTTGAGTCGTGGTGTGTCTTGTTTTTTGTGGGACTTAAAGTGTTTGGTATTATTTCGTTGTGGACGTATTAATCCGTTTTATTATAAATTGTTTAACATATTCAACACTTTTTATGAGTTTCACACTATCAAACAAATATTTTAAATAGAAAACAAATCTGTTAGTGTTATTTGTAAACAAAAAACTATCCACAGTAGTGAGGTCGATTTAATTACTAAAGTTATACAAATTAGGTACTAAAGTAAAAATTATGTTTGAATTTATTTAATGGAATATTCATTCAAATATAAATAAAATACAGCTTTAAGCAGACACTTTTTACATTCATGAAACCAAACTGAAGGGTTTCTTAACACGAAGGGGTTCCAGAGTCGTGACGAGCCAAGAGAGCTGTCACAAAATATATAACTTGAAAGAGGAAAGAAGAAATGCTTAGGAACACGAAGTTAACAACCGGAAATGCATTGTTGGGTGTGACATGCGTTACAATGGGACCTACGTTGTTGTAGCTGTCAGTCGTGGGTTGGACATGCACACCGCTTGTACTCGCTCCATCAAAATGCATAAGCGATAATGCAACACAATTCTAATGCGTAATGGGGAAAATAAATTGGAATAATTACTTTGCACAGGGATTACAAAGCTTATGTTTTAGTCATATTAGGAAAATGTTTAGAAATAAATTATGTTTTTACTTAATTTAGTTTGAATATTTTAATTTCAAGTTTAGCAATATACTTCTAACCTAAAATGTATCTCGTTTGAAACCTATAATTATAAAAAAAGACAAGTAATGTAACAAAATTATGAAATCATAATTAATAATAACAATGGAATCAGGAGTACAATAACAATTATAATTGTATCCCAGTAAATGAAGTAAAAGTTGTATTTAAGTTTGTACGTACGAATAATTTTAGATTTAAAAATTTAAAAACCATCCTTACAATTTCCTAAATTTTCTTTGTTTATTTGGTGGGAAAAATGGGTTACAAGTATTTACACAAAATTTGTTTTGCACAACACACCCTTTAATCAATATCATACTATGATATAAGATGTGGATTTAACAAGAATTTTTCACAAAGCTTCTGTATTGGCTTTCAAAATTATTAACATAGTCAAATTTTGTTGAACAAAGAAATCGGATTCAATATTATAATTTAGAATGTGATATAAAAAAGTGTGTGTTTTTTATTGCAAAATATATTAAACATGGTCTTCGTACATGAAATAGTGTAATCAGCTTAGCTATGAAGCAACAAGGCCAAAGAAGGCAAATTCAGATTTAAAAAACTAAAACTGCGTTTGCAACGTTTGAAAAGTAAGGTGCCTAATCTTTAAAATTGATAATTACTATAATTTATAAATATATCATTTTAGAAAATTTTAAACTTAGGATATCTTTTTGATAAAATATGAAGAAAATATTTAAAAATCCTTTTTAAAAGGTAAGTCAGGTATTGCAGACGTTGATAAGTTTTTAGTGTACATGCTAAAAAACACCAAAAAGAGTGGTGAATTTCTATAATTTCATCTAAACTCATCCTAAATGGACTATTATTGTAAATAAATTGATATATTTTTGATTTATTTTAAAATATTCTTTTTCGTAAAATAACTATGCCTTAAATCATAATTTTATCTCTAATCAATAATTTATTTATTAAATAGTGACAATTTTAAATAAAAAAGCAAACTACAAATATCATGAGTTATTTTTATATTTTTAATAACCCAATTTAATACCTACTTTGTAAGGCATTAAAGGACACTGTATAACGAAACCCATTAAACGTATAAACCCAATACTGCTTAAAAGGGTTATTATCAGAATAAATAAGTACAATAGTTAATCTTACTTATTATTATTCAGTCACTAATACGTTATTTGAATGAAAAGAATATTGTCGTACTCTTGAAGGTTACTCCTCGATTTCCATGATTTTTATAGACATCACTCTTACCGTTTTTTAGCTAAGTTAAAAAATAGGACAGTTTCTAGAAAGATTTTGTGAATTTACCAAAAGTGATGGTTATTATTTAACTTATTTATAAACACGTCAAACAAATGTAAAACTATCTAGTTTTATTTATCACGTATAATTTAATCAAATAACTAAGCGTATCATACTTTTTATTTAAAAACAACACCTATAAAAAATTTCCAACGTAAAAAATATAAAATAACGTTAAAAACAAAAATGTATTAAATTGCGATTTAAATAAATATAGTTTTGACTGGTTAGGTAAAATTGTGAAAAGCTTCAGCTGTTTAGAATACAAATATTCTGTCCCGTTGATAATTAATAATTTTCAATATTCCAATATGTTTACAATTTTTATTAAGTTTAAAAAAATAATATTTAACTGATATTTTTACACTTATAAAACTTCCATAATCACTGCACTGTTAAACTTCTATTTGCTAATTTTATTATTTATTATTATAAACTAGTATTCAATGCTACTTTATGATCACTTTACTTTCATGAAGAGATGATAAAATATTTGTTTATATTACATCACGGAAGGGGCAATCTAAAAGAATATTCCGGCCTGGAGCCGTTTGCAGGGACACCAAAATGGGACGAAGGAGAGATGAGCCAATTTCCGTGAACGACTGGAGTTTATTAAGTTAGAGCAAGAGCTTTATAGAGACTGATAATCGCATAGAGAATGTCCTCCCTCATTTACGTAAAGAGAGTGGGTGTGGTGGGGGCGGGGGAGGGGGAGGGTAGTGTGAAGGGGCGGAGGGGTGTGTGAATGTACACTTTGTCGTCTGAATAACAACGAGTTCGCACGCAGCACGCTGACGTGAGGAAAGTGAATTTCCACATAAAAACTTTTAAAACTCAAAATCAGTGTAAAAACATACATTTGTCCAAATTTTATTGAAATCTGAAAACATTGATTTTTTGGCTGTTCTGATACTCCTGGTTTCATTTAATTGCAAAGCTGGGAATACAATTTTGCGCATTATAAGGTTAGGAGAAGGTCCAGACATGCTTGAAAGTAGACGTGAGGTTGCTGGGGATGATAAAAGTACTCTAACAAAGGAATAACAGGCTTTTCTAGTGCAAAACCCCCATAAGACAACGTACTGTGTTTAGTCGATACACATTTTCTTTAATGACTCGGTAAATATTTATGCTAGAATGACGAGAGAGGGCTTAAAAATTTCGCCTCTCTAATTCCCATCTTTTTACATGCATTGATTTTACATCTGGGGCTTTTATGACCCTTTTTGGGTCCAAAAACTCGAAATTTGAAAGATTAATCCCCCAAAAAAGGCGTTTAGAGTTTTCCGATTGTTTTGCCCAACGAACTTGTCCAACTGATTACAGAAAGGAACCTCCCTACCAAATTTGAAGTAAATCGGACAAAAAATGCGACCGCTAGAGTGCAAACCCATATATATAAAATTTTGAACGACCCCCAAAACGTGTTCAGGGGGTCACGTTAGGAACTTCTATGGTGGTCCCGGGCTTAAGTTTCACCGTGCGGGTCATGCTAATAGTTCACTTTCCAAAGGAAATTCACTAATAATTTACCTTTCGATTATCTATTTGTGAATAAATTCATCGTTGCACAGTTTATTTAAATTTATATAACATACATTTACAAATCTTGATCAACAATAGTGTTACTATTTGCAAATGCAGTTATGATATATAGTGTATTAAAATTCCTGATGATAGCAATCCCTTATTTTCATCAGTAGACTATTACAGATTCAACCCTCCTAAAGTCATGGTTACTTCTTTAAAACTTCATAAAGTACGTGGATATAGAATACAGTTGTAATTGTACACATACATTGTCACTTCACAAGAAGCTTGAAAACATAAAACTTAAGCGAATACTTAAATCACATATTGATTTCGGATCCATCTACTATATGAATGTACCAGTATATCTGGAAACTGACTGCATCAAACACTGATACTGGATTCTACTATATGAATGTACCAGTATATCTGGAAACTGACTGCATCAAACACTGATACTGGATTCTACTATATGAATGTACCAGTATATCTGGAAACTGACTGCATCAAACACTGATACTGGATTCTACTATATGAATGTACCAGTATATCTGGAAACTGACTGCATCAAACACTGATACTGGATTCTACTATATGAATGTACCAGTATATCTGGAAACTGACTGCATCAAACACTGATACTGGATTCTACTATATGAATGTACCAGTATATCTGGAAACTGACTGCATCAAACACTGATACTGGATTCTACTATAAGAATGTACCAGTATATCTGGAAACTGACTGCATCAAACACTGATACTGGATTCTACTATATGAATGTACCAGTATATCTGGAAACTGACTGCATCAAACACTGATACTGGATTCTACTATATGAATGTACCAGTATATCTGGAAACTGACTGCATCAAACACTGATACTGGATTCTTTTTGAAGTGCTATGTGATCGTTATTATTGTGTGACAATGTACGTGAAAAAACACACCTGTGTACTCAGTACTGTATGAAGTTTTGAAGACGTCACCATGACCTTAGGAGGGTGCAAACTGCAGTAGGCCCTACTGCTGACGAAAATAAGGAATTGTTATATATAGGAAATCTATTCCTTATTGTCTCACAATTTCGATGGCGAAAATCCAAAAATCGTAAAATCAGTCATAACATTTGAACTATTGCAGTTGGTGGGAATTTAAAATATGGTCAGTATCTGTATTTATAAACACTAACACTGAACTAAATGCATATCAAATAGGAAATTCAGTTAGCAAAATTTGAAGATACTATCAAAGCAAACCGTATCTTACAGTGTATCATAACGTTCATTCTTCGTTATATGTTAAAACAATTCGAAAGTAGCTTAGATACTCTTCCTAATTTTGTATTAAAGGGAGTTGAAGTTTTATTTGAACGGATGATTTTTTAAATATATATGTACAAGTTTTTTTGGTTTACTAAAGAACGCATCTCATCTGTTTATTCATAGATTCTATAAGCAATTTTAAGAACTTTCACATTGAAACCGGCCTCATCAAGATAGACGCAGTATTTTAAAATTATATATTTAAAATACATAAAATCAAATGCGACATCCACTAACAGAAATTGAATATGAGTAATTAAATGAAACCCCTGTCATGTAGCAAACAGATATGTTCAATATAACCTTGTTATTATTCAAAATCTAGAGGGTACTATTCAACACTTTAAAATTACAACCAATTAATACCAATCAACCCAGTGCTAATCTTAAGGTTGTAAAGAAAATTTATTTCAAAATATGACCACTTTAATATATTACGCTAGAGAACCCGCGATGCTCTGCAGCATCAGGCGTTGTTGCAATTTGAAAGTGACGTGTAGAAGATGAGTATTGCCTAATCAAGTTAAAATATTAAACCGTTATGTCAAAAGTAGTAAACGTACCAGTGAAACAATGAAATAAGCAATGCAATAAAAATTCAGAGAAAGTTTACAATGAAAATAATAAGGTGGGAGAGACAAAATAGTATTGCTAGTGAAATATAAAGAAACCTTAGGACGGATATTATAAAGAGGAAGTAAAGATGTGAAAAGGAAAAAACATTACCACATATAATCAGGTTATTAATTAAAATAATCAACTAATGAAAAGTCTTAAGTATAAACCTAGCAACCATTATAATAAGTCCTGAAACATAGATTTTGCCTAGGAAATATTAAAATGTCTGTGTACCAAGTTTGTGGGGTAGGTTTGAAGGTGATGCTGAATGTGCTTATTTAGTAACAAATCATAACAAACATATTTAACGATGATTTGCTTGATAACAAATATACAAGTAAAAGGGGGGAAAATAACAAACTGAATAATAAAAGAATAGAAAAGTTTAAACGGATTAAAAAAAACGTCAAATTAAACTTAGAACAGAGGAAAGGTAAATTTTTGGAAAATGAAAGAATAGGAAAATCTAAGCTATGATGTATAGGATGCACTTTTTGTTTTCCAACCACTAAGTTACTCACGCAGAGGAACGAAGTGATGTAGCTCTGAAGGGGTTGGAGACCCGTTACTATGCTGAAGCCCGACCAGTAGGGTCACGGTCAGTGTCACCAGCAGGGAGGACATAGCGATGCCTCCTGAAACACGTATAGTACACCATTAGTGATTACACGAACCATGAGGTCAGTGTCACCAGGAAATAGCGATGCCTCCTGAAACACGTATAGTGCACCAATAGTGACTACACGAACCATGAGGTCAGTGTCACCAGGAAATAGCGATGCCTCCTGAAACAGGTATAGTGCACCAATAGTGATTACACGAACCATGAGGTCAGTGTCACCAGGAAATAGCGATGCCTCCTGAAACAGGTATAGTGCACCAATAGTGATTACACGAACCATGAGGTCAGTGTCACCAGGAAATAGCGATGCCTCCTGAAACACGTATAGTGCACCAATAGTGATTACACGAACCATGAGATCAGTGTCACCAGGAAATAGCGATGCCTCCTGAAACACGTATAGTGCACCAATAGTGATTACACGAACCATGAGGTCAGTGTCACCAGGAAATAGCGATGCCTCCTGAAACAGGTATAGTGCACCAATAGTGATTACACGAACCATGAGGTCAGTGTCACCAGGAAATAGCGATGCCTCCTGAAACAGTTATAGTGCACCAATAGTGATTACACGAACCATGAGGTCAGTGTCACCAGGAAATAGCGATGCCTCCTGAAACACGTATAGTGCACCATTAATGATTACACGAACGATGAGGTCAGTTTCACCAGCAGGGAGGACATAGCGTTGCCTCCTGAAACACGTATAGTACACCATTAGTGATTACACGAACCATGAGGCCAGTGTCACCAGGAAATAGCGATGCCTCCTGAAACACGTGTAGTGCACCATTAATGATTACACGAACCATGAGGTCAGTTTCACCAGAAGGGAGGACATAGCGATGCCTCCTGAAACACGTATAGTACACCATTAGTGATTACACGAACCATGAGGTCAGTGTCACCAGGAAATAGCGATGCCTCCTGAAACACGTGTAGTGCACCATTAATGATTACACGAACCATGAGGTCAGTTTCACCAGCAGGGAGGACATAGCGATGCCTCCTGAAACACGTATAGTACACCATTAGTGATTACCGAACCATGAGGCCAGTGTCACCAGCAGTGAGGAAATAACGATGCCTCCTGAAACAC
The DNA here is from genome assembly GCA_963675035.1 of Allygus modestus. Taxonomy (NCBI): domain Eukaryota; kingdom Metazoa; phylum Arthropoda; class Insecta; order Hemiptera; family Cicadellidae; genus Allygus; species Allygus modestus. The sequence goes on from OY776112.1 coordinate 7,236,107, forward strand.
GTATAGTACACCATTAGTGATTACACGAACCATGAGGCCAGTGTCACCATCAGGGAGGGCATAGCGATGCCTCATGAAACACGTATAGCACACCATTAGTGATTACACGAACCATGAGGTCAGTGTCACCAGCAGGAAGGAGATAGTGATGCCTTCTGAAACACGTATAGTACACCATTAGCGATTACACGAACCATGAGGTCAGTGTCACCAGCAGGAAGGAGATAGTGATGCCTTCTGAAACACGTATAGTACACCATTAGCGATTACACGAACCATGAGGTCAGTGTCACCAGCAGGGAGGACATAGCGATGCCTCCTGGTACACGTATAGTACACCATTAGTGATTACACGAACCATGAGGTCAGTGTCACCAGCAGGAAGGAGATAGTGATGCCTTCTGAAACACGTATAGTACACCATTAGCGATTACACGAACCATGAGGTCAGTGTCACCAGCAGGGAGGACATAGCGATGCCTCCTGAAACACGTATAGTACACCATTAGCGATTACACGAACCATGAGGTCAGTGTCACCAGCAGGGAGGACATAGCGATGCCTCCTGAAACACGTATAGTACACCATTAGCGATTACACGAACCATGAGGTCAGTGTCACCAGCAGGGAGGACATAGCGATGCCTCCTGAAACACGTATAGTACACCATTAGTGATTACACAAACCATGAGGTCAGTGTCACCAGCAGGGAGGACATAGCGATGCCTCCTGAAACACGTATAGTACACCATTAGCGATTACACGAACCATGAGGTCAGTGTCACCAGCAGGGAGGACATAGCGATGCCTCCTGAAACACGTATAGTACACCATTAGTGATTACACGAACCATGAGGTCAGTGTCACCAGCAGGGAGGACATAGCGATGCCTCCTGAAACACGTATAGTACACCATTAGCGATTACACGAACCATGAGGTCAGTGTCACCAGCAGGGAGGACATAGCGATGCCTCCTGAAACACGTATAGTACACCATTAGCGATTACACGAACCATGAGGTCAGTGTCACCAGCAGGGAGGAAATAGCGATGCCTCCTAAAACACATATAGTGCACCATTAGAACATAAAATATCCAAGAGGGTCACCTTTTCAATATTTACGTCGTCGAAGCACAATTATATTGTATGTCAGTTATTGTATAATTGAGTTATAGTGCAAGTTGTATCAGATGGCTAGTGTACCTGGTTACTGACCAAGACAGTCTGTCTAACTAGGATCACTAATTAATAACCTATAGATTAATCAAAGGGTAGTGAAAGACCTATAATTTAACGTGGCCTGATTACAACGGGACCTGGCCCTAGGGTACACCCTCATATATTACCTATATTCTGCGAATATGTTGACGTGGTGTATACTATGGTAGGACGAACTTGAGCGTTCTCTGATTTCTTTCCCCATCCAAAATCATCCAGATTATTTTATTTCCATTAGGTTCACGGGACCACGCCCCTGATGGTCCGATCGAAAGAAATTCAGGATAACACCATAGTTCGTAAATTGTAGGTCGCTAATTAGTTAGTGTTTTAAATTTTCTATCCTACTTCAAAAAGAAAACATTTTAATTTTGTATTATTTTATGTATGGATATTCTTACTCTTGAAATAACACATGTTAGGAAATATTAGGAATAACGTATTAGGTTAAGTTTCGTGAGTCAACGAAACTGCCACTTCATTATTTATTTTCTAGTCGAACTGATTATGTAATCGTTCAACAAAACTATTATTCGTACGCAGTGTTTAGGTTAGAAACATGATCTTTAATTTCTTTCGTTAATTTCTTTAATTAATTTAAGCTTTAGTTATTATTTATCAACAACATAATAAGCCATTTTTCAGTGCATATTATTAATATAATCTTTGAGTATCATTGTTACGTTAAAAAGGTCGGAAAATACTTATTCTTATTATTTTATTGTTATTATTTTTTATGGTTTTATTAGTATTTTGCAATGGGTTTTTATGCCTGAACCCTTTTTTTAAACAATGCCATTAAATGTAGAGAAAATGACGCATTCATTATATTTTCAAGTTAGAATGTATTAACAGATGTACCTCCCCTAAAGTCTGAAATATTGAACTGTCCAGGATACTCAATTTTACCTTAAAATACAGCATTAGCTCCTTGTTTGGAGTAAAAAAAATATGTCAATTTATGAAACGATAACATAAAATGACCAGAATATGTCAAACGTAACATGGATTAACGAACAAAATATAAAATTTACTAAAGTGTTGTTTATGCAAATTTAAATAAATAAATTGTGCATATGTAAGGGAATTCTTAAAAGAAATCACGTTTACAACTGTAATTTATCTAATGGACACGTTTTGAAATTAACTATTAAGTATTTATCTTTTTAACTAACTTGAATATAAAAAATAAGATTAAAATAGTCCAAAACACCATGATTTTAACTGTAATATCTAAAAACATCAATTTCCTAAAGACTGACCTAAATGAGTGCTTTATCGTCTTCCTATCACGGCCTGAATACAGTAGCTCCCTCTAGTTTAGATTAATGGATTGCTTACCTCGACTAATGTGATATAAAGGGATGACGGCAATAATACAATGGCACAATAAGGGAACACTGGCAGCAATTAGCCACGATATCCCGCTGGCGGTTAATAGACTGGCTTTTAGCCGGACCCGAGGGAGACCTTGGCAAAAAGACAAGTTTGTCTTTCTCTTGACATTTATAGAAAATTACTGCTCTTATATTATTGCAGATATTGTCCTTGTGTTACTTAAAGTATCTCAGGAGAAATATATACGTGGTCAAAACTAATGTGTATAATTGTGTCCAAGGATCATTCAGTCCAAAAGTAAAATTACTGATCATTGTGTCAACAAAAAAAAATATATGTTGTTCATTGTGTCCAAAAGAGATGCTTAGTCATTGTGTCCAAAAGTAAAGACAAAACAGAAAACATTGTTGTTAAATATAATTTGGACAGAATTATCAGTTATAGTATTTTATATTGTCAAATTTTACCTGTGTATTGTGTCCAAAAAATTGTAATCGATCATTGAGTTCAATTTACTTATCCTAACTAACTATTTTGTCTGTTTTGACTTTACTTTTGGAGACAATGACCAACCTTCTCTTCTGGCCAGAATGATCAGCCGATTTTATGATTATTATGCAGTTTTTGACAGAACGCATAGGATAAATTATTCTTTTTGGACACAATGAACAGATACTTTACTTCTGGACAGAATGACCTTTGGGCACACTGATACACCGCCGTCAAAACATGGAACTATATTAATTCAATTATTAAGCCATCACATGTTGCTGTATTTATTATTATAAATTGTATAGAAGCTAAAAAGGAACATTCAAGAAGAAATCAGCACACAGTTGGTATTTCGAAGTCGTCTTCCCACGCAATCCCACTTCCTACAATATAAGCTGTGATGAATACAAATCAGATGAGTCGTCTGTGTCATTGCACTCGTTCGGTGACGGAATTACTTTTAAGAGTATTGTTTACATTAATATTTCAACTTTTTCTAAATTAGATCAATCGAGTAACAATTTTGGAAAAGTGAAAACATTTTAAGGATATTAAGATTAGAGGTTTAGTCAAATAAGTGATTTTTTTTATAAGTAATGGAGAAACATTTTTGTATTTTACACATTAAAAAATAAATGATTTCATATTTTACTTTTTTGTCGTCCTTAGCTATTCTACAAACTATTGCCTTACTACATGAAGTAAATTAGTATGCAGTATACAGTATATTATTTATTTTGCCAACCTCTAAAAGAATGTTATATCTGGGAACACTTGAACAGTGGTGAAAATATTTTCCATGTTCCGTAAAAGGTTTTAAACCTTCCACGATCGAATTCAGTTGGAATTTCACTGAAAGAATACAGGTTTGTCGATGTGGTTGTGTTACGATGTGATCTCCCAAGCACAGCAAAGTTGTCCGCACTGAAGCAACAGTTAGGCGATCTCCGGATGTGAACAATGCTGTAACTCCCTCACTACTCGAGGCCATTTGAAAGTTTAAAGTTGATTACGAAACTCTGTCGCATAACTTCGCAAAAGCGAATTCGATAAAACTTGTTCTGCAATCTTGGAAGATGTAATTTGCTTTAAACCAAGTTTAGGTTAAATGTTGTAACAGCTACTTTCGTGAAAAGTGTCTACCTTTGTTTTCGTTTAAAACTTTGTGGTAGAAAATAAGACGTTATATAAGATATTAAAAAACGTGAAAAGTACTATAATTATAACTAAAAATATAGTTGAAACCTCTTAAATATTTGACGAAATCCCCTAAAACATTATAAAATATTGAGCCACTTGTTATTGTGCTGACGTTATCCTATTGTTTCTTAACGTTTTAAATTGATGGTTGTAGACAGGTTCCTTTTTATTAAAGCATAGTTTTATATAGTATTTAAATAAGAAAGGAGTTTTTCTTTTAGAAATAAACTGCAAGGGTACAACTGTTGCTCAAGAAAATTAAAAACTAAAGACTATATAAAATACCATGACGTCCGATCTTCATTTGTAGATGGGGAATCAAAGACTATAACGACAGTAAAGGGTTGTGTGTTCCTAGAATCTATGTAACGAGGATAGTGTGAGAAGGGTTTAAGTTTATCCATTACAGTAAAATACAAACTAAGAGTGGGGGAAGCAGATATTGTTGCATAAACCCCAGCAAACGCAAGCGAGATCAGGACTTACAAACTTGGGAAAGTTTCACCCATGTTTAAGCAAGCGGCTAATTGAATCTTACCACTCCATAAAATGTCGATTGCAAGTTAGAAAGTCAGTGATTAGGGTGGAGACACAAGTTAAGATAGTTTTCAAGCCGCAAAATATATATCTATAAAAAATGGGTTTTCTTAACACTTATAGAACAAAAATTCTTTCCGTCGATACCAACTGTGTATCAATCAACAAAACTGTATTTTTAATGAGTTAAAATTACTGGCACATATTATTTCCAATATTAAGATACACATAGAATAAGACACTTAGAATTATTCATTTTCCTATGTTTTTCTGATAATTTGTCAGCACTACGTTTAATCAGTATTGATTTAACATAATATTTTACTGCGCAATGATAATCAATACTCTCGTCCATACATAGCCTAAATCTTCATTGTACCCATTGAAGCGCGTTATGTAAAGGGGTAACATCATACGATGACACTAAAACTCGTGATTTAGTATTGAAAGGTAACACAATTCGGTTATCTAGTCGGTGTCTAGTTCTATCCCGTCTAATGCTATCCTATCCTAACTTATCCTGTCTAGCCCCCTTTCCTTTCCTAACCTATCCTGTCTAATCTATCCAATCTTATCCTATCCTAACATATTCTGTCTAGTCCTATCCTAACCTATATTAACCTATTCTATTAGGTCATAACCTATTACATCCCGTAACCTATTCTGTCAAGTCCTTTCCTATCCTAGCCTATTATATCCTAACCTATTCTGTCTAATGCTATCCTATCCTAAATATCCTGTCTAGCCCCCTTTCCTTTCCTAACCCATCCTGTCTAATCTATCCAGTCTTATCCTATTCTAACCTACCTATCCTGTCTAGTCTTATCCTATTCTATCCTAACATATCATGTCCTATCACATCCTTTGCTAACCTGTCCTGTCTACTTGTCTTGTCAACAAACTGACCACATGGATGGAGAGTGGAGTATTCTCAACACAGCCACAAGTTTCTGACCAAGCAGTCCGTGGGGCTAAGGAGTTTGTTGACTCCGTCCCCGGAAATCGGAACAAAGCAGCGAACAAAGTTACACAATCAATTAGCAACTTCCGGTTTCTAAGACTTGACATGTCAACAGTTCCTGAGTGGGTGGAGTCCCTGGCGTGCGGCGTGTGCTTTCTTGATTTGTTTCACATTACTTTTAGAGAGTGATTTAAATCTAAAATCTAACCATCACACCTTCAAAAGTTTCATTAACGACGGGACATTTAAAAGCCAAGGAAAATAATTCTTCTAATAATCTATTTTATTAAAATAATTTCTTGATTTTTGTTCGGGGATTTTATACCCCTAAAACTATTATTTTATACACATATTTGGTATCAATCGTAATCTTTTACTGTCTAGATGTGCCTTTTGGGGTTTTGAAAAACATCCACCTTCAGGGCTCCGCCTCATTGGATCTTAAAGTTCCAATGTTAATCTTATGGAGATATGTATTTTATTTAAATAGCTGATTTTAAAGTAAACAGTTAAAAACGTCTGAGTCTGACCCTGTGTCTGCGAGATGCCCGTGCGGAGAACGGGACACCTGCTAGTATCATAATGAAATGTGAAAGTATGGTGAAAGTATGTACCAACATCCAACCAACACATCTACAAAAGTCTCATTAGCGATGGAATAATTACAAGTCAAGAAAAACAATCCTACCAATATTATAAAACGTCAAAGTTTGTAAATTTGTATGTTTGTTTAGATATTTGTGACTCAATCACGGTCTAACCACTGGACCGATTGAGCTGAAATTTGGCAGAGAGGTACTTGACATATATGCATATTACATTTGCGAAAATCCTTGAGGGCTTTGCCCCACGGGGGATCAAAGAACCCGTGTATTCCTTATGGACATTAATTTTGTTTGAGGTAATGAAAATACAAACAGCTGATCTTGATTCGGAGTAGTTCCGCGGGCTAACCACAGAATGCAGCACACACAACTGTCATAGTTTTCATAAATCATTTGTGGGGCGAAGCCTTGGGGTAACAGGTAGTAATTTATTCAATCAAATCCAGTTGTTCGAATTCGAGCAAATATTTCTCTTTTGGAATTATTCAACTCATATATGGTTCTATTAGTTATACTAGCAGTTACCCGGCGCGCGTTGCTGCGCCCAAAAGTTAAAATAAAAAAGTTAATATAAATTCAAGTAACACAATTCATTCAAGTAACACAATTCAAAAGATAATAAACCAGCCAGTGTTTACATTTCTTTGTTTACATTGTGTTGTTTACATTTAAACAAATGACAGTTTAAAGAAACTTTGAATTTTTTTAATTACAGCTGTTAATTTCGTAAACACTAAATTTCTAAAACCTGACTGTGCACTCTTGTATGCCCTCTGGGTCGGAGCCCTTTGGACAGATTTGCACCAAACTTCATACAAACCATCCTTGAATAATGCTTAATAATGCCTGAAAGTTTCATTACAATCTGTCGAGCGGTTTTGGAGTCCATAGGTTACATATATATATACATACATACTTCCTCTTTTATAGATATAGATTGTGATACCATTACAAAAGATAGCTTCAAACAGCTGTTAAATATAAAAATCGATTTCTTCGCTAATTTTTAGTATTCCATTATTGCCCCGCATAATATTTTTGTACCACCCACACATTCTTGTTGATTTATAAACCAGTGTAATGGGGAGTTCCTATCAACGTTATCCACTTACGAGTTCTCAAAACAGGCTGTTCACGACGAGGTACAAATCTTTTATTATATTCAAAATGTTAAAACAAAAAGATCACTTAACAATCCGGAAACATGTATAGATATTTAATTGACTGATGGAAATGTACTGCTATTTTTCCAACAACCTTGATTTTGTTCGGAGTTAAATGTTTTAAATCCAACTGAATTCAAAATCACCTCAGTTCGATGCTCTAAAAATATATTAATCTCGCTATTGAAATGCATACAAATTTATAAATAAAAACAAAGTTCTTAAACAGATTTGTATTTGATTTGAGCGCTAATGAGCGTAAGCTTCATTAACGAGTCTGTTAAAAAAGTTTATAATTTTCTGGTCGTATTAAAGGGGATTAAACTTCTCTCGATTCTAGATTCAGATGGAGTAAACATTTAAAATGTTACTAATTTCCGGCATCCATTTGAAAAATTTGTTGTTAGTTTTACAAAAAAAATTCTCCTTTTGCAAAATATTTTGTGGTAGTTAATATAAATTCATATTTATTGAAATGGTTAGTAAGTCATTTTTATAAACTTACTAGCTGGGCCGACAGACGTTGTCCTGTCCTAATGTCATTGAATTCGTTTTATGTCAAATACTCATTCATTTTCAATATGAGCTCGTTCGCTTCGCTCACTGGCCTATCTAAAAAAAAAATAGTTTACGTCCTATTCTCATACCTACCAAATATACACACAGAATGTCACAAGAATCGGTCAAGCCGTTTCGGAGGAGTTTTGTTACAAACACTGTGACTCGAGAATTTAATATGTTAGATTAGAAGAAGATTATTTAACTCATTTGTAATATAAATGAACAAGATGGCTTTGTTAAAATCTATAAATGTTTGACATTGTTTGTTCTTTTCTTTTAGCTTGAATTACTTGAGAGACACATATATGAAGTGTGTGATGGAAATAATGATAATTTGATACTCAAGAGTTCAATTTGTAGGTCTAGACGTAATTGCCTTGTAATGCCCAAATTCAAACTTATTTCAACAACACCTAATGTGTCATTTCAGTTCTAGGTGAAACCCATAGTAATTAAGGTTAAATTTAATTAGTCTTAAATAATAAAAAAAAACTACCTTGTAGCATATTCTCTCTAAACATACATTTATTTGACCCCACTAAAGTATAGGACTAGGCCTTAATTTAAATTCTAATTTAACAATCCATGTAATCAAATTAACGAGTTCGCTCACAGCGTGCTGACGTGAGGGAAGTGAATTTCCGCATTAAAATATTTGAAAATCTAATAAAGGGTTTAAAACAACACTGGTAACTTTTTTTGAAAATTTCTGGCTGTTCTGATGGTCCAGGTTATACTTAAATTCACTATTAGGATGGCAATTTTGTATATTATAACGTTAGGAGGAGGTATAGTCAGGATAACAAGTTGGTATAGTGATTTTGGGGGTGATAAAGTACATGAAAATATGAAAATTTCAATGCAAAATCCCCGTAAGAAAATGTACTGTGTTAAGACAATTAACTTTTTCTTTGATAACTCGGTAAATATTTATGCTAGAGTGATGAGAGAGGGCTTAAAACATTCGCCTTACTAATTTACACCTTCTTACTTGCATTAATGTTACATTCGGGGCTTTTCTGACCCTTTTTGGGCCCAAAAACTCAAAATCTGAAAAATTAAAATCCCCAAAAATGGGGTTAGAGTTGTCTGATTGTTTTGCCCAACGAACATGTCCAACTGTTTACAGTACGGAAGGTTCCTACCAAATTTCAAGTAAATCGGACAAAAAATGCGACCGCTAGAGTGCGATCACATTATATATATATATATATATATATACACATACACACACACACACACACATACACACACACACACACACACACACACACACACACACACACACACACACACACACACACACACACACTTTTTGAAGTTGTTAGCGACCCCCCAAAAAGTGTTTAGGGGGTCACGTTAGGAACTTCTATGGTGGTCCCCGGCTTATGTTTCACAGTGCAGGTCATGCTAATAGTTCACTTTTCCATAGAAAATTCACTAAAAATCCGCAGTGCCAATTTTGAAGCTTTTACAGTGAAAAAAATCCAACATATTGAATATTATATTATCGTTAGAATTTTTAGACGAGTCAACATTCAGAAATGGAACAAAATTATCACAGGGCATCGCCCCATTGGTTTTAGAAGTTGCGATGTTAATTTATGTCAGACAATGATTTTATTTGAATCTATGAGTATATTACATAGACTATGTTGGTCGTACAAGTAAGTAATTTTCTCTACATTACGCAGCACATGAAAAAAGTATTTCGCTCTTCAAGCATTTTCTCGGTGTTGGAACTTAATCAGGACTCTTCATTTATAAAATCGTTAAGAATATATTTTTTAAGAACAAACTATTCCAACTTTAAATAAACGTATTAAAATTATATATCTGAGGAAAGTTTAAACTAAATGATGACTGATATTGATCTTTCGGGGTGTTACATTACAGGGTCAAAGGCTCAGTCAACGGATGATTGTCGGTGGGACGATTTGAAAGGGTAACAAAACCACTCGTTTGATCTTGATATAAACTACCCTTGTTTCTGTTTATTCCAACAATGACATCAATTATCGTCAAGCTGTTGTTTATAAACACGAAACGATTAATATACCAGCTGTGTGGTTGTAAATATCAAAGACAATTTCTTGTAGGGTCATCAGTATTAATGATTTGTGGCGAAAGAGCTCTCATGATATATCTCGTTGGAGTTTTAACACTGTATTTTCGTAAAGATAAATATCCTATCCTATACTATAATATGAGTAAGGTTCGCTCGCCGGCGTGCTTGCATGCTTGCTTGTATGCTTGCTTTCTTGCTTGATTAGAACTCTAACCTCAATTTCGGCTCCACCGATTGTCTTCCAAAGTTACTAACTAATTTCTGGATAAAAGTAAATTTTAGCCAGGTCTCATCCCCAGGATAAGTCTAATTACGTAAAACAATTTGAAAAACACAACAAATTAACATTGGGCTTTTGGAGTTTCAAATCAAAACAAAATAATCATAACAGCTGTTTATATTTAACCAGTGAAGTGTCAAAATAATGCTCATGTAGTTTAATTATTATCATGTGGTTTCCTGAGCGCAGTGAATTTAATTAATTGAATTAATGAAGATCACATATAGACCACGTCATATCCTAAATGAATAAAAGGGACATTTAGCTACATAAAACAACTGGAGCGACCTTAAACGTGCAGAAAAGAGACAAATTATCTAAATAAATCTGTTCGTAAGTAGGGGGACGTGGTGAAAAATCATTACAAGTCATCTATAAAAACTGACTGACCTTTCCCGAGCAAAGATCGGCCCTCCAGGTACTATTGTAAGATATAACCAAAAGTAACGTAAATCTGGATGCCACAACGTGGCAAAACCACCTCAGTTTTAGAATCAAGAATCGAGAAAGTGTAAGTGTAACAGCATGGACAATTGCCAGGTGTTATACATTATGAACAAGAAATAAATAACCTAATATAAGACACTAAACTTCTAACTAAACATATATCTATTTTCTATAAAAACTCCTTATCACAGTCATACTCCTTTGCTATCAGAAAAGATCTAAGTATGGCTCGTAATCGTTTCCTGCCTGTCTCTGTTTCTACTTCATTGGGAAGAAAGTTAATATATCAGTGAAATAAGCGCTAATTTCAGCAGTGTCCACTGACCTTTTCTGTTAGGTCAGTACAGGATGAGTTTTTAATACCCTCCCTATGTCACTAGCATATAAAGTTACGAACTTATATGTGTACCATAAGTTAGTACATTTTTCGGGCTAGTTACAACAAATATTTTAAATATCAATAGGTTTTAAGAATCTGCCTCGTTCTTTTCTAAATACTTAAAACAAAGTCGGGTTAGTTACACCATTTATAACTAAAAAACTACTGAACCTATTGGCATTAAAATGTACTGCAATATTCCTTATATACCTGGTAAACATTTAGGCCTATTTTCGTTTTGAAAATCCTTAAGGGATGCGCCCTACGGTCTTTCTAAGTGTACACATTTCTTATGGAGGAATGTTTTATTTGGTCACACGTGTATTTTCTTAATTGAATTCATTTAAATAAACAGCTGGTAAAGAATTATCTTTAACATACTTGAAAGGCATAAACATATGTTCATCATGGAAATAACACATATACTTGAATGACAACTCAAACTCTTTTTCTATACCGAAGTTAGCACTATATAAAAATAGGTGAGTGAGCGTAGCGAACGAGCTCATCTTGAAGATATACGAGCATTTTTGGCATAAAACAAATTCAATGTCATTATTAGAGGACAACATCTGTCGGTCCAGCTAGTTTCTGATAAAATAAACACACAAGTTAGCCACACAATGTTTAATAACACATTTAATTTTAGTATAGTGATAATAGTTTTCATGTTAATCTATTTCTCGTATTGTCTAATGGTTGCATGTTTAAGCCCTGACTTTAGTTTGCACCTAGGGTAGCTCTCAGGTGAATATTTTTGGGAGACAACTGGAGTGCTGAACTTGTCATCTGTGAGTGATAACTTTCAATATTGACTTAACCTGGAGCGCCACTCGCCTCTCTCCCTGTCGAGTCCGGCGTTCTTGGAAGATGAGTTAAACTGTAACAGTTTAATAGCTGAGTAATGAAAAGTGTAGCTCAACACTACGGCTACGGTGTATTTACTCAGATTGATCTGGATACGCATACAAAAAAGTACTGTTTATAAAAGGGTGTACGTATATAAATAAATCGGCTTTAATAAATTTCAACGGTAAAAGTCGGACCGTGCTAGGAAAATTATATCTTAATATATCAAATTGAATGCCTGTTTTCCTTTGTGCACCAAATTGAATATTTTTTTTGTGTTCGTTAATGTTTACAAGTTTCTTATAAAAGACAATTTTTAATCCGAGCTAAGGGCCAGAGCCCTTTGAAGGCCAGTGGGACAGATCCCACTGGCCTTCAAAGTTCCCATTGATTTGATCAAAGTTCTGTTAGTTACCAAACAGCTGTTAACAAAAGGATTATATCCAAACATACTTGAAAGGCATGAACATATGTTCATTATGGAAGTAAAAAAACCTACTTGAATGGCAACTCTCATCATGGAAATAAAAAGTGAGGCGAGTGAGCGTAGCGAACTTATCCATTTTCTTATCTTGAAAATAAACAAATATTTGACATAAAAAAAAAATTCAATGACATTAGGACAGGACAACGTCTGCCGGGCCAGCTATTAAATATAAATAAAAGTAAGAAATTAAAAAGGGAATGCCCTCTATACTGTATTCCATACTGTGATAAATAAGTAATTCCCTTTTTTGAACAAGCTAATTTTACTCCTTTTTCATAAAAATACAATCCATTTGCTGTGTTCATCCTCGTAAGATATAAATAATTAGCTTATTGAAAGGTCATCTACAATATCCATAAAAGGAAAACCTCCGGTGCGTAGAGATTAAACAAATGTTACTAAATATTAAATATACCTTTTCCCTACAGTTTCTTGCTCTCCCGATTTCAGTTTTGTAGTAAAATTAAATCACGTAATCAAATTAGCTGATCAAATTTTAATATTTGATTTGTTATTTTGACGATTTTAACCTAATGTCTTTAAGAAAGGTTGTATCAACAAATTAATGTTATTTCTACAATTTTCTTACCGGAACCTTTCATTCGAGTATATAGTTCAGGGGTGCCAGGATAATTATAGTATTCTCAAAAGTTCTTGGAACGGTTTGGGTTTATTTTAGATTTTACTAAGGTGAAATATAAAGTTTAACTATTTTAAATAATGACTTGCTCCATGTGGAAGTCTTACTTAAACATGCTACAGGGGAAGCCATTTATGAATGTAAACAACAAATTAACCGAGTTATTTAATTTAATTATTGCTTATACGAATATAGCTGTTACGTGTTAACAAATTACAAAAATTAAACTAAATGATCAAACACGATTTAAGTACAATGTTATATCATTATTAAAATCACATGTAAACGCTATTTATCTTCTGAGATATCCTTCGATTTACAATTTATTTCCAGTTTAAAAAATCTAAGTTTAATATATGATATATGATTTTATATCATAACAAATTTGAAAATATGACAGATACGCTAGATTGACGTCAGTGATAGACTGGTAAAACTAAAAGTGGTATAATCGTTAAATACATTATACCGATTACCAGTGATTGAGTGGTAATTGTGATTGATTTGATTGTGATGTGAGTTTTAAGACTAATTCAAACCGTCAACGTGCTTGGATCCAGTTTAGTTATCCTGCAGTTACAAATTGTGCTTCACTAGTCAATTTTGCAGTTACTATTGAAATTAAGTATTTGGAGTTTATTAGTGAATTTCCTTTGGACAGTGGACTATTAGCATGACCCGCACGGTGAAACTTAAGCCCGGGACCACCATAGAAGTTCCTAACGTGACCCCCTGAACACGTTTTGGGGGGTCGTTCAAAAGTTATATATATATATATATATATATGTATATATATATGTACATATACATATGTATATATATATGTATATATATATATATGTGTATGCACTCTAGCGGTCGCATTTTTTGTCCGATTTACTTCAAATTTGGTAGGGACGTCCCTTTCTATAATCTGTTGGACAAGTTCGTTGGGCAAAACAATCGAAAAACTCTAAACCCATTTTTTGGAATTAATCTTTCAAATTTCGAGTTTTTGGGCCCAAAAAGGGTCAGAAAAGCCCCAGATATAAAGTTAATGCATGTAAAAAGATGGGAATTAGTGAGGCAAAAGTGTTAAGCCCTCTCTCGTCATTCTAGCATAAACATTTACCAAGTTATCAAAGAAAATGTGTATCGGCTAAACACAGTACGTTGTTATTCCTCTGTTAGAGTACTTTTATTATCCCCAGCAACCTCACACCTACTTTCAAGCCTGTCTGGACCTTCTCCTAACCTTATAATGAGCAAAATTATTGTATTCCCAGCTTTGAAAGTAAATGAAACCAGGAGTATCAGAACAGCAAAAAAATCAATGTTTTCAGATTTCAATAAAAATTGGACAAATGTATGTTTTTACACTGATTTTGAGTTTTAAAAGTTTTTATGTGGAAATTCACTTCCCTCACGTCAGCGTGCTGCGTGCGAACTCGTTTTAGGTTTAATTGACTGGGATTAAATAATATTTTCAGAGGGGGCTCCAGTCACCTGCTTCTTCCATAAGGTCATAAGGTAACTTTCAAAGTCAGAATTTCGATATGACTTTAAAAAATCGTGAATATTGAATATATAGGAATTTAATTGAACGTGTATTCTTTGTGGTAAGAATTTTCTCACGGAAATCGCTAGGTATACTTTTATGACATAATCCTACATCATAAATCAATGATATAGGATAGGCTAATCCTATGAGGAGGGAAGGGCTTGGTTAGCATTTACCTTATAGAAGAAACAGGTAGAACCGCCAAAGGTTTCGGGACTGGAGCCCACTTTTAAACTTAAAACTTAGGTTTAGAAACATGTTTACTACATACTGATATTTTTTAAGAAGGCGAATTATTCTACTTTGGTCAATCAGGACAAAGTTTGCACATAACTACGAACATAATTTTAATCGTACTCCGTTATCTGAAGAAATTAAGCAACATGTTAATTGAAAAATTAGGCACCTGACAAATTTTACAGGTTCATTCTCAGATTTTTGGGCAACAAGGGTTCGATAAATAGGGTTTTCAGTATATTAAATTATTTTAAATTATATACGTAAAGTAGTTTTCTATTTTATTTCAGGTTTTCCTATTTATAAAGAGGTCTATCGGGTAAGCCTGTTAAATCACTTGTGTTCCCCACAGATCCGCAAGTTTCCTCCCAAGTTTCCCGTTAGCTGCATTAGACCGAGCGAGGGGTGTTGATTGTTGAGTTGACCCTCATTGGGACATTGGGATAAAGTTACACAATCTAGCTGTAACTTCGGTCTCTTGAGACTCAACATGTCAGCTGCTATAAATCATTTCTGAACATTAAAGAACATACTTTTATCTACTTTGAATTTATTTGTTCATATCTCTACGTCAAAATAAAGCTAAATTAATTTATTTTTAAGGACAGCTATTCATTCTGCTACAGGCGGTTCCATACTTTTCGCGAACAGGCCGGAACATTCGGACGAACATTCCGTCCTGTATGTTCCCGTATGTATTCAAAAGTTCGTGCAGCTCCCACACCTCTCGCGAGTACTCCGTACATTCGGAGTTCGGCCGAATGTTCGGGCGTGTTCGCGAGAAGTGTGGGACCGCCTTAGTTCGTGATTGAGGGTTTATTAATTGGCTACTTCTCACAAAACAATGTGAAGTATTATTCAAGCGTTTAAAGCTTTGATGTGAAGAATATTCCATCATGAAGAATATTTTTTGATTCAATTTAAAAATCTTTGTTACGCAATATAAAAATTCAAATCCTGCATAATTCGAATAACTTCCAACATCTTCGAGAAAACAATATTTTAATTAAATAAAATTACCTAGAGAACATGTTATCTTCCAATAAAGAATTTATACATTTTACAAAGACATTTATAATTATTTTACTTATAACACTTAAACTTAAACTGTTTAAAGAAACCTTGAAAACGACACAAAAAATCCGACAATAACAAAATGTGAAGAAAAATAATGTAATTCTTCTGTGGGAGAATGAAAAAGTGATGAAATATGTCAAGTGTCTGTCAGTATTATTCATGTGAACTGTCGAGATGATAATATTATTAAAATGAATGGTGTTCTATACTTATAAAAACCACATGAATACTTGGTGGATATAGCACGGATATTTAATCTGTTTTGTTATATGTGTGGTGATTAATTTTGAAGCAGATGTTGTATATGTTAAAACTAACATGTTTTAGCGAATTTCCCCTGTAGGGAAGAAGCTACAGTATTACCGTAGGTGACATGGTAGGACCTAGTCCCGGGACCATGATAACTTTTCGTTTTGATGCCCCCAAATGCCAAAAACACCATTTGTTCAAATATATATATATATATATATACATATATATTATATATATGTGTGTCCGTAGGCACGATAACTTTCGTAAAAATGGTCCGATCTTGATTAAATTTGGTATAAACGTGTAAGGTAGCATCTATTTTCATGAGTTCGAGAACCAGACATGTCGCTCTATTGTTTTTGTTTGGAATTTTTTACCCTAAAAATGGGTTTTTTGAACTTTTCATACATAATTATTTTTAATCCCGAATGTTGGTTTACACCATTAAATTAAGCTTAAAAAATTTGTTATTTTGACATCGCTCTACGTCAATTGGTTACCGAGGTATTGAAAGTGCTAAACACAGTACGTTGTCCAATGTTAAGCTTATAAAGAAAAAGTAAAATTGTTTATCTCGCTTACTAATGAACATATATTAATGAAACTTGGCATGGGGCTTCATATGATTGGGGCTTACCAATATTTGCATACAAAACCCATTTTTTGTGGTTCCCATGGCAGCAAACTTACATACTCAGTCCTATTGTTTTTCATACGGAGAATAAATAAAATGTCATATCTCGATTATTTATGAATATGCTTTGATTAAAGTTGGTAAGTAGCTTCAAGACTTAGTGAAGTACCATTTTAAATTTGCTGAGTATGCAGGTTTGCTGTAACGGGGGTATTTATGATATTAGATGACAGGCCAAGCTCATTACGAAGCATAAACTAAGTTAATATATCACCAAATAAATTCGAAGAGATTTTAAAACTTTCATTAATAAAACATGTCAAAATAAACATCCTAGCAGTTATAATTAGTTGGATAAATGAAGAAGAAGAAGAACTGTAAATAGAACAAACTAACGAAACAAACTTAGGAATCCGTGTTTTTACTTTTCCTAAGTCACTGACTTGCATATTCCCCATCCTATCCCACCTTGTAAACTACTTCAGCACTGAGCAGTTGGTTATGCAACTAGTTACTGATGAAGGTATAACTGCCTAAGTCAGTCGAGAAACTACCAACGCAGTTGAGGAAATTTGAAGTTGATTACTCCTCGGATTTGTAGTTCTACAAGTCCTCCGCCCAGGTAGCGCCACCCACACGTGGCGACTTGTCAAGTAGGTAGCGCATTATAACGTCGTTACTGGCTATCCCACATGCTTGTGGAAATCTCTGATTTATTCCAGCACTTCCTGATATGGCTGGACATATTTTAACATTATTGCTTTACATATGGCTACATATTTTTAGCTTTTAATGCCGAACTTTTTTCAAAATACTCCAAGAATATAATTCATATAAACACAAACTAAGTTCATAAATATAAATATAGGGGTGGTTGTATTCCGCCACGTTATTTCGTAATATCTTTTATTTATTTATTTTATTAATTTTTATTATTTTGTTGTTGTTAATACTGTTCTGAGCATGTTTAAATAGTATTAATTCTCGTAAAGATGTCGAAGATTACTTTCTGCTACATTTGTTAATGAATCTAAATATGATTATACAAGTTAATATTACAATTTGTATATATTTTTGAATATTATTGCATCAATAAGTAACCAATAATTCTCCAAATGGACTGTTAAATATACTTGGAACTGCTTCAATGCAATTGTTTGTAAAACTGTTTTAGAGCATTAAAAAAATAAACAAAATAGATACCAAATCAAAATTAGTAATTTACTAGAGCTCTTATCATAACTTTCAACCTGGGGTTTGAAAAAAAGAAGAAAAACACCATATGAATGTTTTTTAATGTTAACGTTGTTCCTGTATTTAAGAAAAACCTTTGTGTTCACCTTTTCTGTTAATTTTCTGTATACAATACTATTTCCGTTTAGTTTGAAGACCACAAGAATATTTGATTTGATTTAGCTCAATTTTATTTTGTTTGATTATTGTTACACTTTAATTAAATAGATAACACCTAATATTGAAAGTAGAAGAAGCTACTTAAATAATGATTATACCGGTTGCTGTTATTTAAAAAGAAAAATTTCGGATTTTTATAAAAATCTTTGGGTAGTACTTGTATTTTATCACAGACTCAATCATTTTAAATAATGGGAAATAATTGAATTCACCTTTTAAATAAAACACGACACATATTTTTGAAGCATCCGACTTTTATACCGTGGTAAGATACATTAGCGCCACAAATAAAATTTATCTGCCTACATTAATGAGTTTGTGTCGTAACTCATCGTGCATTGCCAGTGGGAAAGGTATAGGTATTTTTAATTAAATAAATATCAAGAGTAAGGTTATTTGTAAAAATGTTTATATCTTTAATGTCGTGAATTTTTGAGAAAGATATTGCATTTAAAAAGTGTAACTAAACATTCAACTAAAGACATTCAAGAAATGGAGTGAAATACACGGTACTAAACAATGCAAGATCTTCCATCATATATTACGAAAAAGTTTAAGTTTTGTTCCGAATTAAAATTAATATATGCCACTTTAAATTGTGGCTAATAAGCCTCCAAATCGGTAAAATAAGTCAGTAGTGTTTTTAATACTTGCTTACATAATTTAAAAATACATAAAACTTATTAGTTACAGTGAATAACTGAATAAGTAAAACTGATCATATCCAGACCCAGCTAAAAATTGTACAAATTTAGCAGCCAGCTTGTGAGAAAGAAATACTAATTAGCAACTGTCACCAAGAGAAGGGATATTTTAAGTGTAGCCTAAATACTCATTATCACTCCGCTAAAGTTTTCACGATAAAAGGTGGTAAGATCCGATAACATCAGTGACTGGTTGACAAATTGTCTGGTTGATCCGAGGAAGTTTTTATTCACACTGACTTTGACCAAGACTGGAAAACCAATGCCAGCCTGGACACACTGACAAGAACATTTTAAATCCTTTATTTTTTAACATGTAATTAGACATTTTTGTGGTGTAGGTAATAAAATACCCCCGTCACAGCAAACCTGGGTACTCAGCGAATTTCTAATGCATAAAATATGTCTTAATACCACATAAAGCCGCATACCAAGTTTCATAAAAATATATATTTACAAATAAGCTATATTAATAATATAGATATACCATTTTAATTAATCTCCATAAGAATAACATTGGGGATGAGTACGCAGGTTTGCTGCAAAAAGGAATAAAAAAATATGGATTTCCATGTAAATATAAATATTACTCAACTAGGTGAAGCCACATACAAAGTTTTATTAATTTATGGTCATAATGAGAAGTGAGATTACATTTTACTTATCCTCCATAAGAATAACATTGGGGCTGATTTCGCAGGTTTGCTGCTACGGTAATTATCGGTAAAAATGTTTGTTTTTTGCAAATAGCAATAGACCACAACCAGTTGAAGCCGTATACCAAGTTTCGTTAGCATAAGTTCATAAATAAGCGAGATATATTTTTTGTCTTATCCTCTATAAGAATAGCATTGGACAACGTACTGTGTTTAGCACTTTAAATATCTCTGTAACCAATTGACGTAGAGAAATGAGCAAAACACCAAATCGTGTGTTTTTTAAAGCTGAATCCAATGGTGAAAACTGAAATTTGACTTGTTAAAATATTACATGTAGTAAATTCATAAAACCCATTTTCGGGTTACAAAACCCCCCAAAAATACCACTTCGAATGGGTCTAGCTGCCTGGTTTCCGAAATTAAAGTTATACATGTTGCTTTACACTTTTGTACCAAATTTTATTAAAATCGGACCTTTTTTACGAGAGTTAACGCACCCACGGACACACACACACACACACACACACACACACACACACACACACACACATATATATATATATATATATATATATATATATATATATATATACAGTTTCGAACGAATGGTGTTTTTGGGGTCTGGGGACCTACGGTAATAGCTTCTTCCCTATAGGGGAAATTCGCTAATAAGAATTAATTACTCAACAAATTATTTTTAAATAGTTGCCAATTAAAATTTTCTTAGCATTAGCATGTGATGGGTTACGATTAAGCATAGCGTAGCATTTAACATAAGTGTTGCAATTTAATTACAAATAACGGAGTTTATCCCAGAAATGCCGTAACATTTAGTTAAATAGTTTGTTATTAAAAAAATAAACTTTGAAATGTTCCGGAAGCTGTAGGTATGTTCAAATTCCCTTATAAATAAGCTTGAATCGTTTGTATGACATGACATATATTAAAATAATTTAGTTTAGCTTGTTTTATTCTTTCCCTGTTGCTTACATAGTTGGAGTAGCGTTATTTGATTAATTTAATGATTTTGAGAAGAGTTAATTTGTTAATTTATAAAATAATATAAAAAACATCCCAAAGATAGTAAAATAATTGTTGCAATAGTCTCCTTGGAAACAACCAAATGACATTTGAACCATTCTGAAATCAGATTAACAAATTTCAGCTTTGAAAAATTTTAAATCTTTCTTATTTAAAAATTCAAAATGTCTAAGAATCTTTTGAGAGTCAGGACCTCCGCCATCCGCACCTCTGTCCGCCACCAGGCCCGGATCCCTCCCTCCCACATCCCTCCGGCTGAGCACTCCTGTGGGATCGAACCGTGGAAGATGGCCAGACCCCCGCCACCCCCTCGGCCACAGAAGTTCCCAGAACACCTCCTCAGACCCCCATGCATGCCCGGGAGTGAGGCCGGGAGGTTCCCCCCGCTCTGCCACACGTTCTCGGGCTACTACTGCCCTGTCACCAGGGTCAAGTACATGTACCCCGCGTTCTCTGACAACATCGACTTCGTGCCCGGAGGACCGGACTGCTGGTGGGCGAGAGCGCCCCTCTGCGAGTTCTTGGACTTGGACGAACATCTCCCGATCAGAATTTAGAAGGGGTTGAAAAACTTGAAAATTCGTCGTATTTGAGTTTAATACTCTGGATGTTTCTTCCGGAGAGAGGCTCTTCTGAAGAGTTTGGTTTGGGAGGTTGAAATTCTTTTTGTTCAGGCCATGTGCATTGAGCTAAATAAACTTGTGAGTATTTCTAGAGAAATAATGTTGTATTTTTGTGTTATATTTTAAAACAGTATCATTACCATGATTAAAGTAAAAGTAAATAAGATCTACCCAGTGTCTTGTTTCCCCACGTGGATCTCGCTGACAAAATGTAATTTATTTACAACATTTAAATGTAAATAATGAGATCACACGCAGCACGAGACGTGAGGGAAGTGAATTTTCGCATTAAAACCTTAAAAAATGGTTAAAAAAAACACTGGTTACATTTTTTTGAAAATTGAAACATTTATTTTTTGGCTGTTTTGATGCTCCTGGTTATATTTAAATTCACTAATAGGATGCCAATGTTGTAAATTATAAAGTTATAAGGAGGTATTGTCGGGATAGCAAGTTGGTATAGGGGTGTGGAGGGTGATAAAATGATATTAAGATATGAAAAACAGCCTTTTCCAGTGTAAAATCCACATAAGACAACGTACTGTATTTTCTCAATTAACATTTTCTTTAATAACTCGGTAAGTAGAATGAGAAGGGAGGGTTTAAAATCCTCGGCTTTTTACGTACAATAAGTTAATGTGCAATAAGTGTACATTTGGGGCTTTTCTGACCCTTTTTGGGCCCAAAACTCAAAATTTGAAACCTTAAAATCCCCAAAAAGGGGGTTAGACTTTTCCGATTGTTTTTCCCAACGAACTTGTCCAACTGATTATAAAAAGGAATGTCTCTACCAAATTTGAAGTAAATCGGACAAAAATTGCGACCGCTAGAGTGCGAATACATATATATTTATATAAATCGGGGGGTAGGATCGGGTATATATGTATATATATATATATATAAGTTTTTAGAGACCCCTCAAAACGTGTTCAGGGGGTCACGTTAGGAACTTCTATGGTGGTCTCGGGCTTAAGTCTCACCGTGCGGGTCATGCTAATAGTTCACTTTTCCATAGGAAATTCACTAAAGTCTATTTCAACCCAGGAGTAGGCGGAACCAGTCGACCGTACTAATACCCTCACCCCTAGAGTCTATTGTGCGAGATCGGGTATGGGAACGCGTCGTCGGCCTTTGTCGGTGAGTCATTGCTGCTGGTCCCAGTGTCAATATGCAAACTTTTTTAATTGAAAGAAAAACTTCAAACATAATATATCACGCGCTGTGTTTTGATCGCCTGATTATTTTGATACCAAGTATGAAGGAAATCGGTTAATTTTGGGGAATACAAAGTAAATAATTAAATCGTATACGTGTTTTTCAAACAGTGTTTAATGGACATAAATACTCAGTAAATTTTCTTTGATTAAATTATGGATGAGTTCGCAGTGGACAGACAGTTTTTTGTTAATTAAATGCATTATTAAAATATATACATAAAATATATACTGTTATCAATAATGCATTTAATTAACAAAAAACTGTCTGTCCACTGTACTGTATATGGCGATATATATTGTGTACAGTAGTAATTAAATGGTTGTTATCAAACTCATCCATAATTTAATCAAAGTAAATTTACTGACGTATTGACGTCCATTAAACGCTATTTGAAAAACACGTATACGATTTAATTTACTTTGCCTTCCCCAAAATTAACCGATTCCCTTCATATTTGGTATCAAAATAATCAGGCGATCAAAACACAGCGCGTGATATATTTTGTTTGAAGTTTTTCTTTCAATTAAAAAAGTTTGCATATTGACACTGGGACCAGCAGCAATGACTCACCGACAAAGGCCGACGACGCTTGCCCATACCCTATCTCGCACAATAGACTCTAGGGGTGAGGGTATTAGTACGGTCGACTGGTTCCGCCTACTCCTGGGTTGAAATAGACTTTAGACTTAGACTTTTTTAATAAAGCTGTGACTCTCTGTGGTCAGATACTATATGGAGATGACTCCAGGGTCAGGAGAAAACAAAACTTTGAGGGGAACGTTACCCCCCCCCCACCACACAATCTTTCCTTGTTGTTGTTATTGCTGGATTAGGAAATCCCAGCATTAGCTGCTAGGCACGTCTTCCACAAGCGGGAATTTTGCGCAGGTGACCGGAAGGATAGGATATAGCAGGATGGGACAGGCAGTCAAATTGACCTTTCAGAGGGCCAACTCCCGTGCTCCTGTGACAGCTGTGATCAGGCTCAAACAGACGGACCCAATCTGCCTTCCAACTGGCCAATTGAACTGACAGGGTATCCATGTACAACAGCCAGGGACCGCTTTCTCAGGTTGGGGACCAAACCTGGAGTTTCCATCCTCAACCGCTGCAAAACGAGGGACCAAAGTTGAAAGGGAAGCTCGTCATAATAGACAGCCAAAAAACTAACCATGTGTAATGACAACTTCATTTGCTGTAAGCAATGTCAGCCTCAAAACTGGAATGGACCAGTTTTAAGGTTGTCCTGGGATACAATCCTTCGTTGCTTACGCCACTAGAAAAAAATATTTTGAATTATTATTGCAAGACTATGGTAGCTGATATACAAACACAATAACATAGCATTGATAGTTTCGTGGTTGGCTCTGGGTCAATAAACAGTGTATGAATAGTGGAGGGGTAACTTCCCCTCAATCCTCTGTTTACAACCTGGCCATCAAGTCATCTTCGTAAAGAACATCCCTTATAACAGCTGTTTATTAAAATTAAAATAATTGAGATTAAACATTTGACATAAACCCAATAAAATATTTCTTCCATAAGAATAAAATGAGGATTTCAAGAGCCAGTGGGGTGAAGCTCTGAAGGTCAAGGGAACAATAAATTCTTCTCTAATAATCTAGAGGCAGATTTCTTTTATTTTACCCCAACAGTTATACTCGAACATATTGTATTAGAATAAGTAAGTAGTTTTTATACGAATAGGTTCTTTTATTAGTTAAAAAGCTCCTTCATCTTTTGGTTTGAGATCAATTTAAATCTAATTTCAAACAAAAAATTGTAACTAACTGAGATGGATTTTTGAACAAAACTAGATTTGACGTAACGGTGGTATCATAGCCACCATAGAATCCCGATCTGACTCCAATGATCTTTTTCTGATAAAAAGAATAATTTGCAGTAAGAAAACTTGGAACCTGGTTTAATTAAGAGGAGGATTTGCATCTGCTGTTCTAATTATTTCTCCGGAAATTCTTTTCCATATTTAGAGTATCGCTTTAATGAACCTCACAGAACCTTTATAGAACTCGATTTAACTTTAAAGAACACTGGTTCAATGTTCTACTAGTTCATGTATTGATTTTCCAAATATTTGTATTTCGTCAGTAAACAAAATTCAAAATGTGTCAATTTGTCCAAAAGATTCTAGGTAATTCTTTGCAAACTGCATACAACGAGTATCTACCATACAATATTTTTTTGGCTCTGGTTATTTTAGATAATTACTAAAACTGATTATACATTTTAGACGATACAGTGATTTTAAGTCAAAACCGTTCATCGAAGCAGTTAAAATAAATCAGCAGTTAATAAGGTAGTGGTTAAATGTAATTAAAAACTCAATTTTATCAACGAGGAAAATCACAAAGTTTCTCAAGCAGGACTGGGACAGTCCTGAAGTTTCTTTCGCGGTTTTAACTTCCCTTCCGTCAGTTCGGTTAATCCCGGTAAAGGCTGGACTTAAAATGACGTTTTTTATTTATAACATCTTGGAAAACGTCTTTTCAGAAATACTCAAAACCTCGAGATCACTTAAAAAAATGTAAAAAAACTTAATACCCTATAATATTAAACTTTTAAAATTGTTCTTAATGTGTTCTTAAACATCATTGGATTTAACTAGTTGGTTAAATTTATAAAATCTATTACGAAATTTAAAATTTTGTAACGTAACGTTATCAGTCTATTAAATGCAGTCGATTTAGGATTTAATAAAAATTAAATTATTGATTACATTAATCTATTGGTTTTTGCCTTGTTCGTTGATGACTATATTGCATTCATAAAATCCCAGATACTTTGAAAATGTTCAATACTTCTAAGGTGATTAAAACAATTCAATATCCAAAAGATAACATCTTTAGAAACCGTGGGCTGGAGCTCTCATAGACTTTGGAGTGGTGGATTTTTGAGGTCAATACGAAGGCCGTACATATTACCTACTTTCTTGAAAATTTTCAGCTATTCAGTTCAGGGTGCGTGAAAACCTAGCATCGATGAAGTTAACCAGAATTCGCATCTATTTTACTATAACAAGACAATAAAATTGGTCAAATTTGAGTAGTATTTAAAAATTACCCAATTCATACTATCTGTTCTTTCTACTGTAGGCCTACTTATGTTCTGTTAGTACAGCTGCTGTTAATTTTCAATTGCGTTAATTCCTATACTTCCATTAGATTAACATTGAAGTTTTTAAAGCCCAGGGAGTGGAATTCTCAAGTTGAGGCACATCTACTACGTTAAGGCCTTTAAATAACACATAAACAAACTGTTAAGACATAAAGGTCTCTCCAGTAGCCTGCTCATAAAAATCGGCTTGTTCTTGTAATAACAGAATACGGATGGATGGATGATCATTTGACATTCTGAAAATACATTTTACTATTCACTATACCTATTCTATACTGATTATCCTTTCAATTAACAATGCCAGCTGACATTTCCCGAATGCAAAAAATAAACTAACTGCAGTTTCCTGTCTTATTTTACGTTTCCAATTGTTTAAGTAGTTTATTAACTACTTCATCAGTTGAGACTTTTAGATTAAAAAGCGAATAGCGATTTTTATTTTACCTCGAGTCTTACCAAGTTGTTCTTTTAATGCTCCGATATTCAAAAGGTGGAAGGGGTGATAGGAAGAGGAGCTCGGGCTGAGTCAATATTGGAAGTTGTTAGTCCACCTCAGAGTCGGCCCTCGAACACCCCTCGACAAGTGTCAAGCTAGAATTTGACGCGAGTTTCGGTTTGGATACATTTAAACTTTTTCTGAAAACCTAATTCGCAAAATATATAAATGAATTGTTTTAGAGTCAACTAGGGACGAAAAGAACATACTATTGTTAATTTAACTTGTGGTTCAATTAAAATTCAATAGTCTAATTGATAAGTAATATTTCGCTTGGGAAACGTTCTACTCGGTGGACGCTTAATAGGATGAACGAGGATGAATTCATGTTTTGTTCAGTAAAATGTGTTATGATGTTAACGAAAAAAGTAAACTCGGTGATAAAACAGATGTGAAAATAAACATGTTACATACAACCAGAACTAGTCTTGTCAGCATTAAAAGTTCTCGCAGTAGCCTACAAGAAAAAAACCAACTTAAAAACTACTAAGTATAATTACTTAATGATATTTGTAATGAAAGATCACGTGGAGATCAATAAAAAAATGGTAAACTGCTTTCAAACTATTTTAAAATAACATAACATCTTATAATCAGGTTATTGTTTTTAAATTAATTGAAATACATTTATACATTGAAGTTTAACGGTATTTTAATTCAACCCTCCAACCAAATTCCGTAATGCCTAAAGGTGGACTACCTATTTTAATCCTCATCGCATATAGTGAGGCAGATTGATGAAAACATGTGGACATGTTGGACAAAATTCCATTCTTTTTTACTAACTACCCGTACTCTAAGCCTAATTTTGGGTAGGCTCCATTTGACCCTATTACCCACATCGCAGCCCGTATATATATTGATATAGACAGGGTGAATCAGACCATTCCCGTCCAGAATGTATAGCTGGAGAACGGTTCAGGCTAAAGTCATCGAACAAAATTCGTTCCCGCTAAATAACATATTAGCAATCTATTAAACTATTTTATCAAAATCGATGTACAGGGTGCTACAAAACTGGAGGTCATGTGTACGAATCTCAAAAATATTCTTGTATGATCCTACGGTAAAGGAGAATTTGGAAGCAATTTTTGCTTGCTAAACAGAAAACAGCTGTTTTACAATGAGTTTTTAGATCGTAAAGGTGCGGTTGTAGGGAAATTCGGCACGTATACTCTTTCCACAACTTAGGTAACCATTAAGAAAGGATTTTAAGAAATTCCCATAGGGATCCGCCCCACGGGGAGTCAAAGTTCCAATCCTGTGTTATTCTTATGGGCATTCACTTAAGTTTGAGGTGATTAGATTTCAAACAGTTGATCATGTTTCGTAGCAGTGATCACGCGTTAACCACAGAATGTAGCACACACAACTGTTGTATTCTCCGGTGAAACCGGGTACGATAGCAGCTAGTTAACTATACAAACCGGGTACGATAGCAGCTAGTTAACTAAACAAACCGGGTACGATAGCAGCTAGTTAACTATACAAACCGGGTACGATAGCAGCTAGTTAACTATACAAACCGGGTACGATAGCAGCTAGTTAACTATACAAACCGGGTACGATAGCAGCTAGTTAACTATACAAACCGGGTACGATAGCAGCTAGTTAACTATGCAAACCGGGTACGATAGCAGCTAGTTAACTATACAAACCGGGTACGATAGCAGCTAGTTAACTATACAAACCGAGTACGATAGCAGCTAGTTAACTATACAAGCCTTTACCAACAGCTTCGCTTGTTACCTGATTGAAGTTTTATAAATCAAATCACACAGCTGATCAAATTTCCAATATTTAAAATTGACTTGAAACTTTAATTTATGACCTTAGGAGATTATGTAAAAAATAATATTTGACCACTAATTTGCTCACAGAGACATTCCAATCAAGTATAATGGGTCAATGGGTGTCAGATTTTTTCAGAAGTGTTTAGGACGGTTAGCTTTATATAGATTTAATAGTACATTTTATTTGGTCCATCACACACTTTATATGGGGTTTTATTTCGCTTGTATACCAAGAGCTTAGTAATTAAAAATACAAGTTAAGATATAACTGTAATTACGAATATTTTATGAGACACATTGCCTTGCCATAAGATATTTGTTTTTGCTGGAATCATTAATTTATAAAGCAAATATTTACCCTAAAGACCAATGGCTAGTAATATTTTATTATAAAATAAAATTAATATCGATAGTACAAATACAAAATTTTTAGTCCGAGAAACTCAACCTGTTCAGCTGGAGGGAACGGAAATAAATATTTAACCGGAAATTGGACCACCTTCCGGTCATCGAAACGTCTCGAATGGTATTGGAGCACTAATAAAAATAAATACTTTTTAACTTTAAGTAAATTATTGATAAAATAATAAAATTATTCGTATTAATATTCATAAGTTCAAGACAAGCTTAATTTTCTGGAATGTTTATAATCTTTTGGATGCCAAAGTGTACAAATTATTATAATCCATAGTAAAAAGAATATGGACCCAGAATATGTTAGCTGGAAAAATAAAACAATTAGATAAACTATTTAAAATGTATTTTTGTAGAATTTTTTAATTTTTTAAAGACAATACATTGGCAACCCCTTCGTTACAAGCATAAAGGGAATGGACATTAAGCCGCCTTCGATCCCCTGTTTGTGTTTTTTAGTGGATTGACTAAACTATGAGAGATGTAACTTATTCACAGTCATAACTCAATCCAGGAGAAGGATAACATTCATAATGGTAAAACCTTTTTAATAATTTCTCATCACAATTAAATTAATTGTAATAAAATATTACAATACTAAACACAATACTACTTATAAAATTAATGCTTGGAAAAATCTGTTAGAATAATTGGTTTGGTAACAAGAAGACTACAACAGTTTCAATTAAGTAAGGGAATGATTATTATAAGGCCACTCTGGGAAATTACGAAATTAAACGTGACACGTTTACATAAACCTTCAAAAAATATATAGTTTTAAGAAGCTGAGCACGTAGTGATGGGTTTCTGAGTGTTTTATGAATGACTAGAGCACGTAGTGGGGTTGCAGAGTGTTTTATGAATGAGTAGAGCACGTAGTGATGGGTTGCAGAGTGTTTTATGAATGACTAGAGCACGTAGTGATGGGTTGCAGAGTGTTTTATGAATGACTATAGCACGTAGTGATGGGTTGCAAAGTGTTTTATGAATGACTAGAGCATTTAGTGGGGTTGCAGAGTGTTTTATGAATGACTAGAGCACGTAGTGATGGGTTGCAGAGTGTTTTATGAATGACTAGAGCACGTAGTGGGGTTGCAGAGTGTTTTATGAATGAGTAGAGCACGTAGTGATGGGTTGCAGAGTGTTTTATGAATGAGTAGAGCACGTAGTGATGGGTTGCAGAGTGTTTTATGAATGACTAGAGCATTTAGTGGGGTTGCAGAGTGTTTTATGAATGACTAGAGCACGTAGTGATGGGTTGCAGAGTGTTTTATGAATGACTAGAGCACGTAGTGATGGGTTGCAGAGTGTTTTATGAATGACTATAGCACGTAGTGATGGGTTGCAAAGTGTTTTATGAATGACTAGAGCATTTAGTGGGGTTGCAGAGTGTTTTATTAATGACTAGAGCACGTAGTGATGGGTTGCAGAGTGTTTTATGAATGACTAGAGCACGTAGTGATGGGTTGCAGAGTGTTTTATGAATGACTATAGCACGTAGTGATGGGTTGCAGAGTGTTTTATGAAGTAAAAATTACCAGAGAAGTTATACAGAATAAGTTAAGTTACTGCTTAAGTACGATTGAAGTGCCAACTACCACGATTAGGGGTATAATATACATCTTTCAGTTCTTTGTTTAGATACATAGTTGAAAATATAGATTTCCCCTCCTTGATTTAAAACAATATTCCACTAGTAATACTTCCAGTAGGTTGATACAAGGCGATTTTTAGTTTTCCTCCCCTCCCTACTTCATCCTACATTTGTTTAAATATCAACCTTGGACTGCGGCTGATCGTTCTTGGGAAGTAAGTTAATATTTTGACTAAGTAACAACCTTTGACCGCAATATTGGATCCCAATATTCTTTTTGTAAAGGTGTTGTTGTGATCCATTATTTCTTTTTTACATTAACCAATGCCAAAATAAGTTTATAAAAACCTTTATTCGTGTTCAAGGTAATATTGTTTAAAATTACTTTTGAAGTGAGTTTTTTCAAATGCTTAATACGAATTAAAAGTTTTCGGCTGCCTTCTTGGAATGGTATTTTCAGATAGCGTTTTGACTCATAGTTTTCAAATAATGTTTCATAATTTTGCAATTTGTTTATAAGTATAATTTTCGTTATGAAGACATTGGCACTTTTTTCAATCTCATACTATTACCGAACAATGACTGGTGGCGGTCTGGGGTTTATGTTTGAAAAACGTAGAACAAGTTAGGAAGGGGGTTGGCTTAAAACTCACCCTGAATGACCCTAAAATCAAATAGAATTTTTACAGTTTACAAAAGATTAAACGTAAATCGTGCCCACAAAAGCGGTGAAAGAATGCACCATTCTCGTTGGTTAGGTTACCGCTGGGAAATCAATGGATAACTGAGACTGACAATAAATCCGGAAACTTAGCTGCAACAATGGTCTAGTTGCAATGAAGATTGTGGGTAAGACTGAGTTATGGATTACCTTGGAGCAATAAGAAATTGCAAGCACTTAACATAAAATTTCCACTTGTTAAACTTGTGGAAGTGGGAAGATGTTTTCTAGTTTAATGTTTTTGTTGTTTTTCTGCAGATGATAATGATGAAATTGTTGGTGATTTGATATCATTCGTTTGTTATGTAAAAATCGTCATGTAAAGTTGTTCTATTTAGGGGTTCAAGCTCGTCAACGATAATTGGGTTATTTATGAATCTTAAACGTCAAGGGTAAACACTAAAGAAATATAATATACCGATTAAATAATGAGAATCAGTTAAAAAAAATCAAGGACAAATCAAAGTCTCCATTGTTTAACTCATGGAGCAGTCAATTTAATATACGTCCTACAAATAGCCTGTCTAAAAAATTCGTAAACTTGAAGATTTAAAAATTATGATATAAAATTAAAATAAATGTGAAGAAGAATCTAACCTCAAGAACATAAGTATAAGTGAGAAAATAAACAAACCCAATTTAAAAACATTCCTAAACAGTTGATTTTAATGCTTCAAACAATTTTTCAATCAGCTTTTGGACTTGTTTATATGTGTTATTGTATACCAAGAATCCAATAAAATGATTTCAAAGGGAAAACCAAACCTAAAAAGTCGCCGTTTTATAAACTTAATAGGGAATTCAGTCTCAAATCTCATTTAGCCTTTAACAATATTTTTCGAGACTCAATTCCCTAATTCAATATTTTTATAAAGTGGCAAAATTTAAGTAATGATTTTCCCCTTTTAAAAAATGTTATCTGATTCTTGGTATACAGTAACAAATATAGAGCTCAAGAGCTTTAAATGTATACCTTAAACGTTAAAGTTGATTCAACCAGTGGATAAGGGACACTAACAGTCTGGAGTTTTCCTACTTTTTAAAAATTATTTTCCTATTATAAATAACAACTAGTAGCCTGTCGCGGCTTCGCTCACGATCACAACGTAATAATTATATTATAATACTGACATTCTCGTATAAATATTGTGTTACCGTTCCAAAGCCAACATCGCCTGCTGATTAACTGTGTTTACTCTATCCCGGTGATTGCTTAAAACTTGTAATCATTTACCAATGTTAAGGTTATGAGAAAAAACTCAACGTTAAGGCACCCCAGGGCCTCACTCACAAATTATTTCCCTATAAAAAAAGGTTTCCTTTACAACTTCACGTTAGGCCCTTTCCAATGACACCAAAAACATGAAAATCGGTTCAGTAGTTTAGGAGGAGTGATTGTCGCAAAAACCTGCTCGCCTATTAAAGAAGTATAGATATTTTAAAACGTATCGCGTATATTTACGTCTTACATTTATACCGTACTAATTGTAGTACTCGGTTAAGTCAAGCGTTGAATGAGGACATTTTGATGCAATTTTAAGAGGAAAAAAATGATTATATTCATTAAATTATTTCAATAGCGCTAATTATTTATGTTTTTAATTTCACCCTTTATCTGTTACCGTTTTATTTCTCATTTGAGATGGCAAGGGACTTTACAATGATTATTTATTTTTAAATATTTAAAATAATAAATTTAATAAATAGATTAATTTTTTTAATTGAAGGTAGTGTTATAGTTAGTTAAGATCCGATCACATAATGTCAAAAAGATTTAAGTTGAACACTCTAAAACAAATATATCTTGTAACTTGATTTTTTCAGGTAAATAAAGATGATTAAGCCTATATATATATTTAATTGTGTTTCTCGGTGTTACATTAGATCAAAAGGAACTAAGGATCCATATATGAAAACTCCATCTTTATTTTTCAATTGCTTCTCACATATCTCACATTAAGTAACTCCATATTTTTTTTTACAGTAGTTATAAAAGCTTTAAAATCAACTCATTATTGTAACTGCATGAACGTTACAGCATCGTGCAGGAAATTCGTCGTTTTTGAAAATATTGAAACTCGTATCAGATTTATTTATAAAAATAAAATAAAACAAGAGACGGTATAAAATATGTGACAATATTTCCCCTTTATGTTCAGGTTGACGTATATCTCCAGTTGAAAGCAGCTCAATGGAACATAAACTGTTACATCTTTGTTGAAGTAGGCTCTAAAAATAATAACGCCAGTAGGACGTTAGAGATCCTTGAAACAGTGGTTACAAGACGTTTAGGGCCTACATCGAGGTGATAAATGTTTTACAATGTTACAAGAACGATAATTGAATCCGTAAACGGAACTGGTTTGTGTTAAGATATCTAGAAGAAAGATATCATACGTAAAAAGTAATTTGTCTGCTAACTATTGGTTGTTCACTGTTATAACATTATGTGGAATGTGTGTTTAGATTGTATATCACATAGTCACAAGAAAACCTTTTGTTAATAACCTAACCAAAAATGTAATAGCAATTTTTGATTATGTATTATTTCACCGTTGTGTATGTTTTAAAAGGTAAACCGTTACGAAGAAAAATGTTCGTCTCATTATTCAACTATCCATTATTAGTGAATTTCCTATGGAAAGTGAACTATTATCATGACCCGCACGGTGAAACTTAAGCCCGGGACCGCCATATAAGTTCCTAATGTGACCCCCTGAACACGTTTTGGGGGTTCGTTCAAAATTTTATATGTATATGTATGTGTATGCACTCTAGCGGTCACATTTTTTGTCCGATTTACTTCAAATTTGGTAGAGACATTCCTTTTTATAATCAGTTGGACAAGTTCGTTGGGCAAAACAATCGGAAAACTCTAACCCCCTTTTTTGGGGATTTTAAATTTAGAAATTTGAGTTTTTGGGCCCAAAAAGGGTCAGAAAACCCCCGGATGTAAAATTAACGAATGAAAAACGGTGGGAATTACTGTAGCGAAACCTTTAAGCTCTCTCTCGTCATTCTAGCATATATATTTACCGAGTTATTAAAGGAAATGTGTATTGACCAAACACAGTACGTTGTCTTATGGGGGTTTTACTTCAGAAAAGCCTGTTATTCATTTGTTGGTGTACTTTTATCATCCCCAACAACCTCACGCCTACTTTAAAGCCTGACTGGACCTTATCCTAACCTTATAATGCACAAAATTGTATTCCATCATTGCAGGTAAATAGAACCAGGAGCATCAAAACAGCCAAAAAATCAATATTTTCAAATTTGAATAAAAATTGGAATAATTGTATGTTTTTAACTGATTTTGAGTTTTTATAGTTTTTTATATGGAAATTCACTTCCCTCACGTCCGTCAGCGTGCTGCGTGTGAACTCGTTTTAGTTGACGTAGTTATTTAACTAAATAGCTATTTTTATCGTTTAGTCTAATTGCTCGTTCCATTGTTTAAAATCTCTTGAACGTCAAGGATGTCAGATTTAGAGGGAAAATGCCAACATTTAATTTACTGTTGCCTAGTGTTTTTAGGAAGACTTCTCAATTCACTTTCTTACTTCCTTAAATACAAAATCCTCCATTGCATAGCTAAAAATAAATAATGCAATAATCTCGGTCAGTAGAATAATACTGTACTTTCATCGCAAATCGAATAATAAAAATTTGTATTGTAAAGAAAAAATTGTTCCAACTGCTATGATTTAAACAATTCTTAATGATATATCTGTACCAATTTGAATACCTGAAGTCTAATTTAAATATTCTCTTATATTTACTTGTTATTACACTTGACCTATCTATCTAGGGTAAAACCTAGAGTAGAACTTTGGTAACATTTTCAGTTTTACTTTGTGCGTATATGTTAAGGCAATGAACAAGAACTACAATAAAATACTTCGTTGAAAGAAGAATTGTACAAATCTAACTTGAATAGTACCATATCATTTTTTGGATAGTTCTCTATTGAATCACCATAAAGATTCTTCTAGAGTTAAATGTCGAAGAATCTACCTTCTTGTAAACATTTCTGTTTACCATGTGGTAATGTGAGTAATAAAATCAAATGTCTTTAACTGAAAAACTGGAAGTACAAACTAATAAGACTGGATCATGAGTTATAACTACAGTATTCAAGTACGGTACGCTTAATAACGTCAATTATGTAAAGCTAATTTAATATATAATACCCCCGTCGCAGCAAAACTGCGTACTCAGCGAATTTCCAATGCATATATATGTGACTCACTACTACATAGAGCTATTTACAAAGTTTCACAAAAATACATCCATAAATAAGTGATATATAGCATTTTATTTATTCTCCATAAGGATAACATTGGACAACGTACTGTGTTTAGCACTTTGAATATCTCTGCAATGGTTGGACGTAGAACAACGATTAAAACACCAAAATTTTTGTTTTGTTGAGCTAAACACATTAATAAACAGAAATGTGAAGTTTTTAGTAATGTCTATCTGAGAAAAATATAAAAACCTTTTTCCCATAAGATTAACATGGGACACGTTTTTTTTGGATTTTCTCCGCAACCACTTAACTTAGGTTAATGATTAAAAATACTAAATTATTTGTTTTTTTTAATCTCTATAAAATGGCTATAACCAAAATTGAGTTTTTTTAACATTTTGGGGTCAAATTTGCAAAAGATCGATTTTTGGAAAATTGTAAACCCCCATAAAACCCCCTTCCCATAGTGTGATTGATCTGGTTTTCGAACTTAAAGTCATAAATGCTACTCTCCACATTTGTGCCACATTTAATCAAAATCGGGTGTTTCTTTCAAAAGTTATAGCGGTAACGGACACACACACACACACACACACACACACATATATATATATATATATATATATATATATATATATATATATATATGTGTGTGTGTGTGTGTGTGTGTGTGTGTCCGTTATATATATACATATATATCAATTTGAACGAATAGGGTTTTTGGCATCTGGGGACCTCAAAACGAAAAGTTATCATGGTCTGGGGCTTAAGTCTTACCATGCCACCTACGGTAATAGCTTCTTCCCTATAGGGGAAATTCGCTAAAATCTGTATAAAACTAAATAGTGCCAAATTGAATTTGTAACAGAGTATTTAGAATGTTCTAGAGTGGAATTTCTAGATCAGAATATCGCTTTTGTATTGACCGGGTAAGTACTAGATATGGAATCAAATAGTTCGCCGGATGTAAATGATCTATGTAAACATATATCTCGCTTCGTTTGTACAACAAACACCAACACATCAAACAAGCTTAAAGTTAACATTCAGATCCGTTTATATTGTTTATATTAGGTCAAACAAATATTATATGTCCGATAACAGTATTTCTTTGATAGGGATCAAACTGCAAATTCTGTTTTATGACTAAATTCTGTGTAACTTATGAGTTGAAAGTAGCTTATGTGCCGGATTAGTTTGAAAAGTCTACAATACTATGAAACACCATTTAGATCAAACGTGTTAGTATTTATGGCATATACGCCTAATAATGGACTACATCGATAGTGTTTCCTCTAATTTCTTTTTAAAAACTAGGAAATTCCATCATCCAGACAGTCGAAGTGAGGTAAAAATTCCTTCCTGCTATCCAGGGTGTTCCGTGACAGTTTTACATTATAAAATAAGTTTATTTTGCATTAATTCAGTCAAGTGGTTTAAATTATTCAACTGGCTACCACAGTTTTAGTCTCTAAAATTCACCAAATTATGTATTAAATGAAAAACGAGTTCGCACGCAGCACGCTGACGTGAGGGAAGTGAATTTCCGCATAAAAACTATTAAAACTTAAAATTAGCGTAAAAACATACTTGTATTCCAATTTTTATTGAAATCTGAAAACATTGATTTTTTGGCTGTTCTGATGCTCCTGGTTTCATTTACTTGCAAAACTGGGAATACAATTTTGCGCATTTTAATGTTAGGAGAAGGTCCAGTCAGGCTTTAAAGTAGGCGTAAGGTTGCTGGGGATGATAAAAGTACTCTAACAAAGGAGTAGCAGGCTTTTCTAGTGTAAAACCCCCATAAGACAACGTACTGTGTTTGGTCGAAACACATTTTCTTTAATAACTCGGCAGATATTTATGCTAGAATGACAAGAGAGGGCTTAAAACTTTCGTCTCACTAATTCCCATCTTTTTACATGCATTAATATTACATTTGGGGCTTTTAAGACCCTTTTTGGGCCCAAAAACCCGAAAATTGGAAGATTAATCCCCAAAAAAGGGGTTTGGAGTTTTACGATTCTTTTGCCCAACGAACTTGTCCAACTGATTACAGAAAGGAACGTCCCTACCAAATTTGAAGTTAATCGGACAAAAAATGCGACCGCTAGAGTGCAAACACACACACACACATATATATATATATATATATATATATATATATGTCTATATATATATATATGTCTATATATATATATATATATAAAATTTTGAACGACCCCCCAAAACGTGTTCAGGGGGTCACGTTAGGAACTTCTATGGTGGTCCCGGGCTTAAGTTTCACCGTGCGGGTCATGCTAATAGTTCACTTTCCAAAGGAAATTCACTAATAAAATTCTGGTTCAAAAATTGTATTTGACAGGATAAAAAGGCTGCACAACAGAATAGGAAAATATTCAAAACAATAGTCAGCTGTTCAGGCTTCTACAAGGTCAAAGTCCCCAAGTAGATTGGTTAAACCATCATGTATGCCCTGCACCGTTCCTGTTTGTCGGTCTGCTCTTGTCCTTGGCCGGCCACAAAAGGGAAATAAAGTGTACACTTATTGTAAATTTTTAAATGTTTCTATATATCAGTACAAGTTTGTGTTTAGTGTTGAAATGTTTTAAAACTCAAGACGATGACAGTATTTCATTCTGTGATGCAGCAAGATTTGATAATGGGACAAAACTAGTCCCAAAACTAGTAATCATATAAACTAGTGGATTGATGACGACAAGGTATGTAACCTTATTTGTTAAGTCTCTAATAGATACAGAATATTCAGGCAAGGAATGTAAATTTCTTCGTATCAGTTAAATTCATCGCTTATAAATTAAAATTATCTACCACTAAATACAATCTTAGATTCATAAACACCCCACCAATGGTTGAAGTTAGATCAACCCAGAATGTATGTATTTTTTCTTTCTTTTTTTAATAACAGATGTTGGCAACCTCTTTTGTCCTACTTTGTCCATCCACGTAGACTATAGGTCTGAGCATAGAAAGTACCCAGCAAAGCAAGGGGAAAGTCTTTACAGTACGAGTTGTACAGTACTGATATACTTTACATGTCAGGACTGGGATTCGAACCCGCGACAGGACTGCCACGGCTTCGAAGTCCGACTGGACCGGCGACTCACAAAAGTGTATTTCTATGGCAACTACTATACTATATCCTGTAGCTTGTGTGATAACATCAATTCACGAGTATAAACATGTATGTGGAAAAGGTATAACATACTTTTCTTCTCTCCAGATTTATGTTCAGTACCCGGACTTTTAAAGAAACATTTCACGCCTTTTGTTAGTGAATTTGCTATGGAAAGTGAACTAATATCATGACCCGCACGGTGAAACTTAAACCCGGGACCACCATAGAAGTTTCTAACGTAACCCCCTAAACACGTTTTGAGGAGTCGTTCAAAATTATATATATTAAAAATTAAAATTATTATTATTATTTTGTATGTTTAAAATTAACTTTGTGTGTATGCATCTAGCGGTCACATTTTCGTCCGGTTTACCTCAAATTTGGTAGGGACGTTCCTTTCTACAATCAGTTGGACAAGTTTGTTGGGCGAAACAATCGGAAAACTCTAAACCCCTTTTTGAGGATTAATCTTTAAAATTTCGAGATTTTGGGCCCAAAAAGGGTCGGAAAAGCCGCAGATGTAAAATTAATGCATTTAAAAAGATGGGAATTAATGAGGCGAAAGTGTTAAGCCCTCTCTCGACATTCTACCATAAATATTTACCGAGTTATTAAAGAAAATGTATATCGGCTGAACACAGTACGTTGCCTTATGGGGTTTTTACATAAAAAAACATGTTATTCATTTGTTGGTGTGTTTGTATCATCCCCAGCAACCTGGCACCTACCTTAAAGCCTGACTTGGACCTTCTCCCAACCTTATAATGCGCAAAATTGTATTCCTAGCATTGCAGGTAAATGAAACCAGGAGCACCAGAAAAGCAAACAAATCAATGTTTTCAGATTTCAATAAAATTGGAATAAATGTATGTTTTTACACTGGTTTTTTGTTTTAAACGAGAATGTGAAAATTCTCTTCCCTCACGTCAGCGTGCTGCGT
This sequence comes from Allygus modestus, assembly GCA_963675035.1. Taxonomy (NCBI): domain Eukaryota; kingdom Metazoa; phylum Arthropoda; class Insecta; order Hemiptera; family Cicadellidae; genus Allygus; species Allygus modestus. The sequence continues at coordinate 7,275,215 of OY776112.1, forward strand.
GCGAACTCGTTTTCTCTTAGGTTCTTTGAAAATACACTTTTGTTTTCATAAACTTATAAAAGATTTTCGTTTAGCAAAATCACTTTACACTAGCACTCCATACCATGCCTACCACCTACTCAATAACTCATTAATTACAACACAGCTCGGCGCCCACACAATAGGCCTCTATCCATATTGTTTACTACCGTTATTGAACGGTAATGCCACACCTAAACATATCATAACCCTGGAGTCCTTAGGCATTAAATTTTCACCTTTATCTCTCCCCTCATATCAGAATATAATATCAGCCTTCGTGGTAAGCTTATCAAGCAAGTACAATGTTTAAGTTACCTGCAAATGTGTGTTTGCAAGGGGTATTTGCTCTTCCGCAAGCTTTCCTGCAAGCCAGAATACTATGGATTTCGTACAAATTTGCGATTCGTTCTCACAAATGAAGTGTTTGGTTACGTATCTGTTTTTAAAACTTCGGATGGTCAGATTAAGGTGTAAAATCAAATCGAATTTGATATGTATGGATTCTTACTTTTTGCTGTAATTTATCATCCACATGGAACCATTAATGTTACTCGAATATTAATGTGTTAATATGTTAATATAATGTCATTAGTACTTTTACGAACGTATCGATACCATGATAAAATACTATTTTTAACTGTGAATAGGTTTGTGACCACATGACTTTTTGCCTTACAAATTTGAAATTGTTTAACACTAAAATTGACAGTTTGAGATCCCTAACTGTGAATCGAATTTAGCATTTCCCTCGCTAAAATATTAAAACAAGCAAGTTAAAATTAACAAATACAAAATATTAACGTGCAATAACAGTTTTTATTTTATTTTTTAACCTAACACCCCTTGAAGGCATAAGTAGTAGCAATGAACTGCCAACAAATGAACTAAAAGAAACCCCTTCTATATTTAATTTAACGATTTTTTGAAGGTAGCCCTGTTTACGAAAGTGCTTATTACAATAACTTTAAACATTAATATGAAAAACACTAAAAATAGAAGAAAGGACAAGAGGACCTAATGCTCTACTCCGAGCACTAAAGTACATAGGTCCTACCTATTGACACGACTTCAAATCTAAAATAAATCTTTGAAGGCACTATTGAAATAGTATTCATTCTTGAACCATACCTTCGTCCTCCCTAATTATTTTAATATACACTAGCCGGCCCGATAGACGTTGTCCTGTCATGATGTCATTGAATTTGTTTTATGTAAAATACTCGTTCATTTTCAAGATGAGCTCGTTCGCTTCGCTCACTCACCTATCGAGAAAAGAGTTTGAGTTGCCATTCAAGTAGATTTTTTATTTCCATAATGAACATCTGTTTATACCTTTCAAGTATGTTTGGATATAATCCTTGTTAACAGGTGTTTGGTGTCGCTAACTGAACTTTGATCAAATCAATGGGAACTTTGAAGGCCAGTGGGACAGAGCCCTTAGGTCGGATTAAAAATTGTCTTTTACAAGAATCTTGTCCTGACATTAACGAATTCAACAAAAAAATTATTTAATTTGGTGCACTCATTCTCAAGTTATGGAATGACAAAGGGATTCATTTTTATATATTAAGAATAAGATTTTGAATTGGCTTAATTTTTTTATTTCGGGTTTCGCTCTAAATGTAATCAATGAAAACAAATCGTCCCTAATATTATTAATTAAGTGGTTAACATATTTCCAATTTTTATTAGCTGGAGTTGGAATATTTTAATTTCCAAATCAAATAACCTATGCTTTTTTAGTATGTAAGAAGCATATTATTTTAAAATAACTATTCTAAAATACTCCTACTTTTACAACAGTTATAAGATACTCAGAGACTTTGATAATGTTTAATACTCATTAGACTGATTAACGTGTAAAGTTCCATTCTGATCTTTTAATTTTCTCGGAATTGCTTAAAACTATGTACCGTTAGAAGTAACCTTTAATCTTCTTCCCTCCAATTACTTGTTCTTAGATCAACCAAACACCGTCAGCAGTTCGTGAATTGCTCTCTTTAATTGTAATATTGCCTAAAGCAGTCAGCAAGCCATCAACAGTCTCGTATTACCTGACAGTATAGGCTCCTTTAGCCGTTTTAACTTTCAATTATTAGTGAATTTCCTTTGGAAAGTGAACTATTAACATGACCTGCACGGTGAAACTTAAGCCCGGGACCACCATAGAAGTTCCTAACGTGACCCCCTGAACACGTTTTGGGGGGTCGTTCAAAATTTTATATATATATATATGTATATATATATATAGACATATGTATATATATATATGTGTTTGCACTCTAGCGGTCGCACTTTTTGTCCGATTTACTTAAAATTTGGTAGGGACGTTCCTTTCTGTAATCAGTTGGACAAGTTCGTTGGGCAAAACAATCGGAAAACTCTAAACCCCTTTTTAGGGGATTAATCTTTCAAATTTCGAGTTTTTGGGCCCAAAAAGGGTCATAAAAGCCCCTGATGCAAAATAAATGCATGTAAAAAGATGGGAATTAGTGAGGCGAAAGTTTTAAGCCCTCTCTCGTCATTCTAGCATAAATATTTACCGAGTTATTAAATAAAATGTGTATCGACTAAACACAGTACGTTGTCTTATGGGGGTTTTACACTAGAAAAGCCTGTTATTCCTTTGTTAGAGTACTTTTATCATCCCCAGCAACCTCACGCCTACTTTCAAGCCTGCCTGGACCTTCTCCTAACCTTATAATGTGCAAAATTGTATTCCCAGCTTTGCAAGTAAATGAAACCAGGAGTATCAGAACAGCCAAAAAAATCAATATTTTCAGATTTCAATAAAAATTGGAAAAATGTAAGTTTTTACACTTATTTTGAGTTTTGCAAGTTTTTATGTGGAAATTCACTTCCCTCACGTCAGCGTGCTGCGTGCGAACTCGTTTTCTTCCTTATATATGGTTGTAAAAGGGTACTTAGTTGTTTAGTATTTTTTGTTATCACAGAAGTTTGTTTGTTAAGTATATATATTGAACTTGAAATGATGAGACTAAAACATGATTCCCCAATGATGCAACCATTTCCAATTTAAAGACCGTCTTTAAAAACATTTAATAACTTTTGAAGTGGGTAAGAGGTTCCCTGCTGATTGGAAGTAAATGAAATAAAGTAAATACCAATCGATACGTGAGGATTGTTATGTATATGCAATGATAAAATTCAAATAAATTTAATTTTTGCTCTCTATACATTAAATTTTAAAAGTAACATACAATAGTCAAGACCACTGGCCTTATAAAAAAATCATTATAACAATCTTGTTTAAAGTTAGGATTTTTTAAACGATAGCGTGTGTACACTAAGACATTAATACTATTCAATTATTTATTAGCATTTATTAGACAACTAGATGACCCGACAGACGTTGTCCTGTCTTTAATGTGAATATCGTTTATTGTAATGCTTTTTGGTATACAACATTGTTAGTCTTGTTTTTTGACGCATGAATAAATAAGTTTGATTGGTTTCCGACACGGGAACAGGCGACATAGAGTTGGCCATGTGAAAAGCATGGATTTTCCAAATTGATGCCACAAAAAAGTTATATAAAGATTCTGGTTCACATTATAGCACAGTTAAATGAAAAGATTCCAGCTCAAATTATAACACTTTTTACCATGGTTATTAAAAAAGCTTTGAACTAAGTACAATTTCTAAATCCTTGACAAAATAAAAACCAAAATGTAAACAAATAAACACATGTTTTTTAACTCATTTAAATCTTAGTATTGATTACATTTGATCAAACCAAATGGCATTGGAAATTTTCAAATATCAGGTGCTGCCATCTAGGGGATAAATTGTTAATGGTTTGGGATAAGTCTACAGGAGAACGTTGTCCCTTAAATTCTTATATTAATGATTTATTTGTTTACGAATTATAAATATAAACCCTTTTTCTCATTTGGGGAAAACCTTTCACTATATACTAAGTACGTTATGTTTCATGAAATGTATTTGATTGATATTTAATCATGATAGTTTCTTTGTAATTGGAAATTATCTCTTTTGTATCTCAGTTTAATAAAAGCATTTTCCACCAATGTTAATTTAAAGGCATTTTTTACAATGTTTAAAGTCAAATTACTAAACCCTTTAGGTCACTAAACCCAACCATTAGGTTGGGTGGATTAAAAATTTTCTTTCATACAAACCTTCCCCTGGCATTAAGGAACACAACAAAAAAAGAATCGTCCAATTTGGTGCACTCGTTCTCGAGTTATGGGTCACGTCAAAAAAAGGGATAGTGATTTATTTATATAGATAGATAGATTAATTTGTTAGTAATTAAATCATGAATTTACTCCTATTGAATACTCTTTTCTTATATTTCCACCTCGTCGTATGTAACAGAATAAAGTAAATTCTTACTACAAAGATTCCTCTTTCCTTCTGTTGATGTATTTGTATTCTCTTTTAAATCAACCCCACTTCATGTGAAATAAAATACCAACGCACAAAATTCCCATCAGCTATTGCAAAACATAATAAAATAAAACATTAAAAAAGTGAAACTGAAAACACTGGAGTCTCGTAAAAACATAATGTTGACAACAGTGAGCTAATGAAATAGAGATGAAGAAAGATGAGAAGCTTTCGCTAAGTCTTTCCTTCACATTAATAAAGATAAATCTGCTTTTAAATTAAATTTTCCTCCCGAATCTGACTAAAAAGAGAAAATCCTAGTCTTAGTGTGGGATTATTATAATGAGCAACAAATTGAATTGTGTCGTAACTTAAAGAATAATAACACTGAATTGTAAAGTTAAATTTAATATTTATTTTACCTTAGAAGAGTCAAGTTTATTACAATATATACTTGAAGAGGCCACAGCCCCTAACCTTCCCAAAAACTATGCATATTTAATTTTACGAAAAATAAAACAACATAAGTAGGAACATATCTCAGTTCGTAAATAAAGTAGACACTTAATCACATGTTTTAATGTAAACAAAGCACGCGTTTTTAAAACCCCATGCTTTTCTTATGGGGGATGTTTTTCGGTATTTCCCATTCGTTGGTAACTTTTTAGATATACTGCTATTTTCCCCGAGTCCCTGGGATCAAGACCTTTAATTTGAGCCGTCTCCCATCATCCTGCGATTTGCCAAACTCCCACTATATTGACTTAAATATTTCGCTTAGTGAATTATATATAAAGATTAAAACCTGTCTATACAGCCCGATGTGTAAGTCACTCAGGTATACGAATTTTAGACCCCTTCTAGATGAGGTAGAGGTAGAAGCAGACATGCAGGTAGCTTGCACCTAGAAACTCCCAGGAAAATTGCCAAAAGTTACAATTTCTAATTTTTAAACCTCTAATTTTCACCTTGAGGCTTATGGAGTTTCAAATCAAAACAAAAGAATCATAACAGCAGTAGTAAAATGACCAGTAAACTGTCACGCAACTCTAATATGGTACAGTATAAACAAATGAGAGGATCTATGAATAAATATAAAATCTAGAGTGGACATTTCCCAAACGAATCAAAATAGCAAACTATATAAAAAAAGCTTGAAAGGACATTGACTTATATTAACAACTGGAGCTACCACAAGCGGGGGGTCTGGGCCGGAACTCTCAGCAAGCGAAGCGAGTTACTCATCTTTAACGGAATTATACATGGTGTCCTGCGTGAAAGAATCTTAGGTATAATGGGAAGGAAAAGTCAGAACACCACCACTTCTTCTTACCCATGCGAAATAAAGTGATGGTAAAGGGAAGTGTTACTCGTTAACACAACAAACCCAACCGTTGCGGCGTCGGTGAGAAAAACTCAGGGATGGGCTGATACGTTATTTGTGATAACAGTCGTAACCGTTACTACAACTTAAGTTATTCTATCGCACCAGTTATGGTTTAAATGGTTGAGATTTACTAAACTGTTATTCAGTAACAGTTACGGAGTAACAGATCCGGAATAAACGCATCTACGGAACCACCAAATGATATAATTATTTGCTGTAATGAAACAGTTAGTTATATTTATAAAAGAAAAAAGAAAATTGCTTTAGCCTAAAAATGAAATTGGAATTAAGGTCTACTTAAAATCCCCCTTGCAACGATCTCCATATCTTTTTCACAGTATATCGAAAATGGAAGCCATCAAAATAATTCATTCATAGTTCAATTTTACTTGCCAATTTACAAATATTACGAATACTACATTTTCATCGTTGGTAGAATATGTGTAGTATGTTATATTATTTGTTTAAAAAGTAAATATCAAATACTAAAATATAATTAAAAGATAAGTGGTGTAAAGTGAAGGAAGATGCTCCTTCAGCTCTGGCCCTTCCCAGCAGAACCTTTTTCTTGGTGTAACTTAATAGTAGGGGGCCCCCTACTCTTAATACATAAAAGCGGAGGTGGCTATGACGTCATCTTCACTTATTAAAATAATACATTCCAGAATTATTCTAAGAACAGCTCTAACGCCAAGCTAAACATGTTTTAGAGAATTTAAAATTAATTACAATCATCTTCATGTATAAATTATATTTATACTTATACATTTTTGAATAAATAATGCCGCTTATTTGTACTCAATATTTGTTTAAATTGATTAAAGTAAAAAATAGATGGAGCTTTTTTTGCTGTCGGGAAAATTCATTATGCTCCAGGTGGCCAGGTTATAGTGTGGGAATCCTTCCGGACATTTACCCACTAAAACCTCCTCTAATATTTAGTTCTCTAATCTAGAAACTGTTGAACACTTGGCTTCAGGCTTGGCCTACGTAAGGAATACGCCCTCAGGTATCGCTCGTTTCTGATCACTAAACTTGTAAAGTTTGACATGGTGTGCTGTGAAAATCTTAAATAATTTATAACAAAATATTCACTGACAACAAAGTGATGGACGACTAAAAGCTTCTATCGATCAATTGCTATGCTGCACAATCATACTGTCACTTGAGCGATTTTCCTGGTTATTGATTTAAGGTTCTATTGTAAAAGCATATTTTCACCGTAACATTTTTCACAATTGATTTTTCATTACTTAACAAAGCATTAACATTATAATCACCAACTTAGACCCTGACATAATTTAATACTAGCTGTTCCCGCAGGCTTCGCCCCGCAAATAATAATTTATAAACACTACTAGTAGAATGTACCCGTTCTTTGCACGGGTAAAAAAGGTAAGTTAGCTTGAAAAAGCTGTTCTTGCTTCTGCTCTTTAAGCTATCAAATGGAAGTGTCCACAGCTGTTGGCATTACAGTTTCTGAATGTTTACTTTCTTCTGAAATGTAAAAATTGAAACTTAGAACGTTCACGGGGCGTAGCCCGAGGGGATTTTAAGGAAGCGAATATGCCTATGTGTTGCACGGGTTCAATATCTACCTTTGTGTAAAGTTTCAGCCCAGTCGGTTCAGTAGTTGTTGTGTTTACCCAAAACATCAGACACACACAAACACACACACACACACACACACACACACACACACACACACACACACACACACACACACACACACACACACACACACACGCGCGCGCGTACACAGACAGACAGACAGAAACCACCTCTTCTTTATAATATTACTAGCTGGCCCGACAGACGTTATCCTGTCCTAATATCATTGAATTTGTTTTGTGTCAAATACTCGTTCATTTTCAATATGAGATCGTTCACTTCGCTCACTCGCCTATGGAAAAAAAATAGTTTACGTCCTATTCTCAGACTTACCGAATATACACACAAAATTTCATAAGAATCGGTCGAGCCGTTTAGGAGGAGTTTTGTTACAAACACTGTGACACGATAATTTTATATATTAGATAGATGACAGTTGTGTGTGCTGCATTCTGTCGCTATCCCGTGGAACTACTACGAATCAAGATCAGCTGTTTGTATTTTAATCATCTCAAACTTAAAGTGAATGTCCATAAGAATTACACTGGATTGGAACTTTGACTCCCGGTGGGGCGGAGCCCTATGGAATTTCTTAAAACCCTTGACACTACCATGACTCTGAATTTTAGAGACTCTTATATACTTCGAATTCAATTTTCAGTTAGAACAATGTACATAATTACAATCCTAGGTACTTTGTATCAAAATTCACGACCCGATAAATTACAATTTTCAGCCCACCTTTCAGCATGACGGGTGTTGGTTCAACAAACTGCCCAATAGTTTAAATTCAAGTACTATTCCAAAATTATTTAAAATTGGTTGAAAATATTATCTAAATTGTAAGCGATTTTACGAACCACAAATTTAAGAAAAGTAAATTAAATTTGTATCCTAAACTAAAATAATATAATGCTAAATTGTTGTGTTTTATTTCATGTTATTACATACACATGTACAGCATGACATACACATTTACATGAAAACAGTGGGGAATTCTAAGTGAAAGTGATATTCAATGATGTTTTAAATTTCTGATACATTTATGAAATTCGCTAAACACTATGTTATAAAGCGAAACGAGTTCGCACGCAGCACGCTGACGTGAGGGAAGTGAATTTCCATATAAAAACTTTTAAAAATCAAAATCAATGTAAAAACATACATGTATTCCAATTTTTATTGGAATCTGAAAACATTGATTTTTTGGCTGTTCTGATGCTCCTGGTTTCATTTGCCGGCAAAGCTGGGAATACAATTTTGCGCATTATAATGTTAGGAGAAGGTCCATTCAGACTTGAAAGTAGGCGTGAGGTAGCTGGGGATGATAAAAGTACTCTAACAAAGGAGTAGCAGGCTTTTCTAGTGTAAACCCCCCATAAGACAACGTACTGTGTTTGGTCAAAACACATTTTCTTTAATAACTCGGTAATTATTTATGCTAGAATGACGAGAGAGGGCTTAAAACTTTCGCCTCACTAATTCCCATCTTATTATATGCATTAATTTTACATACGGGGCTCTTCTGACCCTTTTTGGGCCCAAAAACTCGAAATTTGAAAGATTAATCCCCAAAAAAGGGGTTTGGAGTTTTCCGATTGTTTTTCCCAACGAACTTGTCCAACTGATTACAGAAAGAAACGTCCCTACCAAATTTGAAGTTAATCGGACAAAAAATGCGACCGATAGAGTGCAAACATATATATATATATATATATATGTCTATATATATATATATATATATATATATATATATATACATATATAAAATTTTGAACGACCCCCCAAAACGTGTTCAGGGGGTCACGTTAGGAACTTCTATGGCGGTCCCGGGCTTAAGTTTCACCGTGCGGGTCATGCTAATAGTTCACTTTCCAAAGGAAATTCACTAATAACTATTTGCACAAGATGGAATAAAGTAGTGCATCGGTGCGGTGCGGCGTAGGCGTATCCTGTTTGTTGTGAGCTCATATTTGCAAAAGCTTCGATGTACGGAAAGCATGTTTCATGGATTTTTATCAATGACTCAATCCCTTCCCGAACTCAACACAAATGAGTGAAGGCGCGCTTGTTGCACGAGGTGGGTTGATAGAGCAGTTTGATACAGTTTCTGTAACTATCACTATTCTATTTTTCACTGACGAACATGATGACACAAACGAAAGTTTTTGGATAATGGAGTTGACGGCACGAAACAACACAATTAATATAACGAGTTCGCACGCAGCACGCTGACGTGAGGGAATTAAATTTCCACATAACAACTTTTAAAACTCAAAATCAGTGTAAAAACATACATTTATTCCAATTTTGATTGAAATCTGAAAACATTGATTTTTTGGCTGTTCTGATGCTCCTGGTGTCATTTACCAAATGATGATGGATCATCATAAAAAAATACAGAATACACATAACATATATAAAACTAAATACCATCGCATTTTATAATTAGAAACAACTTTATATTATATAAATTAAAAATTAAACACATATGCTTTTTAATCTTTTTTTTATGCGTTTGAAATGATTGATGTTGGGAAACAGTTTTGCGCATTATAAGGTTAGGAGAAGGTCCATTCAGGCTTTAAAGTAGGCGTGAGGTTGCTGGGGATGATAAAAGTACACCAACAAATGAATAAAATGCTTTTCTAATGTAAAACCCCCATAAGACAACATACTGTGTTTGGTCAATACACATTTTCTTCTATAACTTGGTAAATAGTTATGCTATAATGACGGGAGAGGGCTTAAAAGTTTTGCCTCACTAATTCCCATCTTTATACATGGATTAATTACACATTCGGGGCTTTTATGACCCTTTTTGGGCCCAAAAACTCAAAATTTGAAAGATTAATCTCCAAAAAAGGGGTTTAGAGTATTCCGATTACTTTGCACAACAAACTTGTCCAATTGATTACAGAAAGGAACGTCCCTACCAAATTTGAAGTAAATCGGACAAAAAATGCGACCGCTAGAGTGCAAACACACACACACACACACACACATATATGTATATATATATACATTTTGAACGACCCCCCAAAATGTGTTCAGGGGGTTACGTTAGGAACTTCTATGATGGTCCCGGGCTTAAGTTTCACCGTGCGGGTCATGCTAATAGTTCACTTTCCAAAGGAAATTCACTAAAACCCATTTTTGGGGTACAAAACCCCTTTGGATAGAGCAATCTGGCTGGAATCCGACCTAAAAGTCATAAATGTTGCTTTAAATGATTGTACTAAATTTCATAAAAATAAGACCATTATTGCGAGATTTATCGCACCCACGGACACACACACACACACACACACACACACACACACACACACACACACACACACACACACACACACACACATATATATATATATATATATATATATACAGTATATATATACAGTTTTGAACGAATGGTGTTTTTGGCATCTGTGGACCTCGAAACGAAAAGTTATCATAGTCCCGGGCCTAGGTCTTACCATGCCGACTACGGTAATAGCTTCTTCCCTATAGGGGAAATTCGCTAAATAGATAAAGGTGAATTTTTTATGATGCGTGGTTTTCAAAATTTCACTGTAGAAAAAATTGTATTTGTGTGTAATTCGATTGTAAAGTGTCGACATACTTTACGCTCTTAATACAAAAATAACTATTATAATGTTTTTATTTCCGATTCGTTATTGTACATGTTGATAGAATAAACATTGCATATGTTGGAACGTGAAATGTAACACTCCCACATACAGCTGTCTCCTCTTGCTAACGTTGGTTGTACGACAATATTGATTCAACGGGACCCGCTCATCGAAAATCACATTGACGTCTTCTCTACTACCCGCATATTTCTCAGCTTCATCATTCATGGATATACAGAATATCTAGAAAGTCCGAAAACGACTAAATTCATTTGTTATAAATGGCTAATAGTGAAAAATTAACAAATCGAGGTTATACGTAAAATTATGACTTTTTAAGTCTTCACTGAGGTCACGACATTAATGACAAGAAATTAAGTAAATAATACATTAATTTAATACAATTTTATAAAAATCACGATTACATTATAGTTTTTCAGTTTTTTTAAACCTGTGGTTAGGAAAACAAGTATTTTTTTAACTGAGAATTTCCTTTTTAATAACTTTTCCATGTAAAATAATACACTGTGATACTATAATTGTTCTTAAATAACCAAGGAAGTTTTTCCAATGAAGTTCAATGTTTACAGTTAAAAAATTATTCAAAATTATAAATTACGAATGTTCGCCTCAAGACGAAGAGACACTATTATTTTAATAGTCTCTAACTTTATGTGAGATTTTTTATTTATTTGCTTCTTTACAATGTAATTGTTTGCAACAAAGTATAACAATAAGGTAACAGTGACGAGTTCGCACACAGCACGCTGACGTGAGAGAAGTGAATTTCCACAAACAAAACTTGTAAAACTCAAAACCAGTGTAAAAACATACATTTATTCCAATTTTATGGAAATCTGAAAACATTGATTTTTTGGCTGTTCTGATGCTCCTGGTTTTAATTGCCTGCAATGTTATGAATAAAATTCTGCGCATTATAAGGTTAGGGGAAGGTCCAGTCAGGCTTGAAAATAGATGCGAGTTTGCTGGGGATGATACAAATACCAACAAGTGAATAACATGCTTTTCTAATGGTAACAAGAAAATGATTTTCCAACCCCATAAGACAACGTACTGTGTTTAGCCGATGCATTTTCTTTAATAACTCGGTAAATATTTATGCTATAATGACGAGAGAGGGCTTACAGCTTTCGCTTCGCTAATTCCCATCTTAATACATGCATTAGTTTTACGTCGGGGGCTTTTCTTACCTTTTTTTGGTCCAAAAACTCGAAATTGGAAAGAATAAGCCCCAAAAAAGGGGTTTAGAGTTTTCCGATTGTTTTGCCCAACAAACCAGTCCAACTGATTGTAGAAAGGAACGTCCCTACCAAATTTGAGGTAAATCGGTCAAAAAATGTGACCGCTAGAGTGCATACACACACATACATATATATATATATATATATATATATATATATATATATATATATATATATAATTTTGAACGACCCCCCAAAACGTGTTCAGGGGGTCACGTTAGGAACTTCTATGGTGGTCCCGGGAAGTCTCACCCTGCGGGTCATGCTAATAGTTCACTTTTCCATAGGAAATTCACTAATAATAATAATAATAATGTTGTTCCAGTAAACAATATTACAAATGATATAAAAACATACTCCTCTTACTGGTGATAAAAATAATTAAATATTGGATAAATATAATAGAGCTCTTATTTTCTCAAATCACCCAGCTTGAATGAAAGACTATTTTAAAACGTTTATTTAGCACAGTATTTAGTACATGTATCAATGGTTATTATTACAGAGGTCACAAAGCTACACTATTGTGATCTACTGTCAAACAAGACAGATTATAACTGTAGTTCAGAAGTTTAATTTGATTTAAGTAGCTAAAGTTTAATTTGATTTAAGTAGCTAAAGTTTAATTTGATTTAAGTAGCTAATGTTTAATTTGATTTAAGTAGCTAATGTTTAATTTGATTTAAGTAGCTAAAGTTTAATTTGATTTAAGTAGCTAAAGTTTAATTTGATTTAAGTAGCTAATGTTTAATTTGATTTAAGTAGCTAATGTTTAATTTGATTTAAGTAGCTAATGTTTAATTTGATTTAAGTAGCTAAAGTTTAATTTGATTTAAGTAGCTAAAGTTTAATTTGATTTAAGTAGCTAAAGTTTAATTTGATTTAATTAGCTAAATTATAAATATTTATTGTAATTTTAATGAATCTTTTAAATACGAGTTTTTGTGTCTATTTTAATGAAAATACAAAATATTCTTATATTTTATTTCTATGCTTTTTTTTAATTGTTCAATTTATATAACAAAATTATTTTAATGCAAAATCGACGAATCTGTACCTAATACTTTGCAAGTAAGCCTAACTATATCGCCACACCTATCTACCTTGTGGGTTGTTGCTTGGGGGTTAAATATACCGAAATATCCAGGTGAGTGATTCATCGCCTATTTAATCTCACGTTATTTCTGGACACATCTTAGAAGAGGGTTTGAAATTTTAACCGGTAATAAATATTAATATTCCTGTAAAAAGGAATCCCAATATTAAAATGCTGGTACAAATTTAAACTATTTAATGCAAGACATTACATTAAAAATCTTAGTAAAACAATGGTTAGTCCCTGTCAGTTTCCATTATATTTTTAATCATAATAATTTGATATACTAGTAAACTATAAGCCATGTAAAATGTGTACTCCACTTCAAGCATGTGAATAACGAATCATGTGAAACAGTTTGATTCTAACGAGGGCTTAAACGGATAACGTTGTAGCAAAATCGCAAGTTTGTATTGAACTAACGTCGTTATGATATATTGTTGTCAAAAAGTTACTACATAAAATATAACATCATTCTTGAACGATCTTTAAAAATCGACTGATTATTAAAAATAATACTTAATATAATAATATTAATGAAACTGATCAAAAAGTATCCAGGAAATCGACCTTTTAAACCACAATGTGAATAAATACAAAGACACATCCTCTATTTTATTTTACTATGTATTTATTCTATAATATATGAGGATTTATGGTAGCTAAATAAAAGAAGAAGTAGAATCTGTACTGTTAGAAGAAGTCTATTGCGCAATCAAAACTGGATAAATACAAACAGAGAGTATTAATAAATATGAAACTAAAGAGTAAGCCATAAAAGGCTCAAATGTATTTTAGCGAATTTCCCCTATAGGGAAGAAGCTATTACCGTAGGTCTCATGGTAAGACTTAAGCCCGAGACCATGACAACTTTTCGTTTTGAGGTCCCCAAATGCCAAAAACACCATTCGTTCAAATTTTTATATATGTATATATATATATATATATATGTGTGTGTGTGTGTGTGTGTGTGTGTGTGTGTGTGTGTGTCCGTAAGCACGATTACTCTCTTAAAAAATGTCCGATCTTAATTAAATTCGGTAAAGTACCATCTATTTGAACGAGTTCGAAAACAAGACAAATCACACCATCCGAAGGGGGGTTTTGGGGGGATTTTGTACCCCAAAAACGGGGTTTTTGGGGCTTTTACATGTAATTTGTTTTTAAATCAAATTTTATTTTATTTTTGGTATTTTGATTATTGCTCTAAATGGTTACAATTGGTTACTGAGATATTGAAAGTGCTACACACAGTACGTTGTCTAATGTTATTCTTATGGAGAAAAATCAAAATGTTATATCTTGCTTATTTATTAGTATGGTTGTGGTTTGTTGTTGTTTGCGCAAAAAAAATTCGCGTGTGATTCCCATGGCAGCAAACCTAGGTACTCGGTCCCCGTGTTATTCTTATGGAGAGTAATTAAAATGTTGTATATCGCTTATTTTATAAATGTATATGAATGAAACGTGGTATGTGACTTTAATTAGATGATTTATACTGATATTTTCATAAAAACCCATTATTTTGTGTTCTTTGTTGCAGCAAGCCTGAGTACTCATCCCCATTATGGAGAATAATTAAAATTGTATTTATCGCTTATTTGCGAATATATTTTTATGAAACTTGGTATGCGGCTTTAAGTGCTATTAAGACATTTTAAATTTTCTGAGTACGCAGGTTTGCTGCGATGGGGGTATTTTACATTTCAGAGTTTTTATGATTGCATATAGGACAATTTAATACTTTAAGTTAGTTACTTTTTCAGTCCCTTAAACAACCTAGACTAAAAGACTTAAAGAACCTTAATTAAAGAAGCTTACCTTAATTTCACTTAAAGAATCTAGACTATGATTTACTTATCAGTGGCCAATCAAATATTGATAGACTGATAATTGAGTAGCAAAAGAACTATGTATATTGTTTCGTTTTGGTTATAATACTGATGTCATGCGTCCTTTATGATTTTGAACTGTGTATACAGTATACGATTTAAAAACAATAATTCCTTTCCGTTTTCCTATTAAAATACAAATTATACTCAAAAGTATCTAAACGTTAGCAAAAGTATTGCAAAAGTTAGACGGGAACTTTAATAATTTTTAGTAACACTTGATTGTAAAAATAACCAATCACATAGTTGAGAAAGTTCAATAAAGTTCGACGAATCGCGAGATAAAATGACAAACTGCGCAATCGTCTTTCATTGAAACTAACTTGCAACAGGCTAAAGTGGTTTAGCTTAACTTCTTGTGATTTGTAACACGTTGCTGCTGCGCTATTTGAATATTGTGTTTTGATAAAAAAGAACATTATTAGTAAATTTCATTTGGAAAAGTGAACTATTAGCATGGCCCACGGCACCCACAAACACATAGCACGGTGAGACTTAAGCCCGGGACCACCCTAACGTGACCCCCTGAACACGTTTTGGGGGTCGCTAAGAACTTTATATATATATATATATGTGTGTGTGTGTGTGTGTGTGTGTGTGTGTGTGTGTGTGTGTGTGTGTGTGTGTGTGTGTGTGTGTGTGTGTGTGTGTGTGTGTGTGTGTGTGTGTGTGTGTGTGTGTGTGTGTGTGTGTGTGTGTGTGTGTGTGTGTGTGTGTGGATTTACATAGAATTTGGTAGGAACATTCCTTTCTATAATCAGTTGGACAAGTTCGTTGGGCAAAACAATCGGAAAACTCTAACACCCTTTTTAAGTTTTAAGTTTTCTAAGTTTGAGTTTTTGGGCTCAAAAAGTATCAGAAAAGTCCCGGATGTAAAACTAATGCATGTGAAAAGGTGCAAAATAATGAGGCAAAACTTTTAAGCCCTCTCTCACCATTCCAGCACAAGTATTCACCGAGTTATTAAAGAAAATATTAATTGTCTTAAGACAGTACGTTGTCTTATGGGGATTTTACACTGGAAAAAGCTGTTTTTCATATCTTGGTTTAGTTTTATCACCCCCAATTCCCTTATACCAACTTTTTATCCTGACTATACCTCCTCCTAACCTTATAATGTACACCATTGCCTTCCTAATAGTCAATTAAAATATAACCAGGAGTATCAGAACAGCCAAAAATAACATTTTTCTATTTTTCAAAAAAATGTTACCAGTGTTGTTTTAAACACTTTATTAGATTTTTCTACTGGTTTTAATGCGGAAATCCCCTTCCCTCACGTCAGCGTGCTGTGTGCAAACTCGTTGAAGTTAAAATTAAACTTTGAACATTTTGAAAGTTCAAATCCATTCTACTGCACTGCAGAAAAACCTAGGTGTACTATGTTGAACGTTGCGACTATTATAGTCCCGCCCACGACACTTCTGTGTGCAAACACTTGGTTTAAAATGCATTTAGACATTGTTTGTTGAAGGGCAATAAACTCCTGTGGCCGTCTAGTATCCCGTATGATATGAGAGATACGGCACATTATACGGTTACATTATACATGCGATTGTAATCCAAGTGAAAGTAAACTTTCCTTAACCGATTTTTAAATAATAACTCAAAGATATATTTGATGTAGTATCAGACTTTAATATTTTATTCAATTATTCAAGTGTATTTTATAACTAACAGTAATCGAACGTGTACAAAAACTTAATACAAATATATAAAACTTAATAAATCACTCTCAAATCTACCAGAAATAATTCTTAACTTTATTAGATAAGCTTGCAATTAGCCATGCACTTTGATTAAAAAGACAATTTAAAGTTTCTTAAATGTGGACTTACCAAATCAATAGCTCTCGGAGTGGGGGAACCTTCGAAGGTTAACAGATTCTCTAGAGTTTTACCACCTGTCCTGGAGATATCTGAAACAAAGTAACGGAATTTAGTTGTGGAGTCAATCGCGCTTGAGAAACTAGATTCATAGAATTCATCTTTGCAATTCAAATTCAAATTTACCTACATGAAGGCAAGGTTATGAAGAAGTGACTGACAATTAAACGGAATAACGGACAAAAGAAACCAATATTTGTATTTGTTGTATAATATAATTAATACAAGATGGTGGCTTACTAATATATTTGGAACCTAACTATTTCTAACAATTATTAAGGTCTACCTTAGATAGTAAAAGACCAGGGTTTGGACCGTTCCTTATCAAAACGTTAAACGAGATCGCACGCAGCACGCTGACGTGAGGGAAGAGAATTTCCGCATTAAAACCTTTAAAAACATCTAATAAAGGGTTTAAAACAACACTGGTAACATATTTTTGGAAAATTTAAAAATGTAATTTTTTGGGTGTTTTGTTGCTCCTGGTTATATTTAAATCAACTATTAGGGTGGCAATTTTGTACATTATAAGGTTAGGAGGAGGTATAGTCAGTATGACAAGTTTGTATAGGGGTATTGGGGTGGTAAACCAACATCAATGTATGAAAAACAGCCTTTTCCAGTGTAAAATCCCAGTAAGTCGACGTACTGTGAAAGACAATTAATATTTTCTTTAATAACTCGGTTGATACTTGTTCTAGAATGATGAGGGAGGGCTTAATATTTTTACTTAATAATTTTCGTACAATAATTTAATATGCAATACTGTTACATTCGGGGCTTTTCTGACCCTTTTTGGGCCCAAAAACTTAAAATTTGAAAAATTAAAATCCCAAAAAGGGGGTTTCAGTTGTTCGATTGTTTTGCCCAACGAACTTGTCCAACTGTTTACAGAAGGGAAGGTTCCTACCAAATTTCAAGTAAATCGGACAAAAATTGCGACTCCCTCACGTCAGCGTGCTGCGTGCGAACTCGTTTTAAGTTAAATAAGTAAATAAAATTAGTAAATGTAACCATTTTAGACGCTCTCAAAATTTAAGAAATGTGGCTGGCAGTGGGGGAAAAATTCCAGGGTAGAATCTATCCTGGATGTATGAAGATAAATAAAGAATAAAATATAGGAGAAGAATGCAAGTTGGTTATCAGCCGAAACTTTGTCTTTACATGAATACAAAACTTAAGATGCTAAGAATAATCTTTAATTAATTTTGGTTGAATAAGCGCTGATAAAAAGCTTGGACTTTGTTTTCAATTATTAGAGGATTATATCTGTAATTAATATCTATGGTGCTCCCTGTTTATTTATTAGGAATAAAAGAAGTTCTTATTTTGTCGAGACACATTCCCAGATACATGTTTAATTAAAAAATTGAATTTTCGTTTTTAGTGAATGGCAAAATAACTATATAACGTTTTCATTTCATTTAGTTTTTAGCGAATTTCCCCTATGGGGAAGAAGCTATTACCGTAGTCAGCATGGTAAGACCTAGACCCGGGACCATGATAACTTTTCGTTTTGAGGTCCCCAGATGCCAAAAACACCATTCGTTAAAAACTGTATGTATACAGTGTTCGATTGGGTATACATATATATATATATATATATATATATATATATATATGTGTGTGTGTGTGTGTGTGTGTGTATCCGTAAGCACAATAACTCTCGTAAAAATAATCCGATTTTGGCGAAATTTAGTATAAACGTGTAAAGCAGCATTTATGACTAAGTTCGAAAACCAGACAGATCGACCTATCCGAAGGGGAATTTTGAGGGGGTTTTGTACCCCAAAAATGGGTTTTGAGTTTTTTACATATAATTTTTGAAAAAGTCAAATTTTCCATTGGAATCAGCTTAAAAAGACGCACAATTTGGTATTTTAATCATTGCTCTACGTCAAATGGTTACAGAGATATTGAAAGTGCTAAACACAGTACGTTGCCCAATGTTATTCTTATTGAGAATAAGAAAAATTGTATATCTCGCTTATTTATCAACTTATCCTGATGAAACTTGGTATATTGCTTCATAGATATTTGGACAAAAACAATTTGTTGCCGATAGTTCCCGTAGCAGCAAACCTGCGTACTCAGCTTCCATGTTATTCTTAAAAGTAACGTGTTCTCTCCCTTAATTATGAACAGAAATTAATAGAATTTGGTATGTGGCTTTACCTTCTTGAGTTATATTGATATTTGTATAAAACACTATTTTTTGTGTTCCTTGCTTCAGCAACCCTAGATACTCAGCCGCCATGTTATTCTTATGGAGAATAATTAAAATTGTCATAAATCGTTTAATTATGAATGTATATTGATGAAACTTGGTATGTAACTTTATGTGGTATTAAGATACATATATATATGCATTGGAAATTCGCTGAGTACACAGGTTTGCTGCTAAGGGGTTATTTATGCATTTATATGAAAAGAGCATTTAAAACATCGTAACGGAAAATATATTATTTAGGCCTAGTGTAGAATCCATGAACCTATTTAGTCACATTATTTAAAATGCCGTCGTATTTCTCTATAGTATTGATTGTTCATTTATGATATATTATATTAGATTTATTCCTTATTTGAATATCACTAAGAATATTGCCAACGTAAATGACCGCAAGACTCTACGGAATTCGGAAATATCAATTCGTCCCCTAAATTACAAAAACATTTTCCTGTTCTAAAGATACCGTATCGCTTTTTTGAATGTCCTCGTACTTAAATTGTAACGTTTTCTATTATGTTCAATTTGTAAAAGAACGATACAAGTATGTAACTGTCGTTTTTATTGGAAGTTGTGTTACAAATCGTAGGTACACTAGAATTAACACAAATTACTAATTGAAAACTAATTAAAACAAACAAATCGACACAGGTTTACTTACAGACATTAAAAAGTAAAACTGAAGTAATTCCGTAATTATTTGTCACAGTATTTCATTCATAATAATTTAACACGAACGATTGTAGTTTTCATTAATTAAAAAAAATTACATTCTAACCGAACTGAAATTAGATTTTTAAATTAGACTTTGTGTTTATTTAAATTTAAAATACAAATTGGTTTGTTTCAAATGCACTGTTGCTGGTGTGAGCTTATGATATTTAAGAAGCTATTGCGCACGTTTTCCATCACTGAATAAGAAAATAAATGTTCATGACGTTTCTTGTGTTCCGTTTAGTGTCAGGATTTTGTGTTTGGTTTTGTTTGATTTGATTTTTACTGCTTTTACAGTTCTCTGTTTCAGCTTTGCCTGGATTGTGTCACTAATCTTTTCAGCAATTTTGTTTTAAAATGTAGTAAAATTTTTACTCTGTAAGAAAATGTTTTAGTTATTTTTATCACCGGAAGATGGCGTCAGATTCCAGATCCCGAAACGTCGTGAAACTTGTTTTTCTTATTCATTATAGCAATAACTTCTTAAACGAGTTCGCACGCAGCACGCTGACGTGAGGGAAGTGAATTTCCACATAACAAACTTTTAAAACTCAATATCAGTGTAAAAACATTTATTTATTAAAATTTTTATTGAAATCTGAAAAAATTGATTTTTTGGCTGTTCTGATGCTCCTGGTTTCATTTACCTTCAATGCTGGGAATACAAGCGCATTATTAGGTTAGGAGAAGTTTCTGTCAGGCTTAAAAGTAGACTTGAGGTTGCTGGGGATGATAAAAGTACACCCAAAAATGAATAACAAGCTTAATTAATGTAAAACCCCCATAAGACAACGTATTGTGTTTGGTCGAGTCACATTTTCTTTAATAACTTGGTAGATAGTTACGGTAAGATGACGAGAGAGGGCTTGAAAGTTTCGCCTCTATAAATTCCATCTTTTTAAATGCATTAATTTTAAATCCAGGACTTTTCTGATCCTTTTTGGGCCAAAAAACTCAAAATTTGAAAGATTAATCCTCACAAAAGGTGTTTAAAGTTTTCCGATTGTTTTGCCCAGCGAACTTGTCCAACCGATCATAGAAAGGAACTTCCCTACCAAATGTGAAGTAAATTGGATAAAAAATGCGACCGCTAGAGTGTAAAACACACACAAACATACACACACACACACACACACACACACACACACACACACACACACACACACACACACACACACACACACACACACACACACACACACACACACACACACACAACATATATATATATATATATATATATATATATATATATATATACAATTTTGAACGACCCCTAAAACGTGTTCAGGGGGTCACGTTAGGAACTTCTATGGTGGTCCCGGGCTTAAGTTTCACCATGCAGGTCATGCTGATAGTTCACTTTCCATAGGGAATTCACTAATGACTTGTCAATTTGATTTGAGCTACTGATATTAACCGCGGTTAGCCAATCAGCACATTAGGAGAGTAATGATAAGCCTAGGAAACTGAGATATCGGTTTACAAGCTACAGAGTTACCTAATGATGACTAAGATGCCTTAATAGTAATGGTAGCTAATAGGAAGCCTATTGAGGAACCAGAGAGGGTAACAACAGATGGCATGGAGCATGATTTGAGGATCAGTATAGAGGTTAGGTTATTTTGTGTGCTCTATAATAAGCTTTTACATTTAAGATATATCTGTAATGACTGGTTTATATTATTGCAACAAACAGTTTAAGCTTTGGGCTAGGGATGGGCCTAAACATATTAGTAGTAGGTCTTTCGTAATCAGATTAGTAAGACACCTAATATCTGATATTAGGGTTTTGCAACTAATATTTTCCGTAAGAAATATTATTTGACAGCTCCCTTCTTTCGCTACTATCAGTTTATTATGCAGATTAGAGAGATAGAGAGAGAGAGAGAGAGAGAGAGAGAGAGAGAGAGAGAGAGAGAAATAAACATTATTTTTCTTGCTCTCAGTCCACAGTTCATAATTTAAACATAATATCACTTATTTTCCTGCCAGAACGGACCATCTTTGTTCATGAATGATATATAGTAGTTCTAAAGATATATTACAAAAAAAAAACAATATCTCGTACATTCTGAGAAAAATAGGCCCTCCAAAGGCTAAGCCTGTTTTAGAGGTTCCAACAAAAAGGTTTAATAAAATCAAATACGCTCAAATAAAAATTAACTGCGTACGCTATGGAATGTCTTACATTTAAATACTTAACAAAATTATCTTTAAATCAATCTCTAAATTGCGTTAGAACATGTCAAAAATAAAAGTTGAGCTATGACTAAAATATACTGTCTTGTGGAAAAAGCAAACAATAACTGAAAAAAGTTTGTATACACTATGATTCTATGATAAATCTCCCACAAAATGTAAATGAGGTAATTTTATCACTCAAAATTTGTAGTTCAATATTTTCATTAATTGGTTTATAATGCTAATTATTTTGAATTTATAACAAGTTAATTACCTTTCTTAATTCATATATGTATTGGATTACCTGAAATAAATTTATAATCCCACACAATATTTAAAGATCATCTCAACACAGCACTAAATCTACATTTTCCTCAGTTCGTCTCTGGATTACCATTGTTGATCGAGGTACAATAAAACAAATGAAGAGCCAACGCCATTAATAAAGGCGGACGAATGGCTTGGCCAATAATTACAAAGAAACGACCCATTGTCATTAGTAAGTGGACCAGCACCAGTTTATTAGGAAGTTCAAGCTTTGAAAGAGTTATTGTTGGCTAAGCTCTCTGATCACAAGAGAATTCTCAGAGTGTTTTTGAGTGTTTTAATTTTTAAAGTTCGATTCATAAAGCGAACAGCGAATCTTTTGATGAAAATATAACCTTAACCTATAATATATAAATTTATAAATATATAAAATAATATATATAAATTATAATATATAAATATATATTATATATATTATAATATATTATATAATATAATATAATATTATATAATATAATATTATATAATATAATATATTATATATTATAATATATAATATATAAATTAATATATAAAATATAAATTTAACCTATAAAAGTATGTTACAAAATTCTACCTTATACACACTTATGTATATAAAACGTGTAGTATATAGTGAACAATAAATAAATAAAATAAATATATATATCCTTGGTCTTCCTGCAATCTTTGTTTTGAAGTTACTTTAAAAATCTGTTATATAACACGTTAAGGTGAATTCATTAGCAGAGCTCCTCTCCCTAATCGATTTCGAAAACTTTGAGGCATACATTATTATATATATATATATTCATCACTGTTATTTGTGGTTATGTATAAATGTCTTTGGGTTTCGATAGTTCCATTTGAAATACGCGATAGTTATAGTTATTTTTTAACTGAT
Source organism: Allygus modestus (assembly GCA_963675035.1). Taxonomy (NCBI): domain Eukaryota; kingdom Metazoa; phylum Arthropoda; class Insecta; order Hemiptera; family Cicadellidae; genus Allygus; species Allygus modestus. The sequence goes on from OY776112.1 coordinate 7,298,690, forward strand.
AAAACAGTGCTGCTGCAAGAAAGCGTGATACAACATATATTAATACTTCTGAAATGATGTCACATTTGTACCTTCTCGGGGCCGATAAATTATCCACTCTCTTTAATAGGGATAATTTTATTCTTCGTTTGTATGCGGTTTACCCTGTCATTGGCAGAAACAATTTCAAAAATAGTCTAGAATATTTGTACTTGATGCATCAATAAAATGTTTGAAACACACAGTTTGCGACACCAGTTGCTATTTTTATTTCTTTGATATTTTAAAGCATAAACTACTTAAAATTATGGAGAAAATAGTAAACTCAATTTCAAGGGTTCCCACAGTAAAAGGAAGAGGAGTAAAAGCATCGGGTAGATGGATGGAGTGCATTTCAATACAACCACGTAAGTAAGTCCTGTTAAGTAATTGAACTGAAATTCGATCATCGGGTGTCCGACATGGCCCGGCACCAAACATCCTGTTTGTTTTACCTGTTTGAAAGATAACTTTAAGGTCAGTCCGTGTATTTCAAATGGAATAATCGAAACACAAAAACATTGTACATAACCGCAAATGACAGCGATGAATACAAAGTTTTCGAAATCGATTAGAGGGAGGAGTTTTATTAAAATTCATCTTAAAGTATTATATAACAGATTTGTAAAGTAACTTCAAAACAAAGATTGAAGGAAGACCAACAAAATATTTTTATTTTATTTATTTATTGTTCACTATATACTACACGTTTTATATTCATAAGTGTGCATAAGATAGAATTTGGTAACATACTTATATAGGTTAAATGTGGTATTTTAATCAAAAGATTCGCTGTTCGCTTTATGAATCGAACTTTAAAAATTAAAACACTCAAAAACACTCTGAGAATTCTCTTGTGTTCAGAGAGCTTAGCCAACAATAACTCTTTCAATGCTTGAACTTCCTAATAAACTGGCGCGGGACCACTTACTAATGACAATGAGTCGTTTCTTTGTAATTATTGGCCAAGCCATTCGTCCGCCTTTATTAATGGCGTTGGCTCTTCATTTGTTTTATTGTACCTCGATCAACAATGGCAATCCAGAGACGAACTGAGGAAAATGTAGGTTTAGTGCTGCGTTGCGATGATCTTTAAATATTGTGTGAGATTATAAACTTATCTCAGGTAATCAAATACAAATATTAATTTAGAAAGGTAATTAACTTTTTATAAATTCAAACTAATTAGCATAGTAAATCAATTAATATTAACAAAATAACAGGTAGGTGGAATTTTGGTTGGACGAATCGCCTTTTAGGCCTAGCCTAAACGAAATATTAGAAATTTTGTAAAGATTCGTGACTGAAATCAGCTTTTATTTGTGTGGGCTTTTCTTTTATAATAAATTCTAAGTAAAGGTTGACCTTGGATAACACAACAGAGTATGAACGATTTGATTTGTTTTACTCTATATAAAGCGAAAACTAAACTGTGTTATGCTATTAAGGGATATTTGTATGCCCTAAAGTTATATTTCTCTTTTTAGAGTTTCATCTAAATGTTAATTTTAACCCGTACCTATAACTTTAATATTCTAAAAAACCTATAAATTGTAATAATAGCTTATCAAAAATACAAAAATAAAAATATATCCATGACCAAACATTTAAAGGCAACACTAATTCATACTTTACTAAGAGGTTGTTATTGGAATCTATACTTATTTCATAGGCGACCAGGTTTTTTGTGACAATCACTCCTCATAAACTACTGAACCTATTTTCATGTTTTTGGTGTCATTGGAAAGAGCCTAACGTGAAGTTGTGCAGGAAAGTTTTTATGGAGAAATAATTTGTGAGTGAGACCCTGGGCCCCTTAAATTTAAGTTTTTTCCCATAAGCTTATTATTGGGAAATAACTATAAGTTTTAAGCAATCAGCTGGATAGAGTAAACACAGTTAATCAGCAGGCCATGTTGGCTTTGGAACGGTAACACAATATTCATACGGGAATATCAATATAATATTGCGTTGTGATCGCGAGTGAAGCCGCGACAGGCTACTAGTTAATTAAAGTTTTGAACAACTATCCATGGAAAACATAAAAATTCGAATAAAAACTTATTTGTATTAGAGTTTTTATGTTTTCAGTTCAAATTTAAAAGGAAGTGTTAACTTTAAGTGTTAATGTTATAAGCTCATAGATCATGTAGTATCATCGAACATTAAGTGGTTCTACATTATAAGCGAGCTCTCCCAACACATCGTGACACGTTCACTACCCTCTACTAATATAAACGTGTGTTAAGGTATTACAGCATCGTGTCCAATGAAGATTGGTGTATTGGTGTATTGATTTCATGCTTTAAAGAATAAAGTTTCCTTCTTCCTCATAATCATTTGTGCCTTTATTTAAGGGGGATCCGATGTTCAAATCCCAATCTGGTCAGTCTGAGATATTTTCAAGTTTTCATCTCACCAAGGTCAAGACTAGAGTGGTGCCTCAACATCCACTAGAAAATGTGATAATCCTGATTTCGTACTTCCGAAAAAATCCCTTCGAATATACCATAATAATGGTCAGTATCTAATGTTGAAAAATTATTTATCACGATACATTACGTTAATTGGCGAGTTTTGAGTCTGAATATGTTTGTACAATCCCTGAACTTGTAAAGGAATGTATTATATTTTTCTCTCTTAAAAAACATTGTTTGACAAAATTACAATCCTTATTAATGTAATTTTATAACAGCTGGGCTTTTTCCAGAGCGGATTTTCGAGAGCGGGCTTTATACGACAAACGTACCTAAGCTTCCCATGACTTAAAGCTATTAAAATCGCAACGAAATTTCTAAAATTATTAAAAATCAATGTTAATTCTATAAATTTATTTAGTACCAAAGATTGATCAGGATTCTTCAATATGACTTATTGTCAAAGACTGCCACTGCTATAACTAGCACAACAGTTATTTTATACGATAGCAGATACTTTTTTCAATGTTATCATTCTAGAATTTGTTCTCGATTCAGTGAATTTCAAACTCAGCTTCAGCTTATTTCAAGAAAGCAGGATAAATAAAATAGTCCTACATCACTATAAAGTATATTGCCACCAGTCGTTGATATCGTTGTGTCGTTGATTGGGCCTGATGATGACCGGTGTAACTGGTTAAAATGGATCGCCTTAAACCATCTTTTGTGTATATTTTACCGTCTTGTATGTGAGTACAGTATAAGTGTAAATATACTTTATAGTGTTGTAAGACGTATTCTATTCATCCTGCTTAGTTGTAACAACACTTATCATGCTAATAAAGAAATGATTTATTTCAAGAAATAAAATGCACAAAAGCGTCCTGTTCCGCTAAAACATTCCCACAAACACAAAAATGTTGCTTTTAATTTGTGAAAAGCAAAGTGGCTGTAGGTAATTTACCTGCCACATCGTTAAAGGATATTGCTTCATAACATGTTATTGGATGCCATTACATAACAGTGTTATTAAACGAGTATTAAACTCTGCATTATTTATTGCACCGCGAACTGACATAATAGTTTTTATGTCGTAAATGTGAACTGTGGTTATTGCTTTCGCTATCTTATTCTTTGGTTTTACAGAAAACCATAACTAATAATGACGAATGAATTGATAATATTACATATTAAAGTATTGAATATTTCCTGTATTTTCTAAAATAAATTAGATTGCAATTTTCGCAGATCCTCTTTTACGCTATAAACACAACCAATGTTTTTAAGATAAAAAAAACATTAATAACATTTTTTAACTTATTTAGAAAACAAAAATACGTAGTTTTGTACGTATTTGGAAAAAAACTCTATAATGGTATTACAAAAACAAAAAATACAAACTATATTCCAAATTCCCCAAAGATCATTCGTGTAAACACATTTTCCAGGACCACAACAAATTATCTTTTCCTATATATTCGGGAACCATTGTTATTTATGAAAATATGAACAAATCATTTCATCAATGTTAAAAATCAAGAAGTCTTCGTAGTTGTTTGAAATTTGATATACCACAGTATAACTCAAATTTATACAAACAACAACTGCCTTGCACTAGTTTAATATTGTATAATAAATTACAAAACTATTTAAAATAAGAAGACAATTTTTGTTATATTAGAAAAACACTAACATTAATACTACTGGTGCCACATGGAGTGTACTGCAGTGTGAGATGCTTTTTGATGCTGAATTGTAAGTGTTTTATAACAAAGAAGTATGCAACTTCAATTACAAATGTCGTTTGACGTTTGACTATAGATCATTCAAAAATTAATGTTAATTGCCGATACAATATTTACTTGTTTAAGGCAAATAAAGATTTATTATTATTCTTAATTTATTTTAAACTTATTTTTTATAAATAGGGACACTTTTACATTAGTTTTACTCAATTAAATTATCTCAATCATTCTTAGTAGTCAGCAGCATCTTGTGGGAGGCAGGGAATTCTGTCTTTATTCACTCAATAAACTATAAGGTGTAATTTTCGTTGATGGATCAAGTTGATAATATAGCGTTTGATTGATTACCATGAAAACTGTTTTAGCTGATTAAATAGAAACTGTTCCAGGAGACTGACATGTACTTTCTCCCTTTTAGCCCTAATTTAATAATTTGTTATACTTACCATAAATAGAATATAACGTAAGTAGCATGTAAAGAAAATATTTTTATTTATTTATTATGAAAGTGCCCGGGGGCCGAGCTTTGCTCGGGGGAAGGCCAGTTAGTTTGTTTAGATGACTTGGAGTAATATCTCACCCCTTCCCCCTACTGATAATCAGATTTGTATAACTCATTTGCCTCTTTTCTACATTTTTAAGGTCACTCCAGTTTTTTATTTATAGCTCAATGTCCCTTTGATTTATTTTACTATTCTATTTATGTAATCTTCACTCAAATCTTTTAATCTCTGCTCTCAAAAAACACATGTTAATTATCATAAACAACATGATTATTACTTTTACAGTTCCCTGGTTGATTATGAACAGCTGTTACAAGTATTTTGTTTTGATTTGAAACTCCATAAGCCCAATGTTATTTTTTTTAACTTTTCATTTTAGTTTTTTTACATTATTTGATTTTTCCTGGGGATGAGGTGTGTCTAGAACTTATTTTTATCCCAGTAATTAGTTATTTCGAACATTTTAAGGAAATCGTTGATGCCGTTTTTGAGATCAGTGTCGCAAGCAAGCAAGCAAGCAAACATACAACCAAACCTTTACTCATATTAGGGTATATATAGGATATCTATTACAATTCCTTTTTTGGAGTCACTAAAAAATCATTAAGAGGGGTAAATTGGTTAGGAGGGGAAATGCCCCCTTCTCTCCCCTAGGGTTAGGTGGCAACAAATTCCAATTATCTCCTATTGGTCAATGCTAAAATCACCAATATAATATACCATGTTTTAATGAAATTCATCAGTAAATAAGATAAAAATGGTATATTTCTATTTTCAATAAGATTCTCCTGAGTTTTTTACATGTTTTATTGGTGATTAGTACATTTTAGCGAATTTCCCCTATAGCGAAGAAGCTATTACCGTAGGTCTCATGGTAAGACTTAAGCCCGAGACCATGATAACTTTTTTATTTGAGGTCCCCAGATGCCAAAAACATCATTCGTTCAAATTGTTATATATATGTGTCCGTAAACACGATAACTCTCGTAAAAAAGGTCCGATCTTAATAAAATTTGGTAAAAATGTGTATAGCACCATTTATTTGAATGAGTTAGAAACCAGACGAATCGCACAATCCAAAGGGGGGTTTTGTACCCCAAAAATGTTTTTCTTAGGGTTTTCACATGTAATTTTAATTTAAATCAAATTGTAATTTGTACCATTGAATTCAGCTTAAAAAATTTGGTATCTCGCTTATATATTAACATACACTGACGAAACTTGGTATATACCTTCATCTGGTTGTGGTTTGTTGTTGATTCCACAAAAACATTTTCATGTATGGTTCCCGTAGCAGCAAACCTAGGTACTCGGTCCTTGCGAATTATTCTCATGGAGAATAATTAAAATGTTATATATCGCTTTTTTATGAATGTATATGAGTAAAACTTGGTTTGTGACTTCAGTACTCATCCCCAATGTTATTCTTATGGAGAATAATTAATATTTAAATATCACTTATTTGTGAATATATGTCTTATTAATCCTGGTAAGTGGCTTAATGTGTTATTAAGACATATATATATATATATATATATATATATATATATATATATATATATATATATATATGGCTTAATGTGTTATTAAGACATATATATATATATATATATATATTCAATATAAATTCGCTGAGTACTCAGGATTGCTGCGACAGGGGTATTTTTAACGTTATTGGTTTTATGAAAAATAAAAATAAACTGAACTTTGGGGCCTTTTAATCCCTGTAATTTCTGATCCTAAGAACACCTTGAGACACCTGAATTACTACCTAAATACCAAATTTGAATAAAATCAGCCCATTGGGGTGGCCTCTTGGTCTATACACATCCTTACAGACAGACAGACACCACTTCGAAATACACTATTGGGTTCTGGGAGCTCCAAAACGAATTTATTAATTTGGTAACTCTAATTCTAAAATATCGACAAAAACAATACTTTCTCCGTACACTATGTATAGATGAAGTAAGTAAACAAAGGGATGTTTATACCCTGAGAAAAGATTTACCTAACGTGATATTTACTATTGTATATTCAGGTAGTATTTTTAATTGTTCCTTAGAACCCAATAATACTTCTAAAAACATCATAAACATTCTTCGCTAGCAAAATAATACCAGGACGTCGTCCTTTGGGATTTACCTTCGGCATTAGAATCGTATGTATTATGTTACAGTCTCACTTGTACTTTTATTTATTTTCTGCACTTCGAATGAGTTGTTCTACTAACATAGTAACCCTAACACACAATGAAACCTAATTCTCGGTGTCGGAAATATTTAATAACAAATTACGCTTCCTCACCCGACATAGATTTTCTATGGCATTCACCTAGTGTTAAATAAAAGTATGAGTATTTTATCACACTGCACGAAAAGCAGCTGTTTTCGGGTCTGTAATTAGTCCGTAAAATCGCATTTTTCTGATACCTTAAAATAGCACAATGAAAAATCAGCTGTGGATTTTTCAGTGCGCTAACCTCAAAGATTGTTATTGTTCCTTTTTACGTTTGTGTATTTCAAAGGTAACAAACACGTGGACAAAATGCAAGTCAATATTTGTTTTTAAATAAAAGAAATGTAAATATTGTAAAGTTAACCTATCTTAACTATCAAAACGATACAAATCGTGCAATTTTTAATCATCAAAGACTTATATGGGCAGTATAATAAAAAAAAGTTGTTCATCACTTGGAGCAAAAGTGTGTTTGGTGCTTAATCGTTTTTGCGAACTCGGCTTCGCCTCGCTCTTAAAACACGATTACGCACCAAAAACAACCACTTTTGCTCCTTGTTATGAAAACTACTATTTCATCATACGGCTTCAAAAACAGCTGTTTTCAACAAATGCATAGAGATGAAAAAGTTGTTCTTTTCATTTTTGGATAAAAAGTATTGTTTTGATGATAGTTTCATCACTAGGACCAAGAGTAGCTATTAGATCCGCGCTCATTTTCCAGCCTCGGTCGTTAAACTTAAGCTCATATCAAAAAGCTTCACTTTAGTCTTAGTGATGAAATATACTATTCATTAAATAAGTCCTAAAAAATTTACTCTAATCCAAATTGTGTATTATCCTATAAACAATAAATATGAGTCTAATATGAGTAAGGTTTGCTTGCTTGCTTGCTTGCGACACGGATCTCAAAAACGGCTCCAACGATTTCCTTCAAATGTTCGAAATAACTAATTTCTGGGATAAAAATAAGTTCTAGACAGGCCTCATCCCCAGGAAAAATCAAATAATGTAAAAAAAACTAAAATGAAAAGTTAAAAAAATTAACATTGGGCTTATGGAGTTTCAAATTAAAACAAAATAATTGTAACAGCTGTTCATAATCAACCAGGGAACTGTAAAAGTAATACTCATGTTGAATATGATTATAACATGTGGTTTCCTGAGAGCTGAGATTAAAAAATTTGAGGGAAGATTACATAAATAGAGTAGTAAAGTAAATTAAAGGGACATTGAGCTATAAATAACAACTGGAGTGACCTTAAAAATGTAGAAAAGAGGCAAATGAGTTATACAAATCTGATTATCAGTAGGGGGAAGTGGTGAAATATTACTCCGAGTCATCTAAACAAACTGACTGACCTTCCCCCGAGCAAAGCTCGGCCCCCAGGTATTATTTTACTAACAGTTTACAATAAAATTACAAATTTCAGCACTTAGGAAACGATATTGAACAAAACAGCTTTCAAAAGTTGACGAAGTTATATAAAATAAAAAGTATATGCATAGATAACTTTGCAAATGTATTTTTCCATGTTTAGTAAAACATAATCGAGTTAGGGTGGTACGTCATAAAAATCATTGATCCTTCCACGTTGCATGTAAGTGGCATTATCTTTTTTTTTTATTCACCATTTTCCAAAATCTTACGTTAATATCCTCACTTAAATGGAAACGGCGGTTAATAAAGAGTTTACAAAATATGGATGAGAAGTCAACAAAAGGCTGCACTGAGCTCATTTCTCCAGACCTATAACTTACACTTTAGGATTTGTCTGTGTATTAGCATAAACGAAATGAAAATTCCCTACTATAATCCCAGCAATCAGGAGAAAAATTCAATTACATCTTCAATGTAAAGCTCCCCTCCAACCTAAAGCCATAATTTTATGCGGGGTTCACTGCGCAGCGTTTGTAAGTTAATCGGAATGAAATTGAAAGAACAAGATTAATCAGTTTAACTTCCGTAATGTGGCATCCTATTTACACATGCAAAGTAATAACATCCTCCCAACCTCCCACATAACGAATATAGGACGTAGCTTAAGTACTTTATCACCTAAGTATGTTAGCTTCCTTATTAGATACACACCGACGACGACCTTGCAAATGTTATTGCACGGTGTTACAAGATTTTAGTTACACTGAAGGTGAATTTTAGATGTAAGCATATACTTTATTTTTTAACTCGAAACTTTATGTTATTTAGCAAATATATGCTATCACTTTGGCATACGTAACACATCAATCATAACACGTTGTCTACTTGGATATTTACTAAGAAGCCCACGAATTATTAACTACAAATAAATACTTCTATAAAAGTGTAAAAACTTTTCATATATTTAAAATTGATGTACCTTACACAAAACAAACCTTGCTGACCCTCAGTGCCGCGATACAATTTAGTCCTTTGTTGAATCAGTTTCATTCAACTCGCCCATCCCTTACAAAAACAGCGGCCTTTTTTTACATTCGAATTCACTACAACCACCACAGAATGAAAACACAATCTCGTATCAAACATAACCATAAAACCTGAATGTGTACCGTAAATTAACGAATTTATGGAAAATATAAATATTTATCTTTGTTTACGCGTGTCTTTTATAAACAACGTCAAAATCCGAAATAAACTAATTTTATTCAACATATAAAATATTCACACATATTGTTGTTTCGGAGGATACAATAGCAGATGCAAAAACTTAGCGAGTCTATCTGAACTTATTTTCATTAAAATTAATTTCTTTTTTACTTGACATTATTCCCATTATTTCATAGATACAAATTACTGTATAATTTGTATTACTATAATTGTGTTATTTAAATTTAATTAATTACTTAAACAAAATTTGAACAAAGCAGATAAGTTTAAATTGCGGGAAAATAACATATTAACGACCTGATAATTGTTTCTTTGTAACAATCCGATACCTAACAGCCACCCCCATCAGTTTCTCAAGGAATAAAGACATTTGTTCCATTGTTGTTGTTGGGTTTAATTGGATTGTCTTCATGTTTATGTAGTTTATGTTAATAGTTTAGTATGGCTATTTGTATTAATAAACGTTATCAGGAAACTGACACATACTTTCTCCATTTTAGCCCAACCTTAATGAATAAATTACTTTTTATTTACTAAATATAAAATAAAGCACGGTCGAACATTCATAAAATCTTGTAAACGAGTTGTTTTCAAAAATATCCACCCAAATCCCTGTTTAAGAGGCATTACAGAATCCATCGCTACACACGTGGTTTTAAGAGGGGAATGCCCCCTATTCCCCCCCCCCCCAGCGTTATTAAGGGGCAACATATTTCGAATTTCCTCTGTTGGTCATGGCTAACTTGAGAAGCATATCAACTTTGAACGAAATTGATTAATAAATAAGAGAAAAATAGTAATTTGTTTATTCATCATAAGAATAACATTGGACAACGTACTGCGGTTACCGCAAAATGAAATCTAAACTTTCTCCGCAATCAGTAATCGTAGAATAGTAATTCAAGATACTAAATTATTTAGTTTTTTGAGCTCTTTTTAATGGTGAATAGTAATATTTTTTATAATTTTTTTTTACGAAAAATCACAAAAAACTGAATTTTTGATATTTTAAGTCGTGTAGTTTCTGAACCCGAATTTTTACAGAAATGCGGGTGGTTTCATTTTGTTTTAAACCTAAAGTTCTACAAACGAATAAAGTTTAATCAAAATCGTTAGAGCCGTTTTTGAGATTTTTCATGTTTTTGACGATTTTTTGGGGATAATTACCCTTAAAGATCAAAAATTAAAAAAAATACAAAATCACCTGGAGATATCGTGGATTAGTACCTACATACCAAATTTCATAAAAATCGGACCATTGGTTAGGGCTCTAGCTCTGTACACATCCATTTAGACAGACAGACAGACAGACATCACGTAAAAAACACTTTTTTGGGTTCAGGGAGTACCAAAACGAATATTTCCACTAACAACTCAAATTCGAAAATTTTGACGAAAATAATACTTTCTCCATGTACTATGTATAAGGGGAGAATGTAAAAAATGCAAAAATAACCACTTGATAGTTATTGAATGTGTGCAGTTTTTTACTAAATAAAAAAAATTACGTCTGAACCTCGCCTCTTGTAAATAATAATTTAATTGTGTAAATGTAGAGTTGTTCAGACCTAAAATTGTGGTTTTGTTTAATAATGCTTACCAACAATACATACAGTGGTCATCAAGAAATTGATTGCAGGTTTTTTGTTTGCGTAAATACAAATATGGAAAAGCATTAGACTACTTAGGTGTATTTTTATATTTAGATATAAGTAGAGTTCACTTGATGACAGGAGGAGTTTCCTTACCTCCCGAAACGTAGTGTCGTTTCAAAAACTAGAAGCGATAGGTAAAGTCCAAATAAATCAATAATAAGTTCAAATCTATGACTCTTATTAGTTTCTAAAATACAGTCACTTCATAAAATCAGTATTTCTTAACGAAAGGGCTCATTTCCTAACTGCTAAGTAATTGTATATCTGACATAAACTCTATTCATAAATTTACATTCGTTATATAAATAAATAAATCAAGTTCATGTATAGAAAAAACTGTGAGTAATTTCAAATAAAACCAATTAATTGAAAATTAAATTTTAATACATAAAAACCAGCATGTTTGTCAGACATTAAAAGCAATTAGCCAAGTTTAAAAGCGTTTATTTATAAAATATTAAAAAATAATAATTACTTTAAGTACTTTATTTTTAACGTTTATCAACATTTAATTCCTTTATGCTTCAATATAAAAAATTGTGAAGCAAGTCCACGTGTTTGGTTGAAAGCTCAATAGCAGTGGTGGGTTTGACAATCAGCCACTGGGGAAAGGTTTTTGTTATTTATTTGTAAGCTTTTCAAATTCCCTTTATCCTTAATACACTAGAAACGTCCTCAATAAAATAAAAAGTTAACAAAAGGAAAGCGTTTTTTATCATAACACGATGAATGTTAAAAATACGAAATCAAATATTTTTAGTTAATTTTACTCTTAATGAGGATGAATTTAAGGTCCAAAAAATGGTTTGGTAGGGCGTCAGTATTTAAAATGTCTAAATATTTATGTGGTACTTATTTCATCTTTAAATGCAAAAATCTCTTAAAATCATGAAGTATTCAAATGAAGCTTTTTATATGTAGAATTTTGAATTATATTATATTATATTATTTTATTTTATTCAAATGAAGGTTACCAATGTATTTAGAGTAGTATAATAACAGTTTTACAGGAATTTTCCTTTTCCGTCTCTGTATAAAACCACGCAGCAGGGAACAGTGATCAGAGGAAACATCTCACGTTGAAACCTTTTACCAAAATGTGTTTCAGCGTTATACAAATTTAAACTTATTATTTGTATCAGAAGGACTACATTTAAAAGCATCGCCACGATAAATTAATGAGAATACCCCCGTCGCAGCAAACCTGCATACTCAGCGAATTTCCAATGTAAATATAAATGTCTTAATACTACATAAAGCCACTTACCAAGTTTCATAAAAATATATTCACAAATAAGCGATATATACAATTTTAATTATTCTCCATAAGAATAACATTGGGGCTGAGTACGTAGGTTTGCTGCAACAAGGAACACAAAAAACGGGTTTTTATGCTAATGTCAATATAACTCAACTAGGTGAAGTCGTATACCAGTTTTTATTAATTTATGTACATAATTAAGGGAGACAGAGCATTTAATTATTATCCATAAGAATAACATGGGGGCTGAGTCCGCAGGTTTGCTGCAACGGGAGAATTATGCAAAAACAATTTTTTGGAGCAAATATCAATAGACCTCAACGAGATGAAGCTGTATACCAAATTTCGTCAGTATACGTTCATAAATAAGCGAGATAAAAAAAAATTCTTTTCCTCCATAAGAATAACATTAGACAACGTACTGTGTTTAGCACTTTCAATATCTCGGTAACCAATTGACGTAGAGGAATGATCGAAATACCAAATTGTGTGTTTTTTTAAGCTGAATCGAATGGTCAAAACTAAAATTTGACTTTTTCAAAAATTATATGTAAAAAATTCAAAAAACCCATTTTTGGGGTACAAAACCCCCCCAAAATACCCCTTCCGATAGGTCGATCTGTCTGGTTTTCGAACTTAAAGTCATAAATGCTGCTTTACATATTTATACCAAATTTCGTCAAAATCGGATCATTTTTACGAGAGTTATCGTGCTCACGGACACACATATATATATATATATATATATATATATATATATATATACAGTATCGAACGAATGGTGTTTTTGGGGTCTGGGGACCTCAAAACGAAAAGTTATCATGGTCCCGGGCCTAGGTCTTACCATGCCGACTACGGTAAGAGCTTCTTCCCTATAGGGGAAATTCGCTAAAAACAAGATAACTGTGTAAATAAGAATAATGACAATATTAGTGTTGGATTTGCAATATTCCAATGTTTCATTCCGTATTAAATCACATTATATTTTGACGTTAATTAAATTAAGTGAATTAATGTCAACAATATGGTGTATAAATACTTCAAACCTTGGTAAATGTTAGTTTTAGGTATAACAGCATTTTAATCACCGGAAATTATACTAATAATACTTAATTTAATGTACCAACTTTCTAACATGTTTAAAAATAAAAATAACATAACTCATACAAATTATTATTTCTCAATTGATGATGTTGTGAATTTATTATACAGAACCATTAAAATAATAATTAATAATTGTGATCGTTTTAATTTATAGCATGAATCATTTATAGTATCATATTAAAGTATCATTCTCTCAATCCCATAACAATACATCAATTAACTTGCAGGTCACATACTTAATTAAACCTAGAAAATTTATAATCCTAAATTATTTACATATGCAAATTAGTTGCAGCCAACTAACCACCATAATTATTCATGTAGAATAGTTTGTCTACTTATTAAATTGAAAATCCCGACGAAAATGGTGCTATTACATTACAGATATTGTTATTAGAGAAGGTATTGTTTCACAATATAGAAGCTGGTTTGAAATTAATTTCGGATGTAAGCATCGCGTTGAACCTTCTACTCGATACTATAATTTTCCCAACAGATTAATACTGCGATATACTTTCACATGCTAATCGTAAGTGTTTTATTGGAGATTTCTACTAGGAAATACTACAGATTATTTGATCTTGTGCAAGGTGAGGGGGAGATGGAGGGGGAACCAGGTTGGAGGTTGTGAGTAAAGTAGGCAAACTTGTCCAATTTTTGACACTAACACTTCCATTCTCAACGCACAAGGCTATGTTATCTTTGATGTAATAAATATGTGCATAATATGTCCTAAAATATGTTTGATGTCACAAAAGACGTTTTTTGTCATACTGCCATAAAACCAGCTGTTTTCAACAAATGCATGGAGATACTAAGTTTTTTTTTATTTATTGAATAAAAAAGGTATTGATTTGATGATCTTTTTCAACCTAGGACAAAAATCTTCGTCTGATGACAATTTGTGGTCGAAGTATTTAGTTGTTACGTCACTTATAAAATATGAGTTAAACGAATTATTGAATAATTTTAATCGATTAACACAATTGTTACTATTGATTAATTATTGATTAATTATTATTGATTAATGGTTAATTATTGTATTTCCGAGATTATTTGAGACCAGAAATGTCAGAAAATACGATGAGTGACATGGAAAGTAAAGATTTATTCGAAGTATCGATCTGGTAATCGATATATTAATCGATAGTCCGAAGTTATCTATCTGGCAATCGTTATTTATCAACAAACAAATCAGCTGTATTGGCTGTAATCCTGTGTAACAGCTGTTTGTTTAGAGCACGATCGCCATTTTCCTGAGCTACAGCTCGAATCGAAAAGCTTAACTGTTGGTCCTAGTGATGAAATTTACTATTGTTTACCCTCAGCGCACTGCCATAACACAATTTAGCCTTTTTTCAACCAACTTTATCAATTACCCCCCCCCCTCACCACAACCACACAACAACAAACTGGCAACACAGTTATATAACAACTATACAACAACTACATAGACTGTATGTGTTACAACAGCTAACGAGTTAATGGAAACCGTCAATTGTTTCAAAAGCAAGTTTGCTATAAACTAGTACAAATATAAACTAAATTAATTTTAAATTGATTAGAAATATTGATTAGTATATTGGGTAATCCAACTGCTGATGAGTAAGCATAAAAATACAACGAGATCGCACGCAGCACGCTGACGTGAGGGAAGTGAATTTCCGTATTAAAACCTTTAAAAAATCTAATAAAGGGTTTAAAACAACACTGGTAACTTTTTTTAAATTGAAAAATGTTATTTTTTTGCTGTTCTGATGCTCCTGGTTATAATCAAATTGACTATTAGAATGGCAATAGTGTACATTATCAGGTTAAGACGAGGTATAGTCAGGATAACAAGTTGGTATAGCGGTATTGGGGGAAATAAAACAATATCAATATATGAAAAACAGCCTTTTCCAGTGTAAAATACCCGAAAGACATCGTACTGTGTAAAAACAATTAACATTTTCCTTAATAACTCGGTAATTAGTTATGCTAGATTGATGAGGGAGGGCTTAAAAGTTTTGGAATTTTATGTTCAATAATTTAAAATACAATAACATTCCAGGCTTTTCTGACCCTTTTTAGACCCAAAAACACAAAATTTGAAAAACTAAAATCCCAAAAGGGGGTTAGAGTTGTCCGATTGTTTTGTCCAACCACCTTGTCCAACCGTTTACAGAAGGGAAGGTTCCTACCAAATTTAAAGTAAATCGGACATAAATTGCGACCGCTAGAGTGCGAACACACACACACACACACACACACACACACACACACACACACACACACACACACACACACACACACACACACACACACACACATATAGCCTATAAATATATGTACAAAGTGTCATATATATATTTATATATATATAAAGTTGTTAGCGGCCCCCCAAAACGTGTTCAGGGGGTCACGTTAGGAACGTCTATGGTGGTCTCGGGCTTAAGTTTCACCGTGCGGGTCATGCTAATAGTTCACTTTTCCATAGGAAATTCACAAATAATCGGACATAATAAACGCTTAATATTACAGGATAGAAAACCAGAAGGAGATCCAGTCACCGGCTTCTACCTGTTTCTCCCATAAGGCCAATGTTAACTTTCAAAGTCCGATATTCCTAAACTGATTATTCCAAATCAGTAAGATGAATTATGGTACATTTTACATTTGGTGAAGAACACCAAAACAGCTATTTTGGTGAGTAGAATTTCCATATCACAAATAGTTCACTCATAGTAAAGTCTTAAATGTTTATTAGTGAATTTCCTATGGAAAGTGAAATATTAGCATGACCCGCACGATGAAACTTAAGCCCGGGACCACCAAAGAAGTTCCCAACGTGACCCTCTGAACACGTTTTAGGGGGTCGTTCAAAATTGTATATATATATATATATATAGACACACACACATATATATTGTATATGTGTGTGTTTGCACTCTAGCGGTCACATTTTTTGTCCGATTTACTTTAAATTTGGTAGGGACGTTCCTTTCTATAATCAGTTGGACAAGTTCGTTGGGCAAAACAATCGGAAACCTTTAAACCCTTTTTATAGGATTAATCTTTCAAATTTAGAGTTTTTGGGCACAAAAAGGGTCAGAAACGTCCCGGATGTAAAACTAATTCATGTAAAAATATGGGAATAAGTGAGGCGAATGTTTTAAACCCTCTCTCGTCATTCTAGCATAAATATTTACAGAGTTATTAAAGAGAATGTGTATCGACTAAACACAGTACGTTGTCTTATGGGGGTTTTACATTAGAAAAGCCTTTAGAAAAGTCATTTGTAGGTGTACTTCTTCTATCCCCAGGAACCTCACGTCTACTTTCAAGCCTGACTGGACCTTCTCCTAACCTTATAATGCGCAAAATGGTATTCCCAGCTTTGCAGGTAAATAGAACCAGGAGCATCAGAACAGCCAAAAAATTAATGTTTTCAGATTTCAAAAAAATTAGAATAAATGTTTGTATTTACACTGATTCTGAGTTTTAAATTTTGTCTGTGGAAATTCACTTCCCTCACGTCAGCGTGCTGCGTGCGATATCGTTTATTTATTGACGGCAGTCACCAATACAAGTTTACAATGTGACAGTAACGAACATTTGCAAGGAGACAAAAAAGAACAAACTAAATCTATATATCGTGCTGTTAACTTTGATAACCAACAATAACAGTAATAAAATTAACATCAAAAATGTATGAACACATGTACAGAGTGAACACTTCTTTGGAATTTTACTGGTACCTAATTAAGAAATTTAGTATTAACGGAAACACTATATAAAAAATAACTGTAATTAATTTCTCAGGACAACAATAACAAACGACTTAAAAAGGCTTTACGCAATACCCCGAAGATAATTTGAAGAATTGTGATCACATATAATCGATAGGAAGTGCAACTATAACAAATTATAGACTTAATGCTTCTAAACCAAACGACACTTTCATGGTAATCTTCTTGCAGTTATCGCTTACTGTTGGAAATTACCGCACCTTTATGCTGTCTCATGAGGGTAAAGACTTAACGACTGTCATTATTGTAGCGAATGCTTTTGAAATGATACTGTTATTAAATAACGAGTAGTGGTTTTATTATTATAGCTCATTTAAAAACGAATTATTTTAAAGTAAATTTCAATAGTTGTACAGATATTTTGTAGCTTTAGGTGTAATGGAATCCGTAATGAATTGAAAACTCTACTCTGATTTATTTTGTGGCTTGGTAAACCTCACTATTATTTCTGCACTTATAAAGCCAATTGTGAACCACTTAGATTTTTGATTTTATACTTTTTTGGAGATTATCACCTTTCAAAACAAAAATAAATGAAAAAAATTCCATATGTAGGTAACAAAGAATTGTACCTTCATACAAAATATTACAAAAACGTCACACAGTCTGCGAAGCAGGAAACCACCCAGACAGGCCGCCACCACGGATTTATTTGGTTCGAGGGGCGTTAATAGTATATTTCGTCACTAGGATCAAAAGTGGATCTTTTTAATACGAGCTCCAGTTTAACTGCCGAGGCGAAGCCGAGGCTGGGAAATGAGCGAGTATTAAAAAGACACTTTTGATCCGAGTGACGAACTATATTTTTCGTCATACTGCCAAAAAACTTAAGGTTTAAATAAAAACAAAAGTAAAATTTACGTACTTTGTCTTCATAACCTCAAATGTTTCTTTCAGCTTGTCTCTTGAAACAATCAGCTGGTGCACATGCATAACTTCGGTTCATTCATATCTATCGGTTGTTGAGTCGATCACTTCAAACCAATCATTGTGGTTCGAATCAATCGGTTGTTCTTCAAAACAAACATTCGATTTGGGCACGGTTGTCATGGAAATATGATAACCCTAAATTTACCTTGAATTCATTTTATTTATAACCTTTATTTATACGCTACTATAATAATAAAAACCCTTCTGTTCTCTTAACTAAATTTATTAACAATAGAAACGTACGAATGTTTCGATAATAACAATGAATGTTTCGATTATTTATAATCGAATGAATTTTAATCGATTTATGACGACCTCGAATCAAAAGTATCATCAACAATGATCTTTTTAGTACTAGTACGATAATGATCATCAAAACATATGTTATTATCCAAAGACTAAAAAGAAGAACTTTTGAATCTCAACGCATCTGTCAAAAACAGTTGTTTTTGAAGCAGTGTGACGAAAAAATATTTCTACTAGTAACTGAAATTTAAACTTATTTTTTTATGTGCGTTTGCTGTGTTATATCAAGGGGGAGAAAATGAAAACACTGAAATACTTTGGAAATGAGCGACTTCTGTTCAAGTTTTGACCAGTGAAGGGTATAGTGGGATGCAATATAAATTCTTATTTTAAACCCCTTGTACATGCTATATGAAAACCGCGGACAACACATGTTATTAGTGAATTTCCTATGGAAAGTGAACTATTAGCATGACCCGCACGGTGAAACTTAATCCCGGGACCACCATAGAAGTTCTTAACGTGACCCCCTGAACAAGTTTTGGGAGTTCGTTCAAAATGTTATACATATAAATGTATGTATATATATATATTCAGTTGGTCAAGTTAGTTGGGCAAAACAATCGAAAAACTCTAAACCGATTTTTTGGGGATTAATCTTTAAAATTTCGAGTTTTTGGGCCCAAAAAAAGAGTCAGAAAACCCCTGATGTGAAATTAATGAATGTAAGAAGATGGGAATCAGTGTGGCGAAACCTTTAAGCCCTCTCTCGTCATTCTAGCATGTATATTTACCGAGTTATTAAAGGAAATGTGTATTGACCAAACACAGTACGTTGTCTTATCGGGGTTTTACATTAGAAAAGCCTGTTAATCATTTTTTGGTGTACTTTTATCATCCCCAACAACCTCACGCCTACTTTAAAGCCTGACTTAACCTTCTCCTAACCTTATAATGCGCAAAATTGTATTCCCAGCATTGCAGGTAAATAGAACCAGGAGCATCAGAACAGCCAAAAAATCAATGTTTTCAGATTTGAATAAAAGTTGGAATAAATGTATGTTTTTAACTGATTTTGAGGTTTTATAGTTTTTTATGTGGAAATTCACTTCCCTCACGTCAGCGTGCTGCGTGTGAACTCGTTTATAGCTAATATCGCAACTCTTTTGACCGTTGCATCAGATACATTATAAAAATCATTCACGCGAAATAATCACTGGATGACCTTATTAAGCCTCCGGGCTGTAAGTTACTGGGTGTAATTACAATATTCACTTTGATAATCAAAAGTAAAAGATAAAAGATAAAATGTCGCTAAACTAACTTTTTGGCATAAGCACCTCGCTAGATTGACGGTTGAAGGATTAGATTTCAGTGCAAGATGTTATAAGTTCGATTACCAGGTGACCACATAACTTTAAGCTGTATGGACCATTGATCTACAACATAAGTTAAATTCAACATGCCACTGGCGTAGACAAGAAAAATATAACAAAAATAGGCGTGTACTTAATCTCAATATACACAGTAAATTTGCTTCAATTTTTTACCGTTTTAGGTTTCACCCGCATAGTAACAGGTTTACAGGTTGTGTTGCCATTCCAGATTAACATTTGTTTATGTCGTTGGACTGCGGTTTATTGCATAAACAGCAGTTACATAAACAGAAATTCAAATAAATGTACAACCTTCTTATCGTAATAAGCAATATACCCCCGTAGCAGCAAACCTGCATACTCAGCGAATTTCCAGTGCATATTAATTTATCTTAATACCACATAAAGCCACATACCAAGTTTCATCAATATACATTCATAAATAAACGATTTATGACATTTTAATTATTCTCCATAAGAATAACATGGCGGCTGAGTATGCAGGTTTGCTGAAATAAGGAACACTAAAAATGGGCTTTTATACAAATATCATTACAACTCAACTAGGTAAAGCCACATACCAAGTTCTATTAATTTATGTTCATAATTAAAGGAGATAACACGTTAATTATTCTCCATAAGAATAACATGGGGCTGAGTATGCAGGTTTGCTGCTACGTGAACTATCGGGCAAAAAATGGATTTTTGTGCAAATATCAATATACCACAACCAAATAAAGCCATATACCAAATTTTGCCAGTTTACGTTCATAAATAAGCGAGATATACAATTTTTCTTTTTCTCCATAAGAATAACATTAGACAACGTACTGTGTTTAGCACTTTCAATATCTTGGTAACCAATTGACGTAGAGCAATGATCAAAATACCAAATTGTTTGTTTTTTTAAGCTAAATTTAATGGTATAAATTAAAATTTGATTTAAATTAAAATTACATGTGAAAACCCCAAAAAAAACTTTTTGGGGTACAAAACCCCCCAAAAACCCCCCTTTGGATGGTGCGATTTGTCTGGTTTTCGAACTCGTTCAAATAAATGGTACTTTACACATTTGTACCAAATTTCATTAAGATCGGACCTTTTTTACGAGAGTTATCGTGCTTACGGACACACATATATATATATATATATACATATATAAATATACACCCGTCGCAGCAAACCTGCATACTCAGCGAATTTCCAATGAATATATAACATAACACTTAACAGGATTCATAAGAAATGTATTCACAAACAAGCGATATTTAAAATATTAATTATTCTCCATAAGAATAACATTGGGGATGAGTACGCAGGTTTGCTGCAACAAGGCACACAAAATAATGGGTTTTTATGCAAATATCAATAGAACTCATCTTAGTGAAGTCACATACCAAGTTTCATCCATATACATTCATAAATAAGCGATATATAACATTTTAAGTATTTTCCATAAGAATAACATGGGGACCAAGTACCTAGGTTTGCTGCTACAGGAGCCATAGACGAAAAATTGTTTTTTTGTGCAAACAACAATAAACCATAACCAGATCAAGCCATATACCAAATTTTGTCAGTTTATGTTCATAAATAAGCGAGATATACAATTTTTCTTTTTCTCCATAAGAATAACATTAGACAACGTACTGTGTTTAGCACTTTCAATATCTCGGTAACCAATTGACGTAGAGCAATGATCAAAATACCAAATTGTTTGTTTTTTTAAGCTGAATTCAATGGCATAAATTAAAATTTGATTTAAATTAAAATTAAACGTGAAAACCCCAAAAAACACATTTTTGGGGTACAAAACCCCCCAAAAAGATGGTGCGATTCATCTGGTTTTCGAACTCGTTCAAATAAATGGTACTTTACACATTTGTACCAAATTTCATTAAGATTGGACCTTTTTTACGAGAGTTATCGTGCTTACGGACACATATATATATATATATATATATATAAATATATATATATATATAAATATATATATATATATATACATATATAAAAATTTGAACGAATGGTGTTTTTGGCATCTGGGGACCTCAAAATGAAAAGTTATCATGGTCTCGGGCTTAAGTCTTACCATGAGACCTACGGTAATAGCTTCTTCCCTATAGGGGAAATTCGCTAAAATTTGAACGAATGGTGTTTTTGCCATCTGGGGACCTCAAAATGAAAAGTTATCATGGTCTCGGGCTTAAGTCTTACCATGAGACCTACGGTAATAGCTTCTTCCCTATAGGGGAAATTCGCTAAAAGTAACTGTTCTTTCAACGGAAAATATTATAAACATTTTATCTACAGCTATTTATTTAAAAAAATAAGACTTCTTAGGACATGTCAAGTATTTAGTTTAAAAAATCCTCAATTACATTTCAGCTGTCAATATTTTAACTCTAAATATCCTATTTTTATAAGGAAACATGAATTAGAGTCAAGTTCAAATCATATTTAATTAACTAATAGGTATTTTTATTTGCAACGCAACACCTAAAACAAATACCCCGTAAGTTGCTTAGGTGTAGAAGACATTTGTTTCATCATGTTGACGTTACGGTAATTGGATTGGAACTTACACCGGAAGGCGAGTCGTCTAAGACTAATAATAAAGTTAATTACCTCCCACGTGTATGCTTTAAATACTTTGCCCAGGTAGAATGTAACACTAACTTCCTACTGATGAAACATATGGTGTTCTAGGCAATATATGGTGTTATACCATGTATGGTATTTAACAAAATATGGTGTTATACCATGCATGGTGTTAAGTACCAGTGCTTTTCTGCTTATAAATAGCCACAGACATATACTTGGACTATCATCCTAGTAAAAATTGTATAATGTTTTAACTGAAATTGAGCACTTCTAATAAAATGGAAGAGCAATATATAAAGTTAAAATTACTCCGACAAACGAACCGAACTGACTGACCGAGTCGAACTGTTGGACGGTTGATGATTGTCTTTAAGCAGGTATATATACTGTAATAGCATAATTTGTCTCTATCTTTGTGAATTTTAAGATTATCTAAATGTCAAATAACCGAAGAATAATTTATTAAAGAATGAACAGTAAGTCCCATTTGATTTTTATTTTATAACACAACAGCATGTTTTGTTTTAAGAACGTCAAGTAAATCTTTGCCTTTTTTGCTACTTTTTTTATATAGGGACTTCACATTTATTCCGGTTGTTTTTTATACATATTGGAACTCCATATCGATGGTCATTTGTTTTTCCTCATCCAAGAGAATCAAACCCTCTCAGATTTATACTATACAAGTGTAAATATCAAAATGTTGAAATAGTTATTTATGTATGAATAGCATAAATTAGGTCTTTGTCACTTAAGATAAAACTGTTACCACACGACGGGTGTGTAGCGGAAGCAAAGATGCTTTGCATTCGAATTACATACAAAATCTTTCCTACAATAAAAATTTTGGATACCAAAAACAAAAAACTCTTTTTTCCATTTTGACTAAATTCACGAGATTAAGGTCATAAAAACCAAGTCAGTTAGCTTGGTCAAAAGCAACAATCAATAAACTACATATAAGCGGGAAAACAAGGTGCAGCGAGAAAAAAATCCTGTTTGATCGCTAAAAGAAACCGCTGTTTTACGATTTGTTTTTATATCGTAAAATAAGCAATTTAGGTGAAGTTGTATGAACACATTATTTATTAGTGAATTTCCTTTGGAAAGTGAACTATTAGCATGACCTGCACGGTGAAACTTAAGCCCGGGACCACCATAGAAGTTCCTAACGTGACCCCCTGAACACGTTTTGGGGGGTCGTTCAAAATTGTATATATATATATATATATAGACATATATATATATATGTGTATGCACTCTAGCGGTCGCATTTTTTGTCCGATTTACTTCAAATTTGGTAGGGACGTTCCTTTCTATAATCTGTTGGACAAGTTCGTTGGGCATAACAATCGGAAAACTCTAAACCCATTTTTTGGGGATTAATCTTTCAAATTTCGAGTTTTCGGGCCAAAAAAGGGTCAGGAAAGCCCCAGATGTAAAGTTAATGTATGTAAAAAGATGGGAATTAGGAAGGCGAAAGTTTTAAGCCCTCTCTCGTCATTCTAGCATAAATATTTACCGAGTTATTCAAGAAAATGTGTATCGGCTAAACACAGTACGTTGTCTTATGGGGGTTTTACAATAGAAAAGCCTGTTATTCCTTTGTTAGAGTACTTTTATTATCCCCAGCAACCTCACGCCTACTTTCAAGCCTATCTGGACCTTCTCCTAACCTTATAATGCGCAAAATTGTATTCCCAGCTTTGCAAGTAAATGAAACCAGGAGTATCAGAACAGCCAAAAAAATCAATGTTTTCAGATTTCAATAAAAATTGGAAAAATGTATGTTTTTACACTGATTTTGAGTTTTAAAAGTTTTTATGTGGAAATTCACTTCCCTCACGTCAGCGTGCTGCGTGCGAACTCGTTTGTCTCTAAAGCAGCAGCTATATAATTGCAGTTATGTTGAACATCTGGAGTTACGTATTCATTATTCCATTGCAGTGTATTAATCCCTTACATGTTTTTAGCAGACCCAGCCTTGACCCAGAGATGGTCGTTGTGTGTATGAGTGTTGATTGTTCCAACAAAGATCTGGGTTAACGTGTCCTAGAATAACTCGATATATAAAACCGTACTATTCAGGACCACCTGCTGTCAAATATTAAGCTTAATACTGTGCAATACTTCCTTGACTATTTAAAACTACGTTTTTTCGATTCTAATGAAAATAGAAAATTTTAACTTAATTCAATTTATTATTTCTTTTGGATTTTATTAGTGTTTCGTTTCATATAAATCAATTAAAACAATCAGTGAGTTTATATAATTTACGTAGTATTATACCCCCGTCGCAGCAAACCTGCGTACTCAGCGAATTTCCAATGCATAATATATGTCTTAATACCATATAAAGCCGCATACCAAGTTTCATAAAAATATATTCATATATAAGGGATATATACAATTTTAATTATTCTCCATTAGAATAGCATTGGTGATGAGTACATAGGTTTGCTGAAACAAGGAACACAAACAATTGGTTTTTATGCAAATATAAATATAATTGAACTAGGTGAAGCCACATACCAAGTTTAATCAATATTCAATCATAAGTAAGCACTATATAACATATTTAATATTCTCTATAAGAATAACATGGGAGCTGGCTGAGTAAGCAGGTTTGCTGCAACAAGGAACTAAAAAAATGGGTTTTTATGCAAATATCAATATAACTCAACAAGGTGAAGCCACATACCAAGTTTTATTAATTTATGTTCATAATTAAGGGAGTCATTACATTTTACTTATTCTCCATAAGAATAACATGGGGGCTGAGTACGCAGGTTCGCTGCTACGGGGATAATCAACAAAAAATCAATTTGTTGTGCAAATATCAATATACCAGTACTACGTGACCCCACGTGCCAAGTTTCATCAATATACATTCATTAATAATGGAGATATCAAATTTTATTTATTCTCCATAAGGATAACATTGGACAATGTTTTGTGGAGCTGAGTTGATTGGTAAAAGCAAATGTGAAGTTTACATTAAAATTAACTTAGGAAAAGCCAAAAACCTTTTTCCCATAAGATTAACATAGGAAATTTTATGAGCAGGTTTTTTTTGGATTTTCTCCGCAACCACTTAACCTAGCTTAATAATTCAAAATACCATATTATTTGTTTTTTTAAGCTCTATAACATGGTCTAAACCAAAATTAAGTGTTTTAAAAATGTTAGGGTAAAAAATGAAAAAAACTGATTTTTGGAAAATTTAAAACCCCCATAAACCCCCCTTCCCATAGCCCGATTTTTCTGGTTTTCGAACTTAAAGTCATAATTGTCACTTTACACATTTGAGCCAAATTTCATCGAAATCGGACGTTTTTACTCAAGTTATCGCATTCACGGACACACACACATATATATATATATATATATATATATAAATTTGAACGAATAGTGTTTTAGTCATCTGGGGACCTAAAAAAAATTTGTCATGGTCTCGGGCTTAAGTCTTACCATGAGACCTACGGTAATAGCTTCTTCCCTATAGGGGAAATTCGCTAAAAGGTATTTATAGACATATTTAGGATTTCCCGATACATATAAAATTCAAAATCTAAAAATGTTTATTCACAATATGTATTTACTATCGTCAAACTATCACGAAACATAAACTAACAATATTTGTACAAGTAAGGGGCATTTGCAAAAGAACCTCCGATCATATACATAAAATGTCAACCAGATAAATCCACTGGTTATTTGCCTTTTTTTAGCAATTTTAAACTTAATCTTTTTAGGCAATGGACAGTGTTTAGGGAAACATATAAGTAGTAACGAAAGTGTTATATGAAGAAATTACATCAATGTTTAGCATTTGTTAGCATTTTATTTTTGTGTTTGTTCCACAATGTGTTTTATGTAAAGACAATATACTGTAATAAGTTTGTAATTTTACGAACGTTAAAATCATAAAAAAATACTATTTAATTAAAATACTTTAATTAATTTAATATATTTTTAATTTAATAAATTTAATTTTATTTATTTAATTTTTATTTATTTTATTTTATTTTAAATTTAATTTAATATATTATTAATTTAATACTTTAATTAAAATCAAAGAAGGTTCCTTTGTTATTTATATTTTTTTTAAACTTGTTTTATTCTAATATTTCTTCCCTAATTTATTTTTAAAGTTTTAGGGTAGATATTCTGGATTATGAATGGTTTTACACTTCTACTAAGAAATCCGAACATTTATTGAGAAATATTGTTTTTAAATTACGATATTCCTAAAACACAAACAACCGTCGTTATATCAAAACGGTAAACTGGAAAATTTTAAAATCCTCGTAATGCAGTAAGAACAGCCTCTACGCTAAATATCACATTGTACACAAAATAGAGAGGAATGGACAAACTTAATTCAAGTTTTCCAACCACTGACTTTTCCTTGCCATAAACAGTTTAAAAGGTTAATTGAAAAGACACCATGCCGTTAATAGCTTCACTTTTAAACGGTAAAATGCTTTCAAGAGTAAGTCTTTTAAAATTACTTAAAATCTTTTATGTTGGTATCAATAATGAGGAGGAAAATTTGTTGTATTTTTTTTAGGAAATGCGTTGTATTAATGCCACAACCTAAATTCACTGTAGTAGTGGTGAAATGATGGTTTAACCCCAGAATCGGCGCTTTTTTCCCATGTTATTCTTATGGGGATCAGTTTTTGCACCGACGCCCGATCCTACCCTACACAAATTTTCTTTTTGGCCCCTGCCTTATTTTCCCCCATTTTAAAATTTGCATTAATTTTAATACATCCTTTGCAGAAATCCACGAATTCAAAAATAACTCCACACTAAATAAACAACACATGTAAACAACTTAGAAGTTATTGTATAGTAGTGGTGAAATACGGGGGAGGCATCACTTCCGGCGCTTTTTCCCCATGTTATTCTTATGGGGAGCCGTTTTTGCACCGACGCCAGCTCCCGCCTATAGAGCTCCCGCCCCGCCGGCCTATATTAAATATACCCTTGCCTATATTAAATATATTGTCCCCATCCCCATCCCTCCTCTATATTTTTAAAAATTAATTTTCAAATTCAGGCTAAAAAACTATCTTTGGTGTTTACTGTCCGATTTGTCTGCAATTTGGATATGTTATTGTCCTAGGCAAGTGTTTTAATAAATTTCACTTACATTTCCCAAATTCACCATTTCCAAATGTGTATTAATACCTAAAATGTGTATGAAAAAAATAATATTGCACGACTAAATTGGAAATTTTTTTAATTTTTGCAGTAATTAAACTGCAAAAATGTCTTATTTTAGAGTTAAAAAATATGTTTTTATTATTTAAAAAAGATAAAATTTTAAAATTTTCAACCAAGGATATATATAGAAGCCCCAAAACCACCACCCTCATTCCAACAAAAAATGTTGACCTGTGCACAGTGCTCCACGTCTTACTCCAACAGAAGCAATTTATTACGCCATTATCGACTTGTTCACAAAGTTATTCCTAAAATTTGTAAAATATGTCATCAAATATTTGACAATAGCAATTTTAAAATGCATATGCTAGAGAACCACAATGCTTGTAATGTGTGTAAGAGAGTCATCACCCGGAACAAACCCCGCCACCACCTACGATGTGACAAGCGACCCTATAATGTGTTTAAGTTTTACGGCGAGTCCGCGGATATATTAGACACTCTCCAATCTTGTCCTCTACCCATCAAATGGATTCTTATTAGGAGAGTAAAATTCATCAAACACTCAGTGGACAATAATGGTGATTTAATCATTGACAAAGAATGTATTGCTGATTTTCGAAGTTTAACTAATTTATCAATTGAGAAAGCACAGCTAAAGGCTCAAATTGAAAATTCACTTTTAAAAATCGATACCTCCATGCACAAGTATCAAGCTCAGGGCAGTGGATGGATATATGACCGCACCAAATACTGGCAGTTGCATGTTTACAAATATAAGCCCCTAACTCCCAAATCATACATTCCCACGCCAGAAAATATAAAATCAAAACATGCTGTTTTAAATATTAAAAACACCGATAATAAATGTTTCACCTGGAGTGTTTTAGCAAGCTTAAGACCAAGGAATAGTAAACATGCAAATCGAGTATTTTACTACGAACCCTATGAGGGCCAGTTAAATATGACAAATATAAAATATCCAGTAAAAATATCTGACATTGATAAATTTGAAAAACAAAATAACATAAGTGTTAATGTATATGGAATTGAAGGAAAAACAATATATCCACTGAGAACAACTAAACTAAACGGCAATACTCACGTCAACCTGCTGCTTCTAAAACACGGTCAGAAATCACATTACTGTTTAATTCGTGATTTTGACAAGTTAATGTTTAATTCTACAAAATACAATAGTAAGAAATATTTTTGCAAGTTCTGTTTGCAACATTTTTCCGCCAAAGATATATTGGAACGTCACATAACACATTGTAAACCCTTTGATGCCCAAAGAGTACAAATGTCTAAAAAAGATACACTACAATTTACGAATTACAAATATCAACTTAAAGCTCCCTTTGTGATTTATGCAGATTTCGAATGTTTTATAAACGGCGGCAAACACACGCCTTCTGGATTTGCTTATGTTGTGGTGAGAGACTCTAAAATTATTTACGAAGAGTTGTACAGCGGTGAAAATGTAATGGATGTATTTTTTGAAAAGTTATTTAAAACCTATGACTTTATTAAAAGTCAGATGGAAGTATATGTTCCCCTTGTAATGACTCCAAAGCAAGAGGCATCCTTCCAAAACTCTACACGCTGCCACATATGCCAACAGCTGTTACTGGGTGATAAAGTGCGCGACCATTGCCACCTAACGGGCAAATTCCGAGGACCCTCCCACAACGCTTGCAATTTAAACTATAAAGTAACCAAGAAAATTCCAATATTCTTCCACAACCTTAAAAACTACGATGGTCATTTAATAATGCAACACTTGGGAAAACTCAATCGCAAATTGAATTGCATAGCCAAGGACATGGAAAAATATATTTCGTTCTCTGTTGATGATTTGGTATTTTTGGATTCCTACAACTTTCTGTCTCTTCCCTTAAGCAAATTAGCTTCCAATTTAAATACATTTAGATTTATAGACAATCCACTACTACAACGCAAGGGCGAATTTCCATACGAATACATGACAGGACCAGAAAAGTTTTTAGAGACCCTACCACCCATAGAGGCATTTTACAGCAGCCTAACTAAAGAATGTATATCTCCTGCACAATATGAACATGCTAAAAACGTATGGAATCATTTTAATATAAAGAATTTAAAAGAATATCACGATTTATACCTTAAAACAGATGTGTTGTTATTGGCTGATGTGTTTGAGACATTTAGGGACTTGAGTTTAAAGGATTATAAACTCGACCCCGTCCACATGTACTCATTGCCTGGACTAACATGGGAGGCGTGTCTTAGAATGACTGGCATAAAATTACAGTTATTTAGTGACATTGACATGCATTTGTTTATAGAACACGCCATTAGAGGTGGTGTAAGCATGATTTCCACGCGCTATGCTAAAGCCAATAATAAGTACATGGGCGAACATTATGACCCAAATCAAGAAAGCACCTATCTTGTATACTTAGACTGCAACTCGCTATACTCTACAGCAATGTGCGAGTCGTTGCCCGTTGATGGCTTTAGATGGACAAACGAGAAAGATTATAAAGCCAATAAAAATGAAAACTTTGGATTTATTTTGGAAGTTGATTTAAAATACGATAAAAGTTTACACGATTTGCACAACGACTACCCGCTCGCACCAGAAAAAATGAATGGAAAATTAATACCAAATTTAAATGACAAAACTAAATATATTTTGCATTATAAAGCACTAAAAAAATACGAAGAATTGGGTTTGGTAGTTACAAAATACCACAGAATCTTAAAATTCAGACAATCGAATTGGCTCGCGCCCTATATTAATTTTAATATTGAAAAGCGACAAAAAGCTGAACATGATTTTGAAAAAGACTTTTACAAACTGTTAAATAACAGTCTCTTTGGTCGAACAATTATGAACCAACGCAAGTTTCGTGATATACATCTTGTAGACGAGTCTAAGTTAACAAAGTATGTTACAAAGCCAAGATTTGACTGCAGCAAAATGTTCGATAACAAGTTGCATGCTGTGCATTTAAATAAATTAATTGTAAAGTTTGATAAACCAATATATTTAGGAATGACCATTTTGGATATCAGCAAAGTAATAATGTATGATTTCCACTATAATTATATGTCAAAATTTAAGAATAAAAAGTTCTTAATGACAGACACAGACAGCCTTCTTTATTCTATAGTAACAGAGGACTTTTACAAGGAAATACAATGTGACTTGGACCGTTTTGACACCTCTGCATACAGTAAAGATCATTTCTTATACTCTGATAAAAACAAAAAAGTTACGGGCAAGTTTAAAGATGAATTAAATGGTCAAATTATGTATGAATATTGTGGTTTAAGGCCAAAATTATACTCTTTCATTCCTCTACAGTGGTTATACGAAAAAGAAAAGCAAAATGAGCTAGAGGTTAAAAAGGCAAAAGGAGCTGACGGCGCTACAGTTAAACATCTCTTAAGACACCAACATTACTTACACTGTCTTGCAACCGGAGAAGATTACTACGAGAATGTTACAAGAATTAAATCCACAAACCACCATCTGCAAACATTAACGATGAACAAAAAGGTGCTCTCTTTTGATGATGACAAGAGGTTTATTGTGGATGGCATCAACACCCTTGCCCTTGGTCACTATAAAATTGGTCAAACATAAATCTGTATTTGCCATTATTCTTTGGCCTTTCCTTGTCTATTACAAAAAAGCCATATTTAGACCTATCCCAGCATTGATGGCAGAGATTTTTAATTGGTTAAATGAAAAATCATTTCCCACATGATTGTTATACACATGTTTTAAATTTAAATCGTCTTGTTTAAATAATATTAGGAAATTAACATTGTCACGTAAATGTTTGTTTACTTTACTGTAAGATTGACACAAGTAAAAACTGCTAATATTTTTGTGTCTGCCCATTGAGAAAAATTGTGTGATATTTGGACTATTTATGTCGTCAAATACAACTATTGAGTGTGATTCTACATCATTTGGTGTGATTTCACAGTTTGAATATGTGTGTAATTTAACTTCATCACACAGACGGAATATTTCAATTATTTTTTTATATTTTTCTTGTTCTAAAGATTTGGATATTATATATAAATTTGTAAACTTTAATCCTTGTTTTTTTACAATTAAGTTATAAATTACAACAGTCTTCCCCGAACCACTGGGCCCTATTATAAGACAGCGAATATTATTAGGAAATAGGCCCAACTTCTTTGGTGTATTTTCTTTATGTGCTATTTTAAATTTGTTCTTTTGTTGAATAAATGACATTTTTATATAATGGTGTATTTTCTTTATGTGTTAAATAATTTTTTATATAATAAAAATGGCAAAGAGAAAGTGTAAGAAGGGTAAGGGATTATTCTTAAAGCCATATAGAGGCCGTGGCTTGTTAAATACCCTTATAAACAACCTTCCTTTCCCACTCCACCTACCTGGAAATTATAAATGGTGCGGGCCCGGAACTAACGTGCGTGAAAATTTAGCCAGAAATGTACCTCCAAAAAATAAGCTAGACTCTTATTGTAAAGAGCACGACATATTCTACATGAATAATCCTGATACAGCCGCCCGGAACAAGGCAGATATGAGATTAGCGGACCAGGCTTGGACTAGGGTTTCGGCAAAGGACGCCAGTCTGGCCGAAAAAGCAGCAGCTTATGCAGTGACAAATTTGATGAAGGCCAAGGCAAAAATGGGGATGGGATTAAAATTTAATAAAAAAGATGGACAACTTTCAGCTGTTAGAGGCCGCAAGAGACGTGCCTCACTTTCGAGGAGTGTACCTAAAAAACGAGCTAAGAAAACAGAGACCAAAAGTAAGAGAATGTGGAATTATTAATTTAGACAGTGACAGGGGCACACATTGGACAGCATATCGTAAAAATAAAGATGTTGTAATATATTTTGACCCTTTCGGAATACAGCCTCCAAAAGAGGTAATTGAATATTTTGTACCATCTAAAATTTACTATACAACTGATCAAATACAAGATTTAAACAGTTCCGTTTGTGGAATTTTATGTTTATCATTTCTGAAAAATTTTAGTTTATAAAAATGGATTCATTTACTATAACATTCACAGGTACAGAGCCAGAGTTGAAGTCGGTGTTCTTTCCTCCTATAGAATTAAATGGTGATTATGTAATTGGGCTGGTAGATTTTCAAAGTTATAATTCTATATTTAATGTTAAAAAACCTCTAAATACTTTGACATATTACAAAATGCACAAAATTACAACCCCAAAAGGGGAGGTTACAATTGACGAATTAAACCGGGCATTAGATGGTAAAGTTGAAGTTATTATACAAAATAAAGTAGCATTAATTAATACAAAAGTCAAACTTATATTTTACAAAGGCCTAGTTCCAAAATTAAATAAACTTAAAGACACTAAATTAACTATAGACGAGGGTGAGGATGTGTATTATTACGATCACAAAGCTCCAAATGTAATTGAAATTGCTGAAGGTACATACGAAGTGTTTGAGCTTGCGAAGGAAATTCAAAAGCAACTCCCAGATTTTGTACTTATAGCCGATAATAAAACTATGAAAGCCACATTACATTCTGGCCATGTGTTTGATTTTACAAAACCGTGTTTAGGGTCTGAATTATTGGGATTTAAAGGATTTTCTACTCCAGATATTGCGTTTAAATCCGTAAATAAAATCAACATAAATAATGTAAATGTGATTAGAGTAAAATGTAATATTGCGAATGGGTCTTATTTAAATGGTGACAAATCACACACCATACATAGTTTTTACCCAGAAGCTCCTCCGGGCTACAAAATTATTGAGGTTCCCAGAAATATTATATACTTCCCTGTAAATAAGAGAAGTTTAGATGTTGTTAGCATTACATTTGCAGATCAACACGACAAGCCAATTGACTTTAATAAAGAAGAAACTACAATTACTTGTCATATAAAAAAGATATGAGAATTTACAAGAACGGGCTGGGTGTGCAAAATGCCAGGTTTCTGCGATCAATTGGGTTGAAGTTAAAATTTTCTATTAATAAAAATGGAAGATTTTCTAGATGTTGCAGGAAAATTCCAATACGATGATAGCTTGGTTAAAATTACAAATCACTCCTATGTTCCACACAACACTTTAGCAATAAATAATTCCGATGAAATTCGAATATGCATAAATAATCAAGATTTACTAACACTCCCATGTAGGAGTTATCTGTATATTAAAGGAGAAATAGAGAATCATGATAAAGGACATTTTATAAATAATGCATTTGCATTCTTATTTGACGAAATTAGATACGAAGTTGCTGGTAAAGAAATAGATATTGTAAGAAATCCGGGAATTTCCAGTCTTATGAAAATATTGTGCTCTTACAATAAAACAACTAAATTGTCAAATGTAGCATTTGATTCTGATGAAAATTTAAAAGAGTTCCATAAAAGCGGCAAGTTTAGTACTTGTGTCCCGTTAGAGCTGTTAATGGGTGTGTTTGAGGATTTTAATAAGGTTTTAGTAAATGTTAAACAAGAATTGGTGTTGAAAAGATCCAAAAACGACTTAAATTGTATATTAACAACATCTAATGCTCCAACTGGTGTCGATCCTATTCCTAAAATTACACTTAAATCGATTCAGTGGGTGATGCCGCACGTGGTACCATCTGATGGGGAGAAGCTTCAATTACAAAAGATGTTATTGCAAAATAAAAATTTGCAAATTGCATTTAGAAGTTTGGAGCTACACGAACTCCCATCATACCCCGAAACCAAGAGACACACATGGTCAGTTAAGACGTCATCGAGTTTGGAGAAGCCCAGGTATGTTATATTTGGTTTCCAAACAGGTAGGGACAACAGTGCACGAAAAAGAACTGATGAATTTGATCACTGTAAATTGAAAAATCTCAAAGTGTTTTTAAACTCTGAATATTATCCTTATAGTGATTTAAATCTCGACTTTGAAAATGGAGATGCCTCTAAAGCTTATGAGATGTTTGTGAGGTTTAGGGAGAGTTACTACAACACCGTCCCCGATCCTATGTTTAACAGAGCTGACTTTATAAATAAATATCCTCTAATTGTAATAGATTGTTCTAGGCAGAATGAATCAATCAAAGAGGGGGTTGTAGATATTAAATTAGAAATTGAAACTGCAGAAAACGTCCCTTCAAACACATCTGCATATTGCCTAATAATACACGATAAGGTGTTTGAGTATAATCCATTGACAAATGAGATAAATAAAATGTAAATAAAATGAAAACAAATATTCAACAAGAATTGGTAGAGTCTGCAAAACAAATAAGAGAAAAATATAGGGCGTTAAAACGTGGTAAATTTCTAGAGGCTGAAGAGAGGTTCCAAACATTCCAACCGTTAATAGAGCCTTTGCAAGAATTAAAAAATTTAGCCACAAAAACAGAGAGGCCAGTTCTCCCAATGATTTTAGAAAAGACCCCGTCTAGAATACCAAGAATAACACAAATAACACCACACAAATTAGATTTTGGTCTTTTAGCATCAGACTATTTAGGAAATTACCTTAGTAGAAGTAGTATGACAGATACCACATATGGTATTAGGCGAGAAGGAAATAAATTTTTTATTGGGAATCAGGAAGTTCAAATTGCCAATGATGATGTTACAGTTGGAGAAAAAATTTATAAAGGGACAAAGGGATTGTGGGAATTGTTAACTTTAAAAGAACCCGTAAACTATAGTCAGGCTGATTTGCAAAATTATAAAGAGATTTTGGAAGCTACAAATGCACATTTAAAGGGTTATAAACCAGGTGCGGCGATGTCAAGCAATAAACACACTAAATATCTTAATATAATTAAACCCCTGTTTAAGACTGTTGGTGAAGGTTTAAGGCAGGTAACTGGTAATAAAATAGACTATGTTTATTGGGACGATCCTAATGAGCTTGTAGATAGGTTAAGACTGCTTTGGTTAAGCCGATTGGCGGGAAATTCTGGAGTGGATAATGAGATAGATTCTATCATAGAAGAATTGAGGGAAAGTGGAATTGTTTATTAAATAAAAAGATGATAGATAAATTTTATCGCGCATATAACCCATATAGTAAACCAGAAGCTAGAAGTTTTAAAGAAACTACTTTAAATCTAAAAGATGATTGTTGGAATGCTTTAAATTATAAAATTAGTAATGTTAAAGGTGGGGAGTTTACTGATGATGTATCGACTTTGGGGCAGACGTTAACCAGGAAAGGTGATGTTTTTGTACAAGGTAATACTAAATATAAGTTTTTAGAATCCAAGAATAATAATTGGAACGCTAATAAACGCAAAATTACTAATGTTAAACGAGGTGAAAGCTCAACCGATGTACCCACATTAGAGCAAACTTTAATAAGAAAAGATGGTGTCTTTGTACAAGACAAAAATAATTATGAATTTTTGGAATCGGAGGGAAATGTTTGGAATGCCAAAAAGCGAAAAATAAGTAATTTGTTGGCTGGTAAAGAAAGCGATGATGTTGTAAACGTCTCTCAAGTACCAAAAATGGATCTAAACTTTTGGGATTTTAATAATAAAAGGCTAGTTCGTGTTAAACCCGCTGTTGATGAGAACGATTGTGTTACAAAACATCAGACTGTGACTTTAGACGGTCTTAAATTTGATGGTAAAAATAAGCAATTAACAAACATTTTACCTGGGACATTGCCAAATGATGTGGCTGTTGTTAAGCAAATATTAACAAAGGGTGAGAAAAGCATAATAAAACAGGGGGATAAATATTATAATGTATTAACATTAGATGGCGATGTGTGGGATGCAGAGGACAAATTAATAAAGAATATACCTGAAGGCAAAGATAGGAGTGATGTTTGTTTAATGTCGCAGGTTTTGAGGTATGACGATAATAATAAAACTTTAGACAAGACAATATTAAATTTGATATTTGTTTAAAATCACACGCATTAAGGTTTAACAATAAAACTAATAAATTTATGCAAGACAATAATGAAATCGATTTGATGATGTACAATCCTAAATTGTTGGTTGCAGACCCTACATCTTTAAGCGGATTTAAGACTTTAGATGGAGGGGCATATTTGCCAAAAAACTATGTATATCAAAGAATGAGTGATGGTATGTTAGTTGGTAGCAATGGAGGTGTTTTTGAAACGACAGAGACTGGCAGATACGTTAACATTAAAAATAAAGAATAAAAAATGGAAAAAATTGCTTACGAATTGCATAAGCCCGCGAGAAAGAACTTTGTTAGAAGGTCTTTTAAGGTGTTGGGTATAAACGAAACTGTTCAAATCGATTTAATAGATATGCGGAATTATGCTAGAGAGAATTCTGGGAATAAATATATTTTAACTTTAATAGACACATTTTCTAAAAAAGCTTATGCTGCTCCACTAAAGAATAAAACTGGATTAGTAGTCACAGAAGCTATAAAAACTATTCTCCCAAAGGGAGTTAAAAATATTCAATCTGATAACGGAAAAGAATTTTTTAATGAACATTTTACCAAACTAATGAAAATTCTAAATATTAATCACTACCACACTTACTCTACAACTAAGGCAGCTATTGTGGAAAGGTTCCAGAGAACTTTAAAGAATTGGTTGTATAGAGAGTTTAGTGCACAAGGAAGTTACAAGTGGTTGGATTTACTTCCAAAGTTAATAAGGATATATAATAATAAAGTACATAGATCCATAGGGATGAAACCTAACCAAGTAAGTGCTAAGAACTCTAAAGACGTACACGAAAGGTTAGCATCTAAAGTACAAGTTAAAAAGCCAAAATATAAGGTGGGTGATAGTGTAAGGATATCTAAATATAAACATGTATTTAGTAAAGGATATACCCGCAACTGGACGGGAGAGCTTTTTACAATAGCAGAAGTTAAGAAAACAAAGCCTGTGACTTATATTTTGAAAGATGAGAATGGCAATATAATCAAAGGAGGATTTTATACAGAAGAATTGTTAAAGACTAAATATAAAGACATGTATTTGGTAGAGAAGGTAATTAGGAGGAAGGGTGATTTATTATATGTCAAATGGCTCGGGTTCCCAAGTAGCCAGAACTCGTGGATTTCTGCAAAGGATGTATTAAAATGAATTTTAGGGTCAAAATA
The DNA here is from genome assembly GCA_963675035.1 of Allygus modestus. Taxonomy (NCBI): domain Eukaryota; kingdom Metazoa; phylum Arthropoda; class Insecta; order Hemiptera; family Cicadellidae; genus Allygus; species Allygus modestus. The sequence goes on from OY776112.1 coordinate 7,336,454, forward strand.
TGGCAAGAGTCAAAACGGAAATTAGGGTGCAAAAGTCAGTAAATAGTTGGTAGTTTTAATTTGACTGTAATAGTGAATTTGGGAAATGTAAGTGAAATTTATTAAAACACTTGCCTAGGACAACAACATATCCAAATTGCAGACAAATCGGACAGTAAACACCAAAGATAGTTTTTTAGCCTGAATTTGAAAATTAATTTTTAAAAATATAGAGGAGGGATGGGGATGGGGACAATATATTTAATATAGGCAAGGGTATATTTAATATAGGCCAGCGGGCGGGAGCTCTATAGGCGGGATCGGGTGTCGGTCCAAAAACTGATCCCCATAAGAATAACATGGGGAAAAAGCGCCGATTGTGGGGCCTCCCCCGTATTTCACCACTACTATACAATAACTTCTAAGTTGTTTACATGTGTTGTTTATTTAGTGTGGAGTTATTTTTGAATTCGTGGATTTCTGCAAAGGATGTATTAAAATTAATGCAAATTTTAAAATGGGGGAAAATAAGGCAGGGGCCAAAAAGAAAATTTGTGTAGGGTAGGATCGGGCGTCGGTGCAAAAACTGATCCCCATAAGAATAACATGGGAAAAAAGCGCCGATTCTGGGGTTAAACCATCATTTCACCACTACTCACTGTTACAGTTAATGGTGGTTGATTGTTATTTAACTACTAAATTTTAATGGCTACTGATTTTCATGGCTGCTCAGTATTACCAAAAACAAACTAAAAAGAATATTGTGTTTATTTTCACTATTTCATGTTGAATAGGTATATTTCTTCCCCAACTCCTGTTCAAAGTTATATTATGAATTTTAATTTGTTACTTACAGCCTGCTTGTATTATTTTATAAACTTCCAATTAGATAAGCACTACGATTACATTTTGCCATGCAATTTATTAATTATAATTTGTTGAAGCTAGTAAAACCAAAAATAACCCGTCACAGCAAACCTGCGTATTCAGCGAATTTCTACTGAATATATATGTCTTAATAACACAATAAGCCACTTACCAGGATTCATAAGAAATATATTCACAAATAAGAGATAGGCCTATTTAAATATTAATTATTCTCTATAAGAATTACATTGGGGATGAGTACGCAGGTTTGCTGCAAAAATGAACACAAAATGATGTTTTTTTATGTAAATATCAATAGAACTCATTGAAGTCAGGACACATACCAAGTTTCATCCATATACATTCATAAATAAGCGATAAATAACATTTTAACTTTTCTCCATAAGAATAACATGGGGACCGAGTACCTAGGTTTGCTGCTACGGGAACCATACGCGAAAATTGTTTTTTTTTTGCAAACAACAACAAAACACAACCAGATGAAGCCATATACCAAGTTTCGTCTGTTTATGTTAATAAATAAGCCAGATATAAAATTTTGATTTTCTCCATAAGAATAGCATTAGACAACGTACTGTGTTTAGCACTTTCAGAATCTCAGTAACCAATTGATGTAGCGTAATGATCAAAATACCAAGTTTTTTTAAGCTGAATTTAATGGCATGAATTAAAATTTGATTTAAATAAAAATTACATGTGAAAACCCCGCAAAATTCCCCTTTGAATGATGCGTTTCGTCTGGTTTTCGAACTCGTTAACAATCACAAAAAAAACAAATGGTGTTTGTTTAAATGGTGCTTTACACATTTGTACCAATCGCGCTTACGGACATATATATATATATATATACAAATTTGAACGAATGGTGTTTTTGGCATCTGGGGACCTCAAAATGAAAGGTTATCAAGGTCTCGGGCTTAAGTGTTACCATGAGACCTACGGTAATAGCTTCTTCCCTATAGGGGAAATTCGCTAAAAGGCACATAAATAACTAACTAAATCTCAACAGATGGTTAACGTGTTTGTTTATTTAGTGACACAACAAAGTTTCATGTAAACACTGTACAAGGTTATTACAGAAGTACCGGAGTCTTATCTGTACCTGGAATTACGTCGTACTTGTGGAAAATTTGTTTAATTCATGACCCAGTTTTATCATCAGCACAAAGAGGATTGTGTTGATAACATGCAAAGTGGTGCCGTAATATTCTAACTTCATTGTTAAAGAATACGACTTCATAGCAATGTACGAAGCAAACAATAGTTTTATTAACTTTGCGTTATCAACAGCTTTACTAAGCACGATACTGTGATAGTTGGATTAAACCTTGTGCTATTTATTTTTACATATCTCTTTAGTGAAATTCCTTTGGAAAGTGAACTATTAGCATGACCCGCACGGTGAAACTTAAGCCCGGGACCACCATAGAAGTTCCTAACGTGACCCCCTGAACACGTTTTACGGTGTCGTTCAAAATTGTATATATGTGTGTGTGTGTGTGTGTGTGTGTGTGTGTGTGTGTGTGTGTGTGTGTGTGTGTGTGTGTGTGTGTATGTGTGTGTGTGTGTGTGTGTGTGTGTGTGTGTGTGTGTGTGTGTGTGTGTGTGTGTGTGTGTGTGTGTGTGTGTGTGTGTGTGTGTGTGTGTGTGTGTGTATGCACTCTAGCGGTCGCAATTTTTGTCCGATTTACTTCAAATTTGGTAGGGACGTTCCTTTCTATAATCAGTTGGGCAAGTTCTTTGGGCAAAACAATCAGAAAACTCTAAACCCTTTTTTGGGAATTACTCTTTTAAATTTCGAGTTTTTGGGGCCAAAAAGGGGCAGAAAATCCCCGGACGTACAATTAATGCATGTATTAAGGTGGGAATTAGTGAAACGAAAGTTTTAAGCCCTATCTCGTCATTCTAGCATAAATATTTACCGAGTTATTAAAGAAAATGTATATAGGCTAAACACAGTCCGTTGTCTTATGGGGTTTTTACATTAGAAAAGCACGAATGTAAAATGTTCTTACACTGGGTTTGAGTATCAAAATTTTTGTATGTGGAAATTCACTTCCCTCACGTCAGCGTGCTGCGTGCGAACTCGTTTTGTAATTCTATGGTCTAAGTGCAACAGGAAGTTCGTAGTTAGTGGTCTGGAAAGTCTAGACAAATTTATAATAATAAATTGAGATCTTAATGCTATGTTATGTTATATTATACATACGAGACACTCTGTATAATATCTGATTACCGTGATTATTCCTTAGTAAAAGATGAAACTAAAAAAATAAAAGGTAAAAATGAGAAATACACTCTCCACTCATTGTAAAGTAGTTTTTCGTAATTTGCTAAGTTTATTTTTTGTTATCCTAGATGCTGTTGTTACCCCAATAGTAATGAGGAAATGTGAAAAAATAACACAATGGAAGGTAAGCATGGTTTTTGTAGGTAAAACATTTAAATACTGTACATGTGGATACACAGTTTAAAAAAAATATATAGCAAGAAATCGTTTCTAGAATTCACTTTAGTATTTAAAAACTAGGACTATTGTATTTCAAAAACTATTATTTTAGTCTTTCATAGAATTAATTATGTTAATTAACATTACTGGTTTGTAATAATTAGATTTCCACCATTTCCAACAATAAGTGAAATTAACTGCCCACATGTTATTACATTGATCTAATTTCAAAGAACAAATCCAATTGTCAAGTTTTCATTACATTCAAACTTAACTACAATAATTTTATATGAAAATTGTACGGTGCTTCAATGTGGCAAGTTTATTTTAATTAAAAAACAATATAAATGATTGTGAGTGGTTTTGTTAAATATGAAAAAAAATATCCATTTCCAATATTAAATTATAGATTCACCTTCGCCTCCCCCTGCCATTACCATATCCAATTAGACTTGGTGATCCATACCCGATCAATATTTGACCTAAGTGCCCCCAAACCTAATCAGGCCTATCCAAACATATTCAAGTAACTTCTCAAGGCTGCCCAGTCTTGTCAATCAGTAATAATATGTCTTTATTAAAATACCTTTTTCTGTTTACGAGTATTGCAATTAAAAAAAAAATCATCTCTTACAATCTATACAATTTTATTGAATTTGGCTTGTTCGTACTTCTTCTTATCACGTTCTTCTCTTTTTTCAATAGTGTTCTTGACCTAGCTATGTAAGTTATCTTTCCCTCTGGGGAGAGAAGACGAAAACTGGGGCAGCCATCGTCCACCCCGCCCTACTTTTAGACTTGGCGTCGTGAAAACCACAAATTTGTTTGTTTGAAAAAGTAAGCATAAAATCGTATAATAATTACTTGCCTAATATAATAATACACATATATATTTGCCATAATAATTAACTAGTATAGAAAATCAAACAATAATATTGTTAATAGCATTTATTAAATAAACATACTTGATTATTACGAGATGACATTTTGATTGCCTATACTTTTAAAAGAATTGGTTGTTTTTTATTTGCATACTTTCAATTTCTTAATTTATTATTTTGCATACATGTTTCCTAAAGGCCACAATGTACTAACTGTGCCTTTTTGGTAACCAATCGTCTTAAGTTCTGTTTCATGGGCTTTCACAGTTCAAATATTTGTATTCTTGAATTGCTGTTGTATATTAAAAAACACGGTATAACAGCTATAATAGAAATTATAATACCCCCGTAGCAGCAAACCTGCATACTCAGCGAATTTCCAATGCATATTAATTTATCTTAATACCACATAAAGCCACATACCAAGTTTCATCAATATACATTCATAAATAACCGATTTATGACATTTTAATTATTCTCCATAAGAATAACATGGCGGCTGAGTATGCAGGTTTGCTGAAATAAGGAACACTAAAAATGGGCTTTTATACAAATATCATTATAACTCAACTAGGTAAAGCCACATACCAAGTTCTATTAATTTATGTTCATAATTAAAGGAGATAACACGTTAATTATTCTCCATAAGAATAACATGGGGCTGAGTATGCAGGTTTGCTGCTACGGGAACTATCGGGCAAAAAATGGATTTTTGTGCAAATATCAATATACCACAACCAAATAAAGCCATATACCAAATTTTGCCAGTTTACGTTCATAAATAAGCGAGATATAAAATTTTTCTTTTTCTATATAAGAATAACATTAGACAACGTACTGTATTTAGCACTTTCAATATCTCAGTAACCAATTGACGTAGAGCAATGATCAAAATACCAAATTGTTTGTTTTTTTAAGCTGAATTTAATGGTATAAATTAAAATTTGATTTAAATTAAAATTACATGTGAAAACCCCAAAAAACACATTTTTGGGGTACAAAACCCCCCAAAAACCCCCCTTCGGATGGTGCGATTCATCTGGTTTTCGAACTCGTTCAAATAAATGGTACTTTACACATTTTTACCAAATTTCATTAAGATCGGACCTTTTTTACGAGAGTTATCGTGCTTACGGACACATATATATATAAATATATATATATATAAATATATATATATATATATATATATATATATATATATATACATATATAAAAATTTGAACGAATGGTGTTTTTGGCATCTGGGGACCTCAAAATGAAAAGTTATCATGGTCTCGGGCTTAAGTCTTACCATGAAACCTACGGTAATAGCTTCTTCCCTATAGGGGAAATTCGCTAAAAAGCCTTGTATTCTATATTAATTTGCTATGGTTAAGTTGCTAAACTCCAAATAGTGGCTTGTATACGATTTTACCAGGTTATCTACACTGCCGACTTAGAAGCTTTAGCAGCAGGATTGCGGGAAGGCAGGATTACCACCTAACTCCCGCAGGACCGCACAATCTACGATGATCCTTCGGGATCCTTGGTGATTGCCGTTAACCAAACACGATTTGTTACCAGTCTTGGTGTTCGATTGAGACTTAACTTAATAACATCACACCTGGGTTATCGTAAGATCTGAGTATCGTAAGATGTGGAATAATAAGTTTTTTAGTGGCGTTGACAGCAGAAAAACTTGTATAAAACTATTGAATATAATTGTAAAGTACCTAGTAGTTTATATTCTTAATATTTGCATGTAATTCCCTATTACTCTTTGGTCACGCCATAACTTAAGAATGAGTTCACCAAATTGAACATATTGTTTGTTTGTGGTCGTTAATGTCAGGACAAGGTTTGTATCAAAGAAAATGTTTAATACGACCTAGGGACTCTGTCCCACTGGCCTTCAAAGTTCCCATTGATATCCGGGAGGTGAGAGAGTGAAGCGAACGAGCTCATCTTGAAAATGAACGAGTATTTGACATAAAACAAATTCAATGACATTAGGACAGGACAACGTCTGTAGGGCCAGCTAGTTGTATATAAAATAAACATGGAATACTTAATAGTTGTTTTACCTATACCTGTTTCTCTATTAAAAAGTGTCTATACTACACACACACACACATAAATATATATATATACATATATATATATATATATATATATATATATATATATATATACACATATATTGATATAAATAAAGTATTTATAGAGTCATACGACGCACTTATCCTAGTTTTTAAATACAAAATATGCACCACTAAATAAAAAAGAAGGCTTTTTGAGTATCGTAGGTAAATGGTAATTATATCAAAATAAAAATAATTCTTCGATAATAATGAAATTAGTAACGTGGTATTTATACATTATTTCAAGGTAACCTTTTTTGAGATATTTTGGGAAAGAGGCAACAAGTGAATGGGCTTCCCTTTGACAAAAACTTAAGTCTAACACTCGTCAATGGATATCTGAGTTAATGGTATTGGTGTGAGATTCCGAAAAAATATGGCTTTTTCTGTTTAAAAACTCTTGAGGACATAAGCCCCAAACATTGGATAAAATATAAAATTTAAACAGATTTAAAAATCGTTTGGTCTTGATCAGCTGAGCGATTTAATTTTAAAAGTAAAATAATGCAAGTGAGAGGATCTCCTGGGCCCATTTTTTATTTTTTATTTTTATTTTTTTCACCACAGCTGTTCAAAGGACGTCCTTAGATTTTCTGTGATAGTTCCGAAGAACCAATGTGTCAGTGTTTGTTGCTTTGTAACTGCTATCGAACAATAATCTAGCCAACATAAGTCATTTAAATGAGAATGGGTGTGAGAAATGTGAAATAATTTAAGTTGTAGAAGTTAAGTTGTATGTTGTAAGTTGAGTTGTTAAGTTGTGTTGTATGTAAGTTGTTGTTGGGTTATTAGTGTTCCCAAAAAATACCATAATCGCCCATCTCCAAGTTGTTTTAACCAAGTCTATGAAAATTGGAAAGTATCAGTTCCATTTGCCCTCTCTTCATTTCAGATTGCTAAAGGAACACGAGGGGTCTGCTTTTTCCTCCACTTCGTGAGCAATTATTTTACCCAGAAAGCCTTTCAGGAATAAAAGTAGTTTATACTAATTTATACCATTTGTAAAGTAAATAAAAATTAAACTAGACCAAATAGAAACTCATATTACTTTAGCACCATTTATGCAAACCATTTAAACTTCGATAAAATTTTTTTCTTCTTCTATGTAACCTCAACAATCTACATCATTGCATCAGACTCATTACAAAAACCAATCATCCGGTTAATAACTTCATGACTTTACCAGGAAATGGCTTTTATCGTCATGCTTGCAGCTATTTGTACTCTGTGTCTTGATAGGTTTTCGATTTCAAATTGGTCAGTAAGTTAAAATATTAACACATTTGAGAATATATGTTTGAATTGAGTTACGAAATATGAATTATCTCTCTTATATTTTAACCAAAAACATCATTTTAGGCTCAATTAACTCTGTAGGTACCTAATTTGTTACAAACCATGTTAAAATATTTATTTTTGTATTTCAAACGTAAAATAGGTCTTTCTCGTTCCAGAAAACTGTAATTTTCCGAAAGCGACAAAGACACTTTCTACTCTAATTACAAGCATATTTTTTCCTAAAACTGCAATTTTGATATTAGACAACATAAAACAATTTGCTTACGTCCATTTTTATTGAATTCACAAGATTGTGGTTATAAATACCAAGTCCAGCTTGGTCCAGAGCAACAATTAATCAGCTGTAAGCAAGCGAAATTAAGTCACAGCGAGCGAAAAATACCTTTTCTCTTGTTAAACATCTGTTTCACAAGAACAGATGTCTGATGCGTTTTCAGGTCATAAAGAAACACTTTGGATGCGATTGTAGGAAAATTTTATTTGTAAACTCCCATGATATAAACAAAATGTTCATCTCTTGTTATTGGGAGCAGAAGGAATATTTCTTGAAATGTATTTCCATTAGTGGATGTGCTTGTGTGTTGGAGAACTTAATTAATGTAATTAATAATCGAAATGCAATCACCGACAGGCTAAGACAGGAAGTAAACTTTGCCTGTGCCAGGAGAAGCAAACTTGACCATTATTGGTATTTGTGTCGTGTGCTCACTGTAGACACAAGACACTGTCCTTTCTTTGCAAACACAATCTTTAATTAGTTCTTTGTAATTAAACCGTAGCAAAATCAAGATTGTTACATTACTTTTAAGCATTTTTACTAAACTCATACTATACGACATGATAAGTCTTAGTATACAGTATAGGTCATTGTGTATCAACTTTTGTGTGTTATGTAGTACATTTCAGATGTTTGAAGGTAAGATGATAGTATAATCTTCTAGCTAATTAAAAAATCAAAAATCAAAATATCAATTTTTTCATTATTTTTATTAAAAGATTACATATAGTAAACAAATTTTTGATTAACATATTACGTGTTGTTATTACTTACGCGATGTAATAAAAGACGTCTTACAACACTTAAGATATATTTACACCTATAATAATTCACATACAGACGGTAAACATGTATAAAAGATGGTAGTAGGCTATCGATTTCGACCAGTCCCACCGGTCATCATCAGGCCAATGAGAGAACTCTATTTAATGAGTTCTATATATGTTTATATGCTTTTATACATGTTTAACGTCTGTATGTGAATCAGTATAAGTGTAAAAATATCTTAAGTGTTGTAAGACGTCTTTTATTACATCCCGTACATATAGTAAAACTCGTTTTAAAGACAAACCTTTAAGTTGGAAGCTTAATATACTTTAGGGGTAACATAATGTTTAATGTTTGTTGATATCCAAATACTAGTATTATGTTGGAAGTTAACTCGATATTTACTTATTGTTACACAAGTTAAAATGTTGTTGTTGAATTAGCTTTCCTTTGAGCCTGTAGCTCTTGCTTTCATGTATTAAATTTGGTGGCACACCGGACACAAAGGTAAATTAATTTTATTAAAAGTGTAATAGGAAGAAAAACATTTTATAGTTCAGAGATACCAGTTCTGATACAAATTTTATTGGACAGCCGAGTATCAAATGTCAATAAAAACATCGTCTGAAAGTGGCACCTTTCTTTATAAATTAAATGGTTTATTTTGCGGGATATTTTGTATTTAAGTCTTTTGATTTTAATATAAGAAAACAAGGAATAGTGTGATATAACTATTTGTTATTTAATAGATCCATTAGCATCCTAAACGAAGTTTGATTGCCTTAAAACGATTATTACTATAAGAATCGATGAATACTATTACGTCTTATTTAGATGTCAGAAGCAACGTAGTGAAGTCTAACCTAAATATTTGTAAAGCATATGGTAAAACAATAAAAAAATACTAATCTTCTAAAACTTTTTATAAAGGTTAAATTCTAAATTTGGAAATCTTAGTTATAAGGGATCTTTGGAAGGTTAAGATTGTCATGTAATTAGATCAGAAATCTTGATAACAAACAAATTCCGCCCACGGTCTGCTAAACCGTTTGCAAAGCAACTTCAGTAATTTAATTCCCTTCTGATGCAAATTCGAGGAGGTACCCGGATCTTTCTAGAATTAATTTTGAATTTACCGAAACAATCTTACGGTCTTGAATTAATAAACACAATAAAATAAATGGTAATATTATTTCGTTTGTTAGTTAGTTTTACCAGAGGAAGTACCTGGGGGACCGAGCTTTGCTCGGGGAAGGACAGACAGTTTGATTATATGACTTGGAGTAATTTTTCACCACGACTCGCTACTGAAGAGCAGATTTGCTTGGTCCATTTGCCTCTTTTTTGCATGTTGAAGGTCAGTCCAGTGTTGTTATAGCTCAATGCTCCTTTGATTAATTTTGAATATGATCACTCCATATGGAATCTTCAGTCAATGGTTTAAGTCACTGTTCTATAAGGTTCAGGAAACCACATGTTAATACTACAATTACTTTTAAGGTACATTGATTGATTATAAACAACTGTTATGATTTTTTTATGTTTTAAACTTCATAAACCTAATATTATTTTTAAACTTTTCAAATTCATTGTTTTATTAATTATTAGATTTTTCTAGGGATAAGACCTCTCTGGAACTGATTTTTATCACAGAAATTAGTTAATTACAACATTCGAAAGAAATCGTTGGAGCCGTTTTTGAGACCAGAATTGCAAGAAAGCAAGCACACCTTACTCATACTAGAAAGTCATACATTATTTAAGCATGACTGATTGTTTGTTTTATATTGTTCAACATCATGTCAGATTTTTTTAACCAAGCTTGATGTACCAGTTTCATAATATGTTTTGTTTATGCTAAATATGTAAATGATAATTCATGCCTGAAGCATGTACCACTGTCAGACATTGTACGTCAATAATTAGTATGAAATACATATAATTGCATACTACTATGTAATTACTTACTAATAATAAACAAAATGTGAATAGACGTGAACTTTAATACATATAAAAGTAATGAAATACGATACACCTTAAACGAAATGCTAGGAATGTTTCTAATCGATAATATTATTGAACATTGTAAGTTAATTTGACACTAGTAAAACTTGCGGCAAGTATCACATTGACTGCTAGTTCTACATTTACGACCCTACAGTTATTGAGCATAATTAGTCCTCACAGTTTCAGTAGTCGTTTCAGTAGTCATTTTATTTATATAATGAGTGTAACATCTATTATTAATTGTTTATGGGTTTTATATTTTTATCAACAACTGGTAAAAATATATTTAGCATTTCTATTCTTGAATCTTTGAAGGTCTATGGAGAAGAGCCTACAACTATTTTAAGGGATTCCGTCATGGCTAAACCTCGCTCTGATTTAATTAACATATCAAGTACAACGAGTTCGCACGCAGCACGCTGACGTGAGGGAAGTGAATTTCCACATAACAACTTTTAAAACTCAAAATCAGTGTAAAAACATACATTTGTCCAATTTTTATTGAAATCTGAAAACATTGATTTTTTTGGCTGTTCTGATACTCCTGGTTTAATTTACTTGCAAAGCTGGGAATACAATTTTGCACATTATAAGGTTAGTAGAAGGTCCAGACAGGCTTGAAAGTAGGCGTAAGGTTGCTGGGGGTAATAAAGTACTCTAACAAAGGAATAACACGCTTTTCTAGTGTAAAACCCCCATAAGACAACGTACTGTGTTTATCCGATACACATTTTCTTTAATAACTCGGTAAATATTTATGCTAAAATGACGGGAGAGGGCTTAAAACTTTTGCCTCTCTAATTCCCATCTTTTTACATGTATTAATTTTACATCTGGGGCTTTTCTGACCCTTTTTGGGCCCAAAAACTCGAAATTTAAAAGATTAATCCCCAAAAAATGGGTTTAGAGTTTTCCGATTGTTTTGCCCAACGAACTTGTCCAACAGATTATAGAAAGGAACGTCCCTACCAAATTTGATGTAAATCGGACAAAAAATGCGACCGCTAGAGTGCATACACATATATATATATGTCTATATATATATATATATATATATATATATATACATATATATATAAAATTTTGAACGACCCCCCAAAACGTGTTCAGGGGGTCACGTTAGGAACTTCTATGGTGGTCCCGGGCTTAAGTTTCACCGTGCAGGTCATGCTAATAGTTCACTTTCCAAAGGAAATTCACTAAAAATTGATTCAGTAGTTGAGCAACTAAGTGATCCAAGCTGATCGCCCTCATAAAAAAACCTGTGCAATAAAAATTATTGTGTATTTCATGACTAGGACCAAAAATGATGTTTTTCGATACGAGCTCAAGTTTAACAGCCGATATTGAAACATGGGCAAGAACCGATAAGCCACTTTTGGTCCTAGTGGTGATCTATAATTTTCGTCACACTGCAAACAATTTCAAGATAAAAACTGAACATAAACTAAATTTGGTTCACTTTTTTAGCATTGAAAGTTGACTTCGATCTTTATCTTGCTATTCTAAACAAACAGCTGTTGCAAAATTTGTCATTGCTTACAAGTTTAATAATTCGTTCAATTCTTATTTAACATTTGATGACCTCATTTAACAGCTGGTTTTGAAGCAGAATGACGAAAACATGTTTTTTTCATGTGTTGGTTGTTAGGTAACAAGTTTAATAAAACGACATAATTAATGCCAAGGACAACACGTGTAAAATACATTATTTGCTAAACTCAAGCGTTTTCTAGAAGTCTTATACAGAGTCAAATTAACAACCCGAACAGGTCACACGGCACTGATAACCAACGTTTACATTTGATTTAACACGTTCTAATAAAACACATAGGCACGTATTGCTATCAATACACGTAGCGAGAACCTGGGGGATGATTTCGTGAAAAACTTAATAAGAACATGTTGAAAAAAAGTCTAAAATATAACGAAGCAATGTGGTATTACGATTAAAAGATAAAAAAGATTTATAGTGGGATTTAAAGTTTCATTTGAACTATTTATTTGTTGTCATATTTTGTTATCTCATGTCTTTTTAAAGTTAAATTATTGGTGTAACAGATGCAAACTAAAATGTTTTCTAAAATATATTTCTTGATTTCGCTTATAATAATAGGTATTAAATAGTTACAAAAGCCTGTTTGACTGCTCATTTATGACTTTGCAACAAGTAATTTTAATCTTTAAAGCTTTAAAGTTGAAAAAGCAACAGACTTATAGGGTATGACAAAAACTTTACCAGCGTTGTTCGTTACTTCATTTACAGGAAACCACAATACTTTACTCATATGTTCTAAGACGCTGTTTCCTTTGCAACCATTATGTTTGATCCACTAAATAATCTCTATCTTTGGATCGGTACAGTCGAATGATTTCAAATTTAGTACGGCTTTTGGAATAGTCAAGAAATAATTATAATAAAATAATCGCCTACATTTTAAATTTTAAATAAAATTACCCCAACGAGTAAATTTGTATACAGACTTTAAATTCACGTCTTTAGAAAAAGGCCTTCTTACCCTGAAGTCAACTAAAGGTGTGAAAAAATCTCTAAACATTTTATTCAACTACATATTTTGAACACTGATATAATTACTTCTCACACAGATTATGGTGGTATTTAAAACTAAGGAAATGCCAACTGTTATTGTTTGGGTAAATTTATAGTAATGCATTTAATTCATTTTTTCCGGTCGAATAAAGTTTATCGAAAAAATATCCACTTAGATTTAATTCTTTTATTGCATCTAGTTCACTCAAATAATCATAATTTTGTTCATTAGCTTTTATTACACAGTTTGTAATAGTAATTGACATAAGAAGTTAAAAGGTACTCTGCCTTAAGGGTTTTTTCAGAGTTAAACACAGGCTCTAGTACTGTAATTCGTTTCAATTTATATAAGCGTAATTTACCTAACACTCAGTTGGATTTTACATTAATGGTGGACAAGTAAAATCTAATAAATAATTTAAAATAATTGATAGTATAATTTAATATAATTCATTAATTAAGTCAATTTTAAATTATAAGGTTTACCAAACTTAAATGTTTTAGCGAATTTCCCCTATAGGGAAGAAGCTATTACCGTAGGTCTCATGGTAAGACTTAAGCCCGAGACCATGATAACTTTTCATTTTGAGGTCCCCAGATGCCAAAAACACCATTCGTTCAAATTTGTATATATGTATATATATATATATATATATATATATGTGTCCGTAAGCACGATAACTCTCGTAAAAAAGGTCCGATCTTAATGAAATTTGGTACAAATGTGTAAAGCACCATTTATTTGAACGAGTTCGAAAACCAGACGAATCGCACCATCCAAAGGGGGGTTTTTGGGGGGTTTTGTACCCCAAAAATGTGTTTTTTGGGGTTTTCACATGTAATTTTAATTTAAATCAAATTTTAATTTATACCATTAAATTCAACTTAAAAAAACAAACAATTTGGTATTTTGATCATTGCTCTACGTCAATTGGTTACCGAGATATTGAAAGTGCTAAACACAGTACGTTGTCTAATGTTATTCTTATGGAGAAAAAGAAAAATTGTATATCTCGCTTATTTATGAACGTAAACTGGCAAAATTTGGTTTATGGCTTTATTTGGTTGTGGTTTATTGTTGTTTGCACAAAAAAACCATTTTTCGCCTATGGTTCCTGTAGCAGCAAACCTAGGTACTTGGTCCCCATGTTATTCTTATGGAAAATACTTAAAATGTTATATATCAGTTATTTATGAATGTATATGGATGAAACTTGGTATGTGAATTTAGTTAGATGAGTTCTAATGATATTTGCATAAAAAAAACATTATTTTGTGTTCCTTGTTGCAGCAAACCTGCGTACTCATCCCCAATGTTATTCTTATGGAGAATAATTAATATTTTTAACATCGCTTGTTTGTGAATATATTTCTTATGAATCCCGTTAAGTGTTAATGTGTTATGTTATATATCCACTGGAAATTCGCTGAGTATGCAGGTTTGCTGCGACGGGGGTATTATTTTTATTTGTTATGGTCTCTCACCGGAGACCAAAACTCAATGTCAATCTTTAACAGTTATATTTGTTGCTTATATATTTAATAAAAGAAGATATATACTTTTGGAGCTTATAACTATTATTTTTCCATCGCCCCCTTCACAGCTCGGCCACGTCAATGACGTCACTTCTGTTGCAGAGGAGTGGGCGGCGTGGTCTGAGCACACAAGATAGCGGATCTTTGTTTGGTAATCCTATTTAACGCTTTCACTGCGTGAATAATTCAACTGAACGATAACGAAATCATGCCAAAAGTTTATTGTTTAGTGTAGAAGGAATGAAAACATGAGATGGTCTGATTTTGTTTAATTGCTTAAAGGAAAACAATTTTAAGTTATCACTTGCAGTTTTGTTTGTTCAGTTTTCTGGGAAGAGAAACATTTTCGTAGGGGGATTTCGGGAGACTTTCCACAGTGGGTTTTTCTGATTCACTCTTTGACCAACACGACTTTAAGAGGAGGCTCCAATCACGAAACATTTGGTTTTTCTACCTGCTTTTCCCATTTCCTTAATTTCTCAAAGCCCATCCTTCCTCAACGGATTATCTAAAATGTTGATTTATGGTTCATTTAAAAAAATATATAGTGATTTCAGCAAGTAAGATTTCAATATCACAAATAATTCTGCAACAGTCAGTATAGGTAACAATTTCAATAGCACTAAAACACAGTTACACTATTTCTATGCCTCCTTTCCCATCGTAAAACCACCCATTCAATACATCGACATGACAGTCAGTCATCTCTGACTTAACTGCAAGTTGTAATATATGTCAGCCAAAATGTTGCGCCCTGTACTTTAATTACTTTGCTGGTTGAATATTATTTAAAATAAAATAAAATGATTTTGTATAATATACGAATGATAAGTAACATTTTAATGCTTGTGAAGACACACATCTCCCCCCTCCCCCTCCCCATAAAAGTCTACCTTTTTAACCCAAGATTGAACAGTAAGTGTTGCACTACATACCCATATATGCTAATATTACAGTCCGGTTTGATGGCAATAACCTTGTCGGTTTCCCTGTGAACTGACATTTTATGATTCCACATTATCCGCTATTCGTGTATAATGGTTCCATCGACAAAACCTGTTTTGACGACTGTGATAATTGTTGATCAAAATGTAAGCTGGAATGCACATGTAGATAAAGTATTAGCAAAATTAAGTTCGGGAATCTATTCGATATTTAGAATGTCATTCTTTTGTAATAACAAAATATATATATATATTTTGCAAATATTCATTCTTATTTAGCTTATGGCTTATGTGGAATATGTGGTTCAACCACAAAATCAAATATGGATAGCATACTAAAATTACAAAAAAGGGCCGTAAGAATAATAATGAAATTAGGATATTATGAAACATCAAAAGACAAATTTAAATAATTAGGGATTTTAACAGTTTATGGACAATATATCTTAGATACATCCATCTTTGCAAAACATTATTCAGAAAACTCTGACCTTAAAAGCCACTCATATAATACCAGACATAAAAATGCATTACTTCAATGCAACGTAAATTAACATTTGATGAAAAAAACCGACATACACGGAACTAAAATGTTTAAAGCATTAACCAAGTGACATAAAAAATTACCTGTTAGAAAAAGACAATAAATTCCCTTGATGAATTCTTTTCCACCCCCCCCCCACCACCCCCTATAGACTTGTTTATAGTTTGCTTTCTCAAAACATATTTTGTTTTCTCCTGGTTTTATATTTCAATACATGTAAAAGCAAATGCTTTCCTTTTTCTTTAGGATAATAGTTTAGTTTGTAGTACAGTGTTAGTGACGCCATTCAATGTGCATGAATATGTACTTAATGAATAACGATTATTTTGATTTGATGCAAAGGTAGGATCAAATGAATATTGCTTTTTTCTTACCTAAAATGTGGAAATAGGAGGAAGTATGCCCAGTGTATATCGTTCTTAACGGGTAATGTACTGATAGGATAACTGAAAGGAGAACATTTAGATTATACGTGATTTTCACTCATTGAAATTAGCAATTTTTAATACTTGCAATTTAAATCAACGTCTAATCCATCATGTGTTTAATGTGATTGTCAAACCGTGTATTGTCTTAAGATGCTGTGGTACTTTGTTGTAGTAATTTGAATAAATATTTTTCACAAAGTCTAAATCGTTATCAGCTTTTACAAAGTTCTTTCAGTGATTTTTAACAAAAATTATTATATAAATTAATTATTTGCAAAACATTTAGTATTTAGAAGGTATTACTACATTTTAATTAGCCATTATTTATAAAAATTAATTTTTTTTTATTTTATTATTATTTTATAATACTCTTAATTGCACATTTAAATAAATTCCTAACTTACTATTCCACTACATATTTTTTGTTTTCCTAAAAAATACAATAATTTATATTAATAATAATAATTATTATTATTAAATAATATATAACATAATTTTAAATGAACTATTAATAAAATAAAATGTAGCGTACACCGTCAGCGGATGGCCTGATGTAGTTGTTGGAAAGCGTGAGCTTTGTTCGCAAGGTCTGGGGTTCGATCCCTGCCAAAAACCAATAATAGCTATTATCAGAGTGGTAACGCTACGAGCCGGTGGTTTTAAACCCAAGGTGGAGGTCCCCCTGTGTAGGAAAAAATTGATAGATTTCTGACACGAGGAGAATTGTCTTTGTAGTAAATATCTCCCATTACTACGATAAAAAACAATATTTTTGTAATAAAAACTAGTGGCTTAAAGGGGCCATGGCCCCTAACATATGATTTTTGTGTAAGTGGATAATCACAGCTGATCATTCGTTCATTTTTCTTATTAATAAAAACACTTTAGTGATATTTTCATAAGAAAATCATTGAATCTTTGATGCCCAGTGGGACGTAGCCCACGTAATTTTTGACATTTCTGATATTTTTCCCACCGTCCTTAGCCCTCAACCTTTAAAATGAATCTTCATAACCGCTCGAGATATTTCGTGGGGATCGATTCGCTTACGGAATTAAATATTAAGATAATAATAAAATGATACAATCTCCAAAAATTGTATTCAAAATACCTACGCTAGAAAACAATCAAAAATTACAACAAAAAACAAACATGTAAAAGTCTATTTTTAGGGATTTTATTCTAGTTATATTTTTTAGTATTTCATTATTTTGTAATGAAGTATTTGTTTAGTATTATAAACAATATAGAAGTGTTAACTTTGTAACTGTTAGTACTCAATGAGCCAATAACCAAATTGCAATTGTGGGATGATAATATTGTTAAACAGTAAATATGTCATTGAATGGATAATTTGGTTGATGGTTTACGATTCAGTTAACTAATGAAACAGTTACGTATCCAAATTGCCAAACTCGAAGGTTAGACAAAATATTAATATCAAAATTGAAATATTCAGTTATGGTTTAAATTACGAAAGCAAACATCTGAATAAGTTTGTTGTCATAAATTGTGTGATTAATTTCACAGCAGTTCTCGCCTCTCTAAGCAATTGTTTATTTTACGGTTTATATTCACTAGATATTCCTCGTCAGCGAATTAATAAACTGCAACACTTGCAGTGCACTAGTATTTAAAAATCGTAAAACAATAAATCATTCGAACAATTAATTGTAGTTATTTTCTTAGAATAACATGTTTTCATAAAATTAATGAAATCTTAGATGGGAAAGGAGAAAGGAGGTATAATGGATGAATATTTTTATTTGAGATTATTCAATAAATAATATCTTGAGTAACATAGTACGTGTTGTTACAATTAACAAGATAAATAAACTATGTCTCTGATTGGGCCTGATGATGACCGGTGTGACTGGTTGAAGTCGACCGCCTTGTACCATCTTTTTGTATATTTACCGTCTTTTATGTAAGTACAGTATAGGTGTAAATATATATTTTTAGTATTGTGAGACGTAGTATATTTATCCTGTCAATTGTTCAATAAATGATTGTGGTCAGTGTTCTTTCAGAGACAAAATTTACCATCGAATAGGTGAATAATGTACAATTTTAAATTATCGTATATAAATTAAAGTTTGCTTTAGAGGGTGCTTTACTTCTAGATATTTTCCCTATGAGAAATTAAATAAAAGTGCTCAAAGTTTTCAGTTTCCACCACTATTGCGGGTTCCCAAAATATTTAGGAACATTTCCGGGGTTTTCCTAACTAAGATTGTCGTTATAGCGGGACTAAAAACAATAACTGTAATTTATTTTTTTATTTTTATTTTGTTTAGCTTGAAAACAAATACAATTTAAAACCCTATTACACGTCCAACCATGTTTTTTCAGTTATAAAACACGACCTTTACGTTTAAATACGAAATATCCTTTCGCTATCATTGTTCGTGTTAACCTATTTAACGTTTCCTCTTAGGCTAACAATGTTACACCCACCCAATACTAAAGTATATTTTGAAAATTAATTAGTTTGCAAATATTCTCGAATTTGAAAATATATTCATCTATTAGATAAATCTATTGGAGTACCAGTTTTTACTATTTGTCCCTTAATAAGTTTGTTTCAGTCTTTATTTATTTGAGTTCTTTTTCCTTATTATATAAATTGTTTAGAATTTAGATTAGGATTACTTTTCTTCATGTGTTGTTCCAGAATAAGAATGTATGGTCTTATAGTCTGTGGTTGAACCTCTAATAGAATTTATTCTATATTAGGTTAATTTCTGAGATTAATTAGAGAAATTCGTTTAGAAATTAATCTCTCTCAGATAATGAAGATCATAATTATAATTCTTATTAATTAAATTATTCTTCCGATTGAAGATAGTGTATTTCATGTTGTGTATAAGTCTGGGTAGTCTGAATATCGTCGAGGAAGTCCTCTTAACCATAAGAAGTGTTGAGGAAAGAAAGTTAAATTAACTCCAATAAGTATTCTAAATACAGCAATACGAGAACGTGTATATAACTCGTAGTATATAACTCGTAGTACAATACCCAGTTTACTCGTAGAATTATGTTAATTACCTTGATACTCTAGGCACTAATTTAGTACTTTGTACCAATATCTAATAGTATATAATACGCATTTTATGTTGAATCAAATCTCGATTTTACCAAAATAAAAATGAAACAGGTACGGTAATTGAAAAGTTTTCTTGCTGACGAGTCTTGCAATCTTGACAATCACATTATCAGAGGAGACACGAACCATATCAAAGTAATTCTATTCACTCCGACTGTGAAACCACCTTATGTGTTCCCGCAGCTTGGTAAATGTAGAAGCTTATTAGCGAATTTCCCCTATAGGGAAGAGGCTATTACCGTAGATCTCATGGTAAGACTTAAGCCCGAGACCATGATAACTTTTCATTTTGAGGTCCCCAGATGCCAAAAACACCATTCGTTCAAATTGTTATATATGTATATATATATTTATATATCTATATATCTATATATATATATATATATATATATGTGTGTCCGTAAGCACGATAACTCTCGTAAAAAAGGTCCGATCTTAATGAAAATTCGTACAAATGTGTAAAGCACCATTTATTTGAACGAGTTCGAAAACCAGACGAATCGCACCATCCAAAGGGGGGTTTTGTACCCCAAAAATGAGTTTTTTGGGGTTTCCACATGTAATTTTTATTAAAATGAAATTTTGTTTTTTACCATTTAATTCAGCTTAAAAAAACAAACAAATTGATATTTTTATCATTGCTTTACGTCAATTGGTTCCTGAGATATTGAAAGTGCTAAACACAGTACTTTGTCTAATGTTATTCTTATGGAGAAAAAGAAAAATTGTATATCTCTCTTATTTATGAACATAAACTGACAAAATTTGGTATATGGCTTTATCTGGTTGGGATTTATCGTTGTTTGCACAAAATACAAAATTTTCACGTATGGTTCCCGTAGCAGCAAACCTAGGTAATCGGTCCCCATGTTATTCTTATGGAGAATAATTAAAATGTTATATATCGCTTACTTATAAATGTATATGAATGAAACTTGGTATGTGGCTTTACTTAGATGAGTTCTAATGATATTTGCATAAAAACCCATTATTTTGTGTTCCATGTTGCAGCAAACCTGCGTACTCATCCCCAATGTTATTCTTATGGAGAATAATTAATATTTTTACTATCGCTTGTTTGTGAATATATTTCTTATGAATCCTGTTAAGTGTTAATGTGTTATGTTATATATTCATTGGAAATTCGCTGAGTATGCAGGTTTGCTGCGAGGGGGTATTTTTCCTAATGTATTTACTACTTTACTCAGCACCCCTGTTATGGAGCGGTCATTAATCTCTGTGTGGTCTTCACTGGCAAACATCGCGTTATTTTAATTAGCAACCCTACCTCTACTGCAAAGTGGATAAATTAATCACAAGTAAATGACCAACAAAAATATAAAAAGTTGAAGTTTTTGTTAATCTGCATATAGTTCCAGGAAGTTATCCCTTAATTTAAAACGTATCTTTTTATTACTATGCAATATATTCAAACCAGCCATCTTAATTTGATATATTATAACTATTTTTATAACAGCGCATTGACAAGTTAAAACTGGTAACAACATGTTCAATTTTAAATTGTTGTCCCCCGACGACGGGATGCTCTTTACTAATGCACTTGTGTTATAGAATCCCAAGAATGATTCGTTTTGCTATTATGATGACTTGGATATATAATGTGAAATATGTATTTTTAGTTATACTATTTATCGACTGTAGTTTCAATCAAAGAAATACTATTTACAGCCAAACTTACTAGGCCATCAAACCTATATTCTAATCAATTAACAAATTATTAACGTCAAAACAAAAGACCTATGTAAAAATAACTCAATAAATATTATTTTAAAATATAAATACCCCCGTCGCAGCAAACCTGCATACTCAGCGAATTTCCAATGAATTATAACATAACACACTAAGCCACTCAACAGGATTCATAAGAAATATATTCACAAACAAGCGATATTTAAAATATTAATTATTCTACATAAGAATAACATTGGGGATGAGTACGCAGGTTTGCTGCAACAAGGAACACAAAATAATGGGGTTTTATGCAAAATATCAATAGAACTCAGCTAAGTGAAGTTACATACCAAGTTTCATCCATATACAATCATAAATAAGCGATATATAACACTTTAATTATTTTCCATAAGAGTAACATGGGGACCGAGTACCTAGGTTTGCTGCTACGAGAACCATAGGTGAAAAACTGTTTTTTTGTGCAAACAACAATAAACCACAACTAGATGAAGCAATATACCAAATTTCGTCAGTTTATGTTCATAAATAAGCGAGATCTAAAATTTGTCTTTTTCTCCATAAGAATAACATTGGACAACGTACTGTGTTTAGGACTTTCAATATCTCAGTAACCAATTGACGTAGAGCAATGATCTAAATACCAAATTGTTTTTTTTAAAGCTGAATTCAATGGTATGAATTAAAATTTGATTTAAATAACAATTACATGTGAAAACTCCAAAAAAACCTTTTTTGGGGTACAAAACCCCCCGAAAACCCCCCTTAGGATGGTGCGATTTGTCTGGTTTTCGAACTCGTTCAAATAAATGGTACTTTACATATTTGTACCAAATTTTATTAAGATCGGACCTTTTTTACGAGAGTTATCGTGCTTACGGACACACATATATATATATAAATATATAAATATATATATATATATATATATATATACATATATAAAAATTTGAACGAATGGTGTTTTTGGCATCTGGGGACCTCAAAACGAAAAGTTATCATGGTCTTGGGCTTAAGTCTTACCATGAGACCTACGGTAATAGCTTCTTCCCTATAGGGGAAATTCGCTAAAATGTTTATTAAACTATGTTTTAAATAATTTGAACATACCATTTAAAAACCCAGGTTATTATGTGTCGTTTTATACAAAATGTAATAATATTCGGAACGTTATTATTGTATCTGGTTCCATACTAAGATAATTTTGGATATAATCTTCTTCTCAAATTATCCCATTCAAAGATTTAAGATGGGTTTTAACTTAATTCACATTTTCGCAAATTGATAAAATTGTAAAAATCTGAATAAATGTAATTTTGTGCTTTATCTGTACTGTAAAATTTAAAACAAACTTAAATAACTGAATATATTTTTTGTTACATTATCCTTTAGTTATATTTTAATTTTGAGTAATTAATTTAATCCTACAAAAATTGTAGTACTTTTTATTACTTGGATTGAGTATATTTGAGTAAAACTTGTATCATTGATTTTTACCACTAAGAGATCTTTTCAATACAAAAGTCAGTGAAATCTTCATATCTAAATTTTTTAGTTTTGTTGAACTTAAACTAAGTTATTAACAGATTTCCACGTCAGGCGCAGGGGTGACTGCTGACGGGACAATCAAAAGACAATTATCCACAATCAGGTGGGAGTTATTTTCAGATACACCCAGCCCAGGCAAACAAAATGACTTTAAACTTTAATTACGGAAGTTCGGTCTTATTTTAAACACAATTCGTAGTTTCAACTTAATTTGAATTATAGAGTATTCAACATTAAATGGGTGCTAAAACTACGTCATCAGTATTAGAACGAAATAATTGTACGAACCATTTGAAAGTTTTAAGGACGAACACCTGGGATATACAGGTGTCAGACGATCCTTCCAGCATGTATTACGAGAGAACGGTTTGGTCAAAAGTCATCAAACAAAATTCTACCTAACTAAAACTCATATGGACAATCTATTAAAGTATATTTTCATCATAATCTATGTACAGAATGTTCCAAAACTGAAGGTTTCGGGTTCGATTCTCAAAATCATCTTATGTAAACATAGAGCAAAATAAGCATCGTTATAAAGGTTTCGTTAAAAGAAAATATTATTCCGTGGCCACATTCATTTAATGTGTTATGTACAATTTACATGAATTTCATATGGTAAAATAAGGTTTTTTACTGATTGCAGAAAAATGAAAAGAGATACAGGGTTGGTGTAAATTAGAAAGTTGCTAGGATTTACAAGACCTTTTCAAAGGTATGCTTTTTGATACACCCTACCATTTGACTTTTTTCAATTTTGGAACATAGGCATTTTCAAAATAAAATGTTTTTGAAACATATATTTTCTAAACAAATCCTGTCATGTAGCATAACAGAGTAAAGCTGAATTTATCTCGAGTAAAAAATTTAAGTCGTGACAAATATACGATTAGTGGTTTAGGCAATAAAGGCTATTCCGTAAATATCAATATTTTACTAAAAAATTGCCACCATTTTGAAACGGATAAAGATAAGTGAATTTCGTTTTCGCCAAATTGTTTTTTTTAACGAGACCTTCAAAATGATGTATAATTTCCCATATGTTTACTTTAGAAAATATTGAGATTCGAACCCATGACCTTCTGCTTTGGAACATCCTATACATTGTTTTAGTTTAAAATATTTTGAATAGATAGCCCATATGCTTTTTAGTTGGGGAGGATTTTGTGTGATGACTTTAGACCGAACCGTTATCCCGTAATACATGCTGGACGGGTGGTCTGACTTACCCTATATATGTTAAGGAACTATTTATCCAAATTATAATTTTTTAACGTAAGTACATTTGACTTGAACCCCAAAATCACTACACAATCTGTACACAAATAATAAGTCGGTTGTAGAAGTAAATATAATCACATTTATTTAAACATTTATCGGCTTTTACTATCTTTATTTTAAAACATGTTCCTTATATTTTGTTTTTAGATAGTTTAATATCATTTAAAATGTCTACTGATGTACAAGCATGTTTTCATTGTTTTATGGTTAAAATAAATCTTTTAAACAATTATAAGGCATTTTTCGACTAATGTCTTTAACATTTTTCCTTATTTTCCCCTATATGTACTAGCTTAAGTGTGTTTATTGAATTATTCCGGATGAAACCATTGGCTATTTTAATTCATCTAAAAAATCAAAATAAGTTATGGAACTAATTAACAGCAACCTAATGTCTCATCATTATTTTTAACCCGTAGAAAATAATTTTACAATGCATTTGGCACTTTTTTTGTCACTTTTATTTGTTGATGAAGTTTTTCTTAAACAAAATGTAAGTGTTTTTATTTAACTTTATTGGTATGTATTAGATCATTTTTTAAGAAACTATAAGTAATTATAAGTTGGAAGCCTTATAGTATTATGTATTGAAGACAAGGTGTTATCATTACAAATAACTACTTAACACGCAAAACATCAGTGTGGGCGTTTGAGTGAGAGTAAGTAAAAAAAAAAACAAGGAATAAATTTGACATAAAATTCATGGGAAGTCCATTAAATAAGTCCATAAAATCCATTAAACTAACGTTACTATTACATTACAACCCAAAATTTAAATTCGCATAAAATATTTAGATGTTTAACAGATGATATCGTTAAAACGATACGTCGCGTGGAAAATTCAAGCTATAAAAACTTCAAAATATTTAATGTACAGATTTTTTGATTTTCCACCGAAATTCCGCCTAGTACAAAATTGAATGTTCTTAATTTTGAGCTTCTGATTCGGCCTATTTACACAAATGTAGTAAAATTATTTATTCAACTTGTCTGATCGAGTATTATAACTTAGTTTACACTTAACTAAACTATTACAAAGTTTGCCATATTCTTATTCATTACCGTGCTTGAATGATCACTACAAAGTACTACAGTGCTAAGAAAGCGTGAAGATATTTTATACTACTTTCGGCTGTACAAAAGGCCGAATCATAAAACGCTAAATTACATTTAATTTGAATTATTTTCATCTTAAAATCCCTTTCAATGATGGTAACGTTTCTTTGCCTATTGTTTGTCGCATATGGTTCTAATAATACACAGCTACTAAATACGTCTATAAAAGGAACAGCATACTTTTAGATACTTTAATCGTGAATTCAATTAATCTTTAATGCTAGTAAAATATATCTAGCTTTTCTAGACAGAAATTTCTTTAGACTTTGAAGATGGGGGATGGACTTTTGAAATCGGATGGTAAAATCCTTAACCACGAATAAATAAAATGAAAAAATAGTTTTGAAAGTTACAAATTTTAACATAAAACTTAAACTAAAACAGGCTACTTTTAAAATCAAACAAAAAAATCACAATATATTTCCAAAACAATCAGTAAACTATCAAATGCAATTTTACTACAAACTTGAAACCCAAGAAAGATTATTGAGAACAAGCTCGTATGCCTTCTATATGCAAAGCTCGGCTCCTAGGTACTTTGAACTATGTAGTATACAAACATTTAATATAGTATTTTGGTTCAAAAACGAGGAGCTTATTGGGATTTCAACTTTTATTAGGGCTTCCAAGCTTTTATTATTAATAGTCCTCGATCGGTATTGTTTTTGTTATACAAAACAGTAGTGCTTAGGCTTCTCAAATTAAAAATCAACTGTGTCAAATTTACATTCTAATCTTTAATCCAAAAGAAACACCTGATTACCCTAAGTTCACCTATTGAATCTTTTACTTTATCTAAGTAAGTAACTGCATATTAACAAAATATTCAAATTTCCTTAAATGTATAAAAACTTTAAGTTTTTTAAAGATTACATTAACTTCTTAACCTCGCAATAGAAAAATCCTTCGTCTTCGTATATTTATTTCCCACAGAAAGTACTGCTAAAATATGATTTCCTTACATACTTTAAAAAGTAGAATACAATTATTAGTCTCCACTTATTATTTCATCCCCAAACACCCCTTAGAGCACCCTCCACCACGAAACCTACAGCCCTTAACACGCACTTCAGCTTCTAAAAACACATAAACTATCCGGGCAATAGCGATTACAAAGTTTGAAACAAGACGTGCGTGACTTACCGGAGCGTCGCCACTTGTTGCCTACTGGCGCCGCGACGCCTGTCGGTTCTATATACCGGCGCCTCCCCCCGCCCCCTGCCACCCACCATTGTTGGGTATTGTTGGGGGCCGCGGCCCACTCGGCCTTCGGCCTACGGCTGCGAATTGGATAATGTTGTCTCTGTTGGGGGGATATTGGAGATATTAATATCTTGATTAGATCTTTGAAAAACTTTGGGGTGGTAATATGAGTTATTATATTATGGGTCCAAAATTACGGAGAGTGAATAAAGCCTGACCCTCTTTTTTATTATCTTTTGACTCTCTAGCGTAGGCCAAAATTATTTTCATAAAAATGTCTTCAAGCGAACATTGAACCTATATTTCAAATAAGCTCTTCTTAAGACATAAACTCAAAGCACTTCTTCAACTGAAGCTCTCCCCCTGTATTCCATTTTATCAGCAATGTTCGACCCCATTAACCCTGGCCCTCGTAAATTTGTTTAACTTTATCTAGCGCAAGCCAAATTTAATTCATAAATATTTCTTTAAGAGAATATCGAACCTATATTTCAAATAAGCTCTTCTTACGATATAACTCAAAGCACTTCTTCTAGCAAACCTGTATTTCATTATATTGACAAAGTTCAACCACATTACAAATACCTCATTTCATCAAAGCCCAGTTCTAAGACATTAGATGTCCAGTGATAAGTCCTTAGATGTCCAGTGATGAGACCTTAAATGTCCAGTGATAAGACCTTAGATATCCAGTGATAAGACCTTAGATGTCCAGTGATGAGACCTTATATGTCCAGTGATAATGCCTTAGATTTCCAGTGATGAGACCTTAGATGTCCAGTGATAATTCCTTAGATGTCCAGTGATAAGACCTTAGATGTCCAGTGATAAAACCTTAGATGTCCAGTGATAAAACCTTAGATGTCCTGTGATAAGATATTAGATGTTTAGTACTAAGACCTTACATGTCCAGTTATGAGACCTTAGATGTCCAGTGATAAGACCTAAGATGTCCAGTGATAATACCTTGGATGTCCAGTGATGAGACCTTAAATGTCCAGTGATAAGACCTTAGATATCCAGTGATAAGACCTTAGATGGCCAGTGATAAGACCGTAGATGTCCAGTGATAAGACCTTAGATGTCCAGTGATAAGACCTTATATGTCCAGTGATAAGACCTTTTCTACGTCTTCAACTAGTAGTAATCTTATAATTGATTTACGTTGATGCTTTGTAACAGAAAAACTAACGCATAAAATGTTTAGCGACAAAGCAAGTTATGTTCAATAATCTAAATAATTAAAAGAAATTCTTGGTTTTTGTGTTTGGCCATTTTCGACCCTTAAAACTATTATTTTAAATACATTTGGTATCAGTCGATGGCTCTCTCCCTCTAGATGAGCCTTTGGAGCTTTGAAAAACATCCACGTTCAGGATTTCGCCCCATAAGCCTTCGTTTCAATGTTAATCTTATGGAGTTTTATTTTACCTAGGTAGTCAGTTGATCAATGTAAACGTTTCAAAACATATGGTTCTAGGTCTGCTAGATTCCCCAACGTAGAATGGGACATCAGCTAATTAGATTTATTAGACTTATTTTTAGCCAAAACAGGATTTCAGGAAGAGACCCGGCTAGTAAACGGTATTTAAATAAGAAAATTGGTGTTGGTTTAAATTCTTAGTGTTTGAGGATTTCTGCCTTCTTGCAGCTCGTTCCCTTGAGCTTAGGTCAAGTTTCTCAAACAAATCATAAAGTTTAAGGAAGTTCAAAATAATACTACTATATGAATTATTGATTAATTTACAAATTATATAATGTAAATCATCAATAATATATTCGGCTATTTGCATTTGTTTAATGTAGATAATAAATCCTTGATAAGAAGGTAGAGTAAACGGTCCGTCAGTTGGCAAACTAAAATAAAAAAACTATTACCTTTTTGCAAACTTAAGCAAAGTGCAGACTTGAACATGTTTTCCATATGTTTTGTTTCGTATTTTCAATGACCAGCTGTTATTGCAGTTGCATATGCAATTTAAACTTGCAACTATATTACTTGCTTTAAAACTTGTAGCAAGTTGTATTGCAGGTAAATGCATCCTCATATTTATTCGTGTAACTGTTGTTTCTTTTATTTTATGTTTTGTAAAATGTCTATTTTACTTGTATTTCATGTTATTTTCTTAATAAAGAATACAGTTTTTACCTCATAAGTTGAGTTACTTCAACATCTAATCTGTTGAATCGCACAAACAAAACAATATCAAATTTATTTGCAAACAAAGGTACAGTAAACAAACACCATTTGACAGTGAGAAAATCGTAAACAAGCGGCACATGTGGCCTAACAATGTTTGTAATGTGACTAGTGTGCAAAAAGTTGTTGAAATGCATAGTACACTCGTGTGCCAACTTACGTCTCTTACTCTATGTTTTCATTCCTAAAGATTTGATATAATACGTGTAGAACACTAATATAAACATGTTATACTACTCTAAGATACAAGACAGTAAACGCATATTACATGTAATAAGACGATTGGTTTTAGATAATTTACACTAATAAAACGCTAATGTTACGCAAAATATGTTCGCTCTCTTTCTAGAATATATTTAGATGATGTCAGTCAAAGAGGAGCGAGAATCTAACAAAGCTTCTGAGAAGTTTAACACTTTAAATGTAAATAAAGCTACGAATCTCTGGCTTCACAACAAGAGCCTTATCTGAATTGTCTGTTCATATCACAATAGCGTTGGGCAGGCGTTTGAAGGTACGCTTTAAAAAGAAAAATGTAAAATTCTTTAAAATACTTTTTTAATAATATCGAAAGGTTACAAATTTTAACTTTTTATTACTTATAAAAATAGTTTACGTTTTAATGTGAATTGAAATTGACCATTTGTGTTAAGGGTTTTATTTAATAATTTAGTGAGAAAATAAAGCTGTTCCAATTCCATAAACTAATTTTAAATCAAGTTGTAGTATATTATCCTAAAGTTATTTTATTTATTCTGGAATTCAGAACCCTTGTAAACAACTTCAAAATCAGTTAGAAAATAAATACAACAATATTATTAAGTATTGTTGGCTTTAATTCATTGTTACTTTTATATACATAATTCTAGACAAAGTAATTTTTACCACGAACTAAACCTTTTAGTAGATGACTCATAATTTTCAGACGGTTGAGAATTTACCTCTATGATGGCATGTTGAACCAAGTTCCTCTCAAAGTGTCCAATATAATCACAGACAA
Organism: Allygus modestus; assembly: GCA_963675035.1. Taxonomy (NCBI): domain Eukaryota; kingdom Metazoa; phylum Arthropoda; class Insecta; order Hemiptera; family Cicadellidae; genus Allygus; species Allygus modestus. Next base: position 7,366,292 of record OY776112.1, read on the forward strand.
ATAGTGGTTTATTTGTTTATATTTTTATACTTTTATATAGTGGCAGGAACGACAAATTTTAGTTCAGGCGCTTCATAGTGAGTGCTAAAGTATTCACAGTAACATGACGAATACGAAGACGCTGTTAATGCAGGAAAACACAATAGATGAAATAGTGGTTTACGTTGTTTAAGATATTAAAACTAAGAATTTTAAACAAAGAATAGTGGTTTATCTTAATCATATTTTGAATCAGTATAGTTTTAAATAGTTTTTTAATAATATTGGTCTATGTATGATAGTAGAAATGACCATTTCAATTCAATTCAGTATAATTTAGTATGATAAATAAAAGTAACACAGTAGATCATGTCTCGCCGCAACTTCACTGATATAAAATTATATAATTGTATCGCGATATTAACTCTAAATATGGAATTGTAGCCGAGGCTCACTTAACTATAGAAACCTATCATAGTTCTGATGTCTTCATTTTTTAATATCTGAAATCTGTTGTTTTTTTCATTACCCAAAGAGGTAACGTTAAGCGTTTTCATAAAGACATTTCCTGTTCCATTAAAAATATATATATTTTATTTATTATTTTTTCTTCACATTTTATTTATCCTGTTTATTTCCTCTTTATAACTGTTACAGAAACGTGTTATCTAATGAAGAACCATTTAGTTGTCTAAATAATCTTGAAATTCCTTTTCTCATTTGGTTCTTCTAGATTATGCTCCAAGGCTTATATAATGACGCCTATTAAGGAAAACGTAAAAACATTATTATCTTCTTTGTTTTAAATTCATTGATGATGGTGACGTGGTTTCATTAAAGGGTTATTGAGGAAATTTGTCATAAATTATTACAGAAAACAAAGTCTCACGACGTTCTGGAATATAGAAACCCCGTGTTTACATGTGAATAAAACCTAGAGAACATAAAAAATTAGTTTTCTAGTCCAGGCAAAACTAAAAATAAAAAATAGCTAAACAAAACTTTAAAGATAGTTAGTTAACTGAGTTGCAAATATTTGTGGAGCAACTATTTTTATTGCAATACTCTCAAAATATTGCAAAATACTTTTACTTTGTATTGTGTTGTATGTTCCCGTTTTTAAGTCTCTCTCCCTCTATTGATTTGTGTTTCTAATTCAACCATCGAAATTTGTCTACAAAACTCAAACTGTTTTAACGGTTTATTTTCATAAAAAGTAGCTTAAAACATAACAAAACTCTCGACAATCAACTGATTTATCGAAATAAATTCGTTACTACACTTATTTCATATTTCAAGAATTATATAATTTATATTTTCTTTTTGTTCTATTATAACAAACATCGCTGAAGCTACAGGACACAGTGGCGTGCCAATTTGCCCCCCCCCCCCTTATCACCCAAACTATAACTTAACTATAACTAATAACTATTGCGGTTAACTATAACCGCTCCATTTGTAATAGCTTCATCAAAAGTGGTTTACAGTGAAGTCGAGCTAACATGTTTATTTAAATTAACATATTATTTCGTAAAATTAAAAACATATAGTTATAATTTCAATATGATCGATATGTCGGATGTGAATAGTTTTAAATAATTTCAGTCTATTGTGGAGAGAACCATATAGGATGTGAAGAAGAATTAGTCTAGAAAACTTAAAACCATTTGACAAGCGCTTCAATATAGACAGTCAATTTCGCAGCCTAGTGGATAGAAAAGATTAGGTGATGTGTTGTATGAATCGCTGCTCGTGTGGACGACACACCTACTTGAGTTGTAACTTAAATTCCTTCTATGTCAATAATTAAATGGACGACACCTACTTGAGTTGTAACTTAAATTCCTTCTGTGACAATAATTGAATTGGTGACACCTACTTGATTTTTAACTTAAATTCCTTCTGTGACAGTAATTAAATTGGTGACACCTACTTGAGTTGTAACTTAAATTACTTCTGTAACAATAATTAAATGGACAACACCTACTTGAGTTGTAACTTAAATTCCTTCAGTGACAATAATGAAATAGACGAGTACTCCCAGAACAAATTCAACTTTCTCTTATTTATTGTTATACAAAATGGTGCTATATAAACTGATTGAACAAATACTTTGAGAAATGAGACGACTTACTCATTTTTTAAACTGAGAGGATAAACATAACAAATTTTATAAATATCAAATAAGAACATAAAGATTCAAACATGACTTTACAATATTTTATTAAAATTTGAAACTTGATTTGAAAAGTGATCCTCAGCTTTACACTGATTTTCACGCTATCAAGAAATATATACAATAAAATATATAATGTAAAAATAAACAAATATAAATAATTACAAAATAAAAATATGCTAAACTACTTATAGTGCAAAATATATATTTCTACGCTTTGTGTGTAACTAGGTTTATACTATAGGTTTAGGTTATACGACATTGTATATAAGAATTAAGCTAAGTTTATCATTTAGTGTAAAGTTTAAACTTTGTTTGTCATAACCGTAACAGACCTTCTCTTAGTGATTCAAAATTTTAGATAATAGCCTATAACTATTATTAGTATTAATATTTTTAAATCAGTAAAAAAGTAATTAGCCATTTACGAAATTCTAAACAGGGATCCTTTTATCAACAGTAGGAGTTCTATTGATAAACATAGTGATTGTTGAATTACATAATAAACATTGTTAAAGTATCCACTTTTAGAAATTTCTTAACGTTCACAAAGCAAATAGACAATGTAACTTCCTAACTAAATAGCAATTCTCTAAAGTTATACTCCTTTATTTTTAAAATACTTGTTTCATCTTGCAACTAATCATTCAGTACTAAATCAGTGATATTTTAAAGTTTAATAATTAATCTCTGAGTTCTTAAGAAACCTTTTGTGCTACAATAATCCGCGCGCTGGCGGTGGCGTTGGGACATTGAGGTATGAAAACCACTAGAAGAATACTTTCCTAAGACGCGAAGCGGCAATTTAATTAAACTTAGAAACAATATACGGCCTACGTACAACTGCACTTTCTTTTAATTAATGCTGTTTATTTTTGAACTTTATTTGTATTGATATTTTTTAGCTATCCAATAAGAAGGCAGTGCATGTGTCCATGTAAGGATTTAGTTTTTAAATATTTGAGATATTTAGATATTTTATATTTTTATATTTTAGATATTTTTAGATATTTCACTCCCTTCAGAATTTTAGATAACATAAAATTCCTGGGCATCATTGATTATGAAGTACGACTATGTACACTGTCCAGTACTCCTGAATAGGCCAATCACCGGAGTGTAGGCAGGCCAAATTAAATTGAGTTATTGTCTTCTTGCTCAAATTGCTAATAGTTATTGTGGACACTGCAGTAGCCTATAATATGGGATTTCCCTCGGTTGGCGGTACGGTGATTAAATACTGCTACAATCATGTTAATAACAAATCATTGTTTATTCTTCTTGAATAAATGCACTTGATGAAATGGCGAAAAACATGTACATTAATTATTCCTAAAATACCGTTTAATCCAAAAGTAAATAAAAACAGTCTTACTCGATGTGTAATGACTTTATGGGGCTGATTCCCGGCTATAAGATTGGCTACCGTACTTGGAATCTGTACTTGAAACTCGCCTGCAACAATTAAAAAAAAAATAATAATTACAGATAACTTAAATTATCCTAAATTTTATACATTTTCTGCAAACAGAATTATTTATGATGAAATTTTACAGTTTGTTAACATTTTACAAACATGTGCTTTTCCATCCAAATGAAACATGAAAGTTGAATATTTAATATTCGGCAATTACACAGTTATTTGTTGATATTCATCTGAAATGGTTACATACAATAATAGATAAAATCGTGGCAATCAATATTATTTACAATACAACCCATATAATTCATTTTTATAACATTTAAAATGTTTTTATATTTACTATGTCAACGAGTAAGGTTTGGGAATCAACCAACTAGTGAATTAATGAAGCTAATTAAATTAACTTATACTTAATTGACAGCTGTTATCCAGTTCTGCCAACCAGGTGAAATGAAATTCTATAATTGGTGAGTCCAATGATCATGACTTATATTATACATTATACATTTTTCAATTTATTTAGTGTTTTTAAAAATAATTTAAATTTAATAACATTATTACAATTACTTCAGTACAAAAATGTATAGAATAAGTCCCCATTTATTTCTGAACAATCCCTCAAACCTTTCCTTAACAGTTTTCTCTGGTTATTTATCCTGAAACTTTACGATTTATTTTATTAAATAAACATTAAGAATGCAACAAACAGTAAGTGAATCTTCTAAAAAGTCTAAATTATGCATCTTTGTCAGTGTCAATTTATATCGCATGGTTTCGATTTTATTATATTTCGAGGTAGTTCCTCCAGTTCATTTTATGCTCTAAAAACGTGTTTTAAAATAGAGAAAAACAAATTAGGATTTCATAGAGTGTTATTATCTGTTGCAAAATGGCTCTACTAAACTTTGTTCAATGAGAAACTGAGCGTATACTGTAAAGCGTGAACTGTAAAGCGTGTACTGTAAAGCGTGTACTTTAAAGCGTGTACTGTAAAGCGTGTACTGTAAAGCGTGTACTGTAAAGTGTATACTTTAAAGCGTGAACTGTAAAGCGTGTACTGTAAAGCGTGTACTGTAAAGCGTGTACTTTAAAGCGTGTACTGTAAAGTGTATACATGTTTCCATTTTTATATTGTACAATATACCAAAAAATATATAACATCACGCAAATTCTAAATAATTTAAAAGTTTTATTCTTTGCTTGAAGTAAAATGGGAAATATGAATACCATAGTTGAAATAATTATCATGACAACAACCTATCATAATATTTACTAAAATTACGATGGTCCATTTGGGTTTTACATTATTTTCTTTCAAAGTTTCAGTCTAATTCCAAATCACTTAATTGTCATTACAACATTTTATAATCTGTAGCAATGTTAAATTAACTATACTATATACTTTTTAGATTCATTATTTTTACAAATATTACAATTTTTATTTGTAACTAAAACTAATTTAAATTATAGTAATAAAGATAACGATAACCTAGTTATTAGTGTATAAAACATCGTTATTCATCAGATACATAGTCATACGATCAACCAAGAAGGTTCAATGGCGAATTAATAAAGAGTTTGTCGATGTAACAGGGAACAACAGAGCGAGTTATGTTTTAATGCCAAGTGCAATCAAATGTGTGGTAATAAGTTAAGATTAAAATGCAAATTCATAATCTTTAATTAGTTAGTGTAGAAAGTAGCCATTTCTGGTAGAAAAAACATGTCCACTACGTTAAGGATTGTTGAATCTGCAGTTTTAGTTGGGAATTTTTCAAAGAAAACACAAAACGAAACACAGCGTCAATCCTGGTAAAGGTGAATAGAAATCACAAATTTAAATCTTGATCGATTCCTCTTGTTTATATCGAGTAGCCTAGTTTCCTGTATGATTTGCATTTGTAACTGTTTTAGCTCAACTTTCACGTCCTTCTTCAGTTTTTGTTTTAACATTGGTAATTTAGAGGCATTTATCCAGCTTTGTCTGAATTTTTACTAACGTTATCATGCCACCATGCCAAAGGTTTCCCCGCATCTGATAAAAGAATTTGTCCTACAGGGACTACAGGGTGTAACTGAACACCACTGAAAAACGTCCTCCCTACTTTTGCCCACGTTTTGCCTACGTTGCCCTACTTTTTGAAACAGGACAAACTAAAAATTCAAAATTAATACAAATAAGTTTACAGATGAACAAGATGTGAAAAAAATGTACAAGTAACAATATCAAGTTGTTCCTAAATTATGATTTTAAAAACACATACAGTCCTACAAACGGAAATCCAAGGACTTTAAAACCCATGTCAATGGCTTTTCTTTAATTTTTATGACAGAGTTTTACTCCACCGAAATATCTCAGTGAATTTCAGATACACCCTTTATAGCTGTGCCGTTTAAAAAGCTACCTTTTCATACAACTTATGTGAGAGAGATAAAACGAACGGTGTACGAAAGATCGTTCCAAGTCACTTTGATTAGGAAGCGAACACAAATACTGGTCACTCACGCTTTGATTAGGAAGTGAACACAAATACTGGTCACTCACACTTTGATTAGGAAGCGAACACAAATACTGGTCACTCACACTTTGATTAGGAAGCGAACACAAATACTGGTCACTCACACTTTGATTAGGAAGCGAACACAAATACTGGTCACTCACACTTTGATTAGGAAGCGAACACAAATACTGGTCACTCACACTTTGATTAGGAAGCGAACACAAAAACTGGTCACTCACACTTTGATTAGGAAGCGAACACAAATACTGGTCACTCACACTTTGATTAGGAAGCGAACACAAATACTGGTCACTCACACTTTGATTAGGAAGCGAACACAAATACTGGTCACTCACACTTTGATTAGGAAGCGAACACAAATACTGGTCACTCACACTTTGATTAGGAAGTAAACACAAATACTGGTCACTCACACTTTGATTAGGAAGCGAACACAAATACTGGTCACTCACGCTTTGATTAGGAAGGGAACACAAATACTGGTCACTCACACTTTGATTAGGAAGCGAACACAAATACTGGTCACTCACGCAGTTCGCTTCGTCTCTCCACGAGTTCTACGAAAGATCGCTTTCTACCAGTGGTTCTTCCTTTTCTTTGGATGACAAAGATCCGCTCTAATCTTCTTTAGCAACTTAAGCATACCGATGCTGACAAGAAATTTAACCAAATCTAAAATATAAATATACTTTCCAATATTGCAATTTAAAGTATGCACTACTAAATGCTGCGAGAAAGTAAATCGTGGAGTAGGGCCACTTACTTACCAACAACCTAGGGTACAATTTTTAAAAACCTGGCACAACGACATATTTCAACAAATTAAAAACAATCTTTCACAAATTGATTCGTGGTGAAATGATTATTGTTGTAATTTGTCCTATCTCTAGGCTGGATCACAATCAGGCCCATGTTAATTCCGTTAATTAAAGAGGAAGTTAAACAAAACTATTGTTATGCGAAACCTTTAAACTTTGAATATCTTAAACGTATAAGTTTACCAAATTTGTAAACAACTTACTACAAGTAATTTAATTTTTATTAGAAAACATGGAAAACCTCTGTTTTCTTTTTCGGGTATATCGTCTTGGCTGAAGATAAGGTCTGATAGTAACTCGAAATATTCTTTTTAAACGATTTGTATATTAATTATAGAACCGAAATAAGTTATGATAAGAATCTTGCTTATTTTAGGTAAGCTTACCTAATTTAGAGGTCCAAAGTGTGCGATACTGATAAAAAGGAACGTGCCTTAAGGAGGAACTCTCCGGACAATCGAGGACTCAGTAAGGAGCGCATATGTGTGGGAGGCACGTGTGGCTTGTGTGGATTGTGTGTGCTACGGACAACTGCGACCTGTTGGGGAAATAGCTTGCAACATCGGCAAATACGTAGTATATCGATGTATATATATATATATATATATATATATATATATATATATATATATACAATTCTGAACTAATAGTGTTTTTGGCATCTGGGGACCTCAAAACGATATATATATATATATATATACGTGTGTGTGTGTGTGTGTGTGTGTGTGTGTGTGTGTGTGTGTGTGTGTGTGTGTGTGTGTGTGTGTGTGTGTGTGTGTGTGTGTGTGTGTGTGTGTGTGTGTGTGTGTGTGTCCGTGGGTGCGATAACTCTCGTAAAAATGGTCCGATTTTGATGGAATTTGATACAAACATGTAAAGCAACATTTATGACTTTAAGTTCGAAAACCGGCCAGATCGCTCTGTCCAAAGGGGTATTTTGTGGGGGTTTTGTTCCCCAAAAATTGTGTTATTTGAGTTTCTTACATACAGTATTTTGGTAAATCGAATTTTTTCACCATTAAATTCAGGTTAAAAAGCAAACAATTTGATATTTTGATCATTGCTCTACGTCAATTGGTTACAGAGATATTTAAAGTGCTAAATACAGTACGTTGTCCCATGTTATCCTTATGGAGAAAAAGAAAGATTGCATGTCTTGCTTATTTATCAACTTATCCTGACGAAACTTGGTATATTGCTTCATACCGTTGTGGTCTATTGATATTTGCAAGAAAAGCAATTTTTGCCAATAGATCCCGTAGCAGCAAACTTGCGTACTCAGCTCCCATGTTATTCTTAAGGAGAATAATTAAAATGTTATCTCCTTTAAGTATGATCATAAATTAATAAAATTTGGTATATGGCTTCATTTAGTTTAATTATAAAAAAATTATAAAATCCCATTTTGTGTGTACCTTGTTTCAGTAAACCTGTATCCTCAGACGCCATGTAATTCTTATGGAGAATAATAAAAATGTCATAAATCATTTTTTTTATAAATGCATATTGATGAAACTTGTTATGTGGCTTTAAGTGGTATTAAGATACATATATATTGCATATCAGCATATATATATGCATTGGAAATTCGATGATTAGGCAAGTTTGATGCTACGGGGTGTTTATTGTAGTCTAGGTAACTAATAAATCAAATATTCTATTCCTTCTTCTGGGTAAAATACTGTTTTCCTCATCGAATCTAGCAAACTATTTTATTAAAATTAATTTTCATTTTTAAATGCTACTCCCTTAGAACTTAACTCTTAGATGTTAATTATACGATTAGCAATTATTTTTATTGTTTAAAAGGTTTTAAGCTATTTTTTCTTGGGTACTTCAAACTTCTAAATATAGTAATACACGAGAGGAAGACAACACAAGTTTTTCCCGGCCATTTCACTCTATTATGTTTGAAATCGAATTAAAAATCATATACAAAAATACGTTGTCATTTATTTTCAAACCAGATATACTAACAGGCTAGCTTTCTAAAGACATTCTTAAGTTTTAAACAATTTTTAACAATTGTTAAATAAGTTAAAAGTTACATCAATTATAATTTATCGCGCTTTAAAAATATTTTAACATTCTTATTCTTTCTTCTTTTAATGATTAAAAAAATACACATTCGTACATTTATTTCTTAAAGTACGTATATTAAGGACTAAAACCCCCCACCCACAAACGCCAAACTCGGTATTATGGCTGCATCAGTGGTAGTAATAAGCATCTAGGATAGTCACAATCCTGTTAAAGTTATGACTTGGGATTTACCAAATTGGTTCATCCCAAAATTGAAATTTCGCAAAAGGGCGTAACAAAATTGTTTACTTTACATTTGTGTACATATTGTAAAAAGAAGGACTTAAATTCCACCCCACACTTATATGGTTTATACAAAGTAAAACTATATAATTTTAACTCTTAGTAATTTTACGTATGAAGTGTTTTATTTAGGCTTCATTAACACCGTTTTTCTCGTGCCTGAATGTATAAACTGATGTATTCTCCTGATGAAAATTAACCTTTTTAAATCCAGTGTACATATATTTTGTTTTATTCTTTATATTTATTAAATAAGTTATAACATAATTTTTTAACTGTAACTACTTGCTTGAATTAATTTTCTACAGAACTCTAATTTTTTTATGACTCAAGAGAAACGATAATTCCTAAAATTGCTTTTTAAAGGATTGACCACTGATTGAAAAACCACTGACTGTTTATCATTTTTGTATAAAAACCTCTAAGCCGTACTGGAGTTTTATCTTTCAAGTATTTGAGATTTATCTTTATAGTTGGGAGTCAAATATAAAGGATTTGTAATACAGACAGGCTACTTCTGAAAGCACACATAAAAACAAAAAACAAATGTTTGACATGAAATATTACTGTACTTTAAAAAATGTTTTACTCCTAAATATTTCTTATCGACGAGCAGAATCACCTTGGCCCGCTGACTTAAAACATAAAAAGCCAGACATCGAACCTCCCTCCCGCCTTGGTAACCGCAAAGACCATTCTAGTTTTCCATCTCGTGAAAAAACTTAATAAACATCGATTCCTGAAGAGCGAAAGGGTAGGGACATGCATGCATCCACTTGCACCATAGTCGAGGTGAATTTCGTGGTAGGATGGGCGATAGGTTCGTCGGTGCTGGGGTCCAGGACATCCAGAGGATCCGAGGGCTCCTCGGGCGGGAGGAGAGGGTCGTGAGGATGCTGGTGGACAAGGAGTTCATGAGGAGTCGCAGGGTCGAGGTGATGGGGCGCCATGAGACCCGCGTCTCCAGGCGGATACAGGAGAGGGAGGTTGGTGGTGTGGAGCAGAAGGGTAGATCCCAGGGGTTGGCTAAGTTTAATTGTTGCAATTAGTCCTGAGGTTTAAGTGATGAAACACCATATTATGTACTTAGTAACCTAATTATTGTAAGTGCTCTACCGAGTCTAAAACTTTTTTATATTTAACATTTGTCTGAATAGCATGAACTCTAAACAATCTTACTTGATAAAATGGTAAGAACTTTGTGTCTATCAGTAGACTATTATTTTTTTCGTAAGTTAGTTCCCTAAATAAAAATATATTTGGATTGTTAATTCTAAAATAAGTCATAAATCAATAAACATCAAATTAAAACATTTTTACTCATTTAAGTTTGTAAACAGCCAAAGAAAGTTATTTTTTGTACATAGTGAAACTAGATTTATTTGTCATAAATCCATTATATATTTTAGTGTCCATTTGCCTTTAAACTTGTCACGTGTTTGAAACTCGCTTCAACGCTGATTTTTATTGTATTTGACTTTTACAGCTTTAACAGTATCAAATTGTGGCTATTTAAATTTAAAATTTAGGTATTAACAACAATATTTAATGTCAAGGGGAAAAATATGGAATGAGATTTAAAAGGTAGCTGAGTAATTGCAGTTTTTAGGAATGTAATTTTGCAAGTTGTGCTTTAATCAATATAAATTTCTATTTCTTTATTTCAAAGTTTATTTCATGTTGCTTTTAAAGATTTATTTTTAAGGACATTTTGCAATTGAATTCCAATGTGGATTAAATCGTTAAATGTCAGTTCAATACAGTCGCAACTACAACCACAGTCTTGTGTAATTGCGATCAGACAATAAAATGTAAATATAGAATCTGACGTTGGCCAGACGTCTTTTTATTGTCCCACATGGTTTGTTTGGCTCCGTGGTCAGCCGACCTCGATTTAAATTGTTATTTAAGTTAGAATCCATGTTTGGCAGTACCATCATTGTTTACTTCCTCCCGAAATACATACATGGAAAAAGTATTGTTTTCGTCAATTTGTTTTAATTTGAGTTATTGGTGGAAATACTTGTTTTTGTGCTCCCTGAAGCGAAAAAGCTGTTTTTTGGGGGAGATCCTCAAAATTATGTTCAGGATCTGTATGTCTTCTGTCTGTCTGTCTAAATGGATGGATGGATGACCTAGAGACACAATTACCTGAGTTTTATGACATTTTATTATGGAAACACTTATATACGATATGTCCAAGCGGGTTTTCATCTATTTTTTAAGGATAATTATTCTGCAAATAAATAAACTGCAAAAAATATGAAAAATCCAAATTTATCAAAAACGGCTTTAACATTTTTTATAAAATTGGTGGTTTATAATGCTTCAAAAATTTGTATAATGTCTCCAACAAAATTTTACTTCTCCCGTTTTTCTAAAAAAGTTCAGGTTCAGAATTTATAGAGCTTAAAAGTTCCCAAAGTTCAGTTTTTATTTTATTTATTTTTATAGAGCTGTAAGCTTTAAATCAAATTTACTTATCACCATAAACAAATTGTTTTAATAACATTTTTAATTATCACTCTGTGACTAATAGTTGCGAAGAAAATTAAATTTTCATTTTGCGGTAAATGCAGTCCTGTTTGCAATGTTATACTTATGGGGAATAACAAAATTCTCACGAATTTAGTGATAAATGTTATCAAAACTTGGTATGCAGGTTACTTAACACACCAAAATGGCTAACCAAGAATAGTTGGAATGCGATGCTAGCCGGGGGGGGGGGTTATCCCCTCTGAAAAAATCCTGTTAGAAGCCTCCAATAAAAGTAATTTACTAAATGGTTTCCTAATTTATATTCTATGTTTAGTTAATAAAGTAGGCCCTAATGTATTAATTAAAGTAGGGCTAAAAGGGAGAAGGTGTGTCAGTTTTTTATGCCGTTTATTATTATTATTATTATCTTCAAATAACGCTACAGATAAAAATGAAAAATATTTACCATCTTTACAGTATGTAAACTATATTAGATTAAAGATAAATATCACTGTATAAAACCCTTCATAGATTATGAATGTGATTTTTCACACAATTCTTAGAAAAAGAGTTATTGCGAAGTTTTCCCCTAAATTTTCTGTCAGTAAGTATTTCAAAAATAAAATTGTATTACTTTAGAAACGCTTGTAATACAAATAATGACTTTTTCTAATTAGTTTCCTTGTTTATTTGGTGGTATGAGAGAACAAAATAAACAAACTTCAAACGGATTTTAAAATAGCGGTCTTTTAATATATCTGTAAACATAACACTTAGTTTTAAGTTCTTGGTATTAATTCAGCTCTATTTATTTAAAGTAGATTATAAGAAAAATAACGGAGTTGTGATACAAGAATACTTAAAATACGTTATTTAAACTAGTGATATGATGGATCATTGCTGTTATCTGCTATGTTTGATGATTAGTTGGAACCACTCTTTTATGTTTCATCCAAGTTCCCTTAAACTCAAATCGTTAGATTCATAACAAGAATGAAAAAGCTATTACTCATCCGCTACCACATAAAACAATACCGCCGTCGCAGCAAACCTGCGTACTCAGCGAATTTCAAATGGTACTTCACTAAGTTATGAAGCCACTTAAAACTTTAATCAAAGCATATTAATAAACAAGCGAGATATGACATGTTATTTATTCCCCATAAGAAAAACATTAGGACTGAGTATGCAGGTTTGCTGCATCAATCACCACAAAATCTGGGTTTTATGAAAATATCAATGGATTGCCTCCAGATGAAGCAACATATCAAGTTTTATCAATAATCAGTATTCATAAACATGCAAGATATCACATGTTTATTATTCTCCATAATAATAACATTATAGCTGCTGAGTACGCAGGTTTGCTGCCATGGGGACCACAAAAAATTAGTTTTGTATGCAAATAGCGTTAAAACCCAACCATATAAATTCACATACCAAGTTTCATTAATATATGGTTATTAATAAGTGAGATAAACAATTTTACATAAGATTAACATTGGACAACGTACTGTGTTTAGCACTCTCAATATCTCGGTAACCAATTGACGTAGAGCGATGATCAAAACTCCAAATTGTTTGTTTTTTAAGCTGAATTTAATGGTATAAACCTAAATTTGGGTATACAAGAATTATATGTACAAAGTTCAAAAAACCTACTTTTGGGGTACAAAACCCACCCAAAACTCCCCTTAAATTAGAACGACCTGCCTGTTTCTCGAACTCATGAAAATAGATGCTGCCTTACACGATTGTACCAATTACATCAAGATCGGACCATTTTTACGAAAGTTATCGTGCCTACGGATACATATATATATACCTATACCTATATATATATACCTATACCTATATATATTTACCTATATATATACCTATATATATATATATATATATATATATACATATATATGAGTTTGAACAATGGTGTTTTTGGCATCTGGGGGCCTCAAAACTAAAAGTTATCATGGTCCCAGGCCTAGATCTTACCATGCCACTTGCGGTAATAGCTTCTTCCCTATAGAGGAAATTCGCTAAAAAGCTATTATTCATCCGCTACCACATAAAACAAAACCGGATATTTATTTATTTTCTTTTCTTACTAATAACTTAACAAGGGCAACTCATAAAAAGTCTCAACCTGTAACAGTCTCAACCGTACAATGTGTAATTATTTCCTTTCTAAATAATAAGTCAAATACTTAAATTGAATATTATATATTTTAAATACATAGTTGGATGAAAAGATAACCCTTCAAAACAATCTTAATAGTAAGTAACTTTTCTTTGAATTTGTTATGAATAATAATAATTATAATAGTTTTGTTTACATTTATATACTAATTCGTCCTTTTTATCGTCCAATTATATTTGTGAAATAAGATCTATTGGTAATACCGAAGATAACACTGCTTAACGGCTTGTGTTGAAATACCGAGCCTGTAGTTGTTCTGCTTGGTACATGTCGAGAACAAATCCCGTTCTTTGAACTGTAGTAATAGGTTGTTCGATTCTTCTAAGTGAATAGTTCATTCAAATCACTGGAATACAAGTAATTAAAATTGGAATAAATTAATTGCGATTGTATGATTTACGTAATTTTTCTTGCCGTAAAATATGATAAAGGTGACTAATAAATATTTATTAATTTTCAAATTATAAAAAATTATTCGTTTCTTTTACTTTGTTGACTCATTCGATTTTAGTGAATAGTTCTTTTCCTCGCCAAAAGATGGCGGCTCGCAATTTTTACGATTACTGTGGTCTAAATTACTAATAGACCTCCCGGCGTTAGTAACTATCCGACCACGCAAGACCATTTATTTACAAACCTATCTAATCGTGTTTTTTTAATGTTTTGATAAAACGAGACAGACGTTTTACCAAGATATTTTTGGACTCTGATATTAAGATTCAGCAGAATTAACAGAACAGTCAATACAAATAAAGAAAATACGAATGACGCTGCTCACTAAAAAACTGAATATCCTTACATAGGCTTGGTTGCGTTTTGGAAAACAATTAAAAAAGTTCTAATAAGAACAAAAATATAATTACATAATATATTGTGATTTTATGCCTATCTGGTTTCAAATGATAAATGTATCTATACAGTATGACTGAGATATATAATAGTTAATAGTTCAATCTTGAGACTAGTTTATATTAAATAAATTGTTTTATTGATTATCCTAGTAATCAATATATTGATTTTTAAAACTATAATACAAAAAAAAAACTATTTCAACGATATTTCAAGATTAATTTATGTGTCCTTAATAAATCTACCTGAGAGACAAAAAATCAGCTTTTCACTATTAAAGCTACTAAAACAAGAAAATTCCTAGACAAAATTACAAAGTATATAACAAACAGATGTTTTGGTGTCAGCTGTTTGCACGCAGGGTTTACGGCGCACCAATCTCGCCTTGGTTTACTCTATGTATTATTCATACGGGACTCCCATCTCGAAATTGACAGACTCAATCCCCTGAACAAAATAAATTGCATACTTATAGCGTAAAATCTAGCTAGCCATATAGGGCTATTTCTGCTTAGATTTCGCCGCAAATACAGATCAGGCGACTTTATGACAACAGTAAAATCATACTAGAAAACTATCATCCTTAAATTTATGCAATTGGTCATAATAAACATTTTCTTTCGTTTTTAGCAAAGACAAAATAAAAATCCTATCTTTATACTGCTATGTCCGGCCTCCTGAGCTAACAATAAACAATGAACTACCCTAATGATGCCGCAGTTTAGCCAACCCTCTCAAGAAAGAACGCAAAGGACCATGATTAACCATGTGGTTCACATTTTATTCATATATTCCACAAGTTCAATGGGTTGCTGGAAGACATGAGTCCAGTTGGATTTATAAAATTAGGATTATAACTTTTGCATCCAACCTTGTTGGTTCGAAATAAATTTAGTACAATCCACCCTTTGCTTAAACAAGTTATAATATCACAGACAAAAATATTAGATGAGAAGCTACATTGTGACTGTACCCGTCAATCACTCAGAAATTACAAACGAAAATATTTTTAGCTCAAGCTGTTTCAGGAAAAATATGTTCTTCGATTAAATAGGGACTACCTGCAAAGAGGGTATCAACACTTTGGCGGATTTTTTCTGGTGGGAGACCGTGCAACAATGCTAAATTTCTTCATTGTTGAATGCCCCCAGAACTGTTATATGAAAATTGAAATAAAGGTTTGCGTACCTTCAGTCAACATTTAAATTTCCATTAGATTATTCCTACATGTGTCGGAACTCTTGTTCAATCATCAGGGTTTACAAAAATGTCTTTATAGAAACATATGGTCAAAAACTTAAATTAAAATCAAATATTAAAACACAACACATACACATACGCACATTTACACGTGAAATACTTGTTCTGCCGGCCGGCAATACACCGACACCGTTTTAGAATATTTAATTTTTTAAATAGTTGTTTGCACGATGTTTTTCTTGAGACTTTAAAAGAGATCTTATAGCATCAAGAAATATAATAATACAAATAGTATATTTCATAACAAGAGTGAAAAGTGGCTGTTTCCGGGCCGAGATCGAGTTTACGCGCAAGGCTTTAGCCGAGCGCGGAATTTCGATCAAGGCACGGAATAACACTTTCTACTCGAGTTATGGACGATATTTTTCATCACACTGTAGTTAATTAATAATAATAATTAATTAAATAATATAAGTTTAAGAAATAACCTGTAGGTGCTCAATTGATTTCCGCAGTACAATTAAAACAGTGATACAGTTTACACAGCTGATTAAGTTATTGAGAAGAGCTGATTTATGATAAATATACTCTTAGCGCTTCTAGCGCTACTTGTGTCAGGAATCACAACTAGATACTAGTGTGGAAAATCAACAGCTGATTTTCCCACTCTAAAATGGGAAATATTATATTTCACAACTAGTGGGAAAAGTGTGATTTTTCCTGGTGCGAGTCGTATTTAAATTGCGGAGCACCAGGAAATATCATTTTCCCACGAGTTTTGAACACTATTTTTCACGATACTATTGGAATGTCAGCTGCTTTTCCATTGCGTATTTCATTAACTTTCTTCTTAAAAGCCTCTGGTAATTCTTACATTTTCACTGTACTATTGGAACACGAAGTAAAGTAAACACAACAACCAACAGAATGTTTTTAACAGATGGACATTATTTCAATATTGTATTGTATTGTTAGGCTGATTTTTCCTCACTAGTGGGGATATGACGAACTTTACCTGGCAATATACGCAATGGAAAAGCAGCTGATATTCCAATAGTATCGTGAAATAGTATATTTCACAATTAGTGGGAAAAGAGTGATTTTTTCTGGTGCGAGTCGTATTTAAATTGCGAGTCGTAGGCGAGCAATTTAAAGAGAACGAGTTTCAATCATAATTAAATAATAATAATAATAAAATAATAATAATGATTTTCAATGATTTTCTCACAAGTTTTGAACACTATTTTTCACGATAATGCAGCAAAATATTATTTGATACAACAGCAAAAAATATGAACAAAAGGCGAAGTAAAGTAAACACAACAACCAACACAATGTTTTAAAGAGATGGGCATTATTTCAATATTGTTTTGTTAGGCTGATTTATAATCAGTTGATTTTTCCTAACTAGTGAGAATATAATTTTACATCATAATACACAGAAACAGGTACTTTTCCATCCGTATTGACAGGCTGGAAAGTTGCCCTTTGCCGTGCCTAGACACGGAAAATTACTTTACCGTGCACTGCACGGTAATAGTAGTTTTCATTACTAGTCTCGAAAGTGACTTATTGCGGGGAGAGATTGCATTTACGCGCGAGGCGAAGCCGAGCGTGGAAAAAGCTATCGAGCCCCGCAATGGCACTTTTGAGACGAGTTTTGAACATTATTTTTCATTACGATATCGAAAAACTTGTAAACAACATGAATATTTTTGTTTATTCAACTTAGTATCAAGAAAAAAAACCGAACTCATAACGCTGAGTTTCCGTGCTTATGTCGAAAGCAACAGCAAATAATGCAACAGCTGATCGGCCTAATGCAACAGCTGATCGGTCTGCACCACAAAATCCCATAACGGTTACTTTCCGTGCACCACAAATGCACAGAAAGTTAACGTTATGTAATTTTGCCGTGCAGTAGCGGGAATAACCTATTTTCTTAGCTCATTTTACGTTTAGATAGTGTACTTTCGTGTGTAGAGTAATGAAAAAGCTTTTTACCGAGCACATAGTCAGCTGATGAAATAAACAGCTGATTGCAACAATACAACGTTAAACCACATGAGTAATTACGAGTGTTGAATAGTAAACACATTTTGAGAGAACACACCATTATATTTGATACTAAAGGAAACTTTTGAAAATGCATTTCAGTGAGGAATACAATGAAATGTACTAATTTTTCTGTGTAGTATGATGTAAAGTATCGTACGTTACTCGCCCGGTAAGCTTTACCGTGCTTGCACGAAAATCCCGCACTCGGCTACGCCTCGCGCGGGAACTGTCGTGCTCAGTAAAACACCACTTACCGGGCTAGTAACGTAATATAATATTTCCTCACTAGTGGGGATATGACGAACTTTACCTGGCAATATACGCAATGGAAAAGCAGCTGATATTCCAATAGTATCGGAAAAATAACGTTTTCTGCACTCGCAGCTGATGTTGAAAACAGCTGTTTTCCGTACAGTGTGATGAAAAATCATTTTATTACAAACAAAGACTTTTATTACACACGTCATCATAAAACCGTGACAGTTAAAATAATATTTCGGTCGGTTTCAATAGTAAATGGGACAGGCTATCTAACTTTCTGTTAAGATGGTTACAAGAATGATAGAAGTTGGGGGCAATAAAACAAAATAAAAATGAAGCACGATACATGTCAGCTGGCAATACCCGAGAGACTGACGGATAGCGTGCACGGTACTTTCTATTGTTCTGGCTGTCTGAGGATGGTCGGGGGTCAGGCTGAACAGGTATTTTCATTTTCTGTTTCTAAATGGCTGCTATCATGTAGGAATACCTTTAACAACAGTTAGGATGCCGTCAGCAAGGTGTTTATATTTTTACGTAGTTTTCTTTTAAGGTACTTTTCTAACACTTTTATTTATTTGTGTGTGCTTATCGAATACAACTATAGAAAATGTTTCGGTAAACATCATTGAAATAAAATAATCATGTGTCTTTGAGAGGGTGATTTATTCTCTATGGACTTAACAATGTAGCAAATCGGCAACACCTGAACATAAATACTAAAATAGTTTTCCACTTTAAAATGTGTCTTCCATTTTACACCTAAAATACTGAGGTAATTTATACAAATTTTGATTAATCTTATTTTTTTAATTGGTGGGGGACTTGTAAGGGTAAACAAAATTGAGTAACATATATAAAACCAGTTTCTAGGGAAAAAATTCGCCTTCAAGTTCAAAAATACCTTGTTTGTTTTGGATAGTTTTACATTTTAATCGTGAATATCAGAGGTGAAATAATATTTGTTTAATGGATTACTGGTGGATTATCCACATAAATTCCCTATAACTACATAAGGTTAATAAAATATGTAATTGAAATTTTAAACAAATTTATTGGAACTTTTACGAATATGACTTATCCCTTATTTAAAAAAAATTGTATTCATATTTGATAATTGCCCCTGAACTGGTAAGACTTATGCAAATAGTGGTTTTATATTACCTTTCCGTCACTAGTTCTGTAGTATCGTTTATTTCACGACCAGGTTTCGGTACGAAGTTGTACCATGATTACGTGGAAGTCGTCCGAGACTCAAGCTGTGGTTATGAAGCTGTCCAGAAGACTTTGTCGAAAGTTAAAAGAGAAAAAATACACACACCACGAAGAACACACGCACATTGTTACACTTAAACACGAAAAGATTATAAAAACTTAATCAACGGACGGTCAGCGGCCACAATGTTCGTTTGTACAACCGTACATTGTGGCCGCTGACCGTCCGTTGATTAAGTTTTTATAATCTTTTCGTGTTTAAGTGTAACAATGTGCGTGTGTTCTTCGTGGTGTGTGTGTATTTTTTTCTTTTAACTTTCGACAACGTCTACTGGACAGCTTCATAATCACAGCTTGAGTCTCGGACGACTTCCACGTGATCATGGTACAACTCGTACCGAAACCTGGTCGTGAAATAAACGATACTACAGAACTGGTGACGGAAAGGTAATATAAAACCACTATTTGCATAAAAAAATTGTAGTTTGTACTTGTAATAAGTACCGGTATATTTTAAATGATTGTTTGAGTGAGATCAAAGTACCGAATAGACCGAACCATACTTGGTATATTTGATTTGTTTCGTGAGTGAAAAAGTTGTCCACTCTATAATCACTCCTTAGACACTGTTTCAAGAAATCATTTGTTTAACTTTACCTTGTGTAAGTGCTACTTTGACTGTTCGCTGGTTAATTTATTCACAGGTTTTATGATTGATTAGTTTTGATTTGAAAAGTAGTCTAGGCAGTGATTTAAAACCGGAAATGGCATAGTGGTTAGAGCGCGTTATTCCGGAAAGAGTAAGAAGAAAATTATCCCGCCAAATTTGCGCGCCAAAAAAAAAAAATTGGCGCCAAACCTAACCTCACTTTCTTCCCTCCAAAGTGTTACCAACTTAGCAGAGCTAATGTACCATACGTAATTATATGTATCATATATAATTATATGTACCATATATAACGCTACAGTGTATAATCATATATGTACCATAATAGCGTATAATATACCATCACCTAATTATATGTACCATACATAATTAAATATACCGTATATAACGCTACAGTGTATAATCATAAATATATATATATATATATGTACCATATATAACGCCACAGAGTATAATCATATACGTACCATAATAGTGTATAATATACCATCACCAGAAAGGTAAGTGGCTATCTAACCTCACTTAGCCAGTGTTGCCACTCTAAACGCTACCTATAAACCTAAATTATTATATGTATATATATATATATATATGTATATATATTATGTCAAACTATCTAAAATTATTATATGTATATATTACGTCACGCTACGATGTGTTACCAACCTATGGCAATGTATATTTCGCAAGCAAGTACCGCCAAACCATTATATAAAACCATTACATGTATATATACCAGAAAGTACCGCTAACTCAAAATATAAAACTATTACATGTATATATCGCAAGAAAGTGTTGCAAAAAAACTAAAAATCGCTAATATC
The DNA here is from genome assembly GCA_963675035.1 of Allygus modestus. Lineage (NCBI taxonomy): Eukaryota > Metazoa > Arthropoda > Insecta > Hemiptera > Cicadellidae > Allygus > Allygus modestus. The sequence goes on from OY776112.1 coordinate 7,387,284, forward strand.
TCGAAAACGGTAAGTCCTAGGGTCATTCTGACCCCAGAAAACTGCCTACTACGTAGTGTAGGCACTCCAGGGGGGTAGCTACCCATATGAAAAATCTTAACCAAAATGTTGCGGGTTGCATCTCAAAAAATGAAGGGGCAAATGTTCAAAATTAAATATCTCGAGAACGGCTTGGCCGATTCTAATGAAACTTGGCATGTATGTACCTGTTAACCTCCGCTACATATTACAAAAACCTAAACTCTGTACTGCAGGTAGTAACAAAATAATTGAAGGAGTCATACTTTAAAAATCAATATCTTAAGAACGGGTGGGACGATATAATTGAAACTTGACATGTGGATACTTGTTAACATCCTCTAACCTTCAATTTTGTTTGAGGGTAGAAGAGGGTTGTTTAGGGGATGATGGAGGGTGTAAAACTTTAAAATTTAATATATTGAGAACGGCTTGGCCGATTCTAATGAAACTCGGTATATAGGTACCTGTTAACCTTCGCTACTATTTAAAAAAAACTTAAACTCTGTACTGCGGGAAAGTATCAAAAGATCGAAGGAGCTATATTTTAAAAATCAATATCCCAAGAACGGCTTGGCCGATTTTAATGAAATTTGGTATGTATGTACCTGTTAACATCCTTTACATCTTACAAAAAACTTAACCTCTGTACTGCGGGCAAGTATCAAAATAATTGAAGGGGTACTAATAAATACCTTAAATCTCGCAGCATAATCGGGGGGAACGCGGTGGTCTAGTGGTTAGCGTCTTGGACTACGGTTCAGGAGGCCCCGGGTTCGATTCCCTCTTTACATTCTTCATCAAAGGTATTGTAAAAGTCGGGTCTTGCCCTTCCTTTACCTACTGGAATGTTTATCCGTGCTACATCTACTCTAAACGTGTCACTGCTGGTAATTTATTCAGCGTTGCTTTGAATTATGCCCCCAAAAATCTCCCAAAGGACATTGCAGGGAACATAGCATGATCTAGGCTAAGTAAGGCAAACTCCCACAGGGGGAATTTTTTTAAACTACAAACTAAGCTGTAATAGAACAAAGAAAAATACAACCCAGAATAAATCCGAGAGGAGTGGTGGCGATTATATAGCCAGGCAGTGTCTATGGTACCATCACTCTGTGTCTTGAACATATATGTAGTGCATTTCTAAACAAACATCAGCTTTTAAGTATTGAGCCCAAACCTACAGTGAAAGACAGTGGTGACCTACAGTGGACCACAGCGCCTATATTACTTCACTTTAGGGTGTTTACTGTTTCATTGTATAAAATATACCATGCCAGATACTCTCTCAGATCCTAAAGAGTTTAATCTGGTTTTACACTGTGATGCTTGCGGGGTCATCACAACACCATCTTGGAGAGATTGTCGCTGTTAAGGTAAGATATTTATCTATATTATTAGTTAGAGGTTTCTACCTCCCCTGGGGAATCATTTACCTTTGTCGGAGACTTCTAAAAGTGTTAAGCTTCCGCTGGACAGTATCGCTTGGGAGGTAAGACAACATACCTCACCAAATAAACTGAAAGTAAACATAATAAGGAAAGTTTTATAATGCCAAAAACATGAAGACGGTGGATTTTTAGAGTTAGAATTACTGTGGAGTGACGATTGGTCAATCACCAACTCCCTTCAACACACAAACTCTGCTCATCCTGAACCAGTCAAGCTCACTTCATGATGAACACTCCGCTTAGCCTAACTAAACTTTTTCTTAAACAAATCTGTTCTGACAATAAATTACTTGACAACATTGTAAAAATAAATGCCCCCTACCTTATTCAACACAATATTATATTTTAGCACAGAAAAAACTACAATTCAGCACTGCAGTCCATAATACCGTTGGGAAGGAAGGAGGTATTGCGAATAATGCATTACGATAAGTAAATGAGATTATAAAAGACGGATACATTATTCATTAATAAATATTGTTCTTTTTTCATTGTAACTAAAACTGCTATTATTAGCGTTTCCATATTTTTATATTCTAAAATCCCAGCAATATATTTTGCTTTAAACCACGGATTGTTTACAATTCTGTTCTTGTTTGACAGAGATGGCACCCTCAAGCTCTCGAGGCAAACGTGCGGTAACAGTTTAAAGTCCCGCTCGGGTATTCTACCAGCCGACCGATTCAACCACTCATATATTGCAATTGCCAGAGGCCTGTGGCTGGAGGATTGTTGAACAGCTGCACTTGTGTGAGTACATTTTATTTTCCCATCATTTAAATTTCCCGGTCAAAATATTTCAAAGTCCGTTTAATTGTTTGCCAGGGCCGTGGTGTATTTTGACGGCGTAATAACTTGACCAATCGTACCCAATACCGCTAAAAACTGCCCCGGGGGCCTTGATGTACTTGGCCTGCAACGTTTTAAATCCTTCGGTCAGATACCTCCAAGTCAAACGTTTCCCTGCGGCCAGTGTTTCAGCCTAGATCCATCGAGTCTCCACCGTCTAGGACCCCGGGCACTCCGTGACACGGTACCTCTATCACTACGCAAGTCAGAAAAACACTAACACACAAACTATGCAAGTCAAATCAGAACTACAAGTTACCAAAAGTTAACTCTAAGGAAGGTAGAAAACACTACTCTAACCAAAACCGCATTAAAGATCAAGAATAGAAAGTAAGATTACTGTTACCCAGCACATACAAATACAACACTACGCCTGACACATGGAAGTCAGGGTTTGTTTAATTCCTTTACTGTAAACTACCAGATCAAACAATTGAATACAAACACAACACTACTCTAGTCAAGCCAGACAGAGAAACCTCAATATACTAATTACAGTAACTTAAAGGAGAGAAGAGGCTTGTAAAAACCAGCAGAAAACTACAGGCAAGAAACTGATAACCCCACTCCACGGGTTTATTAACCTGCTTGCCGGGGACCGTGTGGTACTTTGTTCATGTAATTTCTCGGTCAACTATGTCCAAGTCCGCTGAAGTTACCTTTATCGGGGGTTACATTTAAATTGACCGAAACTTCTTAAATTTCTCGGTCATTTACTCCTGCCTCCGCTGAAGCTACATTATAATGTGTTACATTTCACCTTAACGGGGATCTTTTTAAATTTATCGGCTAAACACTCCTAACCCCGGTGAAATAATTTTGAACGCTCACGTTTCCACACCACGGTAAGCCTTTAGGCTAGGCCGTAGGAGCGTCGGCGCGTTCTTTTTGGTTACCCAGAGATTCCCCTGGAGGCCTAACCTCTGGGGTGAGAGGCCCCAACCATCGCCTCTCACAGTGGTAACCACTCCATAACAAAATGCTACCTCCTTTTATTGTTTATTTTATTTTATTTTTTACAAGTCCCACCGTGCGGACTGTTCCAAGAAGTAACCTGGGTGTTAGCCAGGCCCTCAATCTACTAAACCCTTCATCACACATTCAGGTTTACGGGGCTTTTCGTCACCCGCGCCAGTGACCTTCATACAGGTTTACGGGGCTTTTCGTCACCCGCGCCAGGGACCTTCATTCACACACACACACACACACACACACACACACACACACACACACACACACACACACATACAGTGGGAACTTGTGATTTTAAAGAAAAAATACATTTAAAGTGAACTTTCATCTTTCATATTTGTGTAAGTAAGGTAAAACTTCTCCGGCAACAAACTTCTTACTAACAGCCTTGCCTCAGGAGTAGTTGATTTTAACATCAAAGAACATAATCCGGCTTCGTTTATGAAAACCGTTGTTTTCTCAATAGGCCCAACGCCCTGTTTTTGGGCGTCAGAAAAACTACCAACAGTTAATTTATCGCTATCATCTACATGTTTCCGAACTGCACTCCAGCCATTAACATGTTTTAGAGCAGTAGCTACGTCTTTAGCTTTAAACCATGGCTTTCCTTCATTATCAAACAGAACCAATACTGGTTTGTTATTGAATGTATAGAACTTGGCAGCCATGTCACAATTTACTCAATAGTACAGGAAAAAGGAGCGCAGAAGCACGTCTAATCAGTACCGCGACTTGGAGCAGAATGATGTAACTGTACTAGTGACATTTGGTATATACAGGAGTAACGCTGCTCCATAGGGAAAGGTGCTACCTTTATCGATGGTAGCGTCATGGAAAATGGATGAGTGATGATACTTCAAGATTTAAAAAACAGGCAGTTCCGTAACACTACAAAATACATTTTTAAAGTAATCATCAAAAAACTTCGGCGTTAAATCAGGTAAGGGCATGAACGATATATCTCTTGAAATATCACAATGCATTATTAATACTTCAATGTAGGTGATTGATGAGGAGTCCTCCGTTATCTTATCTACTATATACTCCGAAAACACCAAAGGTCATTCCCGTGCATTTATTGAACCGTCAAGTAAGAACTCATACTTCAAGCATATAATGCCATATTCTGTATCTTCATTTAACCTACTTGTGTAAAAGGAAAAGAGACACCTCCTGGTTAGCGGGTGTAATATGTTCAACAGGCATTCTACAAGGAGAGAAATACAGGGTAAGACACAGGCACGTCCGTTCAGTACCGCGTCTCAGAACAGAACGAGTTAATAGAGGTATATGCACTCAGTACCCGCGTGAGTGGCAGCTCCGTTAAGCAACTCTTTGTTTTTAAAGCCGGAAGGCAGGGTATCGTGATCATCATTAAATTTTCTCTTGGGTCCTGTAATTTTAAACTTTTTAATTTCACTTACTGTAACGACTTCTCGTCTCTTTGTTCTCCTGATTCTGTTTTCTTCAATTTCTAGTATTTCAGCAGCTTCACTGAGGACCATCTTTTTTTTCTTTAGCTGCTCAAAATTTAATGTTTCGGAGGTTTTTAGGTTGAGGGCGAGGCCCTTGATTTTACACACAGATTCTAGTTTTTGCTTTTTGGTTGACCAAACAAGGTATGCGTAAGTTTTAGGCCCCCAGAAATAAACTCTACGATATAAGAGCCGGGCCCGTACTCGTCTACTAACTCATCAGTAATTTTCCCGAGGTAATCTCCCGTAGGGACCCTGTACAGCCCTCCCCTGTATAAATAAATACATGAGTCCATGCTATAATACAAGACCTGCCCTCCAAGGGCATCCAAGTGTTCATAAAGTTTAAGTCTTGCATGAATTCAACAGTGGTGTAGGCCGCAATTACAACATTTCCAGTTCTTAGAGCCTCATTGGCGTCATCAACATTCTGCCAATTAACTAATAAAACCTCTTGGTTAGTTATTTCAACAAACTTTACTTTTATTCCTGGTTGAGTTAACAATTTGAAAAATTCCTTAGAGTCTCTCACAATTAAAGTTTTGTCATGTTTTCGCGTTGACCAAACATGCCCCAAAATGAATTTAACATTAATTTAGCTACTGACCTGAGTCCTCCATTTTTAGCAATTTTGTCCTTGTCCAGTTGAATACCCTCACGCTCAAATAAATCAGAAACATACTTGTCTTTATCCTCCTGTGTTTTACACCAAGCGGGATACCCTGAAGCTTCCTGCTTTACTTTCAAGAATTTATTAATAAAATCGGTAAAAAGTCCACCTTTCTCGTATGTGGCGACTTCATACTCCCACTACTCATACATGTCCAAAATCACATAACCTTTCTCTACAGCTTTTCTAATTTCACCCATGGTCCATGTTCCTACCATTGCCCTTTCCTCACTATCATCAAAACATTCCCCTTGGTTTAAAGTCTCCCCGCAAGTTCTGCACAAAACAATTTATTATTCATTTTAGCGGGGGGTACGGGATGATACGAGTTGTAAGGAGGTAGAACCTTACATTTTAACAAGCCCTCTACTTCAAGACCTCTCTTTCGGCACTCATTTCCAACGTAAACAGTAGGATGACCCACGGGATACTTACAATATTTATTTACATATGGGTAGAGGGAACATACATCAACATATTGAATTGATTCTCCCCCTTCACATTTACAATACGTTTTAGTATTACCCATCCTACCTAGGATTAAGTGGAAGTGTGTTTAGAATGGACAGTTGGATCAGGTGATTTAATTTATTGTCCTTCTTCAAAGCTCTAAACTCACACTCCCACATTACTACAACTTCATAGCTATTAAATTTTACCATTTTGGACTTGGTTCTCTCGTAACGGAGATGCAAACTGTTTGAAGGATCCTCCGGCAGAGGTTCTTCTCTGCTGTATTGATAACATTTCGGGCAGCCGTGCCAATAACACCCGTGAAACTCATAAATTCGCTCACCGTCAAACCCATCTACTTTCATTCCTTTAATTTTCACTTCTTTACCCCGGCCCGCATGTTGAACTCCACGTTTCTCCTCCTCCCATGTTAGCCACTGTAAAGCAACGGCTGACTGATTGTCTGCAAGTCGGTACCCTGATTTTGGTATAAGTCCAATAGTATTTTCTTTTAAGAAGTTACGGCGGAAGGCCACGTTACATGCGCTGGCTATTGTTATAGCCTCAGGAAACGGATCTACGTTACACTCTTGAAGAAGCATGGCTCTAAATTTAATACACGCTTGAGCTAGGATTTATACGTCTAAAATACAGTACTCCAAGATTTATTTTTGAAAATCAAACACGTAGTCTTCAGCGACTCGTTCGTCATACCATATATCAAAATCATCGTGTTTCTTTTCAAACATAGACTCGGGGCAATAGTATTTTTTGTCGGGCATAGGACCAATATAATTTTGGTTTGCCAATGTATTAAAAAGATGCGGGAAGTAGCCCTTCTTTTTCTCGGGAGACAGGTCGAAGGCTTTAGGGAGTGCAGAGAGGGCCATGGGAAAGTAGCTAATTGAGTCCACAAACCTTACGTTTGCTACTTCAATCAAAATAGCTTTAGTTCCCCGAGGCGTTATTTTTGGGGTAAATTTAGTATATTCTATGATGTAGAATGAATTGGAAATCAAAACCCTGCCCGTTGTGGGCAATTACACAAACATCCTTAAATTTTGTTAGAATTTCCATTACATAGTCCATAAACTGTTTTACCGGTTCTTTTTCAAATACCCTTTGCCGTTCCGAGCAAGTTTCACACTCACCCCCATTAATACATTTAAAGCAGTACAGTTGAGAAACGCACAAGTTTACTTTATGAACTTTCTGTTGAGGGCCCGTGGGAAGTGACTCGTCTTGGCGAGTCTCCAAGTCAAAGAAAATAAACAAAAAAATTAAGCTCTTTCGGTGTTCTCCTATCTACCCTCATGAAACACTGATGCGCGGGGTCTTTGAACGCTTCGCAGCTTTTACAGTAAACTTCTCCGCATGCGTGAACTGTCTTACGTTTTTTTTTGGATAAATCATTTTGTTACAGTCGCGGCAGAACTTTATAGTTTTACAAACTTACCCTTGATGGGCTACTAAACACCGCTCGTTTTTGAATTCTTTTTGCTTTTTATTATGGTTAGTGTATGTAATTTAAGACGTTGAAGAATACTTGTAATACCATGCTTATAAAAGCAGGATTCTTTCAATTTCGATTACTTTGGGAAACTTTCTATGCATTTAATTGTTTAGAAACCTCAATATACTAATTACAGTAACTTAAAGGAGAGAAGAGGCTTATAAACACAGACAAAAAAAGCCATACCCCTATTCCAAGGGAAGCGAAACGCTCCCTTTTGATAACATTACACCGGAAGTTGTAGGTCCAATCTGGACCCACTTTGAACTGATTCTAAGTGTTAGACACAGCTAAACGTCGGGTCCAACGTGTTTGAATTAAATTAACGTTCTGAGAAAGAGACAGTAGGGTATTTTTGTAAAGTTAAAAAGGTACAGAGATTACACACTTTAGATTTCAGATGTGACTTTTTGTTGTAGTTAGTTGCTTGTAAAACTCTGTTCTCATGCTCTATTCCAGTGTCGGCTTCTTCGATATACCAACAATCAGAATATATACCCTGTCTTAAATACCTGCAGTCTGCATTCACAAGTAAAAAGATTTTAATGATCAACACCAAAACTAAACTTAACGAGGAGTTGACCACATCAAAAACATGAACAAGAGTAAATCTAAGAAGACAACAAGCAGTGACATTCGTTCTTTATAAGGACAGCAATTATGCAGTGTTTTCTCCTCGGTAGTTTTATTTTTGTTTCCCCTGAAACCAGAGCAGCATCTCCCTTTGACGATGTTATTCCTTGGTCATTTGTATCCAAGTCCGGTGAAACGACGTGGTCGTCCTGCGGTTTTACGGTGTAATCTCTCGGTCAATTGTGTTCAAGTCCGGTGAAAAGGGTCTACCAGGGACCGAGATGTATTTTGACAGTGTAATCTCTTGGTCGATTGTGTTCAAGTTCGATGAAAAGTGTCTAACAGGGTTAAATTTAACTTGACAGTAACTTCTTAAATTTCCTTGCCAAACGTTTGTCGCCGGATCTGTTAAAACACCAGGGAAACATTTAACTGTGCCTAAATATTTTAAATTTCCTGGTCAAACATTTCCGAGTCCGCTAAAATCTGTTTACTGGGGACCATGATGTATTTTGACGGTGTAATTTATTGGTCGAACGTTTCCGAGTCCACTGAAGTTACTTTTATCGGGGGTTACATTTAAATTGACCTAACTTCTTAAATTTCTTTGCCAAACGTCTGTCACCGAGTCCGCTAAAACTGTCTACTAAGGAAACATTTAACTTTGCCTAAATATTTTAAATCCCCCGGTCAAACGTTTCCAAGTCCCCTCCCCTCGACGTTATCATGAGGATGGGTCACACGCTCTGTACTTCTCACATCAATATCAGTTATGGAGCCGGCTTGCACAGATTTTGTGGTATTCTCAAATTTTCACGCACCCTTACGGATGCTTAATGTTTGTCATCCGATACATGTTGTGTAGGTGACGCCTCACATGCACATAGTGTATCATTATTGACTCCTCCCTTGCCTCTGGGTCGATTAACGTACAGATAGTTTGTGTGTGGTTTGATTGCCACGTTTGCCATTTGAACTTCTGCACTGGTTGGCTGGAAAAACTTTTTATAAAGGTACGTGTCAAATATCTTTAACTCCGGTGAAACCAGGGAGAATACAACTCGGCGGAAACTTTTCAAAATTCAGGGCCAGTGAAAACTGTCCAACTGAGACCATGATGTACATTGCCAGGAGCATTTTACATTTTCCGGCCAAAAATTTTCGAGTCCTCTAAAACTGACCACCAGGGACAATGATATACATTTTGCCAGGAACGTTTTAAATTTTACGGCCAAACATTCCCGAGTTCGCTAAAACTGTCTACCGGGGACCGATATGTATTTTGATGGTGTAATCTCTTGGCCAATTGTGTTCAAGTCCGATGAAAAGTATCTAACGGGGGCCGTAATGTATTTTGACGGTGTATTCTCTAGGTCAATTGTGTCCAAATCCTATGAAGATTGTCTACTGGGGACCGTGGTGTATTTCTATGGTGTGATATCTCGGTCAACTGTGTCCAGGTCCGATGAAAGGTGTCTACCGGGGACCGTGGTGTATTTTGACGGTGTAATATCTCGGTCAATTGTGTCCAAGTCCACTTAAATATAGTTTTTAGAGATCGTAGTGCACTTTGACAACACTTGAAGATTTGTTGCTTTTTAGTATGTAAATTAAGACGTAGTGATTAAAGGAATACTTGCAATTTATGCTTATGATAGCAGGATTACTTTGGGAGCTTTATATGCATTTAATTGTTTACAAACCTCTATTAACTTAAGGTAGAGAAAAGGCTTGTAAACCCAGCAGAAATATATAGTCAAGAAAGCTATACTCTTACCCCTTTGATAACATACACTTGAAGATGGTCTACATGGTGGGTCATGTGGTTGGAGGTATGGGGAGCGAAACGTTCCCCTTCATAAGGATTCTAAGTGTTAGACTCTGCTACACTCTGGGTCACTGGTTTTGAATTAAAACTAATATGTAATACAGAGACAGGTGACTGCAGTTTACATTCACAAGTCAAAATATTGTAACCAATACCAGAACAACTAAAATTATCGAGGAGACACAACATGGACAAGAGTACATATCAACAGACAATTAAAGCATAAAATGCATTATTTATAAAGGCAATAATTATGCAGATAATCTAAGAAACTTGATCAGCCGTGTCTCACCGTTAGGTTATGTTATGCTCTGTTAAGTTAGGTTTGTGCATGGAAATATGAAACATCGTCAGTCGTAGTTAGGTTTATTGATGCAGGTTTAAGTTAGGTTTCTCGATGCCAATTTTTGGACATCAACAACGCGCGCGATGTTGATGTCCAAAAATTGGCATCGAGAAACCTAACTTAAACCTGCATCAATAAACCTAACTACGACTGACGATGTTTCATATTTCCATGCACAAACCTAACTTAACAGAGCATAACATAACCTAACGGTGAGACACGGCTGATCAAGTTTCTTAGATTATCTGCATAATTATTGCCTTTATAAATAATGCATTTTATGCTTTAATTGTCTGTTGATATGTACTCTTGTCCATGTTGTGTCTCCTCGATAATTTTAGTTGTTCTGGTATTGGTTACAATATTTTGACTTGTGAATGTAAACTGCAGTCACCTGTCTCTGTATTACATATTAGTTTTAATTCAAAACCAGTGACCCAGAGTGTAGCAGAGTCTAACACTTAGAATCCTTATGAAGGGGAACGTTTCGCTCCCCATACCTCCAACCACATGACCCACCATGTAGACCATCTTCAAGTGTATGTTATCAAAGGGGTAAGAGTATAGCTTTCTTGACTATATATTTCTGCTGGGTTTACAAGCCTTTTCTCTACCTTAAGTTAATAGAGGTTTGTAAACAATTAAATGCATATAAAGCTCCCAAAGTAATCCTGCTATCATAAGCATAAATTGCAAGTATTCCTTTAATCACTACGTCTTAATTTACATACTAAAAAGCAACAAATCTTCAAGTGTTGTCAAAGTGCACTACGATCTCTAAAAACTATATTTAAGTGGACTTGGACACAATTGACCGAGATATTACACCGTCAAAATACACCACGGTCCCCGGTAGACACCTTTCATCGGACCTGGACACAGTTGACCGAGATATCACACCATAGAAATACACCACGGTCCCCAGTAGACAATCTTCATAGGATTTGGACACAATTGACCTAGAGAATACACCGTCAAAATACATTACGGCCCCCGTTAGATACTTTTCATCGGACTTGAACACAATTGGCCAAGAGATTACACCATCAAAATACATATCGGTCCCCGGTAGACAGTTTTAGCGAACTCGGGAATGTTTGGCCGTAAAATTTAAAACGTTCCTGGCAAAATGTATATCATTGTCCCTGGTGGTCAGTTTTAGAGGACTCGAAAATTTTTGGCCGGAAAATGTAAAATGCTCCTGGCAATGTACATCATGGTCTCAGTTGGACAGTTTTCACTGGCCCTGAATTTTGAAAAGTTTCCGCCGAGTTGTATTCTCCCTGGTTTCACCGGAGTTAAAGATATTTGACACGTACCTTTATAAAAAGTTTTTCCAGCCAACCAGTGCAGAAGTTCAAATGGCAAACGTGGCAATCAAACCACACACAAACTATCTGTACGTTAATCGACCCAGAGGCAAGGGAGGAGTCAATAATGATACACTATGTGCATGTGAGGCGTCACCTACACAACATGTATCGGATGACAAACATTAAGCATCCGTAAGGGTGCGTGAAAATTTGAGAATACCACAAAATCTGTGCAAGCCGGCTCCATAACTGATATTGATGTGAGAAGTACAGAGCGTGTGACCCATCCTCATGATAACGTCGAGGGGAGGGGACTTGGAAACGTTTGACCGGGGGATTTAAAATATTTAGGCAAAGTTAAATGTTTCCTTAGTAGACAGTTTTAGCGGACTCGGTGACAGACGTTTGGCAAAGAAATTTAAGAAGTTAGGTCAATTTAAATGTAACCCCCGATAAAAGTAACTTCAGTGGACTCGGAAACGTTCGACCAATAAATTACACCGTCAAAATACATCATGGTCCCCAGTAAACAGATTTTAGCGGACTCGGAAATGTTTGACCAGGAAATTTAAAATATTTAGGCACAGTTAAATGTTTCCCTGGTGTTTTAACAGATCCGGCGACAAACGTTTGGCAAGGAAATTTAAGAAGTTACTGTCAAGTTAAATTTAACCCTGTTAGACACTTTTCATCGAACTTGAACACAATCGACCAAGAGATTACACTGTCAAAATACATCTCGGTCCCTGGTAGACCCTTTTCACCGGACTTGAACACAATTGACCGAGAGATTACACCGTAAAACCGCAGGACGACCACGTCGTTTCACCGGACTTGGATACAAATGACCAAGGAATAACATCGTCAAAGGGAGATGCTGCTCTGGTTTCAGGGGAAACAAAAATAAAACTACCGAGGAGAAAACACTGCATAATTGCTGTCCTTATAAAGAACGAATGTCACTGCTTGTTGTCTTCTTAGATTTACTCTTGTTCATGTTTTTGATGTGGTCAACTCCTCGTTAAGTTTAGTTTTGGTGTTGATCATTAAAATCTTTTTACTTGTGAATGCAGACTGCAGGTATTTAAGACAGGGTATATATTCTGATTGTTGGTATATCGAAGAAGCCGACACTGGAATAGAGCATGAGAACAGAGTTTTACAAGCAACTAACTACAACAAAAAGTCACATCTGAAATCTAAAGTGTGTAATCTCTGTACCTTTTTAACTTTACAAAAATACCCTACTGTCTCTTTCTCAGAACGTTAATTTAATTCAAACACGTTGGACCCGACGTTTAGCTGTGTCTAACACTTAGAATCAGTTCAAAGTGGGTCCAGATTGGACCTACAACTTCCGGTGTAATGTTATCAAAAGGGAGCGTTTCGCTTCCCTTGGAATAGGGGTATGGCTTTTTTTGTCTGTGTTTATAAGCCTCTTCTCTCCTTTAAGTTACTGTAATTAGTATATTGAGGTTTCTAAACAATTAAATGCATAGAAAGTTTCCCAAAGTAATCGAAATTGAAAGAATCCTGCTTTTATAAGCATGGTATTACAAGTATTCTTCAACGTCTTAAATTACATACACTAACCATAATAAAAAGCAAAAAGAATTCAAAAACGAGCGGTGTTTAGTAGCCCATCAAGGGTAAGTTTGTAAAACTATAAAGTTCTGCCGCGACTGTAACAAAATGATTTATCCAAAAAAAACGTAAGACAGTTCACGCATGCGGAGAAGTTTACTGTAAAAGCTGCGAAGCGTTCAAAGACCCCGCGCATCAGTGTTTCATGAGGGTAGATAGGAGAACACCGAAAGAGCTTAATTTTTTTGTTTATTTTCTTTGACTTGGAGACTCGCCAAGACGAGTCACTTCCCACGGGCCCTCAACAGAAAGTTCATAAAGTAAACTTGTGCGTTTCTCAACTGTACTGCTTTAAATGTATTAATGGGGGTGAGTGTGAAACTTGCTCGGAACGGCAAAGGGTATTTGAAAAAGAACCGGTAAAACAGTTTATGGACTATGTAATGGAAATTCTAACAAAATTTAAGGATGTTTGTGTAATTGCCCACAACGGGCAGGGTTTTGATTTCCAATTCATTCTACATCATAGAATATACTAAATTTACCCCAAAAATAACGCCTCGGGGAACTAAAGCTATTTTGATTGAAGTAGCAAACGTAAGGTTTGTGGACTCAATTAGCTACTTTCCCATGGCCCTCTCTGCACTCCCTAAAGCCTTCGACCTGTCTCCCGAGAAAAAGAAGGGCTACTTCCCGCATCTTTTTAATACATTGGCAAACCAAAATTATATTGGTCCTATGCCCGACAAAAAATACTATTGCCCCGAGTCTATGTTTGAAAAGAAACACGATGATTTTGATATATGGTATGACGAACGAGTCGCTGAAGACTACGTGTTTGATTTTCAAAAATAAATCTTGGAGTACTGTATTTTAGACGTATAAATCCTAGCTCAAGCGTGTATTAAATTTAGAGCCATGCTTCTTCAAGAGTGTAACGTAGATCCGTTTCCTGAGGCTATAACAATAGCCAGCGCATGTAACGTGGCCTTCCGCCGTAACTTCTTAAAAGAAAATACTATTGGACAGTAGTGGTGAAATGATGGTTTAACCCCAGAATCGGCGCTTTTTTCCCATGTTATTCTTATGGGGATCAGTTTTTGAGCCGACGCCCGATCCTACCCTACACAAATTTTCTTTTTGGCCCCTGCCTTATTTTCCCCCATTTAAAATTTGCATTAATTTTAATACATCCTTTGCAGAAATCCACGAGTTCAAAAATAACTCCACACTAAATAAACAACACATGTAAACAACTTAGAAGTTATTGTATAGTAGTGGGTAAAGGAGAAAGAGGCCCCACAATCGGCGCTTTTTCCCCATGTTATTCTTATGGGGAGCCGTTTTTGAGCCGACGCCAGCTCCCGCCTATAGAGCTCCCGCGCGTTGGCCAATACTAATGTCCAACCCTTGCCTATATTAAATATATTGTCCCCATCCCTCCTCTATATTTTTAAAAATTAATTTTCAAATTCTAAAAAAACTATCTTTGGTGTTTACTGTCCGATTTGTCTGCAATTTGGATATGTTATTGTCCTAGTGTTTTAATAAATTTCACATTTCCCAAATTCACCATTTCCAAATGTGTGTTAATACCTAAAATGTGTATGTAAAAAATAATATTGCACGACCAAATTGGAAATTTTTTTAATTTTTGCAGTAATTAAACTGCAAAAATGTCTTATTTTAGAGTTAAAAAATATGTTTTTATTATTTAAAAAAGATAAAATTTTAAAATTTTCAACCAAGGATATATATAGAAGCCCCAAAACCACCACCCTCATTCCAACAAAAAATGTTGACCTGTGCACAGTGCTCCACGTCTTACTCCAACAGAAGCAATTTATTACGCCATTATCGACTTGTTCACAAAGTTATTCCTAAAATTTGTAAAATATGTCATCAAATATTTGACAATAGCAATTTTAAAATGCATATGCTAGAGAACCACAATACTTGTAATGTGTGTAAGAGAGTCATCACCCGCGACAAGAAACGCCACCACCTACGATGTGACAAGCGACCCTATAATGTGTTTAAGTTTTACGGCGAGTCCGCGGATATATTAGACACTCTCCAATCTTGTCCTCTACCCATCAAATGGATTCTTATTAGGAGAGTAAAATTCATCAAACACTCAGTGGACAATAATGGTGATTTAATCATTGACAAAGAATGTATTGCTGATTTTCGAAGTTTAACTAATTTGTCAATTGAGAAAGCACAGCTAAAGACTCAAATTGAAAATTCACTTTTAAAAATCGATACATCCATGCACAAGTATCAAGCTCAAGGCAGTGGATGGATATATGACCGCACCAAATACTGGCAGTTGCATGTTTACAAATATAAGCCCCTAACTCCCAAATCATACATTCCCACGCCAGAAAATATAAAATCAAAACATGCTGTTTTAAATATTAAAAACACCGATAATAAATGTTTCACCTGGAGTGTTTTAGCAAGCTTAAGACCAAGGAATAGTAAACATGCAAATCGAGTATTTTACTACGAACCCTATGAGGGCCAGTTAAATATGACAAATATAAAATATCCAGTAAAAATATCTGACATTGATAAATTTGAAAAACAAAATAACATAAGTGTTAATGTATATGGAATTGAAGGAAAAACAATATATCCACTGAGAACAACTAAACTAAACGGCAATACTCACGTCAATCTGCTGCTTCTAAAACACGGTCAGAAATCACATTACTGTTTAATTCGTGATTTTGACAAGTTAATGTTTAATTCTACAAAACACGCCAATAAGAAATATTTTTGCAAGTTCTGTTTGCAACATTTTGGCACCAAAGATAAATTGGAACGTCACATAACATATTGTAAACCCTTTGATGCCCAAAGAGTACAAATGTCTAAAAAAGATACACTACAATTTACGAATTACAAATATCAACTTAAAGCTCCCTTTGTGATTTATGCAGATTTCGAATGTTTTATAAACTGCGGCAAACACACGCCTTCTGGATTTGCTTATGTTGTGGTGAGAGACTCTAAAATTATTTACGAAGAGTTGTACAGCGGTGAAAACGTGATGGATGTATTTTTTGAAAAGTTATTTAAAACCTATGACTTTATTAAAAGTCAGATGGAAGTATATGTTCCCCTTGTAATGACTCCAGAGCAAGAGGCATCCTTCAAAAACTCTAAATACTGCCACATATGCCAACAGCTGTTACTGGGTGATAAAGTGCGCGACCATTGCCATCTAACAGGCAAATTCCGAGGACCCTCCCACAACGCTTGCAATTTAAACTATAAAGTAACCAAGAAAATTCCAATATTCTTCCACAACCTTAAAAACTATGATGGTCATTTAATAATGCAACACTTGGGAAAACTCAATCGCAAATTGAATTGCATAGCCAAGGACATGGAAAAATATATATCGTTCTCTGTTGATGATTTGGTATTTTTGGATTCCTACAACTTTCTGTCTCTTCCCTTAAGCAAATTAGCTTCCAATTTAAATACATTTAGATTTATAGACAATCCACTACTACAACGCAAGGGCGAATTTCCATACGAATACATGACAGGACCAGAAAAGTTTTTAGAGACCCTACCACCCATAGAGGCATTTTACAGCAGCCTAACTAAAGAATGTATATCTCCTGCGCAATATGAACATGCTAAAAACGTATGGAATCATTTTAATATAAAGAATTTAAAAGAATATCACGATTTATACCTTAAAACAGATGTGTTGTTATTGGCTGATGTGTTTGAGACATTTAGGGACTTGAGTTTAAAGGATTATAAACTCGACCCTGTCCACATGTACTCACTGCCTGGACTAACATGGGAGGCGTGTCTTAGAATGACCGGCATAAAATTACAGTTATTTAGTGACATTGACATGCATTTGTTTATAGAACACGCCATTAGAGGTGGTGTAAGCATGATTTCCACGCGCTACGCTAAAGCCAATAATAAGTACATGGGCGAACATTATGACCCAAATCAAGAAAGCACCTATCTTGTATACTTAGACTGCAACTCGCTATACTCTACAGCAATGTGCGAGTCGTTGCCCGTTGATGGCTTTAGATGGACAAACGAGAAAGATTATAAAGCCAATAAAAATGAAAACTTTGGATTTATTTTGGAAGTTGATTTAAAATACGATAAAAGTTTACACGATTTGCATAATGACTACCCACTCGCACCAGAAAAAATGAATGGAAAATTAATACCAAACTTAAATGACAAAACCAAATATATTCTACATTATAAAGCACTAAAAAAATACGAAGAATTGGGTTTGGTAGTTACAAAATACCACAGAATCTTAAAATTCAGACAATCAAAATGGCTCGCGCCCTATATTAATTTTAATATTGAAAAGCGACAAAAAGCTGAACATGATTTTGAAAAAGACTTTTACAAACTGTTAAATAACAGTCTCTTTGGTCGAACAATTATGAACCAACGCAAGTTTCGTGATATACATCTTGTAGATGAGTCTATGTTAACAAAGTATGTTACAAAGCCAAGATTTGACTGCAGCAAAAAGTTCGATAACAACTTGCATGCTGTGCATTTAAATAAATTAATTGTAAAGTTTGATAAACCAATATATTTAGGAATGACCATTTTGGATATCAGCAAAGTAATCATGTATGATTTCCACTATAATTATATGTCAAAATTTAAGAATAAAAAGTTCTTAATGACAGACACGGATTCTCTGATGTATTCTATAGTAACAGAGGACTTTTACAAGGAAATACAATGTGACTTGGACCGTTTTGACACCTCTGCATATAGTAAAGACCATTTCTTATACTCTGATAAAAACAAAAAAGTTACGGGCAAGTTTAAAGATGAATTAAATGGTCAAATTATGTATGAATATTGTGGTTTAAGGCCAAAATTATACTCTTTCATTCCTCTACAGTGGTTATACGAAAAAGAAAAGCAAAATGAGCTAGAGGTTAAGAAGGCAAAAGGAGCTGACGGCGCTACAGTTAAACATCTCTTAAGACACCAACACTACTTACACTGTCTTGCAACCGGAGAAGATTACTACGAGAATGTTACAAGAATTAAATCCACAAACCACCGTCTGCAAACATTAACGATGAACAAAAAGGTACTCTCTTTTGATGACGACAAGAGGTTTATTCTAGATGGCATCAACACCCTTGCCCTTGGTCACTATAAAATTGGTCAAACATAAATCTGTATTTACCATTATTCTTTGGCCTTTCCTTGTCTATTACAATAAAGCCATATTTAGACCTGTCCCAGCATTGATGGCAGAGATTTCTAAATTGGTTAAATGAAAAATCATTTCCCACATGATTGTTATACACATGTTTTAAATTTAAATCGTCTTGTTTAAATAATATTAGGAAATTAACATTGTCACGTAAATGTTTGTTTACTTTACTGTAAGATTGACACAAGTAAAAACTGTTAATATTTTTGTGTCTGCCCATTGAGAAAAATTGTGTGATATTTGGACTATTTATGTCGTCAAATACAACTATTGAGTGTGATTCTACATCATTTGGTGTGATTTCACAGTTTGAATATGTGTGTAATTTAACTTCATCACACAGACGGAATATTTCAATTATTTTTTTATATTTTTCTTGTTCTAAAGATTTGGATATTATATATAAATTTGTAAACTTTAATCCTTGTTTTTTTACAATTAAGTTATAAATTACAACAGTCTTCCCCGAACCACTGGGCCCTATTATAAGACAGCGAATATTATTAGGAAATAGACCCAACTTCTTTGGTGTATTTTCTTTATGTGCAATTTTAAATTTGTTCTTTTGTTGAATAAATGACATTTTTTATATAATGGTGTATTTTCTTTATTGTGTTGATTCTTTGTTGAATAATTTTTTTATATAATAAAAATGGCAAAGAGAAAGTGTAAGAAGGGTAAGGGATTATTCTTAAAGCCATATAGAGGCCGTGGCTTGTTAAATACCCTTATAAACAACCTTCCTTTCCCACTCCACATCCCGTCGTATTCATATTGTGGTCCAGGAACTAATATACGTGAAAATTTAGCCAGAAATGTACCTCCAAAAAATAAGCTAGACTCTTATTGTAAAGAGCACGACATATTCTACATGAATAATCCTGATACAGCCGCCCGGAACAAGGCAGATATGAGATTAGCGGACCAGGCTTGGACTAGGGTTTCGGCAAAGGACGCCAGTCTGGCCGAAAAAGCAGCAGCTTATGCAGTGACAAATTTGATGAAGGCTAAGGCAAAAATGGGAATGGGATTAAAATTTAATAAAAAAGATGGACAACTTTCAGCTGTTAGAGGCAGCAAGAGACGTGCCTCACTTTCGAGGAGTGTACCTAAAAAACGAGCTAAGAAAACAGAGACCAAAAGTAAGAGAATGTGGAATTATTAATTTAGACAGTGACAGGGGCACACATTGGACAGCATATCGTAAAAATAAAGATATTGTAATATATTTTGACCCATTCGGAATACAGCCTCCAAAAGAGGTAATTGAATATTTTGTACCATCTAAAATCTACTATACAACTGATCAAATACAAGATTTAAACAGTTCCATTTGTGGAATTTTATGTTTATCATTTCTGAAAAATTTTAGTTTATAAAAATGGATTCATTTACTATAACATTCACAGGTACAGAGCCAGAGTTGAAGTCGGTGTTCTTTCCTCCTATAGAATTAAATGGTGATTATGTAATTGGACTGGTAGATTTTCAAAGTTATAATTCTATATTTAATGTTAAAAAACCTCTAAATACTTTGACATATTACAAAATGCACAAAATTACAACCCCAAAAGGGGAGGTTACAATTGACGAATTAAACCGGGCATTGGATGGTAAAGTTGAAGTTATTATACAAAATAAAGTAGCATTAATTAATACAAAAGTCAAACTTATATTTTACAAAGGCCTAGTTCCAAAATTAAATAAACTTAAAGACACAAAATTAACTATAGACGAGGGTGAGGATGTGTATTATTACGATCACAAAGCTCCAAATGTAATTGAAATTGCTGAAGGTACATACGAGGTGTTTGAGCTTGCGAAGGAAATTCAAAAGCAACTCCCAGATTTTGTACTTATAGCCGATAATAAAACTATGAAAGCCACATTACATTCTGGCCATGTGTTTGATTTTACAAAACCGTGTTTAGGGTCTGAATTATTGGGATTTAAAGGATTTTCTACTCCAGATATTGCGTTTAAATCCGTAAATAAAATCAACATAAATAATGTAAATGTGATTAGAGTAAAATGTAATATTGCGAATGGGTCTTATTTAAATGGTGACAAATCACACACCATACACAGTTTTTACCCAGAAGCCCCTCCGGGCTACAAAATTATTGAGGTTCCCAGAAATATTATATACTTCCCTGTAAATAAGAGAAGTTTAGATGTTGTTAGCATTACATTTGCAGATCAACACGACAAGCCAATTGACTTTAATAAAGAAGAAACTACAATTACTTGTCATATAAAAAAGATATGAGAATTTACAAGAACGGGCTGAGTGTGCAAAATGCCAGGTTTCTGCGATCAATTGGGTTGAAGTTAAAATTTTCTATTAATAAAAATGGAAGATTTTCTAGACGTTGCAGGAAAATTCCAATATGATGATAGCCTGGTTAAAATTACAAATCACTCCTATGTTCCACACAACACTTTAGCAATAAATAATTCCGATGAAATTCGAATATGCATAAATAATCAAGATTTACTAACACTCCCATGTAGGAGTTATCTGTATATTAAAGGAGAAATAGAGAATCATGATAAAGGACATTTTATAAATAATGCGTTTGCATTCTTATTTGACGAAATTAGATACGAAGTTGCTGGTAAAGAAATAGATATTGTAAGAAATCCGGGAATTTCCAGTCTTATGAAAATATTGTGCTCTTACAATAAAACAACTAAATTGTCAAATGCAGCATTTGATTCTGATGAAAATTTAAAAGAGTTCCATAAAAGCGGCAAGTTTAGTACTTGTGTCCCGTTAGAGCTGTTAATGGGTGTGTTTGAGGATTTTAATAAGGTTTTAGTAAATGTTAAACAAGAATTGGTGTTGAAAAGATCCAAAAACGACTTAAATTGTATATTAACAACATCTAATGCTCCAACTGGTGTCGATCCTATTCCTAAAATTACACTTAAATCGATTCAGTGGGTGATGCCGCACGTGGTACCATCTGATGGGGAGAAGCTTCAATTACAAAAGATGTTATTGCAAAATAAAAATTTGCAAATTGCATTTAGAAGTTTGGAGCTACACGAACTCCCATCATACCCCGAAACCAAGAGACATACATGGTCAGTTAAGACGTCTTCGAGTTTGGAGAAGCCCAGGTATGTTATATTTGGTTTCCAAACGGGTAGGGACAACAGTGCACGAAAAAGAACTGATGAATTTGATCACTGTAAATTGAAAAATATCAAAGTGTTTTTAAACTCTGAATATTATCCTTATAGTGATTTAAATCTCGACTTTGAAAATGGAGATGCCTCTAAAGCTTATGAGATGTTTGTGAGGTTTAGGGAGAGTTACTACAACACTGTCCCCGATCCTATGTTTAACAGAGCTGACTTTATAAATAAATATCCTCTAATTGTAATAGATTGTTCTAGACAGAATGAATCAATCAAAGAGGGGGTTGTAGATATTAAATTAGAAATTGAAACTGCAGAAAACGTCCCTTCAAACACATCTGCATATTGCCTAATAATACACGATAAGGTGTTTGAGTATAATCCTTTGACAAATGAGATAAATAAAATGTAAATAAAATGAAAACAAATATTCAACAAGAATTGGTAGAGTCTGCAAAACAAATAAGAGAAAAATATAGGGCGTTAAAACGTGGTAAATTTCTAGAGGCTGAAGAGAGGTTCCAAACATTCCAACCGTTAATAGAGCCTTTGCAAGAATTAAAAAATTTAGCCACAAAAACAGAGAGGCCAGTTCTCCCAATGATTTTAGAAAAGACCCCGTCTAGAATACCAAGAATAACACAAATAACACCACACAAATTAGATTTTGGTCTTTTAGCATCAGACTATTTAGGAAATTACCTTAGTAGAAGTAGTATGACAGACACCACATATGGTATTAGGCGAGAAGGAAATAAATTTTTTATTGGGAATCAGGAAGTTCAAATTGCCAATGATGATGTTACAGTTGGAGAAAAAATTTATAAAGGGACAAAGGGATTGTGGGAATTGTTAACTTTAAAAGAACCCGTAAACTATAGTCAGGCTGATTTGCAAAATTATAAAGAGATTTTGGAAGCTACAAATGCACATTTAAAGGGTTATAAACCGGGTGCGGCGATGTCAAGTAATAAACACACTAAATATCTAAATATAATTAAACCCCTGTTTAAGACTGTTGGTGAAGGTTTAAGGCAGGTAACTGGTAATAAAATAGACTATGTTTATTGGGACGATCCTAATGAGCTTGTAGATAGGTTAAGACTGCTTTGGTTAAGCCGATTGGCGGGAAATTCTGGAGTGGATAATGAGATAGATTCTATCATAGAAGAATTGAGGGAAAGTGGAATTGTTTATTAAATAAAAATATGATAGATAAATTTTATCGCGTATATAACCCGTATAGTAAACCAGAAGCTAGAAGTTTTAAAGAAACTACTTTAAATCTAAAAGATGATTGTTGGAATGCTTTAAATTATAAAATTAGTAATGTTAAAGGTGGGGAGTTTACTGACGATGTATCGACTTTGGGGCAGACGTTAACCAGGAAAGGTGATGCTTTTGTACAAGGTAATACTAAATATAAGTTTTTAGAATCCAAGAATAATAATTGGAACGCTAATAAACGCAAAATTACTAATGTTAAACGAGGTGAAAGCTCAACCGATGTACCCACATTAGAGCAAACTTTAATAAGAAAAGATGGTGTCTTTGTACAAGACAATAATAATTATGAATTTTTGGAATCGGAGGGAAATGTTTGGAATGCCAAAAAGCGAAAGATTAGTAATTTGTTGGCTGGTAAAGAAAGCGATGATGTTGTAAACGTCTCTCAAGTACCAAAAATGGATCTAAACTTTTGGGATTTTAATAATAAAAGGCTAGTTCGTGTTAAACCCGCTGTTGATGAGAACGATTGTGTTACAAAACATCAGACTGTGACTTTAGACGGTCTTAAATTTGATGGTAAAAATAAGCAATTAACAAACATTTTACCTGGGACATTGCCAAATGATGTGGCTGTTGTTAAGCAAATATTAACAAAGGGTGAGAAAAGCATAATAAAACAGGGGGATAAATATTATAATGTATTAACATTAGATGGCGATGTGTGGGATGCAGAGGACAAATTAATAAAGAATGTACCTGAAGGCAAAGATAGGAGTGATGTTTGTTTAATGTCGCAGGTTTTGAGGTATGACGATAATATTAAAACTTTTAGACAAGACAATATTAAATTTGATATTTGTTTAAAATCACACGCATTAAGGTTTAACAATAAAACTAATAAATTTATGCAAGACAATAATGAAATCGATTTGATGATGTACAATCCTAAATTGTTGGTTGCAGACCCTACATCTTTAAGCGGATTTAAGACTTTAGATGGAGGGGCATATTTGCCAAAAAACTATGTATATCAAAGAATGAGTGATGGTATGTTAATTGGTAGCAATGGAGGTGTTTTTGAAACGACAGAGACTGGCAGATACGTTAACATTAAAAATAAAGAATAAAAAATGGAAAAAATTGCTTACGAATTGCATAAGCCCGCGAGAAAGAACTTTGTTAGAAGGTCTTTTAAGGTGTTGGGTATAAACGAAACTGTTCAAATAGATTTAATAGATATGCGGAATTATGCTAGAGAGAATTCTGGGAATAAATATATTTTAACTTTAATAGACACATTTTCTAAAAAAGCTTGTGCTGCTCCACTAAAGAATAAAACTGGATTAGTAGTCACAGAAGCTATAAAAACTATTCTCCCAAAGGGAGTTAAAAATATTCAATCTGATAACGGAAAAGAATTTTTTAATGAACATTTTACCAAACTAATGAAAATTCTAAATATTAATCACTACCACACTTACTCTACAACTAAGGCGGCTATTGTGGAAAGGTTCCAGAGAACTTTAAAGAATTGGTTGTATAGAGAGTTTAGTGCACAAGGGAGTTACAAGTGGTTGGATTTACTTCCAAAGTTAATAAGGATATATAATAATAAAGTACATAGATCCATAGGCATGAAACCTAACCGTGTAAGTGCTAAGAACTCTAAAGACGTACACGAAAGGTTAGCATCTAAAGTACAAGTTAAAAAGCCAAAATATAAGGTGGGTGATAGTGTAAGGATATCTAAATATAAACATGTATTTAGTAAAGGATATACCCCCAACTGGACGGGAGAGCTTTTTACAATAGCAGAAGTTAAGAAAACAAAGCCTGTGACTTATATTTTGAAAGATGAGAATGGCAATATAATCAAAGGAGGATTTTATACAGAAGAATTGTTAAAGACTAAATATAAAGACATGTATTTGGTAGAGAAGGTAATTAGGAGGAAGGGTGATTTATTATATGTCAAATGGCTCGGGTTCCCAAGTAGCCAGAACTCGTGGATTTCTGCAAAGGATGTATTAAAATGAATTTTAGGGTCAAAATATGGCAAGAGTCAAAACGGAAATTAGGGTGCAAAAGTCAGTAAATAGTTGGCAATTCAACCGTAATAGTGAATTTGGGAAATGTGAAATTTATTAAAACACTAGGACAATAACATATCCAAATTGCAGACAAATCGGACAGTAAACACCAAAGATAGTTTTTTTAGAATTTGAAAATTAATTTTTAAAAATATAGAGGAGGGATGGGGACAATATATTTAAGGCAAGGGCCAACGCGCGGGAGCTCTATAGGCGGGAGCTGGCGTCGGCTCAAAAACAGCTCCCCATAAGAATAACATGGGGAAAAAGCGCCGATTCTGGGGTCTCTTTCTCCTTTACCCACTACTATACAATAACTTCTAAGTTGTTTACATGTGTTGTTTATTTAGTGTGGAGTTATTTTTGAACTCGTGGATTTCTGCAAAGGATGTATTAAAATTAATGCAAATTTTAAATGGGGGAAAATAAGGCAGGGGCCAAAAAGAAAATTTGTGTAGGGTAGGATCGGGCGTCGGCTCAAAAACTGATCCCCATAAGAATAACATGGGAAAAAAGCGCCGATTCTGGGGTTAAACCATCATTTCACCACTACTTTGGACTTATACCAAAATCAGGGTACCGACTTGCAGACAATCAGTCAGCCGTTGCTTTACAGTGGCTAACATGGGAGGAGGAGAAACGTGGAGTTCAACATGCGGGCCGGGGTAAAGAAGTGAAAATTAAAGGAATGAAAGTAGATGGGTTTGACGGTGAGCGAATTTATGAGTTTCACGGGTGTTATTGGCACGGCTGCCCGAAATGTTATCAATACAGCAGAGAAGAACCTCTGCCGGAGGATCCTTCAAACAGTTTGCATCTCCGTTACGAGAGAACCAAGTCCAAAATGGTAAAATTTAATAGCTATGAAGTTGTAGTAATGTGGGAGTGTGAGTTTAGAGCTTTGAAGAAGGACAATAAATTAAATCACCTGATCCAACTGTCCATTCTAAACACACTTCCACTTAATCCTAGGTAGGATGGGTAATACTAAAACGTATTGTAAATGTGAAGGGGGAGAATCAATTCAATATGTTGATGTATGTTCCCTCTACCCATATGTAAATAAATATTGTAAGTATCCCGTGGGTCATCCTACTGTTTACGTTGGAAATGAGTGCCGAAAGAGAGGTCTTGAAGTAGAGGGCTTGTTAAAATGTAAGGTTCTACCTCCTTACAACTCGTATCATCCCGTACCCCCCGCTAAAATGAATAATAAATTGTTTTGTGCAGAACTTGCGGGGAGACTTTAAACCAAGGGGAATGTTTTGATGATAGTGAGGAAAGGGCAATGGTAGGAACATGGACCATGGGTGAAATTAGAAAAGCTGTAGAGAAAGGTTATGTGATTTTGGACATGTATGAGTAGTGGGAGTATGAAGTCGCCACATACGAGAAAGGTGGACTTTTTACCGATTTTATTAATAAATTCTTGAAAGTAAAGCAGGAAGCTTCAGGGTATCCCGCTTGGTGTAAAACACAGGAGGATAAAGACAAGTATGTTTCTGATTTATTTGAGCGTGAGGGTATTCAACTGGACAAGGACAAAATTGCTAAAAATGGAGGACTCAGGTCAGTAGCTAAATTAATGTTAAATTCATTTTGGGGCATGTTTGGTCAACGCGAAAACATGACAAAACTTTAATTGTGAGAGACTCTAAGGAATTTTTCAAATTGTTAACTCAACCAGGAATAAAAGTAAAGTTTGTTGAAATAACTAACCAAGAGGTTTTATTAGTTAATTGGCAGAATGTTGATGACGCCAATGAGGCTCTAAGAACTGGAAATGTTGTAATTGCGGCCTACACCACTGTTGAATTCATGCAAGACTTAAACTTTATGAACACTTGGATGCCCTTGGAGGGCAGGTCTTGTATTATAGCATGGACTCATGTATTTATTTATACAGGGGAGGGCTGTACAGGGTCCCTACGGGAGATTACCTCGGGAAAATTACTGATGAGTTAGTAGACGAGTACGGGCCCGGCTCTTATATCGTAGAGTTTATTTCTGGGGGCCTAAAACTTACGCATACCTTGTTTGGTCAACCAAAAAGCAAAAACTAGAATCTGTGTGTAAAATCAAGGGCCTCGCCCTCAACCTAAAAACCTCCGAAACATTAAATTTTGAGCAGCTAAAGAAAAAAAAGATGGTCCTCAGTGAAGCTGCTGAAATACTAGAAATTGAAGAAAACAGAATCAGGAGAACAAAGAGACGAGAAGTCGTTACAGTAAGTGAAATTAAAAAGTTTAAAATTACAGGACCCAAGAGAAAATTTAATGATGATCACGATACCCTGCCTTCCGGCTTTAAAAACAAAGAGTTGCTTAACGGAGCTGCCACTCACGCGGGTACTGAGTGCATATACCTCTATTAACTCGTTCTGTTCTGAGACGCGGTACTGAACGGACGTGCCTGTGTCTTACCCTGTATTTCTCTCCTTGTAGAATGCCTGTTGAACATATTACACCCGCTAACCAGGAGGTGTCTCTTTTCCTTTTACACAAGTAGGTTAAATGAAGATACAGAATATGGCATTATATGCTTGAAGTATGAGTTCTTACTTGACGGTTCAATAAATGCACGGGAATGACCTTTGGTGTTTTCGGAGTATATAGTAGATAAGATAACGGAGGACTCCTCATCAATCACCTACATTGAAGTATTAATAATGCATTGTGATATTTCAAGAGATATATCGTTCATGCCCTTACCTGATTTAACGCCGAAGTTTTTTGATGATTACTTTAAAAATGTATTTTGTAGTGTTACGGAACTGCCTGTTTTTTAAATCTTGAAGTATCATCACTCATCCATTTTCCATGACGCTACCATCGATAAAGGTAGCACCTTTCCCTATGGAGCAGCGTTACTCCTGTATATACCAAATGTCACTAGTACAGTTACATCATTCTGCTCCAAGTCGCGGTACTGATTAGACGTGCTTCTGCGCTCCTTTTTCCTGTACTATTGAGTAAATTGTGACATGGCTGCCAAGTTCTATACATTCAATAACAAACCAGTATTGGTTCTGTTTGATAATGAAGGAAAGCCATGGTTTAAAGCTAAAGACGTAGCTACTGCTCTAAAACATGTTAATGGCTGGAGTGCAGTTCGGAAACATGTAGATGATAGCGATAAATTAACTGTTGGTAGTTTTTCTGACGCCCAAAAACAGGGCGTTGGGCCTATTGAGAAAACAACGGTTTTCATAAACGAAGCCGGATTATGTTCTTTGATGTTAAAATCAACTACTCCTGAGGCAAGGCTGTTAGTAAGAAGTTTGTTGCCGGAGAAGTTTTACCTTACTTACACAAATATGAAAGATGAAAGTTCACTTTAAATGTATTTTTTCTTTAAAATCACAAGTTCCCACTGTATGTGTGTGTGTGTGTGTGTGTGTGTGTGTGTGTGTGTGTGTGTGTGTGTGTGTGTGAATGAAGGTCCCTGGCGCGGGTGACGAAAAGCCCCGTAAACCTGTATGAAGGTCACTGGCGCGGGTGACGAAAAGCCCCGTAAACCTGAATGTGTGATGAAGGGTTTAGTAGATTGAGGGCCTGGCTAACACCCAGGTTACTTCTTGGAACAGTCCGCACGGTGGGACTTGTAAAAAATAAAATAAAATAAACAATAAAAGGAGGTAGCATTTTGTTATGGAGTGGTTACCACTGTGAGAGGCGATGGTTGGGGCCTCTCACCCCAGAGGTTAGGCCTCCAGGGGAATCTCTGGGTAACCAAAAAGAACGCGCCGACGCTCCTACGGCCTAGCCTAAAGGCTTACCGTGGTGTGGAAACGTGAGCGTTCAAAATTATTTCACCGGGGTTAGGAGTGTTTAGCCGATAAATTTAAAAAGATCCCCGTTAAGGTGAAATGTAACACATTATAATGTAGCTTCAGCGGAGGCAGGAGTAAATGACCGAGAAATTTAAGAAGTTTCGGTCAATTTAAATGTAACCCCCGATAAAGGTAACTTCAGCGGACTTGGACATAGTTGACCGAGAAATTACATGAACAAAGTACCACACGGTCCCCGGCAAGCAGGTTAATAAACCCGTGGAGTGGGGTTATCAGTTTCTTGCCTGTAGTTTTCTGCTGGTTTTTACAAGCCTCTTCTCTCCTTTAAGTTACTGTAATTAGTATATTGAGGTTTCTCTGTCTGGCTTGACTAGAGTAGTGTTGTGTTTGTATTCAATTGTTTGATCTGGTAGTTTACAGTAAAGGAATTAAACAAACCCTGACTTCCATGTGTCAGGCGTAGTGTTGTATTTGTATGTGCTGGGTAACAGTAATCTTACTTTCTATTCTTGATCTTTAATGCGGTTTTGGTTAGAGTAGTGTTTTCTACCTTCCTTAGAGTTAACTTTTGGTAACTTGTAGTTCTGATTTGACTTGCATAGTTTGTGTGTTAGTGTTTTTCTGACTTGCGTAGTGATAGAGGTACCGTGTCACGGAGTGCCCGGGGTCCTAGACGGTGGAGACTCGATGGATCTAGGCTGAAACACTGGCCGCAGGGAAACGTTTGACTTGGAGGTATCTGACCGAAGGATTTAAAACGTTGCAGGCCAAGTACATCAAGGCCCCCGGGGCAGTTTTTAGCGGTATTGGGTACGATTGGTCAAGTTATTACGCCGTCAAAATACACCACGGCCCTGGCAAACAATTAAACGGACTTTGAAATATTTTGACCGGGAAATTTAAATGATGGGAAAATAAAATGTACTCACACAAGTGCAGCTGTTCAACAATCCTCCAGCCACAGGCCTCTGGCAATTGCAATATATGAGTGGTTGAATCGGTCGGCTGGTAGAATACCCGAGCGGGACTTTAAACTGTTACCGCACGTTTGCCTCGAGAGCTTGAGGGTGCCATCTCTGTCAAACAAGAACAGAATTGTAAACAATCCGTGGTTTAAAGCAAAATATATTGCTGGGATTTTAGAATATAAAAATATGGAAACGCTAATAATAGCAGTTTTAGTTACAATGAAAAAAGAACAATATTTATTAATGAATAATGTATCCGTCTTTTATAATCTCATTTACTTATCGTAATGCATTATTCGCAATACCTCCTTCCTTCCCAACGGTATTATGGACTGCAGTGCTGAATTGTAGTTTTTTCTGTGCTAAAATATAATATTGTGTTGAATAAGGTAGGGGGCATTTATTTTTACAATGTTGTCAAGTAATTTATTGTCAGAACAGATTTGTTTAAGAAAAAGTTTAGTTAGGCTAAGCGGAGTGTTCATCATGAAGTGAGCTTGACTGGTTCAGGATGAGCAGAGTTTGTGTGTTGAAGGGAGTTGGTGATTGACCAATCGTCACTCCACAGTAATTCTAACTCTAAAAATCCACCGTCTTCATGTTTTTGGCATTATAAAACTTTCCTTATTATGTTTACTTTCAGTTTATTTGGTGAGGTATGTTGTCTTACCTCCCAAGCGATACTGTCCAGCGGAAGCTTAACACTTTTAGAAGTCTCCGACAAAGGTAAATGATTCCCCAGGGGAGGTAGAAACCTCTAACTAATAATATAGATAAATATCTTACCTTAACAGCGACAATCTCTCCAAGATGGTGTTGTGATGACCCCGCAAGCATCACAGTGTAAAACCAGATTAAACTCTTTAGGATCTGAGAGAGTATCTGGCATGGTATATTTTATACAATGAAACAGTAAACACCCTAAAGTGAAGTAATATAGGCGCTGTGGTCCACTGTAGGTCACCACTGTCTTTCACTGTAGGTTTGGGCTCAATACTTAAAAGCTGATGTTTGTTTAGAAATGCACTACATATATGTTCAAGACACAGAGTGATGGTACCATAGACACTGCCTGGCTATATAATCGCCACCACTCCTCTCGGATTTATTCTGGGTTGTATTTTTCTTTGTTCTATTACAGCTTAGTTTGTAGTTTAAAAAAATTCCCCCTGTGGGAGTTTGCCTTACTTAGCCTAGATCATGCTATGTTCCCTGCAATGTCCTTTGGGAGATTTTTGGGGGCATAATTCAAAGCAACGCTGAATAAATTACCAGCAGTGACACGTTTAGAGTAGATGTAGCACGGATAAACATTCCAGTAGGTAAAGGAAGGGCAAGACCCGACTTTTACAATACCTTTGATGAAGAATGTAAAGAGGGAATCGAACCCGGGGCCTCCTGAACCGTAGTCCAAGACGCTAACCACTAGACCACCGCGTTCCCCCCGATTATGCTGCGAGATTTAAGGTATTTATTAGTACCCCTTCAATTATTTTGATACTTGCCCGCAGTACAGAGGTTAAGTTTTTTGTAAGATGTAAAGGATGTTAACAGGTACATACATACCAAATTTCATTAAAATCGGCCAAGCCGTTCTTGGGATATTGATTTTTAAAATATAGCTCCTTCGATCTTTTGATACTTTCCCGCAGTACAGAGTTTAAGTTTTTTTTAAATAGTAGCGAAGGTTAACAGGTACCTATATACCGAGTTTCATTAGAATCGGCCAAGCCGTTCTCAATATATTAAATTTTAAAGTTTTACACCCTCCATCATCCCCTAAACAACCCTCTTCTACCCTCAAACAAAATTGAAGGTTAGAGGATGTTAACAAGTATCCACATGTCAAGTTTCAATTATATCGTCCCACCCGTTCTTAAGATATTGATTTTTAAAGTATGACTCCTTCAATTATTTTGTTACTACCTGCAGTACAGAGTTTAGGTTTTTGTAATATGTAGCGGAGGTTAACAGGTACATACATGCCAAGTTTCATTAGAATCGGCCAAGCCGTTCTCGAGATATTTAATTTTGAACATTTGCCCCTTCATTTTTTGAGATGCAACCCGCAACATTTTGGTTAAGATTTTTCATATGGGTAGCTACCCCCCTGGAGTGCCTACACTACGTAGTAGGCAGTTTTCTGGGGTCAGAATGACCCTAGGACTTACCGTTTTCGAGATATTAGCGATTTTTAGTTTTTTTGCAACACTTTCTTGCGATATATACATGTAATAGTTTTATATTTTGAGTTAGCGGTACTTTCTGGTATATATACATGTAATGGTTTTATATAATGGTTTGGCGGTACTTGCTTGCGAAATATACATTGCCATAGGTTGGTAACACATCGTAGCGTGACGTAATATATACATATAATAATTTTAGATAGTTTGACATAATATATATACATATATATATATATATATATATACATATAATAATTTAGGTTTATAGGTAGCGTTTAGAGTGGCAACACTGGCTAAGTGAGGTTAGATAGCCACTTACCTTTCTGGTGATGGTATATTATACACTATTATGGTACGTATATGATTATACTCTGTGGCGTTATATATGGTACATATATATATATATATATTTATGATTATACACTGTAGCGTTATATACGGTATATTTAATTATGTATGGTACATATAATTAGGTGATGGTATATTATACGCTATTATGGTACATATATGATTATACACTGTAGCGTTATATATGGTACATATAATTATATATGATACATATAATTACGTATGGTACATTAGCTCTGCTAAGTTGGTAACACTTTGGAGGGAAGAAAGTGAGGTTAGGTTTGGCGCCAATTTTTTTTTTTTGGCGCGCAAATTTGGCGGGATAATTTTCTTCTTACTCTTTCCGGAATAACGCGCTCTAACCACTATGCCATTTCCGGTTTTAAATCACTGCCTAGACTACTTTGAAACTCCATAACCCCAAGTTAAAATTTCAAATTTTCAAATGAGATTTTTAACAAAATAAAAATTTTTCTGGGTTGAGGTTTT
This sequence comes from Allygus modestus, assembly GCA_963675035.1. Classification (NCBI taxonomy): domain Eukaryota; kingdom Metazoa; phylum Arthropoda; class Insecta; order Hemiptera; family Cicadellidae; genus Allygus; species Allygus modestus. The sequence goes on from OY776112.1 coordinate 7,419,831, forward strand.
TACCAATCGAATTTTTAGGTCCAAAAGCCCACAATTTCCAAAGTGTTAACAAAATCGTTCCACTGGATTCTGAGATACGTTTTGCAAACAACACTGCTCGTATTAGAACGTATAACTTACATAATTTTTTTATAACTTGAAATTATTATATGAGTGCAAAATCTATTTGAAAACCTCATTTATTTACAATGATTCTCTTTTTGCAACTTTAAGTTATTTGCCAGACCAGAAGAGATGGAAAATTTAATATACTGTGACCACCCCGTGGCGCGTTGTTATTGGCACAATAAGTCCAAGATTTCCCAAGTCTTTTGACCGACATCGGAGCTCTTGGCAATTTTTTCCATATTTTATGATAGAACTAAATTTGTTTAGTTTCACAGTTGTTTGGTCTGCAAATAATAGTATTTTTAATTTGGTTTCAACTTCACCAAATTAATTTCATTTAATTTTGGCTTCCTTGGTAATCGATTTATACAAATGAGATTATATTGCGATGGCCCAATTTTATTTGAGAATGTTACAACTTTACTGTCATTCTGTAGACTAGTGTTATATTTCTTTTTACTCGTGTAGATTACCATATTTGTTCTAAGAAATATTTATGGGTGTGACATAATTCTAAAAGTATTTGTATGATGGGATTATATCATGGCCTGTACCAAAGGAAATCTAATGTAAAAATTACATTTTCTGTTATTATAGATTTTCATGTGGTGGACGATTTTTGTTGTTTATTGAGCAAAGAAATTTGGATGTGAACCATATCTAGTTTTTAAAGATTCCTTATCTTCTAATCTGAATATTGTGCCAAATCGTACCAGGAACTTTTAGAGATTACAAATCTAACAACCATAAACCATATACTTGAATGAAAGGTCTCGGTGAGCAAATTGGAGGATAGGTTAGTTTTTCATTCTACCCCCACACCCTCCGTAGGTTATAATTTAAATAAAAAAGTCAAGTTAAAAAAAATTTTAAATACTCGAATTCGATTAGCTGTGCGATTTTTACTTTCTCCCCCTATACATAGTATATGGAGAAAGTATTGTTTTCGTAAAAATTTTCGAATTTGAGTTGTCAGTGGAAATATTCGTTTTGGTGCTCCCTGAACCCAAAAAAGTGGTTTTTACGTGATGTCTGTCTGTGTGTGTGTGTGTGTGTCCGTGTGTGTGTGTGTGTGTGTGTGTGTGTGTGTGTGTGTGTGTGTGTGTGTGTGTGTCTGTGTGGATGTGTACAGAGCTAGAGCCCTAACCTATGGGCCGATATTTATGAAATTTGGCGTGTAGGTACTAATCCACGATATCTCCAGGCATTTTTTTCATTTTTTTGAATTTTTGATTTTTAAGGGTAATTATCCCCCAAAAACCGCCAAAAAACATGAAAAATCCAAATTTCTCAAAAACGGCTCTAACGATTTTGATTAAACTTTCGTGGTTTGTAGAACTTTAGGTTTCCAACAAAATGACACCACCCGCATTTCTGGAAAAATGCGGGTTCAGAAATTACAGGACTTAAAACATCAAAAATTCAGTTTTTTGGATTTTTCATAAAAAATCATAAATGTTAAAAAAGATTACTATTCACCATTAAAAAGAGCTCAAAAAACTAAATAAATTAGTATTTTAAATTACTATTCTACGATTGCTAGTTGCGGAGAAAATTGAAATTTTCATTTAGCGGTAAACACAGTACGTTGTCCAATGTTATTCTTATGGGGAATACAAAAATAACTATTTCTCTCTTATTTACTGATCAATTTCATTTGATATGCAGGTCAAGTTAGCATTGACCAACAGATGATGTTCGAAATGTGTTGCTATTTAACCCCTGGGGGGGGCAAGGGGGCATTTCCCCTCTCAAAACTACTGTGTGTAGCAACGGACTCTATAGTGCCTCCAAAAAAGCAATTTGGGTGGATATTTCTGAAAAAAACTATTTTAGACAATTTTCTGTACATTCATCTATACTTCATATTCTATATTTAGTAAATAACAAATATTTTTGTCATTAAAGTTTGGCTAAAAGGGAGAAAGTATGTGTCAGTTTCCTGATACCGTTTATTAAATCTGTTACAGTGTGCGATCAGATTTACACTAATAATACTATATTTTTGGCGACCATATACTACGTTTCGAAAAAACCCAAACGTTTCAGCCATATTGCAATGGTATTTCTCAAGGCAAAAAACTCTCGAAATATAATTTTCCCTTATTGCTAAACAGAAACGAAAACACTCTTCGGGATTTGATGTCCAAAAGATCCTGTAATTATATAAACTTAATCAACAACTTGTGGGAGCATAGAGAGGTAGTTTTAAAACTGACAACGCTTGATAAAACCTACAGAAAAGAACTTTCAATCATTTATTGTATCCGAGAACAAGTTAAAGGAACAATAAAGACACACGAGTAGAAAATAAAGGCGCTGAATCGACGGGTCGGGACATTGTGAGACATGTTGGAGTTATAGCTCGGTTTTTCGCGGTCATATACAACCCCCACTGTAGTATACATGGTGATGGATGAACCCCACGATCCACAGAAAGAATCGATGGCATGTTCTTTTCCTTTAGTCAGCCGGAAGCCATACACATAGTCGGGCAAGGTTAGTTGACATCTTTATTGAATTATTTGGACTATGTTTTACCAGACAAATTTTTATTTGGCTAAGTAAAAGTTTGAATAACGAAATTATCCATTTTTCCGTAGTACTATCTACACGTAAGAAATATAATGATACGAGTTTTTTTCATTATCAATTTTTATTTTTATGAGTCTAAATAACAAAATTAATCGAACTTATAACTAAAATTAGAATATTATTTGTTTCTATAGTTTATTATTTTATTAACATAATTTTTACGAAACTTATTTATTATTTTTATAATATAAATAATCCTTCACGCTTTGCTTAAAAACCGAAATAGTTTTGGTAATGAGTAAGTTGACATCTAAATTTTGAACATACTGTTGAATAATTTAAATTATTTAAGTCCACAATGTACTTTAACAATATATAACGTTCTTTGAGTTAATTTATAGGTTAGTTCGTGTTGATTTCGTCGAAGTTGGTGGCCGACGTTTCGGATATATTACAATATCCATCTTCAGGGTGCCGTGAATTAACAGTGCAAACTTACTAAAAAGCTATAAAGTTACTAAAAAGTTGACTGAGTGAACGTTTTAGTAAGATTGCGGAACTAATTCACGTCCCCTAAAGATGGATATTGTTATATATCCGAAACTTCGGCCACCAAGTTTGTCAACATCAACAGGAACTAACACGGAAATTAACTACAGTATTGTATCTTCTTCAAACCGTGAAAATCTACACAGTAATAGTAAAATTGTAGGAAGATTTAGCTGCCTGTAGAGGAAATTTCCACCAATAGGATGTGTATACAGTAAACATTATTATTTTTTATTTCATTGTGTGGTGAAACTAAGGAAATGTTATGTCTATTAATTTATTGTTTTCATAATAATTTATTCTAATAAAATCTTGATCTTTAACCCTGAAGATTTTTCTATATTTTCCGATTTTGGATATCTTGTTATGACTCCTAAATGTGAAAGAGTCATATCGTACATTTTGCTGTCTAATAGGTTTTTGCAAGAATAACACCTTCAAACGTGAAGGGCGGATTCAAGATGAGTAGAATCAAGATAAGGTGGATCAGACGCGACTTTATGCGAGACCTCCACCACTATATATCACATGTACTGATGTATTTTTGTTGTGACAGCTGTAGTATTGTTTTCTTACAACGTCCAATGTATTAATCCCTATATGTAATGATGCAGCGGCCTGCTCTGGTGACGTCGCATCTGGCCTACCTCTACTCATCTTGCGGTGGATTTACATAATATATTCCAGAACCAGAGATACAAAACCTAATTGTAAAATAGTTTTATCATTAACATGTAGGTTTTATTATGATCTATAGTAGTTCATTAAAAGTATCTAAACAATACAGAACTTGGGTGTGTGGTAGTCATAGTATTTCCTTTGTTTACTATTCTTTGTTTGTGATGGTGAGTTTATGTTATTTCAGAAATTATTGCGGACATTTCCCTCCACAGTTTAGAGAAAAAAGTTTCACGTTTCGGAATATGGAATCATAACCCTTCTTCAGGTGACATGTATTCAGGTATTCGGATCAGGTACCATATTCCGAAACGTCGTGAAACTTGTTGTTCCCTAACCAGTGATGGAAGATTTCCGCAATAATTTATTAAATAACATTGTAAATTTTTTTAATAAAACGTGTTTTAATCCAGTCAAACAACTTCAACTCGGATCATCATTTCAGCTGTGGGAGCTTGAGCGAGAGAAGCGCCTCATCTTGGAGGGCAAGATGGGCATTGACGAGGCTCCCTACATCGCAGACCACCCCGTCTTCGTCGTCTCCAAGATGACCAACTCCATCTTGGAAGAGAAGAAGATGAAGGTTTGTGATCACTGCTGAATCGGTTGTCGTGTCCTCTTGATTATTGCTTATGTCCATGTAAGATGCATTTCAATCATTCGTTTATTATAAGTGTAAGTGTCTACTGAGTTTGATGATTGATGATTTCCATTCAATGTGTATCGCATTCACCTGTTCATGGTCTGTGAAAGTGTCTATTGTTGGATTTTTTAAAGGTGATAATGTTTAGTTAAAGAATGTGAGTAAATTTATGATATAATAAATGTTCTTTAACACTTTAAAAAGTCAAATACCTCAAGTTCATCTAATCTTCCCAAATCGGGGCGGCTTGAAAGCACCCCGATAGGTGCTTTTCTTCTTCTTTAAATATGCTGCTTGAGCGATAGGTCCGTTCCAGAAAAACCAAAGGCATCATTAAAGCGAACTCAGGAGTGAGCTTATTGATATTGGACCCCAGAATAGTAGTGGTGAATTAGGGGGGAGGCATCACTTCCGGCGCTTTTTCCCCATGTTATTCTTATGGGGAGCCGTTTTTGCACCGACACCAGCTCCCGCCTATAGAGCTCCCGCCCGCTGGCCTATATTAAATATACCCTTGCCTTAAATATATTGTCCCCATCCCTCCTCTATATTTTTAAAAATTAATTTTCAAATTCTAAAAAACTATCTTTGGTGTTTACTGTCCGATTTGTCTGCAATTTGGATATGTTATTGTCCTAGGCAAGTGTTTTAATAAATTTCACTTACATTTCCCAAATTCACTATAACGGTCAAATTAAAAAATATTTTTGAAAAATACTATAGTGCCAATTGCCAACTTCTTTATTTACTGTTCGATTTGTCTTCAATTTGGATGTGTTATTGTCCTAGGCAAGTGTTTTAATAAATTCCACGTACATATCCCAAATTCACTATTACAGTCAAATTAAAAAATATTTTTGAAAAATACTGCCAATTGCCACCTTCTTTATTAACTGTCCGATTTGTCTGCAATTTGGATATGTTATTGTCCTAGGCAAGTGTTTTAATAAATTTCACTTACATTTCCCAAATTCACTATAACGGTCAAATTAAAAAATATTTTTGAAAAATACTGCCAATTGCCACCTTCTTTATTAACTGTCTGATTTGTCTTCAATTTGGATATGTTATTGTCCTAGGCAAGTTGTTTAATAAATTCCACTTACATATCCCAAATTCACTATAACGGTCAAATTAAAAATTATTTTTGAAAAATACTGCCAATTGCCAACTTCTTTATTAAATGTCCGATTTGTCTGCAATTTGGATGTGTTATTGTCCTAGGCAAGTGTTTTAATAAAATCCACCTACATTTCCCAAATTCACCATTACGGTCAAATTAAATAATATTTTTGAAAAATACTGCTAATTGCCACCTTCTTTATTAACTGTCCGATTTGTCTGCAATTTGGATATGTTATTGTCCTAGGCAACTGGTTTAATAAATTCCACTTACATTTCCCAAATTCACTATTACAGTCAAATTAAATAATATTTTTGAAAAATACTGCCAATTGCCAACTTCTTTATTAAATGTCTGATTTGTCTTCAATTTGGATATGTTATTGTCCTAGGCAAGTGGTTTAATAAATTCCACTTACATATCCCAAATTCACTATTACAGTCAAATTAAAAAATATTTTTGAAAAATACTGCCAATTGCCAACTTCTTTATTAAATGTCCGATTTGTCTGCAATTTGGATATGTTATTGTCCTAGGCAAGTGTTTTAATAAATTTCACATACATATCCCAAATTCACCATTACGGTCAAATTAAAAAATATTTTTGAAAAATACTGCCAATTGCCAACTTCTTTATTAAATGTCCGATTTGTCTGCAATTTGGATATGTTATTGTCCTAGGCAAGTGTTTTAATAAATTACACTTACATTTCCCAAATTCACTATTACAGTCAAATTAAAAATTATTTTTGAAAAATACCGCCAATTGCCAACTTCTTTATTAAATGTCCGATTTGTTTAAAATTTAGATATGTTATTGTTGTAGGCTAGTGTATATGCACCATCCACATTTCCCAAATTCACTATTACGGTCAAATTAAAAAATATTTTTGAAAAATACTACCAATTGTCAACTTCTTTATTTACTGTCTGATTTGTTTAAAATTTGGATATGTTATTGTTGTAGGCTAGTGTATATGCACCATCCACATTTTACAAATATTGCGGTTAAATTTTTAAAAATTTGGATAAATACTGCCAATTGGCAACTTCTTTATGGTCTGATTTGTTTAAAATTTATATCATTATTCTAGGCTAGTGTATATGTACCATCCACATTTGACAAATTAACTATAATGGTCAAATTTAAAAAATATACTAACAATTTCAAACTTCTTTATTTATGGATATGTTATAGCTCTTATATAGGTAACAAGACCACACTACCACACGTTCCACTACCCATTTGTCTTTTTTGTTTGTTTATTTTGCTGTAATCCCAAAACTGACTGTTTATTGTCCGATTTGCCTACACTTTGGATATTGTCCTAAGCATTTATTGTTTGATTTATTTTTGGATATGTTATAGCCCCCAACTATATCTAAAATTACAATATTATTTCCACCTATAATACTGTTGTTTGTTTTGCCGCAACCTAAAAACTAACATTGGTATTTGTGTTTTTACAAAACTATATTTTGTAAATTACTACCAATAACTCCTTTATTTACTTTTCGACTTGTTATATCCCCCTATATCTAAATTTACCGTATATTTTGTCCCTTTAGTGCTGTTTTGTCGTAACCAAACTTTGGATGCAATATATTACTGGCCATTGCATAAGTAAATACCCCATTTCCAAATTCACTATTACGGTTGGATTAAAAAAAATAAATACAAGCTTATTATATACATCCAGCTGATAAGTAATATATATCCACATTTATGGTCAGAACAAATTTTGGATATGTTTTAAGCCAATGCGATAACAAAAAATAAATTTTTAAAACCCAAAACAACTAATCTTTCTTTGTGCTTGTTTGGAGTAGTCTTTATTTTATCCAACTTAATTTTGTAGTTAAAATCAAACTTCCCACATTCTAGCTCCCTTTCCAGCCAGGGAGACATAAAGGTTACGAATATTTTCAAACAATATATCTTTTTCTACCCCTATGTTGGACTTGTTTAATAGCGCACCATATTCCAAATCCTCCAGTCTACTACATTCTTTAAATTTAACATTGCCTTTAATATCTTGCATCTCTATGTCTTCTTGTCCATTGTTACGGAAACTTTCTATTTTTGGAATTGCCATAAAATGTTGCGGTTCCGTTAGTGTTAAAGCTTGCAAGTGGCTCGTTGGTAGGTAGATAAATAATGTCCAAATCACCACTGCACGGCAACACGCCTTCCCTATTCTTATTTATCTCTATAAATACAGTTTTACAGACACCTTTAACATAGTATACACCCCTCCATCCTTTTCTGCCAACACTCCCACAAACTTGTTTACTACAAACGCATACACATAATGCTCGCAGGAAGTAATCTTTTAATTTATCCTCTCTTTCCCTTATTTCTTTAGCCAACTGTACATTCCTCTGCAACAACTGTTTTGTAATTGATTGGCAACTTTCACCCACATGCAGAGGTACAGCATAGAATGGAGCATTTTGAAAGTACCGTTTGTTGTCTTCTATTAGACAAACCCTTTTACCAAAACCTCCACAATAGATTGTTGCCTCTAACCTTGTTATTCCATTCTCTCTAGCTAGTTTAGACGAGAACGTTTCTTTTAGTCTCGCATCTGGACAGTTTACAAAGTTTATTATATGGTTTCCTATACTTTTAATTACTCCAGGACTTGTAATCTGGCATATAAATTTATTATATATTTTTACCCTGCTATTTACATTAAACCATGTTAAACAGTCTTTACTAACATTATCTACAATAACATTATGGGGGTCCATTCGCCCCCCTGGTAGCAAAAGTTAAAGTTTTCTGTAAGATATTGGCACATTTCCTCTTTATTAAATATTCCAACCAAATCTAGTGTTATATCGAAATCCATAAGATAGTACATTTCTTTTTCCAGATCTTGCAGTATCTTTGGAAGGTCTTCCAACAAATCCTTAATTTTAACATTTGCAAGCTCTATTTTATAGGGAATTGCTATAGGATCATCATACTTTTGTTTAATTTGGTCAATATCTTTCTTTATTATTTGTAACACATCCTCGCTTTGGGAGAATGGTAGTTTGGCCACAACACCATGTCGAGCTAAAGAGAACTTTTTAAATATTCCTCATAAGTAGCTATTAAACGAGCCACATATTTCCTTCTTAACTTTAAATTTATTCCGAACGTCCCCATCACAATCCGCAACATTGGTTATCTTAACTAACATTATGTTATCACAAAACGCATCCGTTATAGATGTTAAGTTATTTAATTTTGGTTCACCCTCGCAATAGTTTATATGTCTGTAAGAAGGTTATTATTACGTAGATTTTCTAATAAAAACCATATACCAAATCTTTCGTTAGTAGGTTTAATACAATTCCCCAATAAATGGCCAACAGAGTACATTTCTTTTATACAAAAGTAGCGGAAACATGTAAACAGGACAGATTACACCATAGGCATATAGAGGTTGTAAATATATGGATATTGTATATAAACACAGGCGAGCGGTAAGTGTAACATGTAAGTGGACACCCACATGCAAATATGGAATACCCCCAAATTCGACTAATTAAGTTTATAGTCTCAATATAATTAACATATTAACATTAGTACCCAAATTGTCGAAATTCTATAATTCTATTCTTAGTCCTTGTATTAGGTTTTGTACTATTAAACCCAACACCCCGTGCAGTAGAGTAATATATGTATTTAATATGCACATTCTACAAGACCCATACATCTGTTGTATAAGCAGCAGAATAGACGTCTCATTGTGTTGTTGTAAAGTAAAACATAAATTGTGCTGGATACAACCGGCCAGATATTAGACAGGAAATGTGTTGGAAGTGTATTGCCAAAGACAAACACCACATAGTGCAGCATGTAATCAATCCACCACTATTTAGTCAGTATTGGTACAACATCCGATATATTAGCCAAACCCACAATCAAACTTGGAAAACAAACAGTAAAAGATAAATATTATAGTAACAGAAATAGTAAGAGTATAAGGACATAGTAATATTTAAAGTTTATAAAACAACACAAATGCAGACACAATAAATAACACACTCCAACACATTTGGACACAGGCACAGATACTGGTTTACATCCATTTAACACAATTTACAAACTATTTTTGTGTCAGTTGACAGAATGTGTAAAGTTGTGTAAAATGGTTGTAAACCAGTATCTGTGCCTGTGTCCAAATGCGTTAGAGTGTGTTATTTGTTGTGTCTCTGCATTTGTGTTGTTTTATAAACTTTAAATATTAGTATGTCCTTATACTCTTACTATTTCTGTTACTATAATATTTATCTTTTACTGTTTGTTTTCCAAGTTTGATTGTGGGTTTGGCTAATATATCGGATGTTGTGCCAATACTGTCTAAATAGTGGTGGATTGATTACATGCTGCACTATGTGGTGTTTGTCTTTGGCAATACACTTCCAACACATTTCCTGTCTAATATCTGGCCGGTTGTATCCAGCACAATTTATGTTTTACTTTACAACAACACAATGAGACGTCTATTCTGCTGCTTATACAACAGATGTATGGGTCTTGTAGAATGTGCATATTAAATACATATATTACTCTACTGCACGGGGTGTTGGGTTTAATAGTACAAAACCTAATACAAGGACTAAGAATAGAATTATAGAATTTCGACAATTTGGGTACTAATGTTAATATGTTAATTATATTGAGACTATAAACTTAATTAGTCGAATTTGGGGGTATTCCATATTTGCATGTGGGTGTCCACTTACATGTTACACTTACCGCTCGCCTGTGTTTATATACAATATCCATATATTTACAACCTCTATATGCCTATGGTGTAATCTGTCCTGTTTACATGTTTCCGCTACTTTTGTATAAAAGAAATGTACTCTGTTGGCCATTTATTGGGGAATTGTATTAAACCTACTAACGAAAGATTTGGTATATGGTTTTTATTAGAAAATCTACGTAATAATAACCTTCTTACAGACATATAAACTATTGCGAGGGTGAACCAAAATTAAATAACTTAACATCTATAACGGATGCGTTTTGTGATAACATAATGTTAGTTAAGATAACCAATGTTGCGGATTGTGATGGGGACGTTCGGAATAAATTTAAAGTTAAGAAGGAAATATGTGGCTCGTTTAATAGCTACTTATGAGGAATATTTAAAAAGTTCTCTTTAGCTCGACATGGTGTTGTGGCCAAACTACCATTCTCCCAAAGCGAGGATGTGTTACAAATAATAAAGAAAGATATTGACCAAATTAAACAAAAGTATGATGATCCTATAGCAATTCCCTATAAAATAGAGCTTGCAAATGTTAAAATTAAGGATTTGTTGGAAGACCTTCCAAAGATACTGCAAGATCTGGAAAAAGAAATGTACTATCTTATGGATTTCGATATAACACTAGATTTGGTTGGAATATTTAATAAAGAGGAAATGTGCCAATATCTTACAGAAAACTTTAACTTTTGCTACCAGGGGGGCGAATGGACCCCCATAATGTTATTGTAGATAATGTTAGTAAAGACTGTTTAACATGGTTTAATGTAAATAGCAGGGTAAAAATATATAATAAATTTATATGCCAGATTACAAGTCCTGGAGTAATTAAAAGTATAGGAAACCATATAATAAACTTTGTAAACTGTCCAGATGCGAGACTAAAAGAAACGTTCTCGTCTAAACTAGCTAGAGAGAATGGAATAACAAGGTTAGAGGCAACAATCTATTGTGGAGGTTTTGGTAAAAGGGTTTGTCTAATAGAAGACAACAAACGGTACTTTCAAAATGCTCCATTCTATGCTGTACCTCTGCATGTGGGTGAAAGTTGCCAATCAATTACAAAACAGTTGTTGCAGAGGAATGTACAGTTGGCTAAAGAAATAAGGGAAAGAGAGGATAAATTAAAAGATTACTTCCTGCGAGCATTATGTGTATGCGTTTGTAGTAAACAAGTTTGTGGGAGTGTTGGCAGAAAAGGATGGAGGGGTGTATACTATGTTAAAGGTGTCTGTAAAACTGTATTTATAGAGATAAATAAGAATAGGGAAGGCGTGTTGCCGTGCAGTGGTGATTTGGACATTATTTATCTACCTACCAACGAGCCACTTGCAAGCTTTAACACTAACGGAACCGCAACATTTTATGGCAATTCCAAAAATAGAAAGTTTCCGTAACAATGGACAAGAAGACATAGAGATGCAAGATATTAAAGGCAATGTTAAATTTAAAGAATGTAGTAGACTGGAGGATTTGGAATATGGTGCGCTATTAAACAAGTCCAACATAGGGGTAGAAAAAGATATATTGTTTGAAAATATTCGTAACCTTTATGTCTCCCTGGCTGGAAAGGGAGCTAGAATGTGGGAAGTTTGATTTTAACTACAAAATTAAGTTGGATAAAATAAAGACTACTCCAAACAAGCACAAAGAAAGATTAGTTGTTTTGGGTTTTAAAAATTTATTTTTTGTTATCGCATTGGCTTAAAACATATCCAAAATTTGTTCTGACCATAAATGTGGATATATATTACTTATCAGCTGGATGTATATAATAAGCTTGTATTTATTTTTTTTAATCCAACCGTAATAGTGAATTTGGAAATGGGGTATTTACTTATGCAATGGCCAGTAATATATTGCATCCAAAGTTTGGTTACGACAAAACAGCACTAAAGGGACAAAATATACGGTAAATTTAGATATAGGGGGATATAACAAGTCGAAAAGTAAATAAAGGAGTTATTGGTAGTAATTTACAAAATATAGTTTTGTAAAAACACAAATACCAATGTTAGTTTTTAGGTTGCGGCAAAACAAACAACAGTATTATAGGTGGAAATAATATTGTAATTTTAGATATAGTTGGGGGCTATAACATATCCAAAAATAAATCAAACAATAAATGCTTAGGACAATATCCAAAGTGTAGGCAAATCGGACAATAAACAGTCAGTTTTGGGATTACAGCAAAATAAACAAACAAAAAAGACAAATGGGTAGTGGAACGTGTGGTAGTGTGGTCTTGTTACCTATATAAGAGCTATAACATATCCATAAATAAAGAAGTTTGAAATTGTTAGTATATTTTTTAAATTTGACCATTATAGTTAATTTGTCAAATGTGGATGGTACATATACACTAGCCTAGAATAATGATATAAATTTTAAACAAATCAGACCATAAAGAAGTTGCCAATTGGCAGTATTTATCCAAATTTTTAAAAATTTAACCGCAATATTTGTAAAATGTGGATGGTGCATATACACTAGCCTACAACAATAACATATCCAAATTTTAAACAAATCAGACAGTAAATAAAGAAGTTGACAATTGGTAGTATTTTTCAAAAATATTTTTTAATTTGACCGTAATAGTGAATTTGGGAAATGTGGATGGTGCATATACACTAGCCTACAACAATAACATATCTAAATTTTAAACAAATCGGACATTTAATAAAGAAGTTGGCAATTGGCGGTATTTTTCAAAAATAATTTTTAATTTGACTGTAATAGTGAATTTGGGAAATGTAAGTGTAATTTATTAAAACACTTGCCTAGGACAATAACATATCCAAATTGCAGACAAATCGGACATTTAATAAAGAAGTTGGCAATTGGCAGTATTTTTCAAAAATATTTTTTAATTTGACCGTAATGGTGAATTTGGGATATGTATGTGAAATTTATTAAAACACTTGCCTAGGACAATAACATATCCAAATTGCAGACAAATCGGACATTTAATAAAGAAGTTGGCAATTGGCAGTATTTTTCAAAAATATTTTTTAATTTGACTGTAATAGTGAATTTGGGATATGTAAGTGGAATTTATTAAACCACTTGCCTAGGACAATAACATATCCAAATTGAAGACAAATCAGACATTTAATAAAGAAGTTGGCAATTGGCAGTATTTTTCAAAAATATTATTTAATTTGACTGTAATAGTGAATTTGGGAAATGTAAGTGGAATTTATTAAACCAGTTGCCTAGGACAATAACATATCCAAATTGCAGACAAATCGGACAGTTAATAAAGAAGGTGGCAATTAGCAGTATTTTTCAAAAATATTATTTAATTTGACCGTAATGGTGAATTTGGGAAATGTAGGTGGATTTTATTAAAACACTTGCCTAGGACAATAACACATCCAAATTGCAGACAAATCGGACATTTAATAAAGAAGTTGGCAATTGGCAGTATTTTTCAAAAATAATTTTTAATTTGACCGTTATAGTGAATTTGGGATATGTAAGTGGAATTTATTAAACAACTTGCCTAGGACAATAACATATCCAAATTGAAGACAAATCAGACAGTTAATAAAGAAGGTGGCAATTGGCAGTATTTTTCAAAAATATTTTTTAATTTGACCGTTATAGTGAATTTGGGAAATGTAAGTGAAATTTATTAAAACACTTGCCTAGGACAATAACATATCCAAATTGCAGACAAATCGGACAGTTAATAAAGAAGGTGGCAATTGGCAGTATTTTTCAAAAATATTTTTTAATTTGACTGTAATAGTGAATTTGGGATATGTACGTGGAATTTATTAAAACACTTGCCTAGGACAATAACACATCCAAATTGAAGACAAATCGAACAGTAAATAAAGAAGTTGGCAATTGGCACTATAGTATTTTTCAAAAATATTTTTTAATTTGACCGTTATAGTGAATTTGGGAAATGTAAGTGAAATTTATTAAAACACTTGCCTAGGACAATAACATATCCAAATTGCAGACAAATCGGACAGTAAACACCAAAGATAGTTTTTTAGAATTTGAAAATTAATTTTTAAAAATATAGAGGAGGGATGGGGACAATATATTTAAGGCAAGGGTATATTTAATATAGGCCAGCAGGCGGGAGCTCTATAGGCGGGATCGGGTGTCGGTCCAAAAACTGATCCCCATAAGAATAACATGGGGAAAAAGCGCCGGAAGTGATGCCTCCCCCCTAATTCACCACTACTCAGAATATAGATTTTGATGTTTGTAGACAGTTTTAGGACCAATTATAATTTTCCCTCCATTTAAGCTTAAGCGGCTCGAAAAATTCTTCTTCTTCAAATATGTCTGTTAATAAACCATTTTTCTCTTTATATAGAAAGATATTGACCAATTACCAAACAATTCGATTAGAGCGAGACAAGATTAAATAAGTTCATCAATTTCTCTTTATATTACCTGCGGTTGAGTCCTCTCCGCTACCTCCTATCTATCATTATTCAGTTAGTTTCTGTATGAAATCCTCTGGGTGTCGATGACAGGAATGGTTCAAAAATATTGATTTTATTGGGAACTACCCACCTTCAGGTTATGCGGTTTTAGTCCATGTATGGCGACGAAGAACAGATCCTCTTGTCATACAATTTAAAAAACGCACAAAAACCTACCACGAAATGTAAACAAACACAACGAAACGCCACTCATAAAATACCCAACGTTTCGGAAAACCTTAAAATCGTGTTCCGTTATCTAGGGTTCCTTGAGAAAACTGTTATTTACTTTTTGTTTTAAATGAGCCGAGTGCCTAACTACGACTGCAGGCACATCGCATCACTTCCAAGAGTGGCGAGGGGAGGACGCATTTCACGACCATCTGTGGAAATAGGCCCTGTTTACTTTGATTTAGTGAGAATCAAAACACAACATCTGCCTGATAATGTATGAAAACAAATGTTATCAGCAAAACTGCACTCAGCTCGATTACAACAAAAATAAATACAAGTTTATTTCAAGTAACCCTAGATAAAATCGTTAGTGTTTTTTATATGTAGCGTTTCGTTGTGTTTGTTTACATTTCGTGGTAGTGTTTTTTTGTTATGACAAGAGGATTTGTTATTCAAAATTGTCTCCATACATGGACTAACGTCGCATAGCCTGAAGGTGGGTAGTTCCCAATGAAATTAAGGTTTTTTGAATTGTAAAATCCCACACAAAACATGTACTTCAAAGAAGGAATGGTTCAACGCAGGTGGCAGAGCAGCTGAAGCCGAAGCTGTCCCGGAGCCCTGACTACGAGCAGATGAAGGGCTGTGAGGGGGAGAGCGACGACGAGAGTCTCATGCCGCTAGACGCCGAGGAGCTCGAAAAGGCAAGGATCATCTGGGAGGTCAAGAGGAAGATCGACGACGGAGAGATCTTCAGCCAGGAGGAGTATGAGAAGGTGAAGTACGAGAACCCACTGGTGAAGAAACTGAGGACGCTGGAGGTACGCGTGAAGATGAGTTCTCTCACTAGGTTAAGGACCTGGGGGCCGATCTTTGCTAGGGGAAGATCAGTCAGTTTGTTTAAATTACTTTGAGTAATATTCTACCACTTCCCCCTACCAATTACCAGATTTTCATAGTTCATTCTCCTGAAAATTTAAAGTTACTCCAGTTGTTATTTATAGCTCAATCTCCCTTTGATTTATTTTGGATGTGACCACTCCATACATGTAATCTTCACTCAATGGTTTCAGTCGCTGTTCTTAGGAAACCACATGTGAAACTTATAGTACCTGGGGCCGAGCTCCAGGTACTATAGTACTTCAAGTAAGGTTTGCTTGCTTGCGACACTGATCTCAAAAACGGCTCCAACAATTTCCTTAAAATGATCGAAATAACTAATTTCTGGGATAAAAATAAGTTCTAGACAGGCCTCATCCCCAGGAAAAATCAAATAATGTAAAAAAAACTAAATGAAAAGTTAAAAAAATTAACATTGGGCTTATGGAGTTTCAAATCAAAACAAAAGAACTGTTAACAGCTGTTCATAATCAACCAGGGAACTGTCAAAATAATACTCATGTTGTATATTGATTATTGACATGTGGTTTCCTGAGAGCAGAGATTAAAAGATTTGAGTGAAGATTACATATATAGAGTAGTATAATAAATCAAAGGGACATTGAGCTATAAATAACAACTGGAGTGGCCTTAAAAATGTATAAAAGAGGCAAATGAGTTATACAAATCTGATTATCAGTAGGGGGAAGTGGTGAAATATGCTCCAAGTCATCTAAAAAACTGACTGGCCTTCCCCCGAGCAAAGCTTGGCCCCCAGGTACTGTTATTATAATCATTAAAAGTTATCTTTACAGTCCTAAGCACTTTGTAATTCAACATGTAACAATAGCATTTAATCTTTCTAAATCATGGGCAAAGGAAATGCATTGTCATTGAACTGCCAAACAAAAATTAGGTCACCTAATTTTAAATGGTTTCGTAAATATTTGCATTGTTTTCGTTTCAAAGGTTAATGTGACTTTTTTGGGGCGGATGAGTGATTAGATAAAGTGTCATTATTCACTGCTTCTACCCCCGAGGAAACTTTTCGATATGAATGCCGAGTGCACAGATACAGGCTTGGTAAATAATAGGCTCTTAGTAATACACTAAACACGTATTAATCAAAAAAATGCTCTTAATATTATCTCCTTAACATTTTTCGGCAAATATTAGTTAATTTCAATTCTTTTAATTTAAATAGACATTTTAATAGAACAGTGTGATTGACAATCAGGTAAATACAGGCGGGTAATAGAGTAATGTAGCGAAACGAAGCTTAAAAAAAGTTTGGAGCGTTAAATCATAGAAAGAAGCGGAAATAGATAGAATCATCATTGACCTCGGAAATATATGAGAGCGTGAAGAGGAGACTTTCACACCCCTTTTGGTCGACCCATATAACAAGCAGAGGATACTGCAAGACCATTCTTAAATATTTATGTTTTCAACAAATGTTTCGCTTCAAATTAATTTCTAATCGCGTTCTTGTATCTCGGACTTACTACAATGCACTAAAATACTTCCTTCACTAATTTTGTGTGTAAATATCACAGAGCATACATCATCATTTTTTTAATATATACCCGCAAGACCAAATGTTTGTTTTTAGTTAAATTATAAATTTAATCACCCTTAATACTAATAAAACTATTAGTTGATGCGGCATCAATATTTATGTGTAAATATTATAATTTCGCTTCTTCATACATTTTGCTTTTCCAGTCAGTTTCCGAGATGTACGAACTAGCCGAGGAAATATTAGGCCCTGTGGTTCAGCAGCATCAACGAAAGAAGGCAAAAGGCTAAAACGTCGTCAGAAGATTGTATCTCTTATATTTACATCTAGAGCTAAAAACATGCTTTTGAAGTAAAAAGGTGAAGATTCTTTGAGAAACCGTATTGTAACCCATAGAAGAAGAGGGTTACGAAAAAACTATTAGAATAAAATATGTTACAGCATATGTGCATTACTGTATTTCCTCTATTTCTCTTTAATAATTGTTATTTGTATAGATTTTTTTCTTAGTTTATTTTGTTCTTTAACGATTATTTATACATAACCCCCTCAGTCCATAAATTGGCACTGCCACTCAGCGGATGGGTATGGCACCATTGTACTGCCGTATGGGTCGGTGATGGCTTAGGCAATACCGGTGGTTTCTGTTTACCATCAGAAAATACTAATTCTCTCAAATTTCTTCGGCTTATTGCTCTATCACAATATAAAATACCCCCGTAGCAGCAAACCTGCGTACTCAGTGAATTTCCAATGCATATATATTTATCTTAATACCACATAAAGCTACATACCAAGTTTCATCAATATACATTCATAAATAAACGATTTATGACATTTTAATTATTGTCCATAAGAATAACATGGCGGCTGAGTATGCAGGTTTGCTGTAGCGAGAAACACAAAAAATGCGGTTTTATGCTAATATCAATATAAATCAACTAGGTGAAGTCACATACCAAATTTCGTAAATTTATTTTCATAATTAAGGGAGATAACACGTTACTTATTCTACATAAGAATAACATGGGGCTGAGTACGCAGGTTTGCTGCTACGGGAGCCTTTGGCAAAAAAATTTTGTTTGAGCAAATATCAATGGTCCACAACCAGATGAAGCCGTACACCAAGTTTCGTCAGTATATGTTCATAAATAAGCGAGATATAAAATTTTTATTTTCCTCCATAAGAATAACATTAGACAACGTACTGTGTTTAGCACTTTCAATATCTTGGTAACCAATTGACATAGAGAAATGATCAAAACACCAAATTGTGTATTTTTTTAAGCTGAATCCAATGGCAAAAACTAACATTTGACTATTTCCAAAATTATATGTAAAAAATTCAAAAAACCCATTTTTGGGGTACAAAACCCCCCCAAAATACCCCTTCGGATAAAGCGATCTGGCTGGTTTTCGAACTTAAAGTCATAAATGTTGTTTTACACGTTTATACCAAATTTTATCAAAATCGGATAATTTTTACGAGAGTTATCGTGCTCACGGACACACATATATATATACAGTTTCGAAAGAATGGTGTTGTTGGGGCCTGGGGAGCTCAAAACGAAAAGTTATCATGGTCCCGAGCCTAGGTCTTACCATGCCGACTACGGTAATAGCTTCTTCCCTATAGGGGAAATTCGCTAAAATAACTCACATGTTTCCAGACACATTCAAAACCAAATTAAGAAACATACGACATGAACTGAGAAGAAAAAACTCTTGCACTACGACAGCTTCTCCGCCGATACTTAACGCCCACTCATTAACACACAAACACAACCATTAAATCGACAAAAAAACAAACAACTCAAACATACTGACTTACCACTTACCAAACTCACCACATATAAAAGATCAAGGCTACGCAAATAAATACATAGATCAAACTTAAACACAATTTGTCTCCAATACCATTGCGTTTATATAAACCGAAAGCCAATACTGAAATGATTTTCTATTAACCTTTTTAAAAAAATCCGCTCTTTGATCCCATTAACCATTTAAATGGTATTAAAGATTGGCCAACGATTTGATAATAGCTTATATACATACGCCGCCCTTATTTCATTACCCACTGAAGGGAAAAAAGAAAATAATAAAAGTCCTTAATCACAATTACTTCTACATTCTAAAAAATATAAAATTTGGAGGTTTGTGCCTAAACATTTCAAGTTGCCTGTCATATTGGAAAAATGCCTACCAATAAGTAATGTTAAAGATCACCAAAGTGTAGAAACCAAAATTCCAAGGAAATTGTCTTATAAAATGATCGTCCCAAAAAACATACGTTCAGAATTGGCGTACACCTTAAATGCCTAAATAGTTTAAAAGTAATGACAAAACAATGTAAATATTTATTTAACAGATCGTGTCACAGTACGCGACAGTAAGACGGTTACCAGTAACACAATCGCATGTCGTCTACCCGTTCCATCGCCAGTCACCAAGCAGTTCCTTTAGGCTAACGACCTCATGCGGTAAATATTAAACTAGGTATCATTAAACGAATGTTACTTACATTTTACCTAGAAGAATCTATTTAACCTGGATTTGATCATTTTCCTGGCTCAGGCACGTTTCACGAAGTCACAGGTTACATATTTACTGATAAATGTAGATAAACTTGTAAGCTATTTAGTCACAGATGTTGCTTGAACAATTTTAACACTTGTGACAAAATAGTTACACCTGTGAAAAAATAAAATCATAACAAAGAGGTTACCCATCTATTTTTATAGGTAAAAGAGTAAGCGTTTTTTACTAGTGTAAACTTGTAATTTATGCCACTAATATTTACAAGAGTCAATATTTACATTTTACTGGTTAAAACAAGACTTGTAACTTTTGGTTCAGAAACATCTGTGACTAAATAGCTTACAAGTGTATTCCCATTTAAACATCACTTTTGAACTTTTGACTTCGTGAAACGGGCCCCGAACATATTTTTTGGATTACGAATAGGAGCTAAATTAGATCAACTGAATACTAAATAAAATACATTTACAATCGATAATATTACGAGATAAAAAGAGTAAACAACGTTAACGTCCAATACATGTTTTTTATGGAATTCAAAAAATACACGCAATGATATCTATCTACATTACTAATTCTTAAGGTTAAATGTTTAAAGTTAAATTTTGTTTGCTAAATCATAGGCAGGATGATGGGAGATGGCTCAAATTAAAAGTTTCAGCTCATGGGAAAATTAGTTATAAGTCATCTAGAAATACATACGTTGTCCCCATAAGAAGATCATAGGGACTTTAAAACGTCTTCTTTACATTTCCACATGTGATTTAATCTTTAACTACGTACTTTATTCCCTACAAACCACTAATTAAGTAAATATATAAACTTAACCATCGCAAAAGAAAATTAGGTTAGAAGTACTTCCTAGTTCTAATTTAAACTAGGAAGTACTTGCAGGGACACTGGACAGTTTCAAGTGACTATTTAACAAGGTTCATCCCTCGGTTGTTAGCCTACTGAATACCACGAGTAACTAATGACAGCTGTAACTAAATAACTCTAAGCCGTGTTACCCCGGTCATTGACCCGGCTATAACTATATATCCTTCCTCGGCGGCAATGTAGACTATTTATGTACATTGTCTAGCTGCATCTATCGTGCACGGTGCAATGCAATAATCCCTTGTGGTAGAAGGTATTGAATGCAACTCGATTTGTTTATTGATTGCAGAAATATCTCCTTAAATAGTAACTATTCTTGTCTGCGAGTATATACCGTTTGGGCCAATACGTGTATACCGATGAATACAATTCTATATACTCAAAAAGTCTTGATTTGAGTAGTTCAACATTTAGGTTTTCTTTTGGGTATTATCATTTTAAACGCAATGGCATTTAATAACTAACTATTAGATAGTCAAGTCCTAATAAATATTTGTTTACATATATGTTTGCAACAGGGTGTTTTCTTTAACGCAACCCAATATTTAAAAGTTACAATATATAAATATCAATATCATGTTTGGAAAAAGATTGAGTCAAGCTCAGTATAAAAAATTAACTAAACTTGATTGGTAAATATACTTCCTCTACATACAGTATGGTATAAAAAGTGTAAGTATGCGGTTTTCAAATTTGGTGAAGTGGTTTGGCCCATAAATGTTTAAGGTGTTAAGTTTGAGCACCAAGTCCAAGACATCATATTTTTAATTATGAAACTATAGAAAATAGTCGTAGTAAGAGGTTGCCGCATCAGATGGTCATGCCAATAATGCTAGGAATAAGTGTTAATTTTAAATTGCCGTTTTGACTAATACTACTAAATTACTAAATTATATGACTAACTAGTTGTCCTGTTGCTCGAATTCGAGCAAGTTTGTACCCAACGAAAGGTTACTTCAGCTGTAAACCAAAATTACTGAACATCTGATATTAAAATGGATGATAACAACGTACTTTCAATCAACACATAGTTTAGACTTCCGCCCACGGATAGCGCCACTGTTCCGAAAATTCAGCCCATCACTGGATGATGCCCTTTCTTTAAATCCTGAGACGTATTGGCAAATCTACGTAAAAATACATTTAATTTGACACCTCAAACGTTAAAATCCGTCCAGCCGTTATTGAGTTATGACTGTGAAGAAAAAAAACCATAGCGGGGGAATATGGGGTCCTAAATTGAATGTGAAATCTTCAGGCGGCTGTTGGAGAGCACACTTAAACCCAACACGGAAGGGTGCTTGCTGTATTCGACTATCAACGACAATAGTATTATTTGTATTTCGTTCGCGTCTACCAGTTAAAGTTCGTCGGCCTCCTCCTCTTGGCCGTCCTGGTCGACGTCTTATAGTCTCCATTATGTCGAACGTTTTTTTGGTTATGTTTTGATTTTGTGCAAATAAAAACAGGTGTTTTGTTGCCAGCTGTACATTCAATAACCATTTTTCAGGGTCAGATTTTATTTGTTTAACCACTTCCTTAAATAAACAGCTGATTTCTCGATCGTTGGTTTGTAACTGCATATTATGTCTATGGGGAAAATCGTGAGTTTGACCCCATATTTTCCCATGTCAACGGTGATTTTTATAATTTTTTTTAATTGATGGCAAAACTACATGCTAAAACCTTTCTAACGACACCTTGGACATGGTGATCGGTAGCACCACCGCTCCAAAACAATTATGACAAATATATGCCTAGCGTATTAAAAATATAGATGACTGTTTTACTAGTGCCAATCTGTAGAGTTTAAATCAACGTTCTATCTTATGAACACAGGAAAGTAAATCATTTAAAAAAACATATTCAGGATAATGTATTTGGATCATTTATACGCTTCGAACTACTGACATACTTCAAACCTTTCTCAAAATCGTCAAAAGCATCCCTCCGAGGGCTGGCCTGAGTGACGGAAGATTGGCTCAAATTGTAAAACAATGTTACCCCTTCTACTGACATTTCCCAGCAGGTTAGTGGGGCTCCGAGCTCATATTTTAAGCATTACATCAATGTACAGTCCGCACCATCTGTGGGTATTTACCTTTCTTTTCCGACTGTACTTGACACTACATGAAACCCACGTGGACCTATTTTTGGGGCAAAAGAAAATTTAAGATTTAATATCAAGCAGGTACTACAAATTTATTTTTTCAATTTTCAACCGCGGCATTTTACATTTTAATAGTTATTTAGTTTGTAAAAATTATGTAAGACTATTTTTTTGTGTCAGATTTTAAGCAGTCTCTTGATCTTAACCTTAAGAAGATTAGTTCTTCAAGTAAAGAAGACAACTAAATGGAGATAATACAAATCAGAATCAAGTAATTATACTGTACATTACAAATAAATGTAATTTTATGTTAGCCGAAAAATAAATAAAACTTTACTATTGTTAAGGCCTTTACACTGTCTAATGGAATAGAACTTTGAGTTAACTTAAGCACATCTTTGAGTTATCTTAGAAAAGATAAGTACCATTGAAGTAGGTGGATGTGTTAAAGGATTATAAAATTGTCTAGCGTATGATGCGGGAGTTGACAGTATTCATGTTTTTTAGGTTGGCAGGAACTATATGTCGAATAATAAAAATAAAACCGTATAGATCTACTTTAAAGATACAGTTTAATTTATTTAATTACATTTCAATTTTCACACCTTATTTATAAACCATTCTTAAAATATTACAGATGTAAAAATGAGGAATCAAGAATGCGGTTTTTATTTTAAACCGTAAGTAGGCGAGTGAAAATATTTAAATTTTAATACTTGGAAAATGATCATTAAAAGATCAGCAACATTTTATTTTTAAGGTATTTTTGCAATAATAATAACTGCTAACAGCAAGTCTTACTGACAGAGGAAAGGGAAAGTTTCAGGGCTCTATACTTCAAAAAGAGAAAGTCCTTAAGCTTCAACTCTTAACCGAACTTTTAAAATTGTAATAACGACGGAGTTTTTATTACAAATTGAATGCAATAAGTATCAAGAGATTCTGAGCAAGAAAGTAAAAGAACTTGATTAGTTTTCAGAAAGGATTAAGACACTTAACACGAAAGAAGAAAGAATGCGTATCTTTTTTAAAGGTTCGATGAATGAGTTGGTTATGGAAAATCAGCTAGTTTATTATTATTCGAAGTTAAGTAAACCTTATTTAAATTTTTTAGGCAACTCTGAGAAAATATTTTAAAAACACTTGTATAGTTTTTTTGATTTAAAAAGGCAAAGACACTTAACCTTAAAGAACTGGAGAAATTTATTGATTACATATGGGCTAGGTAATAATTATTAGAAGCTTTTGTCTGGCAAATTAGCAAATCTTTTTGTTTTGATTTGAAACTCCATAAACCCAATGCTAATCGTGTTTTTAAAATTAGTTTTTTTGCATAATTATATTTTTCCTAGGGATGAGGTCTCAGAAATCAGTTAATTGCAACTTTTTAAGGTAATCGTGAAGCTATTTTTGAGATCAGAGTTGCAATCAAGCAAGCAAGCATACAAGAAACCAAACAAACCTTACTCATCATCATCATCATCATCATCATCATCATCATTGTTGCGGATTAGGAAACCCCAGCATAGCTGCTAGTCACATTTTCCACAAGCGGGAATATTGCGCAGGTTACCGGAAACATAGGATATAGCAGGAAAGGAAAGGGTGGGTTGGGACGGCAGCTAAATCGACCCTTCAGAGGGCCAACTCCCGTGCCCCTGTGACAGCTGGGATGAGGCTCTCAAACAGGGGACCCGCATTCTGCACTCCAGCTGGTCAACTCAACTGACAGGGTATCCATGTACAACAGCCAGGGACCATCCATTCTCAAGTTGGCAGGTGGGGACCAAATCCGGAGATTCTGTCTCTAGCCGCTGCAAATAGAGGGACCAAAGGTGAAAGGGAAGTTTGTCATGATGGACAGCCAAAAGATTTACCATATGAAATGACAACTTCATTTTGCTGTACCCAGTGTCAGCCTTAAAACTGGTATAGACCAGATTTAAGGTAGTCCTGGACAATCTTAATGTAAATAGTAGACCAATAGATTGTTTAAAATCAAGCTGATTCACTCATTAACTACACACACGAGTATAATATCACATATTTTTGCACTGTAAAATAAAATTATATGACGTCAAAGTCTTGAAGTAAAATTATTGAAATGAAAAAAATATGAAATCTTTCTTGGGGAGTAAAGTTTGTTACGTTTCATAACTTGGCCGTTGTTACTTTATACAAGAAACTATAAATATTGTGTGATTACCCAATAATATTAATTATGTTCTAAAGTCTAAGAGTTAAATAAAACTACTAAATAAACAAGCTTAAAAATAATATACAACTAACTACAAGGCTACTTGCAACTAATATTCAAGAAAGTAGATTTGGAGCTAATTATTTTAATATGCAGAACAAATTGTAAGCAATTCTCAAATGGTTTACAGGCTATAGCAAGATTGTAAAAACTGTAAAAATAAAAGTCAAATAAAATTAAAAGCAGCTTTATTGTCATATCATGAATCATCATGAATACATCCGTCAGAAAATAATCAACATTATGCCTTAAAATTGTCCGTGTGGTAGAATGTTTTGTCTTAAATTAGAGTTTATTATGTTTTGAGTTTTTAAAAAGTATATGAAATTTGTACCACGAAATAATAATAGATTTGAATCAGTTAAAAAACCTAAATATAGTAATAACAAACTTTGATGACTACATTCAAGTATAATAATCTAGCTAGTAAAATTAAACACTGTCTAATAAAAGTTGGATATCCTTTCATAAGGACTAGCCGGTGTCCTTGTTCTCCACAGGGGAATCTCGCAGGCATAAAACAATATACTTTGAAGCTTTTAGCGAATTTCCCCTATAGGGAAGAAGCTGTTACCGTAGGTCTCATGGTAAGACTTAAGCCCGAGACTATGATAACTTTTCATGTTGAGGTCCCCAGATGCTAAAAACACCATTCGTTCAAATTATGTATATATATGTTATACATGTATATATATGTAACTAATATATATATATATGTGTGTGTGTGTGTGTGTGTGTGTGTGTCCGTAAGCACGATAACTCTCGTAAAAAAGGTCCGATCTTAATGAAATTTGGTAAAAACGTGTAAAGTACCATTTATTTGAACGAGTTCTAAAACCAGATGAATCGCACAATCCGAAGAGGGGTTTTGGGGGAGTTTTGTACCCCAAAAATAGGTTTTTTGGGGTTTCCACATGTAATTTTTATTAAAATCAAATTTTAATTTTCACCATTGAATTCAGCATAAAAAAACAAACAATTTGGTATCTTGATCATTGCTCTACGTCAATTGGTTACTGAGATATTGAAAGTGCTAAACACAGTACGTTGTCTATAATGTTATTCTTATGGAGAAAAAGAAAAATTTTATATCTGGCTTATTTATGAACATAAAGTGGTGAAATTTGGTATATGGCTTGATCTGATTATGGTTTATTGTTGTTTGCACAAAAAAAACAATTTTTCACCTATGGTTCCTGTAGCAGCAAACCTAGGTACTTGGTCCCCATGTTATTCTTATGGAAAATACTTGAAATGTTATATATCGCTTATTTATGAATGTATATGGATGAAACTTGGTATGTGACTTCACTTAGCTGAGTTCTATTGATATTTGCATAAAAACCCATTATTTTGTGTTCCTTGTTGCAGCAAACCTGCGTACTCATCCCCAATGTTATTCTTATGGAGAATAATTTATATTTTAAATATCGCTTGTTTGTGAATATATTTCTTATGAATCCTGTTAAGTGGCTTAATGTGTTATGTTATAATTCACTGGAAATTCGCTGAGTATACAGTTTTGCTGTGACGGGGGTATTATTTATTAGCTCTGACTATCTAAATTAAATAACTGCGAAAGGTTAAAGACAATGTAAAAATGCATGGGGTGGAGCCTGAGAGGTGTATGTTTTACAAACCTCCAAGAGGGCATTTAGAGAGTAAGAGCTTTTGATTGACATCAAATTTGCATGCAATTTAAAAGTTCTAGAGACATACAATCACCGATAATATTATATATTATGAAAAATGGTCTAGGGATACATTAGACAGCAAAATTTGTATTACTTTATTGTTATTAAAATATAACAATAAATTGTTTTCGTAATTACTCCATGTTTCCAAAGGGCCCAAACTCCTTTAGAAATGCTTTTTATATAATATCAAAAATTGCCCATATCACTATTTGAGTTTATTAGAAAATTATGTATACTTGGTGGAAAAAAGTCTGGAAAGGTTATATCTTAAAAATTATTTGAGGAACAAAACTAAAACTTTACATAATGATTTAGGGCTTAAAAGACTATTTTCCAAGGCACATCTTGACACTAAATCTCCAATGGGTCCAAAGGAGTCAGAATAAAATCTTAAATGCAAGTGTACATACATAATGTACATCATTTTAAAGGCCTCGTCTAGCTGAGTTAAATGCCAAACCCTATTTCAAAAGCGTTATTCGTTGCAAAATGGTGGCTGTTTGAATAAATTTTTTTTAAACCTGTAAAATGGTCCAATGGTTTTCAAAATTATTTAAACAGCCTCCATTTTGTTACGAATAAAGCTTTTGAAGTGTGGTGCGAATTGCGGCACTTAATTCAGCTAGACGAGGCCATTAATATGGTATACATTACCTACGCTTAAATTAAAAATGTTCTTCGGTCTCCTTGTGGACCGTCCCCCTTGGAGGTGCAATGTCAATAAGTTACTTGGAAAATAGACTTCTAGACCCTAAATCATTTTACAAAGATTTAATTTTGTTACTCAAATAATTTTAAAGATACTCTACCGTTTCCTGACTTTTTTCCGACCTGTATTTTGTTCATTGTTAACATTTGAATGGTAACGTATGAGTTGTCAATGCAAACAATCACAGCAGATAAATAACAAATTGTAAGTGAGTCAATCAAACTTCACGGTGTGATCATGCTGTACAGTTTACTCAAACTATAACAAGTTTGCTAACTAAGTCATTATAAATAATACCCCGTAGCAGCAAACCTGCGTACTCAGCGAATTTCCAATGCATACATCTTAATACCACTAAACGCCACATACCAAGTTTCATCAATATACATTCATAAATAAATGATTTATAACATTTTAATTATTCTCCAAAAGAATAACATGGCGGCTGAAGATGCAGGTTTGCTGAATCAAGGTACATACAAAATGGGTTTTTATGCAAATTTGTTATAACTCAACTAGGTAAAGCCACATACCAAATTGCATTAATTTATGATCATAATTAAGGAAGAAAACATTTTTACTTATTCTCCATAAGAATAACATGGGGGCTGAGTACGCAGGTTTGCTGTTACGGGAACTATCGGAAAAAGAATCGTTTTTCATGCAAATATCAATAGACCATAACAGCATAAAGCAATATACCAAGTTTCGTCAGTATAAGTTGATAAATAAGTGAGGTAACAATTTTCTTATTCTCCATAAGGATAACATTGGACAACAAACTGTGTTTAGCACTTTCAATATCTCTGTAACCAATTGACGTAGAGCAATGATCAAAACATCAAATTGTTTTTTAAGCTGAATTTAATGAGGAAAACTAAAATTGGAGTTACTAAAGTATTATATGTCAAAAACTAAAAAAAAAAAAACACATTTTTGGGGTACAAAACCCCCCAAAATACCCCTTGGGATAGGTACTTAAGGTTTTGCGCTATTTGCTTAATATGTTGTATTTTATTTTGCAAAGTAATGTTACATGTCATTTGTTAAGACGTTTGTGACATCTACAATTTTTACGTCAGCACAAAAAGGCATTATAGGTTACACATCAATGTGTTTCATTGATGATTGATGTTATTAAATGTAGAACATTGCGAGTAACATAAAAGTAAATTTTTTTCAAGCGATTAATAGGTCATTGCAAAAACAGTGTTTTTGTTATGATACATAGATACTTAACTTCACAGCCTTCATTTAAAATAAAATAAACCGTAGAGCAGATAGATTAAGTTAATAAAATATTGGAACCAAATGAAAGATGTGTACTTTATATAAACTGTGTATAAAGCTGATCCCAGTTGTATTTTTTCATTGTTTTGCTAATTAATTTAGAGGAATTTTTTTCATTGTTTCTAAAAAAATTCAGACCATAGATAGTTTCATAAGACCAGGATTAATACCATTCCATATAAAATAAAATAATTTTATTTATTTAATTTTTATTTATTTATTTAATAAATTATTTATATGTTTATTAGCGTTATAAAATGCCGCTGGTATTAAAACATATACTAACTAATTTACTTCAACCTAATATTATCATTACAAATAATGTTGTATGTAAAAACTTGCTTTTAATTTCACTAGTTTTTCATTCATATAAAATAATATACGTTAGTCTATGTTTGAAGCAAACGTAAACATTGAATGGCCAGATTAAAAATTAGGTAAGTTGGGGTAATAAATAACAGCAGTGTTCAACATATTTATTAAAATTCAAACAATAAATTCTTTTATTTATGTAATTAAGATTGTAAATAACAATCGTATGCTCAACATCACATTACGTTTAGTGATAATAAATCACCATACGTCATTACGTCATTACCACACATCATTAAATAACAGCATTACGTAATAAGTATGACTATAGTAATTACAGATAGTAAACTCATCATCAATATGATTAGCTGTGCGTTCATAAAACGTTTTGAAATGTTCGTACATTCAATATATGTATTATAATGACGATATAATTTTGTATAGGAATTTGCCAAGCTAAAACTAATTACTGCATTAGGAAAAGTTACAGGGTTTTTTCGCCCGAAATTCATCCATGTTTGCCGTTTCTTCAAATAAAAAGTAATTTGTAAAGAATGAAAGTATTAAAAGGTATTCTTTTATACTGTTTAAAAATACGGTTTAATTAATCTCGCAATAATTGCTACTAGATAAAATTTAAAAAATATAGAATATGTTAGATATATTTTTAAATGTGCATCATTAGGATGAGAAAAAGTAAGGGAAGCATTGGGAGTATTTTATTAATAAGGATATTCTTGGGATGGATACGCTTTCAAAACTATTCTTCAGGAATACGATTCATGAGTTGACGAAAGCGTGCAAAGTGCAAACGTTTTTCCGCGAGTTAAGGATTCAACGTTTCACAGAAGCTAAGGGAATGATCTTGTCGGCCAGATGGTACATCTCGTCCACAGTCTGAAACAAAAAAATAATATTTTAGAACATATGGAAACACATAGTCAATTATTATTATTCCCTAAAACATATTTCAAAATCTATCATCAACAGTACAGGGAGCACAGGACTTTAATATAATCCTTATTTTTGCTCTTTAGAAAATGATTTCTTTGGGATGTGAAGGTAAGCATATTCATACTTATGGTACATCAGTTATATTATTATCTATTACAATTATATACACAGTAAGACGTCAATTATATTATTATCTATTACAATTATATACACAGTCGTCAATTATATTATTATCTATTACAATTATATACACAGTAAGACGTCAATTATATTATTATCTATTACAATTATATACACAGTAAGACGTCAATTATATTATTATCTATTACAATTATATACACAGTAAGACGTCAATTATATTATTATCTATTACAATTATATACACAGTAAGACGTCAATTATATTATTATCTATTACAATTATATACACAGTAAGACGTCAATTATATTATTATCTATTACAATTACATACACAATAAGACGTCGATTATATTCTTAAGTGTTGTAAGACTATTTTATTACATCCCGTACAATTATATAAACGAATATCTTCTTTTTACATATTTATTTTTGTAAATACAAAAGCGAAGGCGAAGGTAAGTTTATGTTATTTAAGAAATTATTGCCAAAGAAATACCTAAAATTTAAAAAAAATTACAAAAATTATCAGACTCCAGACCCTGAATCGTCGTGAAACCTTTCAGTGATGAAAAATGTCCGCAATAATTTCTTAGACAACGAATTTGTACTGCTAATTTCGAAAATTATGATTTCATCCGAGAAGAATTAAATGAATTTTGGATTTATTAATATAATAATTTTATAATATTTATTTTAAATTGATTTGTATTTATACTCTTAAGTTACTATAAATATATACCATTGTTTGTAACGAAAATGCGTTATATGACCTTTTTAGCAAATATATATAGATATATGTAATATTATATTATATGAATTATATGTAATATATATATATATATATATATATATATATATATATATATATATATATATATATATATATATATATATATATGTTTGATCTTGGTTCTGACGACAATGCAAGAAGATTTTACCTTGAATTTAGATCTAGCTACTACAACCTACGCGAGAAAGTAAAATCCGCAAACTTAAAGGGCTAAATATAAGTGTCAACTTTGAAAGTCAACCATCAAGAAATATTATTTTGTAGAGGAAATGGCATTCAACCTAAAAGCTTTTGAAGTTATTTCAGTAGTGGCAATATGAGGGTATTCGAGGGAAAGAAAATATATAGAGGAAACATGGTAACATTGAATTTAAGGAAACGATGACCGAACCTGCTCCCCCATAAATTTTCACTCTTTTCAGATTTGTTTACTAACACATTTTCGTCTTTCTTTACAAAGGAAATACTTTCTACTGCGGTTGATTACACAGACAACTGCTCCCTAAATGCTAGGTTACATTATTGACACACATTACCACACCTCAGCCTTAAAGAGCGTATATGGGCCAAGGAGCTTCTTGCAAGGAGTGGACGGCCGCGGAAGTTTCTTCTCCGTTTACACTGGCGGAAATACTTAGTCTATTTTTATCATGTTCCTTTTCCGTAAATGGCATTTATTTTTGGACGCACTTAATTAAATATAGATAAATCAATTTGCACTGATTTTGAACGAATTTTTATGTTGTTTCATTTTATCTAACAACACTTCAAATTATGTTTACACTTATTTCGTGATCATATACTAGACGGTAAATATACAGAAAGGATATAAAAAGGTACCATGTTTCTAAATCCTTTGAAAGAAACTGGCTTTTATACAAGAAATAGTGTACTTGGCAATACCTTAATGCAAAAATGGTCATTTTCATTGATGACATTCGAAAGGAAATATTTTATTTATTCCAAGGGGGTAAATTTTTTCCACCTCCCTGTTCCACAGTCGACATCACGTCCTCAATGTTCATTAATTGAGTCTCAATACATAGACACTGAGGCAATGATACTATTTTCCTCCTTATGACTAATACGGTTAAATTATTTTTTAAACATTTTCTAATTACAATTTGTTTTTAAAATATCCGATTTTTTTTTCTCCAGAAAAGTGGTTTTAACAGTTGCGAATTTCCTTTTTGGGTACAGACACTGAGACCTAGATATCTAGAGAACACACTTACGGCCGAATTTGATGAAATAAACTGTGTAATATTTGCTTGAAATCTATTTTTAGTGATGGTTAGATTATGAATCGTCTTTAAACGGTTATTCAAAGAGATCCGTGACGTCATCCATCATTACTGGCTGCAGGAAAGCCAGTTTCACGACGTTTCCTGTTTTGGAGTCTACAATGGACTTTAATCTAGGGAGGAACCTTTTCTACATTTCTCTATCGTTGCTTATTTTACAAGGTTCTAGATTTCTAGGTATAACTCACACCTGATGACGATATCAGATTCAAGATCCTGAAACGTCGTGGCATTTGGTATGAAGTTCCGCAACGGTTATACAATTACAATTACAAGAAGGATATACAATTACAAGAAAGTTTTTAAATCACTCGAAGGTACAAGAATTAAGAAAACCGTATTAATCGTGTTAAGGGTCACAGAAAAGGCGAATCGATATAGCGGGCCTCGTACATATTATGCAATGTTTGCTTGAACACAACAATTCTACAGGCTACTCTATCGATTAGCAACTCCAACACAGTTGTATCTACTACAACCTCCCTCCATTCACCTCCACACTCCTCAGCTGCGTGACCAGAGGACTCTCGTACTTGCTCGGCTGGGCGGACTCCCTAGCCACCGCCGCAGCGACGATCTCCTCCTCCACCTCCCTCAGCCTCCGGATCCTGTCGGCCTCCAGCTCGTCCAGTTCTAGGTCCTCGGGCCCGCCTCCTTGGCCGTCACTCTCGCCGTCGTCGTCACCGCTCCCTCGGAGCAGGTCGAAGTTGAAGTTCCTCATCATTCGAGCCATCTTCCTAGCGTTTTCCTAAAGAGTTGAGATTACGTGTTACGACCAAGTTGTATATAATCACTGACAATACTGAAGGAGACATCCCATCTATATGGCCCCACTGTCCCTCTTTTAGTGTTAGCCAGACTTTGATGTGGACGAAGTTTTACTAAGTCACCGACGAAGAGTGCTGCTGGAAACTATTTATTTTTAGTTATTTACGTTAACTTTGAAAAATCTCTATCCCAGAAAGAAAGTAAAAGTCAACTTATATTTACTTTCTGACACACCAACTGTTGAATAATCCCCTCCTGAGAGTATAAGTAATAGTTTACAGAAGTATACTCTGTTGGTGATTAATGTAACTACGTCCTCTTTGAATCCTGGCTCACAGAAAAATAGAGACAGCTTTTACAATAATTAGAAGTCTACTTCTGTATCTA
The DNA here is from genome assembly GCA_963675035.1 of Allygus modestus. Lineage (NCBI taxonomy): Eukaryota > Metazoa > Arthropoda > Insecta > Hemiptera > Cicadellidae > Allygus > Allygus modestus. The sequence continues at coordinate 7,453,400 of OY776112.1, forward strand.
TAATCAATGATGTAATGCGCACAGCGCGGCGAGGGGAAGTGAGAGCAGGAGCTCGTGCTGAGTGGGGGGGAGGGGTAAGTGGCACAAGTGTGGTCACCGACCCCCTCCTCCTAACCATCACATACAGCCAATGACAACTTACAGCTCCCCTCTTTCTTTTTCCCTCACTGCGCACATTCTAAAATTATTGAACATCCGTGCGTACCCGCCATATTTCCTATAAAAACTCCAAACTTGATTAAAACATTTGCTATGACATACATCCTGAAACCCTTAGGAACTGTTTCAAAACACCGGTTATTTTTTATGTTTTACAGTTTGTTTCAGAAATATTGTAATACATTATTTAAATGAAAGCTTATTTTTGCCAAAGATTTTTCATTGTTCTGCTCTACAAACATTTTTCCACATCGACAAAATATATATCGTGTTAACAGACACAGTGTAAGGAATACCAAAGACACTTTGAATAATAAAATATAAAATTACTTAAATTAAGAAATAAAAAAAACACATTATGCCTTACTAAATATTTGAGATTACATTTGGTTCATAAACATATGAAGTACGAAGACCAGCAATAAAAGTGTTATAAATATTAAGTACTTCAGATAACATTTTTACATCACCAACCAATTTATTCAGTAATGGCTAAAATGAGTTTAAGCCTTAACGGCGAGGAATTTCGAATCCTTTTATGCTTAGGGATAAATGTTTACATTTTCAACAAATCATTGTTTGAACTTTACCATGTGTGCTACTTTTAAAGTGGACCGGTTATGTATTCACAGCTGTTACGATTCGTTGCTTTTATTTGAAACTTCATAAGCCCAATATTAAAATTCCTAACTTTCAAACGAATTTGTTTACAAAATATTAATTTTCCTGGGGTCGAGGTTTCCACAAATGGGATTTTTTGGTCCATGATTATAAATTTTAATCAAACTCTTTCCGCTGGACTCCGAGATAAATTTTGCAATAAACAAACGGACTTTTTACAGTATAGGATTTAACAGGATAAATAAAACTACGTCTCACAACAATACACAATATATTTACACGTATACTGTACAAGACGGTAAATATACAAATACACCCGTCGCAGCAAACCTGCATACTCAGCGAATTTCCAATGAATTATAACATAACACATTAAGCCACTTAACAAGATTCATAAGAAATATATTCACAAACAAGCGATATTTAAAATATTAATTATTCTCTATAAGAATAGCATTGGGGATGAGTACGCAGGTTTGCTGCAACAAGGAACACAAAATAATGGGCTTTTATGCAAATATCAATAGAACTCATCTAAGTGAAGTCACATACCAAGTTTCATCCATATACACTCATAATTAAGCGATATATAACATTTTAATTATTTTCCATAAGAATAACATGGGGACCGAGTACCTAGGTTTGCTGCTACGGGAACCATAGGCGAAAAATTGTTTTTTTGTGCAAACAACAATAAACCATAACCAGATGAAGCCATATACCAAATTTCGTCAGTTTATATTCATAAATAAGCGAGATATACAATTTTTCTTTTTCTCCATAAGAATAACATTAGACAACGTACTGTGTTTAGCACTTTCAATATCTCGGTAACCAATTGACGTAGAGCAATGATCAAAATACCAAATTGTTTGTTTTTTTAAGCTGAATTCAATGGTATAAATTAAAATTTGATTTAAATTAAAATTATATGTGAAAACCCCAAAAAACACATTTTTGGGGTAAAAAAAACCCAAAAACCCCCCTTCGGATGGTGCGATTCATCTGGTTTTCGAACTCGTTCAAATAAATGGTACTTTACACATTTGTACCAAATTTCATTAAGATCAGACCTTTTTTACGAGAGTTATCGTGCTTACGGACACATATATATATATATATAAATAAATATATATATATATATATATACATATATAAAAATTTGAACGAATGGTGTTTTTGGCATCTGGGGACCTCAAAATGAAAAGTTATCATGGTCTCGGGCTTAAGTCTTACCATGAGACCTACGGTAATAGCTTCTTCCCTATAGGGGAAATTCGTTAAAAGATGGTACAAGGCGATCAATTTCAACCAGTCACACCGGTCATCATCAGGCCCAATCAGCGAATGAAAAGATTCGCTGCAAGATTCACTAATTGGGCCTAATGATGACCGGTGTGACTGGTTGAAATAGATCGCCTTGTACCATCTTTTTGTATATTTACCGTCTTGTACAGTATACGTGTAAATATATTTTGTAGTTTTGTGAGACGTAGTTTTATTCATCCTGTTAATTGTAACAACACGTATTATGCTACTCAAGAAACTATTTAGTATAGGATTTGTGTTCTCATAAGCTTCACCATAAAAATAAACTCTTACACAATATAGTGTAGATGACATTGAAAGCCAATGTATCTTAATACTTATCATACTTAGATATGTTTAGTTAAAGAATATTTGTACTAAGGACCTTCTTCCTTCGTGCCTCAAGGATCCTGTGAGTCTGCTCTGCTATCCTGAACACCAAGGGGCTTGAATCATCCCCCTGCGCCCCCATCGGCCAATGAGGCTAGACCCTGAATATGATAAACAAAAAACAACCATTAAATAACACGGGATCACAAGATTATTGGCCCTACAAATTATCAAAATGATTACAGATTAGTTAAAGATTAATAGTAATTAAAGAAAACTTCACGTTCTAAACAAGCCTTGAAATAGTCCAAAGTCGGTCAATAAATAACTGAGTTAGAGCGATACAAATAACCAACAGACAGCCAATCTTGAATCCAATAACCCATAGTTATATCGTGCTGATCACGTGACAAACGAACTTTAACTCTTCAGTCGACAAGAAGTGAGCCCCAATCATCATAATCATCAGAACTTATATGTAAAAGGACGACTCCACTGTGGCCAGAATCAACATCTACACTATAAAAAGCTAACACAAAACATAACTCAGTTCACATTTCTAATTTATGCTCTTGGTTTCAGTTTTTATCTGAATTGCGATTGTTATTTAGTATTAATTATTTAAGAATAAAATTTTATAAACTTTCAGATATGGTTTTGCCAGAGTTAAGGAGGTGTTTATTTAATTTAGCTTTGATTCGAATGAAAATACGGAGAAATATATCTAAAGGGTTAGAATAAGGTTAGAAACAGCTAAGTTGTTGTTAAATGTACAGGTTAAATCTTGACACAGCCTGATTACTTAACAATGTTTTGATTCCCCTAAACTGAAGCTCGCAAAATAACTTTGTGTAAATAAAGCAATTGAATTTTTGCGTGTGTTTAGTTTTAGTACTAAGTTGTTGTTTTTTTTGTGTCCTCCGTTATGTTTTCATACTGCACGAGATTCCTTTTGATACTCGACATAGCCCAGAAATTTTTTTTCGTTGCGGATTTTAATATATTTCTAAATGTAGAAGGCTTTACAGAACAACAAAAATCGTTGTTCATCACATGTAGCAAAAATATCTTTCGGCGCTCTATATCATTTCCGAGCTCGGATCGTACCGCTTGCAAAACACGATTGTGTACCGAAAACATTCACTTTTGCTCCTATTTATATAAAAAACTGATAGATGAGTAAATACACCCGTCGCAGCAAACCTGCATACTCAGCGAATTTCCAATGAATATATAACATAACACTTAACAGGATTCATAAGAAATGTATTCACAAACAAGCGATATTTAAAATATTAATTATTCTCCATAAGAATAACATTGGGGATGAGTACGCAGGTTTGCTGCAACAAGGCACACAAAATAATGGGTTTTTATGCAAATATCAATAGAACTCATCTTAGTGAAGTCACATACCAAGTTTCATCCATATACATTCATAAATAAGCGATACATAACATTTTAAGTATTTTCCATAAGAATAACATGGAGACCAAGTACCTAGGTTTGCTGCTACAGGAACCATAGGCGAAAAATTGTTTTTTTGTGCAAACAACAATAAACCATAACCAGATCAAGCCATATACCAAATTTTGCCAGTTTATGTTCATAAATAAGCGAGATATACAATTTTTCTTTTTCTCCATAAGAATAACATTAGACAACGTACTGTGTTTAGCACTTTCAATATCTCGGTAACCAATTGGCGTAGAGCAATGATCAAAATACCAAATTGTTTTTTTTTTAAGCTGAATTCAATGGTGTAAATTAAAATTTGATTTAAATTAAAATTACATGTGAAAACCCCAAAAAACACATTTTTGGGGTACAAAACCCCCCAAAAACCCCCCTTCGGATGGTGCGATTCATCTGGTTTTAGAACTTGTTCAAATAAATGGTACTTTACACATTTGTACCAAATTTCATTAAGATCGGACCTTTTTTACGAGAGTTATCGTGCTTACGGACACATATATATATATATATATATATACATATATAAAAATTTGAACGAATGGTGTTTTTGGCATCTGGGGACCTCAAAATGAAAAGTTATCATGGTCTCGGGCTTAAGTCTTACCATGAGACCTACGGTAATAGCTTCTTCCCTATAGGGGAAATTCGCTAAAAGATTTAACATTACATTTCAAATTAGATCCAAGAGAAATTTTATCAAAATAATTAATGCTTCAAATTTTAAGTGCTAAAAAAATTACAGGGTTTTTAAAATTGAATATGAAGGACTCAAGAAGGCTTCTGATAAATTGTAACTTAAGAACTCAAAAGACAATACTTACTACCCAAACAATGATCGGTGGTGGTGAACCAGGGTGGATATTTTAACAAATAAATGTAGAAACAAGTAGGTGGAGACATTTAAAATGTCTCCTATTTTATTCTGTTTATCAGTAAATTTCATTTGTCCGTTTGTGTTACCTTGCCTTACTTTAATAATAATAAATAATATATTAAAATGTATTTACAATAAATACGTCTTTTGTTGGATGTTATAGCAAACATTCTTCATCTGTACGCTTTACTATACATGTAATATCCCATGCCATATTTCTCACTTGTAAAAAAGCTAAAAACGAACGAATGTTGTTATTTATACACGAACGTTTTTCCAATTAAATGTATATTACATTTAACGTTTAGGCGTATATTACATTTTGTTAGGAAATATTTTTACATCCTGTACTTCTACATGTATTTAATTATTTTGCTAAACATTTATCAAACATTAAACATTAGTATCCTCTCATCAGGAAACCATTATCAATAACTCTTAACAGTATATACTGTTAAGAGGTATTTAAATCGTTTTCCTGCATTTTATAGTATCCCCCCTATTTATCATTAAAAAACTACTCACTGAAATATTACGCTTTACAAAAGTATTTTTTAATTAAACTTTTCACTTTACAAAGCTAAACTTTACAAACACAAATATATACCTTGATTGTTTAGTGATCGTACTACTCATAAATCATTCACTCTAATTTCATGTAGGCTACACTATCCGTATATCACACAGTTTAGACTGTTAAATCATCAATTAAAAAATACCATTATTTTAAAATCACAATCAAAAAAATAATTTAGATTTTAATAGTTACAAAACAATATGACATTTAGTACTGAACTTTAAAATGTTTTCGGGAGCAAAACCTTACAATTATTGAACTATTTGATTATCTCTAAAATTGTTAGTAATTTTTTAGAACTTTATAGAATTAAAACTATTGTTGAAGACTTACCTGTGAGCCGTGGCCCTTCTCTGATGGAACTAAACCTAAACCCGGCTAGCAACAACACGGGGCATCGATTCTAGCGTCCGCCTGTCTGCCTACAATATCATTCCTCTTATTCTGAACTACAGCTGTCGTCCCAGGCAATATTTCGGCCTACTTTTATACTTGCAGTAAAATGTGATGGACGGATCCACTATCTGATTGCGCACACGCAAAGGTGTCCTACTTTTTCGGAGCCTCTTCCTCATATATCGATTTTACCTATATACAAGGTTTAAAGTGTGTTTGTTTTATTCGGTTAGTATTTTTGTAATCTTTTAAATTCTATATCTATTATTATACTTTAATTTAAGTGATGTATAAATATAGCTCTTTCCCTCAGTGTCCTATAATATCAAACAATAAATAAATTTACTCAAATTCAGGCAAATATTCATTTTGAGATTATCCAGCTGGCTTACGGGTTTATTTTTTTACATTGTGATACCATTCCAGAAGTTATCTGTTCATGCTTCTGTGTGTTTTATGATTTTGTATCAGGTGTTAAGAGATCAATTAAACTGATTTAAAGCCTTCCATAAGGTTATCATTGGAACTTTAAAAGCCCAGTAGGCGAAGCCCTAGATGTGGCTATTTTCCAAATTCCCGAAAAGCCAATCTAGATGTAAAATTCTTTCAAATAATATGTAAACGATCAAATAAGACCTAATATTTCGTCTGGAAAAAATCTCCCTCACAAAAATAGGTTTATTCGTTTAATTAATAACTGTTATTAGATTTTTTATCCTGGGATCCGTTAAAAACCCCACAGTTAAAAAATCCACCCAAGCAAAGTAATTAAGTGAAGGAAATTAGGTTTTAATTTAAATATGTAGACAAACGCTTAGTAAAGGATGTGATGAATAAAGTTTGTGAATGTTCAGTAAGTATTTGCAATCCTCAGCTTATGGGGAATCACAGCGTGAAACTGTTTCTTCTTCTTCTCGGACTATTCTTCTTCTCTTCTTCTCAGAACTATTTGTTTACACCCTTAGTATTTGCAGAATTTAGTTTAAAGTGATGTTTTATAGAGAGGTAGGGCAGTTTTTCTCCATGTTATTAGAAACACGTTTTGATTTTGTGATATATTCTACTATTCATTGAGCGGAGCTCCTATACTACACTCTGGCTTTTTATTTACACGTACTCCTCCTGAACGGCTGGAGTGATCCTCACGAAATTTTGCTCGGTCATAGTAACCATCTATGGAAAGGTATAAATCTGAAATGGTCCAAATCGGACATAAGGGTTCTGCCCTACGGCCCTCTAAAGTTACCATGTTATTTTAATAGGAGAAATATTTTATTTGGTTTGTTTACTGTGTGTTGATTATACAGCTGTTATATGGATCAAATTTAAATGCAGACTGTTACTATCAGCTGTTTGTAAATACAGTAGTTTTCTGTGAAATTGTTGTTTTGTTTATTTTAGTGGTTTGTTCACCTTTGTACGTGAATGAAATGCCACGTTTACGGAGAGGAGGTACAAATCTTGGACGACGCACCGTAAATGCTTCCCGGTACCAACGACAGGAGACTGCACATGAAACTGATGAGGAGTATGCTGAGAGGTTTAGGCATAATTTGGAAATCCTCGCGTATCAAAAATGCAAAATAAATACTCGCTTCGCTCAATATTGCAAGCAGACAACTGCATTGTATACCTAGTTTAAATGTCAAGTTTATTCACTCATTAGACCGTTTTGATTATTTCTCAATTTACATTCAATATATCTCGTGTAATCCCATACCCTAAGATGAGTAAGGTTTGTTTGGGTTTCTGGTATGCTTGGTTGCTTGATTGCAACTCTGATCTCAAAAATAGCTTCACGATTACCTTAAAAAGTTGCAATTAACTGATTTCTGAGACCTCATCCCTAGGAAAAATATAATTATGCAAAAAAACTAATTTTAAAAACACGATTAGCATTGGGTTTATGGAGTTTCAAATCAAAACAAAAATAATTATGACAGGTTTTTATAATAAACCGGTGAACTATCAAAGTAATACTTATGTAGTTTGTTAATGTGGTTCCCTGAGAGCCGTAACTTAAACCATTGAATGAAGATTACGTAGTGCGTGGTCACGTCATACCCAAAATGAATCAAAGGGACATTGAGCTGTAATAACAACTGGAGTGACCTTAAACATGCAGAAAAGAAGCAAATGAGCTAAGCAAATTTGTTCATCAGTATGGGACTTGTTGAAAAATTATCCCAAGTTATCCAAATAAACTGGACCTTCCCCTTGCAAAGCTCGGTCCCAGGTACTCTTAATCTAAATAAAACAGGCTACGACTTAATTAAAGAGTGTTCACTGTATTTTACAGGGGAAGTCTGCGGATTTGTCCCAATGCTCTCGCTGTTCCTAAGCTAGTTGCATCGACTCGTCAATGACTCAGTGCATGCGCCATCCTTGACCCGTCACCGTCTAGTTTAGGAGGTCGAGCGACACGAGGTGCATGTCTCGCGGCAGTTGGGAAGCGTTGAGACGTCTGACGGCAGTAATTCTAAACTGTTGGTAACGTCTGTGAGACAACACTTACTGCAGCCAACAGTAACTGGATATATTATAAGGAGTAAAGGAGTTGGTTTTTCTTCCCAGAAGACTTTAATCTGTTGTTTTGTGATTAGTAACGGAATGTGAAGCTGTTTAGTTGTAAGACCTTACATGTAAATACGGTAATTATGGGGCGTTCAATTTTCTTAAATTTTATAGCATTAGTTTTAAAAATCTATGTTTCATCTAGATTCTTATCGTGCGTCTGATATAGTTGACAAGAAATGGGCTAAACCTCACAACCTTACAAACCTTACAACATACTGGAACCTTCTTACAACCTTCTTACAACATTATGGAAGAAATGGTCTTTCATCATACAAGAATTAAATTTGCAAACCTTTAGTGACGTTTCAGTTGGCCACTGAAGATTGTCACTGAAGATTAAGGTTTGGACAGTTGTTGATTAAAAACTGCTTAAAATTTCACTACCTTTTTTTCAAATTGTTACAAACAATAACTTACGGTGCAAATATATAATTTGTTTAAAAAAAATACAGTTTGTTATTTGCAGGCTACACAAGTTTTTCTTGAGGTTAAATAAGTCGTCTTACTTAGTGAAAAGAAAAACTAAATAAACTTGCTCGCCTTTTATTAAAATCAGAATAAAATAACTCTTCCCTGCACAATTAAAATAAAATAAGTCAAAAGTAAATAAAAAATGTTTCCGAAAATTAATCTTTTAAAATAATTGTGCTTTTGCTTGTCTTTAAACTTTAACTTTAGCCCAATACTTTAGTACACTTCTATACTCAGCACTTTATCAGCCTGCTTCTAGTTAAATCTTCAGTCAAGGTTTTCCCACCTCAGGTTAAAAACAATTCGAATCCCTGGAAAAGAAACAGTTGTTTAGAGACTGATTTCCCTCGTTTGATAAAATTTTGGAAAGACCTGGAGTGAGTAGGATTGTAATAAACAGTGTTTGTGCAGCTAGGCTTTATATTAGTATATTTCCTACGGTGGATTTTTTTATATTTTTTTTGGCGGAAGCTAAAGGCAAACCAAATGTAAGTATAGTTTTATGTTTAACAAATCTAAACCAGAAATCGAATTATGGTAATCACCTAAGCTTGGCCGTTTCATTGGCATGTAATGTAGGTTACTATTCTCTCCTCTTTTATACCACCTTTTAGCAAGTTTTTTTTTTAAGTAAAAACATTTTAATTCGTGTAGGTCAAAATTAGGCCCATATGAAGATGCACCTTACAGAATCTGGGTTTGCGCTTCTAATTCATATTCTTATTGTTGAAGATCGCAAAGGTCTGACAATTTACAGAAACAGCTCAGTCAAATTATGTTAAAAATTCGAACAGAACATATGTTTTTTCTTTCGAAATATGGATCCTTTAGCCTTTAAGTCAACAGGGTGGAATAAAACACAATACTTCAACAATGTTTAATATACAACTGAAAGCATAATTATCTAAACTAATGTGGGTTTATCAAAAATTGTTCCTTATTTTATTCATAGTTAATTATAATTTACATGATTTTTTTAGGGTCTAAGGGATTTTCAGACATCTAAATCAACCAACTGACAAGGCTCAATGAAAATAAATTTTAAAACCAATTCAAGGCAAATTTTGGTTTTAATTTAAGCCATATTATGAACAAGTTATAGTTTTCAGTTGATAGACGTGTGCATGTGTATGTGGTTTATCACCATTAGTGGTATAATTTAATTGTTCATAATAAATTATACGTTTTATTTTTGTAAACTCCAATTTTCCATTAGATTGGCAGAAAAATAGTTAGAATAATTAAATTAGAATTATGTCAATATACAAAATACTCCAACTAAAAAAAAGCTGTACACCTTTAAAATAACGTTTAAGATTATTACTCAGTCCACTCTTTGTTAGGTTTTATGTTACTGTTTAAGTTTCTAAAAACTATATGGTTTTTAAACTTCGTTTTTCCTTAAATATAAGAAAATATTTTGTAATTGTAATGCATGATAAAAAAAACCACTGAATAGTTCTTATACCTCTATTTTGTTTCATTAGATAATGTTTACAAATATCTTATTACTGCAATAAGCTCTTTCAATGTTAGTTTACCAACACAAGACATAAAAAATATAATCTAACAAACATCTCAAAAAGTGGTATTAGTGTTTATATATAGCCTACTCACTTGCGTTACCTTTCTTAATTAGTATTAATAGAATTTACAATCTCTTATTTCAATATCAATATAAGATTATACAACTTAATATTCACTGGTTTTCAAAACAATAACTGTTATCTAGGCTACAAATATACATTGTAACTCTAATAGCTATGCAAATATAACGAAGTAGCGTGCAAGATTACACAACCTACTTGTTTTTTTACAAGTGTTATTTCACCCCATCTTTAGAGAGTTAAGGTTTTTATTTAAACTGATTCATCAGGTATCAATAATTAACTATAAGTGCAAATATAGCACAAATAACATTTAAAAATAATATGTCAGCATAACAGTAGTAGTCATAATATCCCATTTATTATTATTCTACAATTAATCACATCTCTAAAAATCAATGTATTACTTAATAAAAATATAACTAAAACCTCCAAGTTGTTTAAATTATATTTATTATAAAACTTTTCAATCAAAAATACAAAAGAGAGTTATCATTACTTGAGCAAAAGTTTGTTTGAAATCTTCCATCCATCCGGCATCAAAATCTAAGTCACCTGATGGCTTTTTAATATTTGTTCTCTATTAAACTACACATTGACCGTATATTCTTACTAATATATAAATATATTACACTAAATCCTAGTATATATTGCACTATCATATTGAAAAAATAAAGTGAGTCATCTACATCTTCGCGTCATTCAATCGGGTCTAACTACTTTAACAGTTGTTACGTTGCTTCTGCAGTAGAAGGGGAAGGGGGAGGTTGTGATGAAGGGGATGGAGGGGATGGAGGATTGGGAGAAGGGACAGCGTCTTCCTCAGGAGGTTGTGAAGGAGGGGTAAGAGTACCATCAGAGGGGAGGGGAGGCGGCGGAACGGGGAGGGGAGGGTGATCCCCCGCCGCTACCTGTCAGCGTTTCTTGGCCTCCAGAGGTCCAACAATCTGATCAGCCAACTTATACAGCTCGTCCACGGACTGCTAAAACACCAAGAATTGTTAGTAACAAAATAACACGATGGGAAAATGGTTGGATTCAGTTTTAGCAACTCATTCCAGGCAATTTTCTTTCTGAGGTACAACTAATTAGCTAACTTCAGCAGCCTTTTTGCTTCCTATGCATCTTATGTTTTGCTAAACACACTAGGGACCCTCCTCTCCTCTATTCTATCATCCCTTTTCCTCATCCGAATCAAATCCTTCCTCCATTCCCACAACGTAAGCAATAACATGTTCCACTATCACGACTAAACCCTTCTTCCATTCCCTCATCTTTCAAACTCCACTTCTCCAAATGTATCATGAACTCCCTCCACTCTACCCATATCTACTCAATTTCAACCCCCTTAACTCTTCATTACCTCCTCTAAACCTTCCTATCCCTCCCCCAATTCACCTTATCCCTTCCAAACTTCCCTTCCACTGCCTACTCTCAATTTATTCTTCCATTCCCTCTACTTTAACTTATTTCTTTCAAACTCTCCTAATTCCTTCATTCTTAACTCCTCCAATCCCCCAAACTCCCACCACACTCCCCTATACCGACTATGGTGAACACCCATCTTCTTGAAGTGATCTCCTTTTCCTGTTTAAGCACTCCCAAGGAATGACAACATCCACAGTATAACACCCGTCATGCTGGGGATTTCAACCTCCCTGCTTAACGCAGCAAACTGAACGAGTGAAACCATCATTATTTTGGAGCCAAATTTTTCAATCTACTACCAGAGGAAATCAAGAGCTCAAGAGCCAGGATGCGGAAGTCCAAGCTCAACTGGTGGCTGCACATTTCTCCCTTTTATAATGTGAATCCCATCCCTGAACTGGTGTAACAGTTGATGTGAAACCATCATTTAAAGACTACGTTTTCTTTTCTACTGTATTCAACTTTTATCCGGCGCAATTTCAATCTCAAGGATTGTAAATAAAGTCTCTCTCTCTCCCCCCTTCATCCTCTTCTCTATTCCTCCCCACCCCCACCTCTCCCTCTCACTCACCTCCACAGTCCTCAGTTGTTTGACCAAAGGATTCTCGTACTTTATCCTGTCGTAGTCCTCCTGCGTGAACAACGCCCCGGCGGAGATATTCTCTTCTATCTCTTGAAGCTTTTTCGCCCTCGCTATCTCTTCCTCGTCCAGTTCTATGCACTTCTCAACTTCCGTCGCTTCCGCATCTTCCTTATTATCGGGGAGCGAAAGCTCGTAGTTCTTTAGTTTCTTCATCAACTTGTTCATGCTCTTTGCCTCTGCCTGGAACAGAGTTTTTTTTAGATTTAAGTATGAGTGTAGTCAGTAAATGAAACCCTAACTAAGCAAAGGGGAATGATAATTAAGAAAATTTATTTAAAATATATTGTTTGAGTGGACAGAGGTAATGTTTTATTTTGTGTAAACACAGTATAAACTGTTGCCATTCGAATTTTAACCCTAACACCTACTAAATAAAAAGTAAATAAATCAAAATTCTTAAATAGAGAATCAGAATCAAAGATTATTTCTGTTCTATTCACTGGTAATGCAGTTTATCACTATACTACTGTACACAGACATTCAGGTAATTTAATGCAGGAGTGCAAAGTTGGCAATGTTCTAATCTTTACGTTTTGTATTTTTTAGCTTGTTATAAGACACATACATTTCTGCACACTTAATCACACGTAATTAAACAAATACTTTTTTTGGAACAAACAATACATGTTGCAAGGAATCCTTTTAACACATAATTATTTAACTGGTGTAAAGGGTATTAAATACAATAAATATTTTTTTTAATCAGTTGATTACTCCTCATCTTTTCTAGTCTTAAGATAGTACAGTTTATCTTAATCTTTGGTTTAAACTAAGTTTGTTAGAAATTCCGCTTTCCCAATGTATTGAAGGTAGTTTAAACCTGGTTTATGTTAAACCTATAGAGAGAACACTGTTTAGTTATTTTATTATATGATAAAATAACCAAGAATCCTATGTAATAAACATTTTTGTTTTAAGTTTAACTAGAGGTTAAAAAAATCTTAAAACATTGTCAACTTGATATTTTGTGGATTAAACTAATCTGTCTAGATAATATTTTTGGGAAAACTAATTGTGCCTTAATCTCGAGTTCAAAATAACCTCAGGATTAGTTTAAACTTGAGTTGGGGAAAGCGGCCCTTATTCGTAGATCAACTCAAGAAAAAACTGACAAAAATTGTGCTTAGTAGTGAAACGATAATGAATAGACTAGAACCTGTAACCGCCGCTCTTCTAAGATCTTGTTGGTCATCTGAGTAATCTTGAAGACCGGATGGTTGGCGAGCTCTTCCGGTGCCTCCTCCACCGCCATCTTGCCCTCCAGGATCAGATGTTTCTCCCTCTCCACCTCCCCGACCTGTCAATTGCGGGAAATGATGTCATTTATTAGGAGAGGGCTCCAGTACGCAACAATTCGCGTTTCTAACTGAAAAAATACCTAACGATTTCAGAGGCCTGGATTTCGATACCACGATTTTTCCAACCATGACAACCGTGATTATTGAATATTTTAAAATTGCATCGATCGATTATTATTTATGATATGAAGATTTTGCTCACTGAAATCGCTAGTTATTGTTTAGCTCTTTAAAACTAACCATACATTTATTGGATCTGCTGAGCAGAGACGGGCTTTGAAAGTTAACATTGGCCTTATGGAGAAAGCAGGCACCAACGCCCAATCTTTCGCGATTTAAATTCACTACAAAAATTAATAAATTACCTCTCTTAAGATTTCCCTCACATACGTTAAAGGTTAAGGACATCTGTAAAGTTTTCATGCGGCTTCAGACCAAGAAGCTTTGACAATAACCGACAAAGTTCCTTTTGCATATTGAAGTAAAACACCTACTATGTGGGAGTCATTTAGGTATGAATTGAACAATTAGATTTGGGTATGTCATTGGTATCATATCATACACTTACACTGTATTCAGATAAAGGAGTGGATCTGATATTTTTGACGATCGAAGGTCTTACAGATTACAGGAAATTTTAAACGTAATAAGTAGCGAATTTAAAGATTCTTATGTATATAATTAACAAGTTAAAGTACAAAAACCGATAGAATTCATCTTTGATTATCATAAGCAACAAATTTAACATAAATATTTGTTAAAGTAATCCTAGATATTTTCTAAAAAGAAACAGACCACCATACCAAATAGAATAAAGAATGTATCCTTCAAACAATACTCACGGGTTACTGCATTTTACAACAGTAAAACTTATTCTAAAAGTAACTCAGACCCTCAGACAATGCATGTCAACCGTCCATAGTCCTCGTCCTACTTGCACTGATGCAAATCATTCCCGTCTGGGAGATCGTCCTGGATTTCTCTTTTCACTTTTGTAGCTTGTTAAAGGGCTTTCTATAAATTAGGCCGTCTTAAAGAGGGTCACAGATTGATGGAAGGGACGCGATTTGACACGATAGTTAGAGTTGGTTAAGTTGAAGGTAGTTTATTAAAAAATTACGTAATTGTTCAAGTATTTTAGTAATTTTTGTCTAAGTATTTAATTTTTGAACTTATGCAAAATTAAACCATGCAAATTTGCCAATGGGTTATTAACATAAGTAGCATGATGTGCGTTTTTACATTGACCACGAGAAATAAACTACGTCTCACAACACTATAAAATATATTTACACTTATGCTGTACTTACATACAAGAGGTATATCTATACTTATTTAATAGGCGAGCAGGTATTTTGTGACAATCACTCCTCCTAAACTACTGAACCGATTTTCATGTCTTTGGTGTCATTGAAAAGAGCCTAACGTGAAGTAGTGCAGGAAACATTTTTTATAGAGAAATAATTTGTGAGTGAGGCCCTGGGGCCCCTTAAAGTAGAGTTTTTCCCATAAGCTTAACATTGGGAAATAACTATAAGTTTTAAACAATCAGCTGGATAGATTAAACACCGTTAATCAGCAGGCCATGTTGACTTTGGAACGGTAACACAATATTTATACGGGAATGTCAGTAAAATATTTCGTTCTGATCGCGAGCGAAGCCGCGACAGGCTACTAGTATAACAAAAAAAAGGTACAAGGCGATCGATTTCAACCAGTCACACCGATCATCATCAGGCCCAATCAGAGAATAATGATGAACGGGCCTGATGATGTGTAACTGGTTACTTGTTCCATATTTTGTTTATATTTACTGTTGTATGTAAGTACAGTATAAGTATATGTATAGTGTTGTAAGGGGTAGTTTATTTATCCTGTGGACCAATGGGATAACATATGCATTTAGTTTGTTTAGTATAGCATGTAAAGTAGGCAATGATTAAATGTAATGTGGTTAGCAAGAGTGGCGGGATGTTTATAAAATTGGAGATCAAAATGCAACAATTAGCAACATTGCTCTTACAGAGGTTAAATTTCGTGTGGTCAAAATGCTTTGGTTTTTTGACTTTGTAATTGAATTATTATCGCGGAGGTAGTTCATAAATTTCGTTATCAGGTTTTGGTAAATATACCCCTACGACCATCCCACCGTCCTACCGTCTAAATGTGTCAATATTTCTTCCCCCCACCTTCAAAACTATTTATCCTTTAACAAATCTCATTATAAAATAATTTTCTTCTTTATGTAGCATGCAACATATAGTATCACCGTAACAACCTTTAGCCGAGAAAAGTACTTGTATTTTACATTTACCCAGACATAATTTATAAATATTTATAATCAATGTTAACTTGACTTTTACTTAAGTATTGTTTTAGGGTTCGCCTACACTAAGCAAATATCTGACAAACATTCTTGCTCAAACAGTT
Source organism: Allygus modestus (assembly GCA_963675035.1). NCBI lineage: Eukaryota > Metazoa > Arthropoda > Insecta > Hemiptera > Cicadellidae > Allygus > Allygus modestus. The sequence continues at coordinate 7,469,595 of OY776112.1, forward strand.
TGGTAGTGTTTTATCAAACATTGTGATATGTGGCAAACAGTGTTTGATGTTTTTCTCTAGAACTCGATTGTTTGTCAGAACCCAATTATTTGTTTTGCTAAACAAATTTGTACAAACTGTTAACAATGTTTGTTCTACTTTACTTTCAACAAACATGTTTGCGCGGGGTGTAAAAGGCTATAAACTCATTAAAAAGAAACCAGAGAAAAACAATTAAACTTTAACAATATCCATGGTTAGCCTCCAAAACAGATAAACAATAAAATAAGGTTACTTTACCTCTGAACCCAAAGTGTTCCCAAGTTGGACCCAAAGTGTTCATTTGAATTGTTTTAAAGCTGAAGACAGAGGTAAAGTAACCTTATTTTATCTAACAAATTTTGTACTAAGGCCTCTTTGTATGGGAACATTTTGAAATTTGAAATTTTTAAACTATTAAAGAGGTAATATACTATCATAACCATAATTTAATTACTTTTTTATACCAATCGTTTATTTGTAAACTTATTCTAATAACTATTAGTAATTTGTTTTTATAACAGAACAAACACATTATTTGTTATAATTCCGGTTTAGATATTTTAAAATAAGATTTGAAACATATATTTACCATGACTCGAATAACTTATTACATACGGTACGTATATATTATTGTATACAAAATTTCTCCCCCCCCTACGCTAAAAAACCTGCTGATATTAGTTCAATTTAACTCTGTTCTTGCATTATGGAACCAAAGATTATAATTTTGCGATTTTCCCATCCCACAACGGTATTATGGGCCTTGCTCCCCGCTGCGTAATTCACTACGTTCTTCATTGCAGCTTCGTTGTATCTGTCAAACTCACTCATGTCAACTCCCTTTGCCCACAACCTGCTGAGAGGGGTTTATAGACCAACGAACATTGTTTTTAATATATAAATAACGACTTAAAGTGTATTATAAAGATGTCAAAAAATAATTATTTTCAAACAAAACAGATTATTTAGATGCAGTTTGTTTTGATTGTTTGTTTGTAGTGTGACTATTTTTGTTTTTTTGTTTTTTATGCATTGAAAACTTCGACTATTTTTACTTTTTTACCATATTTTTTTTATAAAATAAAAAAGATTTTAAGTGCAGTTGTTTTGGTAAGTCTCCAAAAAGGAGGAAAGGGCTTAAATGAATATTTATGGCCCCCAGGACTCAGAGAGAATAATAATAAAAGTAAACAAATGCTGCTTACAAGCAAAAAAATTTGCAAGAAACAATCTTAGTTACACTAAAGTAACTCCTGATCATTGAGAGTTTGCCGAATATTTGTTTTATATTAATTTAAAACAAATTATACGTTACCTCTGTAATTTGCTATGTCACATAAATATTTAGCCCTTAGAAATCTTCGGAGTCAAAAATAGTTATCTTGAAACTCGGATAGTAAATGTAAACTAATAGCCAATTTTACATTATAGCATAAATAAATCTCAGAAATTCACTCACTTTTTACTTAAATCTCGGCCGACCTACTAGGGCTTAAAGTTAAAAGGAGCTTTATGCCAATGCTTAAATTCTCACTAAAATTTTAAAATACCCTTATTTACATCCCGATAGAACCACAAACACCCCATCGGGGAAGTCATGAAATAAATTTAAAATATATTTAAATTTAATAATACAATTTTCCTTAGAACATTTTGTGAAGGTTCAATACTGGATCCAGTTGTTATTGGTCATTGGGCTATTAATTAATTATCCTAGTCAACCGGTCTTAGTCAGTAACAAGGCTACACAAGGCATCTCACCCATTCCACACTCATCATTCATTCATATTCGCCTTGAAATAAGCCATAGTTGCGTCGTTTGTGAAAATAGTGCTTTGAGTTTGATTACAGTTAACATTCAAAGTTTAATACTCGGAATTTTACAAATTAATATATATTTTAAGCAACACCTCCTATCAGGTGGTGTATTTCCTCCACCCACCCCTCCAGACCATCCTAACCACTAACCTGTGACGTCACTGAGAACGTAGCGGAGTAAATGGCCGAGGTGAACAGGTCATTCACTGCTAGGGTGTTTCATCCTTCTCCCACACATTATTTAGTTTTGGAATATGTTGACATCATGGAACTGATATTAATCTATGCTACAATCTTTTTCGTCGTATAATTTAACGAACTCGCTTAACTTAAAGCTTTGTGAACTAAAAAAGAAATAATGCACCCCCTGCAAGGATTGTAGATATTTTAATTGTTAAATATCAGTTGTATTTTTTTAATATATGTTGATAATTGAGACAATTTATCCATCAAAAATTCCTTAGGTTTTACACAAAATGGTTTCGAAGCATTTCTTTACTTTAAGAGATCCAAAAGTATGCTTAATCTCCCACTTGAAAATGTTTAATCAGGTCTGATCCAATTCTTATCAGGGTTGATCAGACCTGATCAGGATGAGCTTATCAGACCTGATCTGGTATATCAAGGTTGATCAGACCTCATCAGGATGAGTTGATCAGGCCTAATCTGGATGTCAGGGTTGATCAGACCTGATAAGGTTGAGTTGATCTGTTCTGATCAACTATATCAAACTTAAACAGGGGTTTATTTAAGTATTATATAATGATATTTAAACATTATTAGTTGTTTGTGCTTAGTTTTTGTTTAAAATGTTCTTATGTGCCGGTAGATACACATTATCGCCTGAAAAATTTAAACTCGAAGAGTGCTTTTACGTCACCAAACGGTAAATTTACCATAAATATATTATATATATATATATATATATATATATATATATATATATATATATATATATATAATATATATATATATATAGTAAGATTTTGTTTCAACTCAAAAATTCCACATTTCCTATGCATACGCCCAACACGCTTTATTAGTACAATACAAAAAATTCTTAAAAGTGAGGTTAGTTTAAAAATGTTACCAAGCAAAATAAGGACAATATAATATTAATCAATTAAAAATTATTTGTACCTATGCTATCAAACAGCCGCAAATATCAATGTCGTGTAATTGGGCTTTATGAATACTTACACTCTACAAATGATATTATGTCAGAAAGAAATCTAGCAACTTAAAATCCTGGTCCTATACAGTTTCTTTTTCATAATCCCTTCCCTCTCTCAGATGTCAAGAAGTGGATAACAATGGACTTCAACGCTGGAGTCCCGGGTTAGAATCCCGACCGTGCCAGGTGATATTTTTGTCAGGATTTTTTAAAATTTTTGTTATTTTTATCATATTTGCAATGCATATTTAATATGTAATTTCAATGATAAATTATTTTATATTTTGTGTTTTTAATTTTTATTTTTTATTTTTATTAAAATTAGATCAGATTCCGATTAGAGAGATCAGATTCTGATCAGAACCTGATCTGGAAAAGTCCCATAACTGGTTCCAATCCTGATCGGATTTGGATCAGGTCTGATCAGGAAATTTGTATCAGACCTTATTGAGAATTTTTATATGGGATATCTTTATTTATAAAGGCGAAAACCCTAACAACCCCAAAGCAAACAATATACTCCTACAAATACTAAATCAGTTATGTATAATCTATCCAAGATGTATCACCCCACTAAGAGGAGATGTAAAAAATTCTCACAGGGGTCCACCCCACGGGTCTTCAAAGGTCACATTTTATTCTTATGAGCATTTATTTTTACTTTATCAGACATGATTTAGAACAGATTGTAATTATTTGAAATAATTGAGAAGTTTGACCATAGAATGCAGCATTCAGTTATTGGTATTCCGGGGTAAAACCGGATAGGTACCAATTAGAATTTCCATACATGGTAAATGGTACAAGTCAGTACAACAGTTAATAAACATTTATTTCTGATTACACTTTGGTCTTTCATAGCTCAGTGGCAATATTGCAGACTTCAATGTGAAAAATAGTTTCAAATCTTGCCGGTGAAGGAACGTATTCGGTGTGATTGATTGCGTATTCAATATTAATATAAACTTTATATAGGCATAATATGAGATGAATTTAAAAATAATAAACAGCATTTACTATAAAAATTGTTCTACATTACAGCAAGTTGTTGTGCAGGTAGTTAGGCAAAACAGTTCTAGCCAAATTAGATGAGGTTCAACGTGGTACTTCTTCCTCTATTTGTTTTTTTGTGAGTTTTCCAAAGAAAAAACTATTTAAATCAGGAAAAAACAATTATATTTTAGAGTTGCCTCAATAGTTTGTTGTTGATGGATGTTTGCGGTTCCTGTGTACATCAGTTCCAATTGGTTCGTTAAAACTTCATACACGTGTTCGTGTTCCGAGATTTAATACTAGACGGTATTTTGTATTTTCCCCCTAAAAATAAATTTCAGCCGTTATTTGACTTTTTTTCGCAAATTCCAAGCACGATACTGCTGTTTTTTTTAGAAAAAAATGTTTAAAAAAAGTTGCTCTAAATGTTTTAGAAAAAAGGTTATAGCACCGTCAACCGTATTGCCTACAGTCGAGGCACACCCAAAACAACAAATTTTATATTTGCATGGTTAAAGATTGTATTAAAAACGTGTGAATATAATTTTAACGCCAAATTAAAAATAAAACGTAAGTAACTTAGGGTAAATAAACGTTAAATAAACGTTAAATAAAGGGTAAGTAACTTAAGAAACATAAACTTGAGATCTTCATTACCCCTACAATAACCCTCTATAATTGAATTTTTTGAATAATATTAGAAATTTTATTGAGCAAGAGTCTGCAGTATTAAAAATATATTTTTGTTTTTGTTTGGGGATTTCATGCCTCTAAATCTATTATTTCCTTTTATGTTTAGTATCAATAAAAATATCTTACCCACAAGATGTGGCTTTTGGGATTTTGAAAAACATCCACCTTCAAAGGGGGGGTGGAGTTTAAAGTGACAATGTTAATCATTTTCCGCATATAGCCACAACAGAGTGAAGTATATTATTGTAAAGCAATGTTTAAAAAAAGCTCAGACCGCACCTCTCTATCGTGGATCCTCTTGCGGATGCTCTCCTCGTGGTCCTCGCGGATGCGGGTCTGAAGCTTCTGCATGTAGTTGCGATCCGTGATACGGACCACACTGGTGCCCATCAGCCTCTCCAGCCTGGACCGCACCCTGGGCTGGCTGAAACTGTAACACGACACAATCATGTAGTTGCGATCCGTGATACGGACCACACTGGTGCCCATCAGCCTCTCCAGGCTGGACCGCACCCTGGGCTGGCTGAAACTGTAACACGACACAATCAAGTAGTTGCGATCCGTGATACGGACCACACTGGTGCCCATCAGCCTCTCCAGCCTGGACCGCACCCTGGGCTGGCTGAAACTGTAACACGACACAATCAAGTAGTTGCGATCCGTGATACGGACCACACTGGTGCCCATCAGCCTCTCCAGCCTGGACCGCACCCTGGGCTGGCTGAAACTGTAACACGACACAATCATGTAGTTGCGATCCGTGATACGGACCACACTGGTGCCCATCAGCCTCTCCAGCCTTGACCGCACCCTGGGCTGGCTGAAACTGTAACACGACACAATCATGTAGTTGCGATCCGTGATACGGACCACACTGGTGCCCATCAGCCTCTCCAGCCTGGACCGCACCCTGGGCTGGCTGAAACTGTAACACGACACAATCATGTAGTTGCGATCCGTGATACGGACCACACTGGTGCCCATCAGCCTCTCCAGCCTGGACCGCACCCTAGGCTGGCTGAAACTGTAACACGACACAATCATGTAGTTGCGATCCGTGATACGGACCACACTGGTGCCCATCAGCCTCTCCAGCCTTGACCGCACCCTGGGCTGGCTGAAACTGTAACACGACACAATCATGTAGTTGCGATCCGTGATACGGACCACACTGGTGCCCATCAGCCTCTCCAGCCTGGACCGCACCCTGGGCTGGCTGAAACTGTAACACGACACAATCATGTAGTTGCGATCCGGGGCTGAAACTGTAACACAACGCAGTAAAGTAGTTGCGATCCATGTCTGAAACTGTATCACAACACAACCATGTAGTGGCGATCCAAGACTGAAACTGTAACACATACAATCATGTAGTTGCAATCAGGGGCTGAAACTGTAACACAACATAACCATTTAGTTGCGATATGTTTGAAACTGTAACACAAAACAATAATGAAGTTTGGATCCATGTCTGAAACTGTAAAACACTATCTTGCAGTTGCGACTTGAGGCTGGAATTCTTCAACACAATGATGTACTTGCGATCCTAGGCTTAAACTATACCAGAACTGTATCATTGATTTTGTTCATAACTCATTGTTAGTGATAGTGATTTTATTTTATTTAAGACACAAGTTTCCCGATGTTTTGAGATCTGGAATCTGCAGATCGTGCCCGGGGCTGACTGAAACTGTAACACCATCCATATCAATATGCTCAATATGAATAAAATATAACAAATACTTTTCCCGTATTTCCAAATTATTAACAAAATGCATCCTTCATTACAAATAGAATAATTACATCTATTTATTCATGGTTTAACTCTTACCTAATATAACTAAGACTAAGTGGCTTGGATAACCGGGCTCACAGAGCTCCCGGTGACTTATGATGGGAACCGTTCCACCTGACACTGTCACCCGGATCGCATGACCACAGACGTCTCAGGGGCACAGGTGACACATTTGACACTTTTTTAGAGATTTAAGTCCCCGATCGCATGGCTACGTTACGTGTTTGCCCCAGAATATATTTCAGAGTGACAGTTTCATTTTGGTCACGATAGTATTATCGACGCCAAATCACACATAAGCTTTGAAATGGGGAATTTGGTGAATATAACTAAACTTTGTAATATGTGATTTCATAAAGAATGAGGTAAATATGATGTAGTCAAAATTTTGAAACAGTGAAAGTCACATACTTTGAATTCCAATTTGAAGTAACATTTAGAATTAGCATTGCCATGTTTGAAGTAAATTAGGTTTTAATTGGTATATTGTTTGTGCATAATACGATGTACTAATAATAGAATACGAAAATAGATATCCAGTGAGGGATCCTTTTGTGGCACTAAAGGGGGACCGACCCATGCTCTATCAAAGATTAATTTTCGAGGATTAAAAACTCAATAGATAAACGTTTAATAGTTATACAAATCTTCTAATTTCATTCTCAATGTTAGTTTCCAAAGCTAAGTAATTATGTAACTGGCCCTCGACGGCTCTCTGACTGGTCTATACTAGTACAGAGGTCGACATTGGGTACAGCAAAATGAAGCTGTCACAGTATTGGTAAGTCTTTTGGCTGTCCAGTGTGACCAACTTCCCTTCCTTGGTTCCTCCTGGTCTTTTCTGGGGGCTTGACTCCCAGTTCAGCCTGGATACCCAGTCTAGTCCAAGTCCTTGGAGAGAGTAGTGGATCTTCCTTGCAGCCTGGGATGGGTGCCTGGGAAGAACGGCCCTTATCCGACGGTCCCCGGTCTGCCGGGCTGGGGGACGAACCGACCTGGGACCCCTGAGAGGTTTGAGGCTCTGTGCGATGGCGGTCCCTGTCTGGTGGACTTAGGGGGACGTCGGGGGTAGAGGGCGAATCGTCCTGGGGTTATGCCACCCACAAAGCCTGGGAGCTAGGTAGAGTTCTCTCTCTTCCTTTCTGCAGCGAGGCAGACTGACCCCGTTCTACCACCTTTCCCATCCCTGTTTTCCCTCTTTCCGGTGGCTGCACAATATCCCAAGGGAGACGTGCCTAGCCCGCCATGCCGGGGCCTCCTAATCCCCCCAAAAACAAACAATCAAGTAATTATGTATCTGTTTTATGTCAGTTTGTAGAATAGTCTTGCATAACATTTCCCCCTCCCCCAATTAAGAGCAGAATATCTTCGCTTTTTTCGCATATAAGAGTGACTCCAGTTGTTTTGTAACACATTCTCCCGTGAGGAAGTATGTACATTTTATTAATTTGGATATGTCCATCCATTAGCAATATTCACTCAAAGGTCCTAGTAAATGTTTTATAAAAATGACTTATAGATACTTTCCCAAGTGTACGTGTTACTTTTACCATTCACACCGGTTATTTATTCACAGGTGTTATGATTTTTTTATTTTATTTGAAACTCCATACGCCTAATGTTAAAATTTCTAATTTTCAAATGGGTTTTTTTACAACATTTTAGTTTTCCCGGTTTGAGGTTTGAGGGTTTTACTATCGAGTTTTTGAGATCCAACCCTTCTATTCAAAGTTTAAGCAAAATCCTGCTGTGTTCCGAAATAAATTTGGTAAAAAAATAAAGCAACAAATCAACAGACATTGCTCGTATTTCTTCTTATCACCTGCCAAACAGCGCAGTAAAGTGTGCAGCTGTCACTTAGGGACACCCTGTATAGTTTCTACCTGTATGGCAAGTAGTGCCTGACTGAGATACACAACTACTAATTGAAGATTACAACTTTCTAATCCCATGTAAGGCAAGCTGTGTGACGTAGTTGGCCAAACAACCCGAGATGTAGGTGCAATCTACCAAGAATCACACAATGTCCTTTGTTCCTCCTGCTCTTGTTATCTTGTTGGAAACTAACCCAGCCAGCACGATTACTATCTGTCTTGCTAAACTAAGAGTAATGATTTATACACCCAGTTTTAAGGGATTTATCGTAAAATTAACTAAGGAATTTTAAGAGATCGATTTCCATTATAAGTCCAGTAATTACAGAACGTATATAAGTTCAAGAACGGATAAGGAAAGGTTGTGTGATTTCTGCTTCCCAAATTAAGTCCATCTGATAACAAAGTTGTTCTCCGCAGCGTCTGTTTGCACTTTAAACTAAAAAAGTCTACTTCAAGTAGTAGTTTTTAACATTCTAAAGTCTAAAAGTAGTATACAAGCTAAATAGTTACCAATAACTAAACATCTAAATAAATTTATGTCTGATTACTCATAAAGCACTTTCCTAAATTTATTATTGAATAATTTGTGTTTATTTATTGATTTTGTTAATCCAAGTTAATTGATTCAAAACTTTGGTCCATTGTATGCAAATTAATTTCTAAATACAGATGCTTTACCTGGGGAACTCTAAAAGCATGCATCTTTACATTTGGAGTTGGCTAAAACAATATTTCAATTACAAAGTATACGTATAAAATGGTTCCGAGTTATACTTATTTTTTCAATTAAGTATATAAATTCATTATCCCATTAAATTAGGCCTTATTGAATATTTTAATGAGTCAGTATAAAATAGAGAGTTTTTAACAATGATACGTCCAAATAATGTCAAATTTTAACTTTAGAGATGATTTTGATTGAAAAAAAAAAAGTCACAATACTTACAGATTACTTTTTTTAAATAAATTAAAGTTACAGTTAGGTAAAGGTTCCCACGATTTTGTTTTTAATTTTGGAATCGACTTAATGATTATTTACTTGTTGGAGAAGAGGGGTTATACTTTCAAAATAAAAATAAGTTTGAATATGGTTTCTTTTGTATATTCATGTTTGATCGATTGAAATTTATAGACTAATTAAAAATCCAAAACTCAGTGAAAGCTGTAAAATTGCTTTTCATAAACGCTAATTACAAATTATCGCTAATTTTGATCATATGATTAGTTTATGTTATTACAGTTTTTAATTTAACTAGAGTGGAAGTTTTGCAAAACAATCGTATTATGCTACTTTATTTATAGTAAGTATATTAAACTTTTAAGACATGAAAGCTTCAAAACCGTTTATAATAACATTTTTACTAAACAAAACCCCTTATTTAGAAGAAGGCAGGTGGTCTTGCCTAAAGCTGACACGTTATGTTTTTGTATTGAGTTATCCGCTATTGTTTTCTTTTTTTTATGCGCAAGTGATTTTGTGATGGTAAATTTCTGAGATAAAAAGTCCTGATGAGTTTGAATTTCATCGACCAAAAATGCCAGTTTAGCTTTGGCTTATTTTGACTTATGCGATGTGTGTATCACGTAAAAAATGAAAATTTAATTAAATAGTTAATAAAATATGGTTGTGCATCTGAAAACTTAATGTGTTATGTAGGCCTAATATACTGAAGATATGCCAAGATTGCCAAACAGTATTGCCACCCTTCATGAATGTGATGTAACTACACATAAATTAATGCATGAATGAATGCATATCTACAAGGTTTCGAAATTATGTGATTTTTAATATGTAAAATATAAATTATTATTTTTTTAAGGTGAATTAGCCCCTTGAAAGTATCTATCTATATCTATAAAAGGCAAAGCCTTGACCGACTGAATGACTCACTCATCACTAATTCTCCACCTTCCCTTGTAGGTAGAGAGCTGAAATTTTGTACACTGATTCTTTAGGAATAAAATAAGAAAACTAAATGGTTTTCAATGGTTAGGACTACGCCAGAGATCCTGACAAAGTTCCCATGTATTTCTTACGGACATTCATTCTTGTTTGAGCTAATGAAAATAAAAACAGCTGATCTTGATTCGTATTAGTTCCACGGGCTAACCACAGAATGCAGCACACACAACTTTCATAGTTTTTATAAAATATTTGCGGGGCGAAGCCTGCGGGAACAGCTAGCAAATATACATATAAAAGGCAAAGCCCTCACTCACTCATCACGAATTCCCCTACTTCCCATTTACCTAGAAACATTAAATTACGTACACTGATGCTTTAGGCATAAAATAGGAAAACGACATAGTTTTTATCCTGATCTGACCTTAGGGCTCCGCCAGAGACCCTGAAAACGTTCCAAAGTTTTCCTTATCGACATTCAATTTTGTTTGAGCTAATGCAAATACTAACAGCTGATCTTAATTTCTAGTAGTTCCACGGGCTAATCACAGAATGCAGCACACACAACTGTCATAGTTTTTATACTAATTTTAACTATCACTAGTGGCTTACAGGGGTTATAGCCCCTGACATATGGTTTTTGTGTAAGTGGATAATCACAGCTGATCATTAGTTCATTTTGATTATTAATAAAAACACTGTAGTGTTATTTCCATAAGAAAATCTTTGGATCTTTGAAGTCCATTTGGGCGTAGCCCACGTAATATTCGACATTTCTGATATTTTTCCCACCGTCCTTGGCTCTCAAGCTTTAAAATGAATCGTCATAACCTAATTTAACTTCTTCCTATTTCGATATATTTCGTGGGGACCGATTCGCTCACGGAATTAAATATAAAGATTTTCGGGGCGAAGCCTGCGGGCAACAGCTTGTCAGACATAAGCAAGTGTTGTTTGTACCACAGATATGTTGTTATGGTTACCTATTTAAAAATCTAACAATTTGATACTTTTTTATTTATTCGGCTTTGGCAGAACACCATTAAATCCCATGACAGAATTACAAAAGCAACAATAAATTTAAACCACAAAAGTATTATTTTGGCAATTGGCTGGTTGATAAATAAACAGTTGTTGTGGCCCTTTTGTTTTTATTTCAAACACCATAAGTCCAATGATAATCTATAAGTACTAAGTAATTTTTTTAACATAACCCCTTCGTTAGGTATCAAATAAGTGGGCTCGATCTGTAGGTGTGCAAAGAGGTTTTAGATTTTCAACCCCTCCAATCTGAAAGCCCACCCTCCAAGTTCGGGTTTTTGCTCACAAGGATAACACGGAGATCAATTTTAATTTAATTGTATTCTAAAACAGCTAACTATACAACTAAACACAGTTTAACAGTATAACCATTTGTTGTGATCAAACTCTTCTAAGCAGGCCCAAGTTGGACAATCTTTGTTCTGTTTCGAGCAACAGGCCCGCTAGTTTTTTTCTCTGATTCTTTATTTCCAAAATAATATTTTCTCGAGTGCAGGACCTATTTTAAACACATTTTCAACTCGGAAATTAGTTACAACATGTGAATGAAATCGTTTGAGCCGATTTTGAGATCAGAGTTATAAACAAGCAAACATACAAATAAACCTTATTCGTATTAGAATATAAGGTTAAAATAGGTGATACGAGTGGATTAATTTAATAATATGAAGTTGCGACCATCAAATACAAAACATTGCAAACTAATAATACAAATTTAATGCAACTTTATTTTTTCATTGGAGATAATACTCAGCGGTGGCTAATAAACCGTACATTTTAAAGCCCAATACATTAACATATTACAGTTTAAAGCCCAATACATTAACATGTTACAGTTTAAAGCCCAATACATTAACATGTTACAGTTTAAATCCCAATACATTAACATGTTACAGTTCAAAGCCCAATACATTAACATGTTACAGTTTAAAGCCCAATACATTAACATGTTACAGTTTAAAGCCCAATACATTAACATGTTACAGTTCAAAGCCCAATACATTAACATGTTACAGTTTAAAGCCCAATACATTAACATGTTACAGTTCAAAGCCCAATACATTAACATGTTACAGTTTAAAGCCCAATACATTAACATGGTACAGTTCAAAGCCCAATACATTAACATGTTAGAGTTTAAAGCCCAATACATTAACATGTTACAGTTCAAAGCCCAATACATTAACATGTTACAGTTTAAAGCCCAATACATTAACATGTTACAGTTTAAATCCCAATACATTAACATGTTACAGTTTAAATCCCAATACATTAACATGTTACAGTTTAAAGCCCGATACATTAACATGTTACAGTTTAAAGCCCAATACATTAACATGTTACAGTTTAAATCCCAATACATTAACATGTTACAGTTTAAAGCCCAATACATTAACATGTTACAGTTTAAAGCCCAATACATTAACATGTTACAGTTCAAAGCCCAATCACCCTCCTACATACTCACGATGATGCACCGGCAATGTGTTTAACACCTCTCCCACGCATCGTACTGTCGTTAACACTAGATTGCTTCTTCGTTTTACCATCAACGACCGCAGATTTATTTCGCGCCAACGCGCCGCGGCGCCGCGGGGGTTGATGGGTAATTGCTACGTTAAACGCCTTTGATTGTGTTCCCGGTATTGTTGGGAATTACCCGAGTAATGCTGCCAAATTACTCCCCCGTTATTACTAGCTGGAACAATTTCGAGGCTCTCTCGTTTATGTTTAACGGGGGAAAAGTACTTTTTGAAACATTTAAACTCATTTGACACGCAGATGAATCGTTTTGGCGAGTTTTCCCTGTGAGGAAGAAGCTACTACTGTGTCGGAACGTAAGATCTAGGACCGGGACCATGATAACTTTTCGTTTTGAGGTATGCTGATTACAAAATCACGATTCGTTTAAATATATATATCCATAGGTTGTTTCCAAACTCTCTAACTTCAGAAGCTTAATTTCTTAAGGGTCAAAACACACAACAAATGTAACGTAAACACAGGGCCTATCTCGCTCAGTTTTCCATATGTGTTTTTGTGTTTTAGCGAATTTCCCCTATAGGGAAGAAGCTATTACCGTAGGTCTCATGGTAAGCCCGAGACCATGATAACTTTTCGTTTTGAGGTCCCCAGATGCCAAAAACACCATTCGTTCAAATTTTTATATATGTATATATATATATATATATATATATATATATATATTTAAATATATATGTGTGTCCGTAAGCACGATAACTCTCGTAAAAAAGGTCCAATCTTAATGAAATTTGGTACAAATGTGTGAAGTAGTATTTATTTGAACGAGTTTGAAAACGAGATGAATCGCACCATCCGAAGGGGGATTTTTGGTGGGTTTTGTACCCCAAAAATGTGTTTTTTGAGGTTTTCACATGTAATTTTTGTTTAAATCAAATTTTAATTTTTACCTTTAAATTCAGCTTAAAAAACAAACAATTTGGTATTTTGATCATTGTTCTACGTCAATTGGTTAATGCTTAATTTCAGTGTTTATGTGAGAAAATAAGGCACGTAAAATATTTAATTTTGTATTTATTTTTTATTTTTTATACACATAGGTTGTCTGAGACAATTGTGTTTATTATATTTCGATCATTTCTGTTCGCTTACTTTACTTTATGTTATTTTAATTTAAGTGATGGAACCTCATAACAGGCATTGCCTTAAGAGGCCCTATTGTTTTCTCATTATTTTATTTTTATTTTTATGTCAGCCTGACAAGTAAAATGGACATTTATTATTTATTTAAGTTGCAAACAAGCTGGGTAATTTTAAATAAAGTAACAACTATGTATTTTCGTTATGTATCATGAGAAAATAAAAATATTCTATTCTATAAAATTGACCATACCTTTATATTCCCGAAGTTTTTCAAGCAATTACACTGATTAAACTTCAACTAAAATAACGATTCGGTTTAATTTATACTGTTAATCCCTTTATTTACCTAACTAAACAATTTAGCAAAACAATACTGGTACTGACTATATACAGAGTGTTCAGAAAGAGATATTACAAACTTCGGAGCTGATAGTACTGATCAATTTGAACGAAAAGTTTGATATAAACATAGGTACCAAATTTTCCGCTTAGCCGCTAGCCACCATATTGTATTTTTAACAAATAAATTAATATCTCAAGAACTATTTAAGCAACAGAAACTAAACTTTGCACGTACATTGAATAACCAAACAAGCAAATAATAAAAAATATTATTAAGTTGTCTTAAATATTTTTTAAATGGCGCCCGTTTTAATATTTTAAAGCCGAATAACAAACAAACCATTAATTTTATAAAAATTGTACAAGGTACAAGAAATATAAACATTCATATAACAAATCTAATGACTATTTACTCAACGCAATCTGTCAACACATCAGCAAGAAAATACACTTTTAAGGTTTGCTTACACAAATCGGGGACAAGAAGCAGTGCATTTGGGCGCTCATTGTTACATTCCTATATCAGTATTACCAGCCCCCGAAGTTTGTAATGACCCTTTCTGAACACCCTGTATACTGAAGGAGACATGCCATCATATGGCCCAGCTGTCCCTCTTTTAGTGTTAGCCAGAATTTGAAGTGGGCGTAGTTTGATTAGGTCACCGACAGATCATGCTTCTGTCAACTACTTATTTTAGTTATTTAGGTTAACTTGCAAAATATCTCCACCCCAGGAAGCAAGTGATAATCAAATTATGTTTGCTTCCTAACACACCAACTGTTGTATTATCCCCTCCTTGGCAGCATAAGTATTAGTTGACAGATGTGCACTCTGTTGGTGGTTAGTGTAACTACATTCAATTTGAACCCTGGCACACACACAACTAGGGACAGCTTTTAAAATGGCAATGAGAAGTCTACTTCAGTATATATATAGTTAATGATACTGGCCTTCGTGTAAAATAAAGCTGAATTCCTGTCTGTATGTTGCCCATCACGCTTCAAACTAATGGATCGATTGATCTGATATTGTGTTGGAAGACTAGCTTTTACACCTAAAGCACACATAGAACTGTTCCCGTTTTGAAATTCTACGTAGGGCTTCTCCGAACGAGCCTTAAAAATCCTAACTTTGATTTAAGGGATCTCATGATTTATTTAATATATTATTTTCATTAAGTATAACTTAAATATTTAAAAACATCTATATTAACGCCTGCAACAACCTTGTGCGTATGTAGCTTACAAGCTGGTAAAAAAATAAACGAATTCGCACGCAGCACGCTGACGTGAGGGAAGTGAATTCCCGCAATAAAACCTTTAAACAATCTAATAAATGGTTTAAAATAACACTGGTAACTTTTTTTGTAAATTTAAATTTTTATTTGTTGGCTGTTCCGATGCTCCTGGTTATACTTAAATTCACTATTAGATTTGTAATGTTGTACATTATAAGGTTAGGAGGAGGTATAGTCAGGAAAATAAGTTGGTATAAGGCTATTGGGGTGATAAAACTACATCAAGATATGAAAAACAGCCTTTTCCGGTATAAAATCCCCATAAGACAACGTACTGTGTTAATACAATTAACACTTTCTT
Source organism: Allygus modestus (assembly GCA_963675035.1). Classification (NCBI taxonomy): domain Eukaryota; kingdom Metazoa; phylum Arthropoda; class Insecta; order Hemiptera; family Cicadellidae; genus Allygus; species Allygus modestus. The sequence continues at coordinate 7,485,476 of OY776112.1, forward strand.
TAATAACTCGGTAAATACTTATGCTAGAATGAAGAGAGAGGGCTTAAAAGTTTTGCCTCACTAATTCCAATCTTTTTACGTGCATCAATGCGGGGGCTTTTTACATGCGGGGCTTTTTTGACCCTTTTTGGGCCCAAAAACTCGAAATTTGAAAGATTAATCCCCAAAAAAGGGGTTTAGAGTTTTCCGATTGTTTTGCCCAACTAACTTGTCCAACTGATTATAGAAAGGAATCTCCCTACCAAATTTGAAGTAAATCGGACAAAAAATGCGACCGCTAGAGTGCAAACACACACACACACACACACACACACACACACACACACACACACACACACACACACACACACACACACACACACACACACACACACACACACACATATATATATATATATATATATATATATAACATTTTGAACGACCCCCCAAAACGTGTTCAAGGGGTCACGTTAGGAACTTCTATGGTGGTCCCGGGCTTAAGTTGCACCGTGCGGGTCATGCTCATAGTTCACTTTCCATAGGAAATTCACTAATAACATTTATTATTATAAAGTTATGCCGGAAACAATACAAAATTAAATCAAAATCTGATCCCTCCTTTAATGAAAGATCGACCTTCTTTAATTTCCGAGAATCGTGTTTGCAAACACCATATTTTCATCTGCTAAAAACCTAACATTTATTTTAACCCTAATATTTGTATTCAATTTTTGTTTATTGACAGTCTCTTTTCTCCTTACTTCGTCCATCCACATCCAAAGACTGTAACCTTTTCATCAAAGCAAAGCGTGAGCCGTTACAGTACGAGTTGTACAGTACTGATAAAATATAAATGACAGATTCCGAGGTCGAACCCACGACAGGGTCACCGTATGGTTCCATCATCCGTCACCTTGACCACTACGCCAATGACTCACTTTCTCATTCACTCATTCATTTACTTATTTAATTAATTTACTTATTTAATTCCTTATAGTAAGTCGCTGGCCTGGTCAAGGTGGGACTCCGGAACCTTGGCGGTCCTGTCGTGGGTTCAAATCCCACCTCTGCCATGTACATTTTATCAGTACTGTACTACTCGTACTGTAACGGTACTGTAACTTCTTGCTTTGCTGGATACGGTGCTCACACATGTGTATATTCTATGTGGACGGACATACTAAGATAAAAATACCCCCGTCGCAGCAAACCTGCATACTCAGCGAATTTCCAATAAATATATAACATAACACATTAACACTAAACAGGATTCATAAGAAATATATTCACAAACAAGCGATATTAAAAATATTAATTATTCTCCATAAGAATAACATTGGGGATGAGTACGCAGGTTTGCTGCAACAAGGAACACAAAATAATAGGTTTTTATGAAAATATCATTTCAACTCATCTAAGTAAAGTCGCATACCAAGTTTCATTCATATACATTTATAAGTAAGCGATATATAACATTTGAATTATTCTCCATAAGAATAACATGGGGACCGATTACCTAGATTTGCTGCTACGGGAACCATACGTGAAAATTTTGTATTTTGTGCAAACAACGATAAACCCCAACCAGATGAAGCCATATACCAAATTTTGTCAGTTTATGTTCATAAATAAGCGAGATATACAATTTTTCTTTTTCTCCGTAAGAATAACATTAGACAACGTACTGTGTTTAGCACTTTCAATATCTCAGGAACCAATTGACGTAGAGAACTGATAAAAATACCAAATTGTTTGTATTTTTATACTAAATTAAATGGTAAAAATTAAAATTTGATTTAAATAAAAATTGCATGTGGAAACCCCAAAAAACCCATTTTTGGGGTACAAAACCCCCCAAAAACCCCCCTTTGAATGGTGCGATTCGTCTGGTTTACGAACCCGTTCAAATAAATGGTGCTTTACACATTTGTACCAAATTTCATTAAGATCGGACCTTTTTTAAGAGAGTTATCGTGCTTACGGACACATATATACATATATAAATATATAAATCTATATATACATATATAAACGTTTGAACATATGGTGTTTTTGGCACCTGGGGACCTCAAAATGAAAAGTTATCATGGTCTCGGGCTTAAGTCTTACCATGAGACCTACGGTAATAGCTTATTCCCTATAGGGGAAATTCGCTAAAAGGCTGTTAACCTCTTTATTAAAAATAAATTGGGGGAAAACCCCCATTTACTTACCCGACACCCCCGTGAGCCATGGTGAGGTCCCATCCCTGTCGGAGGGGATGCTGGACACCCAAACCGCCCCAAGCCCCGAGCCGCCTGTAGAGGAGCGCTACATCGAACCCCGGACTGCGTGACGAGCGAACTGCCCTCCACTCATAAAAATCCCCCCATATATCCCGCCCCGTGACTCGCCCTAGGTCGATGTGCGGGTCGAGTAGGCCCACAAACCCCTGTGTTTACTGACGGCCGGGATTTCATAAAAACCGAGCTGCTTTGTAACGCGGCCGTCGAGACATGCGAGCTGGTACTTTTCTCTGATGTGCGATTGATTTTGTGTTATTTCAGTTGGCTCCTCGTTGGTTCTCGTTTTTACCAGGCCCTTCCCTCTGTAACGAGTTGCTTTGGTCGGGTTTAAACAGTTAAACGAAATACAATAAGAATTTTATTTTGTTATTAGTTTTTAAGTATTCTGATTTAAAATATTATGAGACTGTAGCTGCTTATCTGGGTTTTCCCGCGTAAACTAAAACGTAGGGTTATAAACACGCGATGTTTACTGTAAATCATTATATTTACTAACCCTCTCTCTACAACTTCTATTCCATAGAACGAACTTGGGTCTCTTTCCAAGTACAGTTTACCTTAAACTTGGGTTTAAACTTAAGTTTATGAGAAACTCCGCTATCCTCATGTGTTATGGGTAGTTTAAACTCGGTTTATGTTAAACCAGTAGATAGAACCCAGTTTAATGATTTTATCCTATGCTAACGTAACCTTAAATCCTGTATAATAACATTTGTTTTCATTTTAACTAGAGGGTAAACAAACAAGCAAAATCGTATGAAACATGTTGCCAGCTTGATATTTTGTGGATTATACTAAACTGGCCAGATAAAATGTTGGAGAAAACGAATTGTGCCTTAATCCCAAGTTCAAAATAATCTCAGGTTTAGTTTAAACTTGAGTTGGGGGAAGCGGCCCGACCCTTATACAAATTTAACATTTCTTAAAAAAATCATTTAAATTCTTCGAATGCTCAGAATCTTTGGATAAGAATACTCCAGTTCATTTAAATATATGTGATGTATTATTATTGCTAATATCTATTTAACAGGGGTTCGGTTTTATAATGAAGACAAATGTTCGTAAACTGTGTTGAACGTAGTACTGGGCTACGCAGTAAAATGTGTTATGCTGCTTCTTTAAAATGATCATCAGCAAGATTTGTATCAAATTATCCTTTGTTTGTTTGTTTTTGGGGGGATTAGAAGGCCCCGGCAAAGCCGGCTAGGCACGTCTCCCTTGGTATATTGTGCAGCCACCAGAAAGAGGGAAAGGAGGGATGGGAAAGGTGGTAGGACGGGGTCAGTCTGCCTCGCTCCAGAAAGGGAGAGAGAACGTTACCTAGCTCTCGGGTTCTATGGGTGACATAACCCCAGGACGATTTACCCTCTAACCCGACGTCCCCCTGTCCACCAGACAGGGACCGCCATCGCACAGAGCCTCCAACCTCTCAGGGGTCCCAGGACGGTTCGTCCCCTAGCCCGCAGACCGGAAACCGTCGGATAAGGGTCCTTCTTCCCAGGCACCCGCCTCAGGCTGCAAGGAAATCCACTACTCCCTCCAAGGACTTGGACTAGACTGGGTATCCAGGCTCAACTGGGAGTCAGCCCCCAGAAGAGACAAGGAGGAACCAAGGAAGGGAAGTTGGTCCCACTGGATAGCCAAAAGACTTACCAATACTGTGACAGCTTCATTTTGCTGTACCCAATGTCGATCTCTGTACTATTACATACCAGTCAGAGAGCCGCCGAGGACAAAAAACAAACAAAAAACTATCCTTTAAACAATTAAAAAAATTCATCTCAACAAATTTTGCAGAAAGCTTGCATTTTTTATCGCCAAATAGGGTTAAATATGCGTGGCATATTATAGGAGCTGCGTAACTTCATTATTCAATGGGCCTGTCAAATAAAAAATGGGAGATTTCCAATAAGCAAACTACTGTAGAATGAAGATGAAGATGATGATGAAAAATCTTCTCTCACACCATTTGCATTTCAACTAGCTACATAAATACACAGTTTTTTACAATAATTTAAATATAAAATAATATTTCTATCTGGTAATGCAAAACAAATATTTACTTCATATGAAGCATTACAGCTTTGAAGGCCAATGGGGTGAAGTCCTAGAGCTCTGAACCTTGATTTGTGGTTTTAAACCTTCGTAGGGTTAACTGAGTAATGATGCAAAGTTGCATTAACTTTGGTTAAACGGTTTAGAGAACATATGCACATACACACGTCACATTAAATAAACTGATAGGTTTCTCATAGTGGTTTAGTGTCTGCTTTTGAAATTAAAAAGGTAAAATCTTCTGGGCGACCTTTTTATAAAACGTTGTTGACCTTTTTATAAGACAAAAGTAACGTGAGATAAAAGTAAACCTACTTGTTTTAAAGCTAAGTAGCTTTAAAACAAAAAGACCTCCAGAGTTTTCCCAAGCTTTTTCAAGTTTAAGCTGGTTTCCCAAGGTTTGCAGCACTCGGTTTCACAATTAAAATTTCATTCTTCCCACTTCAAGGTATTAATTATATCATTAAATCTACCTTTATCTTTCCGAATGAATCATCTAATAACAATATCATACAGTTTTCATACAATTTCTTACTAAAAGTTTACACTGACATTTCGTCCCACAGAATGTCACGACAGAGATTAACCTGTGATATATTGTGTACAACTTATTTCGGCCCTGGGTTCATCCCGACAAAATTCCATCATTTTTAACTATTACGAAGACTTTAATTAGTATAAAAGACTCTGTGTTATGAGAGCTTAGTTTAGGTTAGCCACCGATTTTGTTTAACTTTGACATTATTAACTCATACCGTAAATAACCAACTTATCATTAAAACGCAGTTTTGTAGTTTTAAACGTATTTGTAAATTGTGTTTCATTTGTAAACAAAAGACACCCAGAAAAGTAAAACCTAATATTATTTAGTTTTGTTCATTTGAACGGTATGATCAATAGAGTGAGTTATTTGTTCTTATTGTAAAACTAAGTATTTGGCCTCTATTTTTTTACATAGTAAAGTCGAACCGTGTTCAGAATGTGTAGAATTTTTTAATATTTATATTCAGTTTCTATATCTGCTATAACGGTTAAAATATCTATATAAATAAATCACAATCCCTTTTTTTGACGTGACTCCATAACTCGAGAACGAGTGCACCAAATTGGACGATTTTTTTTGTTGTGTTCCTTAATGCCAGGGGAAGGTTTGTATGAAAGAAAATTTTTAATCCACCCAACCATTATTTAGTAATTTGACTTTAAAAATTGTAAAAAATTCCTTTAAATTAACATTGGTGGAAAATGCTTTTATTAAACTGTGAGACACAAAAGAGATAATTTCCAATTACAAAGAAACTATCATGATTAAATATCAATCAAATAAATTTCATGAAACATAACGTACTTAGTATATAGTGAAAGGTTTTCCCCAAATGAGAAAAAGGGTTTAAATTTATAATTCGTGAACAAATAAATCATTAATATAAGAATTTTAGGGACAACGTTCTCCTGTAGACTTATCCCAAACCATTAACAATTTATCCCCTAGATGGCAGCACCTTATATTTGAAAATTTCCAATGCCATTTGGTTTGATCATATTTAATCAATACTAAGATTTGAATGAGTTAAAAAACATGTGTTTATTTGTTTACATTTTGGTTTTTATTTTGTCCAGGATTTAGAAATTGTACTTAGTTCAAAGCTTTTTTAATAACCAAGGTAAAAAGTGTTATAATTTGAGCTGGAAACTTTTCATATAACTGTGCTATAATGTGAACCATAAGACTAATAATGTTGTATACCAAAAAGCATTACAATAAACGAGTTTGTTTTTTTATATATTTATTGTTATTTATTCCATTTCACATTTAATGTTCACATTAAAGACAGGACAACGTCTGTCGGGTCATCTAGTGTTTAACTATAACAGCTTACCTTGTAGATAATAGCTGTGTGTGTGTGTGTGTGTGTGTGTGTGTGTGTGTGTGTGTGTGTGTGTGTGTGTGTGTGTGTGTGTGTGTGTGTGTGTGTGTAACTTTCCAGTTATACGTTTTTGGTTAAAAACCAGTAATTATTAAGATCGTAAAAAATAATATAAGCTGGTGTTCTACACTAATAATATACGATTATTCTCCATCCGCAAGTATACGGTGTAGCAAAATTAAAGTAAAGATACCCCCGTCGCAGCAAACCTGCATACTCAGCGAATTTCCAATGAATATATAACATGACACATTAAAACACTTAACAGGATTCATATGAAATGTATTCACAAACAAGCGATATTTAAAATATTAATTATTCTCCATAAGAATAACATTGGGGATGAGTACGCAGGTTTGCTGTAACAATGCACACAAAATAATGGGTTTTATGCAAATATCAATAGAACTCATCTTAGTGAAGTCACATACCAAGTTTCATCCATATACATTCATAAATAAGCGATATATAACATTTTAAGTATTTTCCATAAGAATAACATGGGGACCAAGTACCTAGGTTTGCTGCTACAGGAACCATAGGCGAAAAATTGGTTTTTTGTGCAAACAACAATAAACCACAACCAGATCAAGCATTATACCAAATTTCGCCAGTTTATGTTCATAAATAAGCGAGATATACAATTTGTCTTTTTCTCCATAAGAATAACATTAGACAACGTACTGTGTTTAGCACTTTCAATATCTCGGTTACAAATTGACGGAGAGCAATGATCAAAATACCAAATTGTTTGTTTTTTTAAGCTGAATTCAATGGTATAAATTAGAATTTGATTTAAATTAAAATTACATGTAAAACCCCCAAAAAACACATTTTTGGGGTACAAAAACCCTCAAAAACCCCCCTTCGGATGGTGCGATTCATCTGGTTTTCGAACTCGTTCAAATAAATGGTACTTTACACATTTGTACCAAATTTCATTAAGATCGGACCTTTTTTACGAGAGTTATCGTGCTTACGGACACATATATATATATATATATATATATATATATATATACATATATAAAAATTTGAACGAATGGTGTTTTTGGCATCTGGGGACCTCAAAATGAAAAGTTATCATGGTCTCGGGCTTAAGTCTTACCATGAGACCTACGGTAATAGCTTCTTCCCTAAAGAGGAAATTCACTAAAAATGTTTTTACTGAAGTTAACGTAAATCAAGTGATTAGTTGAAATGTTTAGAGTTATATTTCTGTCATATTTGTATGAATGCTAGGTAACTATGTGATTACACATTTCTCGTACAAGTAAATTCAATTTTATTTTTATTTTCAGAAATAAAATCTTTATACCACTGTATTATGTGAATATGTAATAAGTAACCTATGAAATTTGTAAATGTCGGTTCTGAAAAAAATTCTATTTTAATTTGATATTGTAATTTTAGTTTCAATATAATGTTTCTGTTGGTCGCTATTGGAGAAAAAAGTGTTGATATAGTTTTAAGTTATGATTATTTTATTATTTAATGGCTGTGTTTTTTCTATAATAATAATATAAAGTGATAATCTTAATATAAAGTAAGATAAACCCTCGCCTAAGGCTTGACCTAAAGAAATACCTAAATTTTTAATTTAAATAAGAAACAAATTAAATGTAATTTCTTTGGTGTATCGTTGTGACCAAGGGTCATTCTGTCAAAAATTAAATCATCTGTTCATTGTTTCCAAAGTGAATAATTTTTCCTATGCATTCTGTCAAAAACTACATAATAATTATAAAAATAGGCTGTTCATTCTGTCTAAAAGGTTGGTCATTGTTTCCAAAAGTAAAGCAAAAACAGAAAACATAGTTAGGATAAGTAAATTGGCCACAATGAATGTTTACAACTTTGTTGACACAATACACAGGTAATATTTAACAATATAAAATACCCCCGTTGCAGCAAACCTGCATACTCAGCGAATTTACAATGGAGATATAAATGTCTTAATACTACACAAAGCCACTTACCAAGTTTCATAAAAATATATTCACAAGTAAGCGGTATATACAATTTTAATTATTCTCCATAAAAATAACATTGGGGCTGAGTACGCAGGTTTTCTGCAACAAGGAACACCAAAAATGGGGTTTTATGCTAATATAAATATATCTCAACTAGGTGAAGTCGTATACCAGTGTTTATTATGTTCATAATTAAGGGAGACATAGCATTTAATTATTCTCCATAAGAATAACATGGGGGCTGAGTACGCAGGTTTGCTGCTACGGGAGCCTTTGGAAAAAATCTTTTTTTGAGCAAATATCAATAGACCACAACCAGATAAAGCCGTATACCAAGTTTCGTCAGTATACGTTCATAAATAAGCAAGATATACAATTGTTCTTTTCCTCCATAAGAATAACATTAGACAACGTGCTGTGTTTAGCACTTTCAATATCTAGGTAACCAATCACGTAGAGGAAATATCAAAGTACCAAATTGTGTGTTTTTTAAGCTGAATCCAATAGTAAAAACTAATATTTGACTATTTCAAAAATTATATGTAAAAAATCAAAAAAAAACATTATTGGGGTACAAACCCCCCCCCAAAAAAAATACCGCTTCGGATAGAGCACTCAGGCTGGTTTTCGAAATTAAAGTCATAAATGTTGCTTTACACGTTTACACCAAATTTCATCAAAATCGGATCATTTTTACGTTACAAACGAATGGTGTTTTTGGGGTCTGGGGACCTCAATTCGAAAAGTTATCGTGGTCCTAGGCCTAGGTCTAACCATGCCGACTACAGTAATAGCTTCTTCCCTATAGGGGAAATTCGCTAATACTCAACTGTTCATTCTGTCCAAATTACAATAACCAACAATGTTTTCTGTTTTGTCTTTACTTTTGGACAGTATTCACAGAAGATATTACTCTTTGTGGACACAATAAACAGTAATTTTACTTTGAGACATAATGATACACATCCTTAATTTTGTGTAAAAGAAAATGGAAAGTAAAATTATAATCTATTCTATAATCTTTAACTCCATAAGCAAGTTTTGAGGTTCACTTTAAACCTAATATTGAAAATTATAGAAAAAGAATGGGAGCAACTACTTTTATACCTCAATCGTTGGAATAAAAACAAAATAACGGACTAGTTTTCTTAACGAAAATCGTCTTAGGAATGTAATTAGATGTAAGGGTATTCCATAAAATGTAATTAGTAGATGTGAACTGCCGGGGAGGCGCCACTTCCGGCGTTTTTTTCCCATGTTATTCTTATGGGGAGCCGTTTTTGGACCGACGCCAGCTCCCGCCTATACTAATAAGCCACAAGTTTCCGCGCTGGCCTATATTAATACCCAACCCTTGCCTATATTAAATATATTGTCCCCATCCCTCCTCTATATTTTTAAAAATTAAACCATCTTTGGTGTGGGTGTTTTAATAAATTCTCCCAATACTGCCGCCAACTGATTTAAAATTTATGAGTGTTTTAATAAATTCTACCCAAAAATACTGCCGCCAACTGATTTAAAACTTGGATATGTTATTGGTGTTTTAATCCCAACTATTACGGTCGAACTGCCAACTGATTAAAACATCCGCCGCTTGCACGCGCAACGATCCGCTGCCTGCACACGCAACAATCCACCGCTCGCTGACACGCTGACATACTAACACACTAAGTCGGTCATGTGCAAGCACGCGTCACATTGACCAGAATTTCCACTTACCATAGAGGCAATTTCCTCGTTGAAAGTCCAGCCAATGTGAGGTCATTTCCTGGTTAAATTGAAAATCTGATGTGTATATAAGGTGCCACCAACAACACACAACAGTGACCTCCACCACCAGCACCGGATGAAGACACCGGACGCGCCACCAGCGACACAAGGCACCGGCACTAGATGACGCCACCACACACGCCACCAGCGACATTGAGGCGACCACCGGCACCAGATGACGTCACCACGCCGCACTCTGGCTCTCACCTCTCCACGTCTCTCGGCCCACCTCTCCACCTAGGACTCTATGTTAGCTGTGAGTGTTAGCGACGGTAGTTGTAATCTGTCTTCAACGGAGGGACAATGGTTAATCCATCACTATGGCAATTTTTGAACTCTCGTAAACTTGTAAAATATAATTTAAAAACCGCTGTAAAATAATTTTAAAAAATTTAAAAATTTAAAAAATTTAAAAAATGGTAATTTCTTGTTTATAAAAAGCAGAGTAATGTCATCTCAAAATTTATTTACATCCAACATGTTGTCCTGTGCAATCTGCTCCACGCCCTGCTCCAAAAGAGGCAATTTAATCAGACACTATCGTAACATTCACAAAGTTATTCCTAAAATTTGTAAAATATGTCATCAAATATTTGATAATAACAATCATTTTAAAATGCACATGCTAGAGAACCACAATACTTGTAATGTGTGTAAGAAGGCTATTAACTGTCAAAAGAAACGCCACCACCTACGATGTGACAAACGACCTTACAAGTTGTATATTTTTAACGGTGAATCTGTGGAAGTATTAGACACTCTTCAATCTTGTCCCCTACCTATCAAATGGATTCTTATTAGGAGGGTAAAGTTCATCAAACACTCGGTGGACAATAATGGTGATTTAATCACTGACAAAGAATGTATTGCTGATTTTCGAAGTTTAACTAATTTATCAATTGAGAACGCACAATTAAAGACTCAAATTAAAGAAGCACTTTTTAAGATCGATACCTCCATGCACAAGTATCAAGCCCAAGGCAGTGGATGGATATATGACCATACTAAATACTGGCAGCTGCATGTTTACAAGTATAAACCCCTAACTCCCAACTCATACATACCCACACCAGAAAATATAAAATCAAAACACGCTGTTTTAAATATTAAAAACAGTGATAATAAATGTTTCGTGTGGAGTGTTTTAGCAAGCCTGAATCCAAGGAATAGTAAAGAACATGCAAATCGAGTATTTTACTACGAACCCTATGAAGGCCAGTTAAATATGACAAATATAAAATATCCAGTAAAAATATCCGACATTGATAAATTTGAAAAACAAAATAACATAAGTGTTAACGTATATGGAATTGAAGGACAATTAATATATCCATTGAGAATAACTAAACTAAACAGTAATACGCACGTCAACCTGCTGCTTTTACAACAAGGTCGGAAATCACATTACTGTTTAATTCGTGATTTTGATAAGTTAATGTTTAATTCTACAAAACATGACCATAAGCAATATTTTTGCAAGTTCTGTTTGCAACATTTTTGCACCAAAGATATATTGGAACGTCACACAACATATTGTAAAACCTTTGATGCCCAAAGAGTACAAATGTCTAAAAAAGATACACTACAATTTACGAATTACAAATATCAACTTAAAGCTCCCTTTGTGATTTATGCAGATTTCGAATGTTTTATAAACTGTGGCAAACACACGCCTTCTGGATTTGCTTATGTTGTGGTGAGAGATTCTAACATTATTTACGAAGAGTTGTACAGCGGTGAAAATGTGATGGATGTGTTTTTCGAAAAGTTATTTAAAACTTATGACTTTATTAAAAGTCAGATGGGAGTATATGTTCCCCTTGTAATGACTGCAGAGCAAGAGATGTTATTCCAAAACTCTACACACTGCCACATATGCCAACAGCTGTTACTGTGTGATAAAGTGCGCGACCACTGCCACCTAACAGGCGAGTTCCGAGGGCCCTCCCACAACTCTTGCAATTTAAACTATAAAGTAACCAAGAAAATTCCAGTATTCTTCCACAATCTTAAAAACTATGACGGTCATTTAATAATGCAACACTTGGGAAAATTCAATCGCAAATTGAATTGCATAGCCAAAGACATGGAAAAGTATATTTCGTTCTCTGTTGATGATTTGGTATTTTTGGATTCCTACAACTTTTTGTCTCTTCCCTTAAGCAAATTAGCTTCCAATTTAAATACGTTTAGATTTATAGACAATCCACTACTACAATGTAAGGGCGAATTTCCGTACGAATACATGACAGGACCAGAAAAGTTTTTAGAGCCCCTCCCACCCATAGAGGCATTTTACAGCAGTCTAACTAAAGAATGTATATCTCCTGCACAATATGAACATGCTAAAAACGTATGGAATCATTTTAATATAAAGAATTTAAAAGAATATCACGATTTATACCTTAAAACAGATGTGTTGTTATTGGCTGATGTGTTTGAGACATTTAGGGACTTGTGTTTAAAGGATTATAAACTCGACCCTGTCCACATGTACTCACTGCCTGGACTAACATGGGAGGCATGTCTTAGAATGACCGGCATAAAATTAGAATTATTTCAAGACGTTGACATGCATTTGTTTATAGAACATGCCATTAGAGGCGGCGTAAGTATGATTTCCACGCGCCACGCTAAAGCCAATAATAAGTACATGGGCGAACATTATGACCCAAATCAAGAAAGCACCTATCTTGTATACTTAGACTGCAACTCGCTATACTCTACAGCAATGTGCGAGTCGTTGCCCGTTGATGGCTTTAGATGGACAAATGAGAAAGATTATAAATACAATCAAAATGAAAACTTTGGATTTATTTTGGAAGTTGATTTAAAATACGATAAAAGTTTACACGATTTGCATAATGACTACCTGCTCGCACCAGAAAAAATGAATGGAAAATTAATACCAAATTTAAATGACAAAACCAAATATATTTTGCATTATAAAGCACTAAAAAAATACGAAGAACTGGGTTTGGTAGTTACAAAATACCACAGAATCTTAAAATTCAGACAATCAAAATGGCTCGCCCCCTATATTAATTTTAATATTGAAAAGCGACAAAAAGCTGAACACGATTTTGAAAAAGACTTTTACAAACTGTTAAATAACAGTCTCTTTGGTCGAACAATTATGAACCAACGCAAGTTTCGTGATATACATCTTGTAGACGAGTCTAAGTTAACAAAGTATGTTACAAAGCCAAGATTTGACTGCAGCAAAAAGTTCGATAACAACTTGCATGCTGTGCATTTAAATAAATTAATTGTAAAGTTTGATAAACCAATATATTTAGGAATGACCATTTTGGATATCAGCAAAGTAATAATGTATGATTTCCACTATAATTATATGTCAAAATTTAAGAATAAAAAGTTCTTAATGACAGACACAGTCAGCCTTCTTTATTCTATAGTAACAGAGGACTTTTACAAGGAAATAAAATGTGACTTGGACCGTTTTGACACCTCTGCATATAGTAAAGATCATTTCTTATACTCTGATAAAAACAAAAAAGTTACGGGCAAGTTTAAAGACGAATTAAATGGTCAAATTATGTATGAATATTGTGGTTTAAGGCCAAAATTATACTCTTTCATTCCTTTACAATGGTTATACGAAAAAGAAAAGCAAAATGAGCTAGAGGTTAAGAAGGCAAAAGGAGCTGACAACGCTACAGTTAAACATCTCTTAAGACACCAACATTACTTACACTGTCTTGCAACCGGGGAAGATTACTATGAGAATGTTACAAGAATTAAATCCACAAACCACCATCTGCAAACATTAACGATGAACAAAAAGGTACTCTCTTTTGATGACGACAAGAGGTTTATTGTGGATGGCATCAACACCCTTGCCCTTGGTCACTATAAAATTGGTCAAACATAAATCTGTATTTGCCATTATTCTTTGGCCTTTCCTTGTCTATTACAAAAAAGCCATATTTAGACCTATCCCAGCATTGATGGCAGAGATTTCTAAATTGGTTAAATGAAAAATCATTTCCCACATAATTGTTATACACATGTTTTAAATTTAAATCGTCTTGTTTAAATAATATTAGAAAATTAACATTGTCACGTAAATGTTTGTGTACTTTACTGTAAGATTGACACAAGTAAAAACTGTTAATATTTTTGTGTCTGCCCATTGAGAAAAATTGTGTGATATTTGGACTATTTATGTCGTCAAATACAACTATTGAGTGTGATTCTACATCATTTGGTGTGATTTCACAGTTTGAATATGTGTGTAATTTAACTTCATCACACAGACGGAATATTTCAATTATTTTTTTATATTTTTCTTGTTCTAAAGATTTGGATATTATATATAAATTTGTAAACTTTAATCCTTGTTTTTTTACAATTAAGTTATAAATTACAACAGTCTTCCCCGAACCACTGGGCCCTATTATAAGACAGCGAATATTATTAGGAAATAGACCCAACTTCTTTGGTGTATTTTCTTTATGTGCTATTTTAAATTTGTTCTTTTGTTGAATAAATGACATTTTTTATATAATAAAAATGGTGTATTTTCTTTATGTGTTAAATTTGTTGAATAAATGACATATAATAAAAATGGTGTATTTTCTTTATGTGTTAAATTTGTTCTTTTGTTTAATAATTTTTTTATATAATAAAAATGGCAAAGAGAAAGTGTAAGAAGGGTAAGGGATTATTCTTAAAGCCATATAGAGGCCGTGGCTTGTTAAATACCCTTATAAACAACCTTCCTTTCCCTCTCCACCTGCCGTCGTATATGTATTGTGGTCCTGGAACTAATATACGTGAAAATTTAGCCAAAAATGTACCTCCAAAAAATAAGCTAGACTCTTATTGTAAAGAGCACGACATATTCTACATGAATAATCCTGATACAGCCGCCCGGAACAAGGCAGATATGAGATTAGCGGACCAGGCTTGGACTAGGGTTTCGGCAAAGGACGCCAGTCTGGCCGAAAAAGCAGCGGCTTATGCAGTGACAAATTTGATGAAGGCTAAAGCAAAAATGGGAATGGGATTAAAATTTAATAAAAAAGATGGACAACTTTCAGCTGTTAGAGGCAGCAAGAGACGTGCCTCACTTTCGAGGAGTGTACCTAAAAAACGAGCTAAAACATCTAAGACCAAAAGTAAGAGAATGTGGAATTATTAATTTAGACAGTGACAGGGGCACACATTGGACAGCATATCGTAAAAATAAAGATGTTGTAATATATTTTGACCCTTTCGGAATACAGCCTCCAAAAGAGGTAATTGAATATTTTGTACCATCTAAAATTTACTATACAACTGATCAAATACAAGATTTAAACAGTTACATTTGTGGAATTTTATGTTTATCATTTCTGAAAAATTTTAGTTTATAAAAATGGATTCATTTACTATAACATTTACGGGTACAGAGCCAGAGTTGAAGTCGGTGTTCTTTCCTCCTATAGAATTAAATGGTGATTATGTAATTGGACTGGTAGATTTTCAAAGTTATAATTCTATATTTAATGTTAAAAAACCTCTAAATACTTTGACATATTACAAAATGCACAAAATTACAACCCCAAAAGGGGAGGTCACAATTGACGAATTAAACCGGGCATTAGATGGTAAAGTTGAAGTTATTATACAAAATAAAGTAGCATTAATTAATACAAAAGTCAAACTTATATTTTACAAAGGCCTAGTTCCAAAATTAAATAAACTTAAAGACACAAAATTAACCATAGACGAGGGTGAGGATGTGTATTATTATGATCAAAAAGCTCCAAATGTAATTGAAATTGCTGAAGGTACATACGAAGTGTTTGAGCTTGCGAAGGAAATTCAAAAGCAACTCCCAGATTTTGTACTTATAGCCGATAATAAAACTATGAAAGCCACATTACATTCTAGCCATGTGTTTGATTTTACAAAACCATGTTTAGGGTCTGAATTATTGGGATTTAAAGGATTTTCTACTCCAGATATTGCGTTTAAATCCGTAAATAAAATCAACATAAATAATGTAAATGTGATTAGAGTAAAATGTAATATTGCGAATGGGTCTTATTTAAATGGTGACAAATCACACACCATACACAGTTTTTACCCAGAAGCTCCCCCCCGGCTACAAAATTATTGAGGTTCCCAGAAATATTATATACTTCCCTGTAAATAAGAGAAGTTTAGATGTTGTTAGCATTACATTTGCAGATCAACACGACAAGCCAATTGACTTTAATAAAGAAGAAACTACAATTACTTGTCATATAAAAAAGATATGAGAATTTACAAGAACGGGCTGAGTGTGCAAAATGCCAGGTTTCTGCGATCAATTGGGTTGAAGTTAAAATTTTTTATTAATAAAAATGGAAGATTTTCTAGATGTTACAGGAAAATTCCAATACGACGATAGCGTGGTTAAAATTACAAATCACTCCTATGTTCCACACAACACTTTAGCAATAAATAATTCCGATGAAATTCGAATATGCATAAATAATCAAGATTTACTAACACTCCCATGTAGGAGTTATCTGTATATTAAAGGAGAAATAGAGAATCATGATAAAGGACATTTTATAAATAATGCATTTGCATTCTTATTTGACGAAATTAGATACGAAGTTGCTGGTAAAGAAATAGATATTGTAAGAAATCCGGGAATTTCCAGTCTTATGAAAATATTGTGCTCTTACAATAAAACAACTAAATTGTCAAATGTAGCATTTGATTCTGATGAAAATTTAAAGGAGTTCCATAAAAGCGGCAAGTTTAGTACTTGTGTCCCGTTAGAGCTGTTAATGGGTGTGTTTGAGGATTTTAATAAGGTTTTAGTAAATGTTAAACAAGAATTGGTGTTGAAAAGATCCAAAAACGACTTAAATTGTATATTAACAACATCTAATGCTCCAACTGGTGTCGATCCTATTCCTAAAATTACACTTAAATCGATTCAGTGGGTGATGCCGCACGTGGTGCCATCTGATGGTGAGAAGCTTCAATTACAAAAGATGTTATTGCAAAATAAAAATTTGCAAATTGCATTTAGAAGTTTGGAGCTACACGAACTTCCATCATACCCCGAAACCAAGAGACATACGTGGTCAGTTAAGACGTCTTCGAGTTTGGAGAAGCCCAGGTATATTATATTTGGTTTCCAAACAGGTAGGGACAACAGTGCACGAAAAAGAACTGATGAATTTGATCACTGTAAATTGAAAAATATCAAAGTGTTTTTAAACTCTGAATATTATCCTTATAGTGATTTAAATCTCGACTTTGAAAATGGAGATGCCTCTAAAGCTTATGAGATGTTTGTGAGGTTTAGGGAGAGTTACTACAACACCGTCCCCGATCCTATGTTTAACAGAGCTGACTTTATAAAGAAATATCCTCTAATTGTAATAGATTGTTCTAGGCAGAATGAATCAGTCAAATAGGGGGTTGTAGATATTAAATTAGAAATTGAAACTGCAGAAAATGTCCCTTCAAACACATCTGCATATTGCCTAATAATACACGATAAGGTGTTTGAGTATAATCCATTGACAAATGAGATAAATAAAATGTAAATAAAATGAAAACAAATATTCAACAAGAATTGGTAGAGTCTGCAAAACAAATAAGAGAAAAATATAGGGCGTTAAAACGTGGTAAATTTCTAGAGGCTGAAGAGAGGTTCCAAACATTCCAACCGTTAATAGAGCCTTTGCAAGAATTAAAAAAATTAGCCACAAAAACAGAGAGGCCAGTTCTCCCAATGATTTTAGAAAAGACCCCGTCTAGAATACCAAGAATAACACAGATAACACCACACAAATTAGATTTTGGTCTTTTAGCATCAGACTATTTAGGAAATTACCTTAGTAGAAGTAGTATGACAGACACCACATATGGTATTAGGCGAGAAGGAAATAAATTTTTTGTTGGGAATCAGGAAGTTCAAATTGCCAATGATGATGTTACAGTTGGAGAAAAAATTTATAAAGGGACAAAGGGATTGTGGGAATTGTTAACTTTAAAAGAACCCGTAAACTATAGTCAGGTTGATTTGCAAAATTATAAAGAGATTTTGGAAGCTACAAATGCACATTTAAAGGGTTATAAACCAGGTGCGGCGATGTCAAGTAATAAACACACTAAATATCTTAATATAATTAAACCCCTGTTTAAGACTGTTGGTGAAGGTTTAAGGCGGGTAACTGGTAATAAAATAGACTATGTTTATTGGGACGATCCTAATGAGCTTGTAGATAGGTTAAGACTGCTTTGGTTAAGCCGATTGGTGGGAAATTCTGGAGTGGATAATGAGATAGATTCTATCATAGAAGAATTGAGGGAAGGTGGAATTGTTTATTAAATAAAAAGATGATAGATAAATTTTATCGCATATATAACCCGTATAGTAAACCAGAAGCTAGAAGTTTTAAAGAAACTACTTTAAATCTAAAAGATGATGGTTGGAATGCTTTAAATTATAAAATTAGTAATGTTAAAGGTGGGGAGTTTACTGATGATGTATCGACTTTGGGGCAGACGTTAACCAGGAAAGGTGATGTTTTTGTACAAGGTAATACTAAATATAAGTTTTTAGAATCCAAGAGTAATAATTGGAACGCTAATAAACGCAAAATTACTAATGTTAAACGAGGTGAAAGCTCAACCGATGTACCCACATTAGAGCAAACTTTAATAAGAAAAGATGGTGTCTTTGTACAAGACAAAAATAATTATGAATTTTTGGAATCGGAGAATGGAAAAAATGGAAATATTTGGAATGCCAAAAAGCGAAAAATAAGTAATTTGTTGGCTGGTAAAGAAAGCGATGATGTTGTAAACGTCTCTCAAGTACCAAAAATGGATCTAAACTTTTGGGATTTTAATAATAAAAGGCTAGTTCGTGTTAAACCCGCTGTTGATGAGAACGACTGTGTTACAAAACATCAGACTGTGACTTTAGACGGTCTTAAATTTGATGGTAAAAATAAGCAATTAACAAACATTTTACCTGGAACATTGCCAAATGATGTGGCTGTTGTTAAGCAAATATTAACAAAAGGTGAGAAAAGCATAATAAAACAGGGGGATAAATATTATAATGTATTAACATTAGATAGCGATATGTGGGATGCAGAGGACAAATTAATAAAGAATGTACCTGAAGGCAAAGATAGGAGTGATATTTGTTTAATGTCGCAGGTTTTGAGGTATGACGATAATATTAAAACTTTTAGACAAGACAATATTAAATTTGATATTTGTTTAAAATCACATGCATTAAGGTTTAACAATAAAACTAATAAATTTATGCAAGACAATAATCAAATCGATTTGATGATGTACAATCCTAAATTGTTGGTTGCAGACCCTACATCTTTAAGCGGATTTAAGACTTTAGATGGAGGGGCATATTTGCCAAAAAACTATGTATATCAAAGAATGAGTGATGGTATGTTAATTGGTAGCAATGGGGGTGTTTTTGAAACGACAGAGACTGGCAGATACGTTAACATTAAAAATAAAGAATAAAAAATGGAAAAAATTGCTTACGAATTGCATAAGCCCGCGAGAAAGAACTTTGTTAGAAGGTCTTTTAAGGTGTTGGGTATAAACGAAACTGTTCAAATAGATTTAATAGATATGCGGAATTATGCTAGAGAGAATTGTGGGAATAAATATATTTTAACTTTAATAGACACATTTTCTAAAAAAGCTTATGCTGCTCCACTAAAGAATAAAACTGGATTAGTAGTCACAGAAGCTATAAAAACTATTCTCCCAAAGGGAGTTAAAAATATTCAATCTGATAACGGAAAAGAATTTTTTAATGAACATTTTACCAAACTAATGAAAATTCTAAATATTAATCACTACCACACTTACTCTACAACTAAGGCGGCTATTGTGGAAAGGTTCCAGAGAACTTTAAAGAATTGGTTGTATAGAGAGTTTAGTGCACAAGGGAGTTACAAGTGGTTGGATTTACTTCCAAAGTTAATAAGGATATATAATAATAAAGTACATAGATCCATAGGGATGAAACCTAACCAAGTAAGTGCTAAGAACTCTAAAGATGTACATGAAAGGTTAGCATCTAAAGTACAAGTTAAAAAGCCAAGATATAAGGTGGGGGATAGTGTAAGGATATCTAAATATAAACATGTATTTAGTAAAGGATATACCCCTAACTGGACGGGAGAGCTTTTTACAATAGCAGAAGTTAAGAAAACAAAGCCTGTGACTTATATTTTGAAAGATGAAAATGGCAATATAATCAAAGGAGGATTTTATACAGAAGAATTGTTAAAGACTAAATATAAAGACATGTATTTGGTAGAGAAGGTAATTAGGAGGAAAGGTGATTTATTATATGTCAAATGGCTCGGGTTCCCAAGTAGCCAGAACTCGTGGATTTCTGCAAAGGATGTATTAAAATGAATGCAAATTTTAAAATTGGGAAAAACATGGCAAGGGCCAAAAAGGAAATTATGGCGAGTGCAAAAAAAATCAGTAAGTTGGCAGTTTTAATTCGACTGTAATAGTTAATTTGGGATTTATTAATGCATTAGATAAATTTCAGACAAATCCAAAGTTAATTTTTAAATATAGAGGATGGGGAAAATGTATTTAAGGCAAGGGTACTAGTACAGGAAACTTGTGTAAGGCGGGAGCCGGTATCGGCGCAAAAACGGCTCCCCATAAGAATAACATGGGAAAAAAGCGCCGATTGTGGGGTCTCTTTGCTAGTTCTTATCTACTGTAATTAATGTGAACTACATTATTTTTTCCTATGAATAAAACAAACGTTCGGTCAATTAACTGTACTTGCATTTTGAACTATATTTTTAAACGTCAGAGAAGTTGAAATAAGTGTCCCTTATTTTCAGTCTTTCTGTCTGTTATATTAATTGGCCATGATATGATGCATGGTTTTCTCAATAAAATGGCGTCTCTGCATTCGACAATATTTTTTGTGTTATGATATAGAGCAATGAGAAGTTTTGTATCTATTTAAATCCATTGACCGGCTTTACGGATCCACCCGTGGTCAATAAAGCTGTTAGTGTTTATACGCACTCCCCAGTTTAATATCTCTACTCAGTTAATCAGAGTTGATAACAAAATTCTTTTGCAAAGAACGACCAAAAAGGTTCTCACTACTCGAGGATGACAATTTACCTGAGCTCGCGGATACTCAAGGATGATGGACCGCCAAACTCAATATTGATAGCTCAACGTATAGCAAAGTATTCTACTACCAAATTATTTTCTACCACTGGCAATTTTAGTTTTAAATCAAGCGGGAAAGAATCGTACACAAATACTGGACCATTTCTGACGACGCGGAACAAACTTTCTTCTGATGCTCGCATAGGAAGGATTTTTGCTTTAAAGGTCAGCTTGGTATTTTTCGCTGTAAATTGAGGTATTTGAAGGTCATCCTAACTGGGACAGCCTTAGGATTTCCTTTAGAGCATCCTCTACACTAACACTCTAGACTAACCTGGACCAGACTCGCGTATTCTACGTTGGATAGGAGTTACGCAAGTGCCAAGATGGATGGAGAAAAATAGATAGTAAGTGAGGGGGCGAAAACTGCAAGGAAAGTTACTCCATACACTGATAAAACGATAAAATAACAGCCTTCTACGTAGCTATCAGTCGAATGTATAGCGATCACCTGTGATAAAACAGTAAAATAAAAGTAAATTGCGTCTTCTAATTGGAAAAGTAAGTGAGTAATGTGATCGCATTAGGTTTATCTCAGTTTCTTTTCTTCCAAACTTGCGAAAAGTAATTTACAAAAGTAGTTTGATTTAATGTAATGCACGGTGTATGGATTTGTGGAATTGTTTATGCGAACTGTCTGTCCATGTAGATTTGTTTCCCACCCTCTCCCTATAAATATAAACGAGTTCGCACGCAGCACGCTGACGTGAGGGAAGTGAAATTCCACATAAAAACTTGTAAAACTCAAAATAAGTGTAAAAACATACATTTTTCCAATTTTTATTGAAATCTGAAAACATTGATTTTTTGGCTGTTCTGATGCTCCTGGTTTCATTTACTTGCAAAGCTGGGAATACAATTTTGCGCATTATAAGGTTAGGAGAAGGTCCAGACGCCTTGAAAGTAGGCATGAGGTTGCTGAGGATGATAAAAGTACTCTAACAAAGGAATAACAAGCTTTTCTAGCGTAAAACCCTCATAAGACAACGTACTGTGTTTAGTCGATACACATTTTCTTTAATAACTCGGTAAATATTTATGCTAGAATGACGATAGAGGGCTTAACACTTTCGCCTCACTTGTTCCCATCTTTTTACATGCATTGATTTTACATCTGGGGCTTTTATGACCCTTTTTGGGCCCAAAAACTCGAAATTTGAAATATTAATCCCCAAAAAAAGGGGTTTAGAGTTTTCCGATTGTTTTGCCCAACGAACTTGTCCAACTGATTACAGAAAGGAACATCCCTACCAAATTTGAAGTAAATCGGACAAAAAATGCGACCGCTAGAATGCAAACACACACACACATATATATATATATGTATATATATATATATAATTTTGAACGACCCCCCAAAACGTGTTCAGGGGGTCACGTTAGGAACTTCTATGGTGGTCCCGGGCTTAAGTTTCACCGTGCGGGTCATGCTAATAGTTATCTTTCCAAAGGAAATTCACTAATAACGAAAAGTTGTATCTACTATGTGTAACTTATACAAACCTACTGGGCTAAAGGGGAACAAACCTGAAGGTGAACGTGACTTACAATTGAGATACTTGGAACATACTAATTGGTGAGATTAGACATGGTATACTAATTAGGACTAATTGTGTTTAGTCAATCGTTTATAAACACCCCGACCACATTAAATTGGGACGTTCTATGTTGAATGTGAACAAGTATTTAGAGATTTACGGTTACCTATCAAAAATTAGTTAAGCCATTGACTACATATACTGAAGTAGACTTCTCATTGCCATTTTAAAAGCAGTCCCTACTTTTGTATGTGCCAGGATTCACAGGGACAGTAGTTACACACTAATCCCCAACAGAGTATACTTCCATCAACTATTACTTATCCTCTGAAGGAGGGGATAACACATCAGTTGGTCTGTCAGGAAGCAAACGTAAGTTGATGATCACTTGGTTTCTGGGGTGGAGATCTTTTACAAGTTAACGTAAATAACTCAAATAAATAGTTTACAGCAGCCCACTCTGTCGGTAACCTAATGAAACTACGTCCACTTCAAATTCTGGCTAACACTAGAAGAGGGTCAGCTAGTCTATATATATGGGATGTCTCCTTCAGTATATAGAGTCAATATACTCTATATTATCTAGGCAAGTCCAGACAAGTACTAGAATATACAAATCGCAATGGAGACACCTCTTGAAAAAACTTGCATAGGCATTACATTACCTTTAGTGATTTATAGATTTTTCTAAGGATTCCCCTCGAACTGACACCTCATCGGTCGTCATATGACAGGTGCGTGATATAAACAAATAAGGAACGGAATGAGGTAGAGAGAAATAGAGAGTGAGAGGGAGAGGGTGGGGGGGAGAGAGAGTGCGTGTCGCGTTGCCGTCACCTCTGTTTGACATCACTATCTCCATTTGTTTCTGTTTGTTTGTTTACGAGATATTTTCGTGTTTGTTTTATTCTGCTTAGTTCGAACCAAGATGAAGTTTGGTACGACTGCACTCTCCGTGCCTTGTCGGCATTACATTACAGAGTACGGAAACAAATATTCATCTAGTAGTCATATATGCCATAATAAAACAAGGATGGATGTGCAGAATTGCTATAACTCTATTTTGGAAATTACTTAATTTTTGTTGGGAAACTAAATACAAATTACGTCGTATTTTTACAATACAAGTTCACCTCAACACTTCAAGTTTAAAATCCTGTTTATACTACACATTTAATTACGTAATAAGTATTTTGGTACAACTAAAACCATTTATTTGCGTAATAAAAGTTCAAAGTACTCCAAAACATTTTCAAAAAAGTTTGTTTAGCTCAAATAAAACATTTTTACAAGGTAGTTTATGGTATCAACTTCACCTAACTTTGTGAAAAAGCTCACAACGAGTTACCTTTTTTTATGTTTTATGTTTTTTATGTTATTTCTGTTGCAAGTTAATTTGTAAAACCAAAGCAAGCGTAATATGTATCCATTATTCACTATCTTTCACAGATGTAAAGTAATATCTTCCTATCTAATTTTTATAGTTTTTTCATGGTGAACGCCAATATTCATATGAGCTGCAAGGTATGAAGAAATGTAATAGCTGTTTTGGCTAGCAAACATTTTTAAAGAATCATCGATTCAAGCACTCCGCCAGGTAAACATTGAAATTGTAAAGACCTATAAAGCCTAAGGGATATTCTAATATTTCTAAATTTAGATCCGTCAAGGTTTCTTGGATCGAAGATTTCATACTAAAAAAATCATCTCTGAAAATTTGATTTTCTACGAGAGAGAGATTTTTTATAGTATTAAAATTTTCTAAATACGGAGATTTCCAAAAAGAGGACTTTTTAGTGGGTGTATTACCTGGTTGTAATGGAAGAGTTTGTCTTAGCTCATCTTATTCTTTCAACATACTCACCTATATTTCACCGTTGTTGATATTTTCTGCAAATATAAATTGTAAGGGTAGATAATAATTTGTGATTCATCTCGCAAAACGCTTCACCTGGATTGTAAAACCCCTCCATCTTACTCAAAGTTAACTTGACTATATTTGATCATATAAATAATGTAGCAAGGATTTAAAAAAATAATATTAATGGCAATCTAACGGTAGTAAGACGGCGCTTTTTTAATTTTAATTTTTGCTTTTTGATTCTGACGAGGAGAGTAATAAAATACATATGCCGACTCTGGTTACTTAGTTAATTAATAATAATAAAAACACGTTCACAATGTAAAATATGTACAAATAATACTTAATGATTTAAAAAATAACAATTATCGCAATAATAACTTAGCGATATTAGTGGAGAACCAGCAAAGCACAATCGTTTAAATTGACGGCGCATGTTTTATTTACGTGTTACATCAGTAAACAGTTTTTACTTCTCAGTTACTAAGGCCTGTTAGCTTATCAAACCGTTGAAACCTCTCAATCTAAATTTATAACAAGTTGTTAATAGATGGAAAAGGTGATAGCATTTTTTTTAGTATATTTATAGTCAATGGTGATAGCATTCCTGAACAAGTTGGGTTTTTATTAGAGAATCCTATTTTGCTTGTGATGAAAACCCCCACCGTAACCAGACTTGTTACACTGTTTTGTTGTTTTTGGTGGTAGGAATTTACTGTGTTTTTATTTATAAATATGTAAAATACAACTGGCATATTCAGTACATTATCATGATAACGTGATTTTGTAAAACTAACTACGACAATATATACTGTAAGGTGTTGAATTGCACTAAGTAGTCCAATTTCATTGCAATTTAACGAAGATCTATGCTACAAAACATTTCTGATTGTTTGTGAAATTACTTATTTTACTATCCTATGTTATAATTATCAATCTATATAATATTGTAAAGAAGAGGTGGTTTCTGTCTGTCTGTCTGACTGTATGCCTGATGTTCCGGGTTAACACAAAAACTACTGAACCGACTGGGCTGAAACTTTACACAAAGATAGACCTTGAACCCATGCAACACATAGGCCTATTCACTTCCTTAAAATCCCCTCGGGCTACACCCCGTGAACGTCCTAAGTTTCAATGTTTACATTTCAGAAGAAAGTAAACATTCAGAAACTGTAATGCGAACAGCTGAGGACACTTCCATTTGACAGCTTAAAGAGCAGAAGTAAGAACAGCTGTTTCAAGCTAACTTACATTTTTAACCCGTGCGAAGAACGGGTACATCCTACTAGTATATTTCTAAATGCAGTTTAATTTACTCTGGTGTTTTAATATAACAAAATAGTTAATAATGGTGAGGCGTAGTGGTCATGTGCTCGCTGCTCCGGAGGTCCTGTTGTGGGTTCGAATCCCAGTCCTGGCAAATAAATTTGATCAGTACTGTACAACTCTTACTGTAACAGCTGACGCCTTGTTTTTCTGAATTCCTTCCACTCACAAATCTATAAACTTTGAGAACGGGCAAAGTAAGACAAAATGAGGCTGTCAACCACTTAAAAAGGTTTTAAATTGCACCTTTAACGCTTAAACGTAAATTCAGTTTAAATTAACTTCCTACTTAAATATAACAAATATTGTTGCGTCTTGCAAACTAAGACAGTGTTATTAAAGAGCTTAAGCGTAAACTAAACTTCAGAGGGGAACTATATTGAATTAGAAATTCCAAGTAGTTGTTTGTAGTTATTCAGACTGTGAAGATTCCTTAGTAACGTCAATCCAACCAGCATTCACAGAGAACAACGTCAATTAACGTCTGAACGTTCAAGTCAATGGCTTTCATAATGTAGACACTAAGCTACATTGATTTGGGTGAAATGTCAATAAATGATCGGTTCATGCTAAGCATTACAACTAACAATTGTCTAATTAAGCTGGTAATGTTATATAACACAAATGAAATGTAACTCAAAAGTTATTTCATTTGACTTCATCAATCCCAACTACATCACAATCAATCTTTTGAAAATCCATTTTATTCTATGATACCCCAATCCAAATCCATTTTATAATATAATAAGGAAACTATAAAAAAAATTGAAAGCCTTATAATTTGTTTATAACTTATTAATCCAAATCAAAAGGCTATGGGAAACACAAGCGGTCTTAGAAATTAATATTAGTATCAAATTATATAAATTAGGATTATCTGCAACCCATTAGATTAAATTGACCGTTAGATATAATACCAAACGTCGTTCAATATTTATGCTATTTAACAAAAGAGCAATTGATTATGATATATGAAGTAATTTCCTGTGTTAGCTATGTCGGATATCACATACTTAAATTTGTTCTGAGAACCAAATAATCACTTGGATAAAGCAAGGGTTTAAAGATACTATCGCCTTAACAAGAGCGTGGATAACAAGCTTCTATTTTTACTTTCCTAAAAGTTTACTCAACATTTTTATTTCTGTAAACCCCTTGGTTTTTAAATAATATTGTCAAAGGTATCTATGACAATATTTTATCTTTTTACTGTCCCAAGATGTATACTCGTGAGCTGAAGATAAGAATTTACACAAATCTAAATCATAATAATCTTGAATAAACTTGAGATCGTATGCTAAAAATTAATGTATTAAACTGTTTTAAGTTGTGATTACAATAAAATGTACCAAACATTTCTTACGTCTATAATGTGTATTAAAGGAGAATCGTTAAGTTTCTGAAATATGTGTTACAAATGTGTTACAAATTGTGTGCAATAAAATTCATTTTTGCATAACCCAAACAACAAAAACGAAAAATATTGACAAAAATAAAAACAAATAGTTTCCAAGTTTTTATTGTGCAGAAACTAACTGGAATATCCAATTGTATGGCAGTAAAATTAAATTAAATTTATCTCTTCTTTGATAAAATGTTCAAAATATAAATTATACTTATTATAACATGGATTTAAAAATGGATTACATTTATTACACATATTTTAACTTTGAATATAAAACGTGATTAATATTTTTTATTAATACACCAAGGGCTTCAAAAAAAGAGACAACTAATTCAATTTTCACATTTCTGTTTTTCTGACAAAACAACTCCCCTACATATACTGGTTTAAAAACTATTTAACAAAATTGAACTAATTACGCATGAACAAAATTTACATATATTTTTAGTTATTTTATAATTAAATGTTTTAGTTGATTTTCTGTACATTTTTTATGTATTTTTATACGCTGTAGTTTTATTATAACATCTCAAATCTATAATATTTATGTTGAAAAACTTGTAGAAACCTGTAGACTTATGTTTTATTTCTAAATTTGTTGGCTATAAAATTAAACATCTATGCAAATATGTGGGGAAATGTAGTGAATTTTTAAATGAATACCTTCCACAAAAAACAACTTATTCAGTTAATAATGTATAGTAATTAATTTAGACTGTGTGACAACCGTTATTGCATGCTGTTAAAATCTCTGTAAATACATTTCCCCGGAGCTTTGTAATCTCTTGGAATATTAGTACAAATGTAATTTTTTGAACTAAAGCGTCTGTCTATTTTCTATGGTGTATTATCAACTGCATATATTTAATCTTTAAACTACAATGTTCAATTGATACAACCGTATTACTTACGAGATGTCTGTAAGCTGCATCGATCTTGTCACCTCTAGCCAATCCATTGTCCACTATTGTCACACTGCGAAGCTCTACCGCTACGCGCTACCTACAACACTCGAGATACAGAAGGGAAGCAGGACAATAACCGATTGTTCGGACATACATCTTGCATGTTTTCCGCCGCTTTTTCCACCTTCTTTATCGTCCACTTCATGTCGGAAGATAGCGGAGATTGATAAGCGACTCGTGTGTTTCCTGATAGATGGCGTTCACTGTCTTCTTTCTCCGTAAGAACCGACCTATTGTATTGTGAGATATGGCGGCAGGTTTACTCGAGTGGCTCGAAAAGTAAGATTTCCTTACAAATAGGCTAGAATGGTCTCCGGGCAAAAGAAAAATGCAAATTTATGTAAACGATTCTTTTAAAATATCCCTTTGTAACATTCAAAGTTCTGTTGTTTTTATTTTTTGGAACACGAGATATGAATTTAGAATAGCAATTACAAAAAATTTAAACTACAATCATCAATAGGTCTTCATAACATACTATACATCAAAAGTGTTTTGAAATAAATCAAATCATAAACGAGATAATTTTGATGAAGATCGCAAAACAATTTCATTAAACATTTCGCATACATGATCGACGTGGACAGGAGACCGTCAATTTTGTTTTGCAATGGATTCAATAAGTTATGATGATTGAAGTATGAATGCAGACATATTTTGCATTCTACTGCAACGCTTATGACAGGCCTTGGATCATAACCGTTAATTGTTACAATGAATCAATTCCAGTGATAAGTTAAACTCGGGAAATAATTCTAAGAAAATTTTCACCGCTTGTAAAATTTAAAGTCCTGACTAAACAAAATTAAATTATGATACAATTTTATATTTGTAAAAACCTATAGTTATTTTTACTGTGCGACTGAATCAAAAAGTGTGATCTTTGGCACAAACGTATTCATAATTTAGTTCCCTTTCTTTCTCGTTAATTTTTCCAGTATAAAATGTTTCTATTATTAGGTTAAATAAAAATACAACATTTAATTTTACTACCACCTCAACATTTAAAAAGCTACACGCGGGAGATAAATTTGGGAAAAACACGGCCTAGAACTGTACTGCAGATGGGCAAGGGAATAAACACAATAACCAATGTTCTAGGGGAGAAAACAAATTCACTACAATATGTTGGAAGAGCTAATATTGTAATTTCCTCCGCTAGAGAAAGCCATGTAACCCAGAAAAATAAAAACAAGTCAGAAATATACGAAACGTATATTATATCTCTGTGTTGCTCTGTGTAGAGCTTCATCGATATTTTTACAAGAAAGAAAAATATTTAAAATTTTTTTTAAAGAAAAATATGAGATGAAGCAATCTAAAATTTCAGAGAATGTCATTGCTTCCAAATGCAGCTTTAGGGTGTCAATTTGCTTAGCGGTCGCTTGCGTTATTATTTCGTTATATTTTTCATCCGAGAGTCTTAAAATTCCCAGCTTCTTATTTTTGTGTATCAAAAATGATAACCCCTCCCCCAAACAAAAAAAAGTAATCAAATTTTAAATACACTAAAAACCTTCTCCTTTAGTCATAAACACATTCCCCAAAGCATATCCATTAATTTTCACTGGTTGGAAAATAATAGGGTATGGAACTTTTATGGCCGGTATATACTTTAGCGTAGGTTTCTTATGAAGTTGCACTGCGAAATTTCATAGTCTAGACGCGCTTTTGGAGTTGCGAACGTGTATACGAAACGCGCAATAAGTTTCATCATTTCTCCCTCAGCTCTCAATTAACTCACCTTGACGCTCTGAGCAATTTTTCTCGCAACAACTCGCTTGTGCAAACATACCGCGAGGACTTACCTCTTGTTTAAAAATAAATATCCTTAAATAAAACACCACAAGTAAAATTGTCCTTACGAGTTCGGTACTTTAAATTTATTTCAGTCTGCATCAACGACGCTACACCTGGCTCCCGAGACCTATGACAACCAACAAGGCCGAATGTTACCCCCTCCACTAACGTCACGTGACTGTGAGAGACAAACATGTCAGGCAAACGTGTCGTTAAATGTCATTATAAAAACATATCCTCTCCATTTCTATTTTACTCTGACATTTCTATAAGTTTGACATAAACTTGGTCTGATAAAACTACTACTATCCTTATTACAATTGACACTTTTAAAATGGAATATTTGTTGGGAATGTTTTAGATCTGGTTAGACTTTCATTTGTTCATTAATTCCCGTTTAGTAAAGGAAGTATTGATAGGCTACCTAATCAATGGTTTTTTGACAGCTGTTACGTTTTAAAAAGAACGATTATTTCAACTTGCCGAAGATAATTTATTCTGAACAGCTAATCAAATAATACAATACTTAATATCTAGGATTTGGTAAGACTATGTCCACAGGTTGTTAATGTATTTCAACAATGA
Organism: Allygus modestus; assembly: GCA_963675035.1. Lineage (NCBI taxonomy): Eukaryota > Metazoa > Arthropoda > Insecta > Hemiptera > Cicadellidae > Allygus > Allygus modestus. The sequence continues at coordinate 7,516,175 of OY776112.1, forward strand.
CGTTTATGAGGGTTTAATCAAGAATAATGACTTGATATTAAATTTTGTAAATGTGTCGAACTCATTTTGAAAGTACAGCAGCGATTTGAAGAATGTAAAATGAAGTATGAAGACATTCAGTATGGTGAAGAATAATACCCCCGTCGCAGCAAACCTGCGTACTTAGCGAATTTCCAATGCATATATATGGGTATCACTACTACCTAGAGCCACTTGCCAGGTTTCACAGAAATACATTCATTAATAAGTGATATATAGCATTTTATTTATTTTCCATAAGAATAATATTACAATTGAGTACGTAGGTTTGCTGCAACAAGGTAGATAAGAAATGTTTTTTTTTGCAATTACCAATATAACTCAACCAGGTGAAGCTCCATAGCAAGTTTTATTAATTTGGGTTCATTACTAAGGGAGATATAAAACTTTACTTACTATCCATATGAATAACATGGGATCCAAGTATGCAGGTTTGCTGCTACCGTGAAAAATCAAGAAAAACAATTTGTTGTGCTAATTTCAATATACCACAACTAGTTGAAATCACATACCAAGTTTCATCAATATACATACATAAATAATCTAAATATAACATTTGATTTATTCTCCATAAGGATAACATTGGACAACATTGTATAAGGATAACATTGTATTTTTGTATGTAGTAAATTAAATTAATTTTTTAGCATTTTATGATGCATCAGTCACTACACACTGACTTTCCGACATCTCTATTATTTCAGGTATTTTATAATTGGAGGTATAAATGTCCTCCTGTATAATTGGAGGTATAAATAAATTATATTTTAGAAAACAATGTCAATTCATTTACTTTGAATTTTTTCTATCTTGTTTTTCCACTCGCAAAGCCTTATAATTTTGGTAGGGCTAGGCTACAATACGTTAACATAATAAACTATTATTTACGGGACGTAATTCAAATTAAAGCTAACAGATCCTTTACTATATATTTGTGTAATGAACTAGGATGGATCCTCGTCCTCCGAACGTCTTGTCCTTAACACCAGACATTTAATCACAGCTCGGAATCCTATCCTATCCTATACTCTTATATGAGCAATGTTTACTTGATTGGTTGGTTGGTTGCACAATTATCTCGAAAACGGCTCCGAGAATTTCCTTAAAATTTTGGAAATAACTAAGTTCTGGTATAAAAAAATGTTCTAGGTAGGTCTCATCCCCAGTAAAAATCAAATAATGTTAAAAAACGAAATTGAAAAGTTAAAAAAATTAACATTGGGATATGGAGTTTCAAATCAAAACTAAAGAATTGCAACAGCTGTTCATAATCAACCATGGAGCTGTCAAAGTAATACTCATGTTATTTATGATTATTAACATGTAGTTTCTTGAGAGCAGAGATTAAAAGATTTGAGTGAAGATTACATATATAGAGCATAAAAATAAACCAAAGGGACATTGAGCTATAAATCACAACTGGAGGGACCTTAAAATGTAGAAAAGAGGCAAATGAGTTATACAAATCTGATTATCAGTAGGGGGAAGTGGTGAAATATTACTCCAAGTCTTCTAAACAAACTGTCTGACCTTCTCTCGAGAAAAGCTTGGCCCCCAGGTTTTAAGTCTTAAATTTTAGTGTGTTGTGTGTATTTTAACACCAGTGACATTCACGTTTTGACAAGATACTTCAAAAGATAAATTATACAATGCAAGATAATTTATGAAGAGTTTCAAAGATTTACCCTCTGGAGAATTTAAATGAACATTTTTATCTCATCTTAGTGAAATAAATGGTGCATAAGATGGAAGAGATTTTTATGATCGAAATCACCATTGTTGTTTATAAAATTTACAAAAAAATTTCAACATTTTTAAATACATATAGAAAATATGGAACTAAAACAGTTTAAATTATTTAATGTACTGATACAATATAAAAGAATATCATTACAAAATGAAGTAAATAATACAAATAAATAATTTTATTGGATCGATATTTAGTTTAAATGTAATTTGAAATGCTGACAACAATTTGTCAAAGCAATAAATTCATTATTACTATTATTTATTTGATTCAATAGTAGTGAAGCCATAACACACACCGGTTTAGAGTTGCCAGTATTCTCATACTGGCATACTGCATGTGCTATATATGCGATTTGACCGCAATACTGTTCAGTGCCTGCAGTAGGAAAGTAGGCAAATCTGATGCTGTTTTAATATTGCGTCCACAACTTGTACGGCGCTCTTCGGCGCTCTGTGGCCCATCATCTAGATCAAGTTAGGGGGTTGTCCAGTCCCAGTTAGTAAAAAGTTTAAACCCAAAATTTAGGTATTTTCTACTGTACTTCTATAGGGAATATGGAGAAAGTATTTATTTTCGAACTTTTAAAAATACTTTGAATTTGAGTTAGTGGTAAATTTGTTTTAAGGTCCGTTATTGAAAAGGGAGGGCCTGTACAGTAGCCAACAAAGGTTGTTGTTGCGGGACTATTTCATTTCTCAACTTGCAAAAAATACGAAAATGATGAGGACAGAGCTACAATTAACAAAAAAACTTGTATTTGTACATGAAATGAACTTAATCAAAACAAAATAGCGAATTAATCTTTGAGATAGTAAGATATAAATCTAGCGTGGGTTCTTCATAGGTGTGCGAAAGATAAACTATTTCTGAACATATTCGTGAATATTTACAAAATCTTATAAAATTCAATGACATCTGGTTCCTTTCTTTAAGGGTGCGCCCTGCCCAGATTGAATTCATTGTTGTTTAGCGCCGCGCCGGCGCCGCCAACAAGCAGGGCCATGCATATTTACGCTTGAAGACCATTTTGTTCTCCTCGATCGCACTGTTATTTTACAGATTTCTACCAAACTATTTGCAGTTTCACACTTTTCAGATTCCAATCTAGGGATCATACGGTTCCTTTTCTCCAAAATAATTTTTCTCCATACGTTAGGAATCTTTAGAAAAACGCTTAATTTGAGAACATTACTAATGGCCTACCACTTATTTTGAATTAAAATCACGATTTTTAAATCGTATGATCTCTAGATGAACATTTATTGAATTAAATAACATCAAATTATTTTTAATTGGTTAACAATTTAGCCTACAATGAGGGAGATGCAAACCCCTTACTTGAGCGTGCGGAAGGGAGGTACGGCGCACCCTTAACAAACAAATAACGTACTATCCAGCACTAAATGTAATTATAGAGTTATCATGGAAGAAAATTGATATATACAGAACACTCTGAACCAAAAAAATTGGGTTTAGTCCAGTTTTGTTGTACCTGATTGGATGTGCACACCCAGAGACTAAATACATGGTGTATTGTTAATTAAATCTAGTACACCGGTAATTATGTATGACTGTATATACTGTAGCTCCTTACTTTAAAACAAATGTTACTGTTCGAAGTGTAATTAATTCCTCCAAACCGAAAAATCCCAAAAGATTTAAATCCTGAAAAATTAGATCTAACATCGTTAATACAAACATGTAGTTGTTTTTAAGTTTTAACAAAACTATCCTGCCCACATGTCCCAATATACTTATTATTCTTAGTAGTGACAGGCTTGTTTAATTTACACGTACAATACGAAGACTTATTAGTGCTATTAATAATTTGATTTCAGGAAAGGTTCCAAAGGCTGTATCAATATTCATTGGAAAACGTGTAGGATGTATTACAGGCTACGCCTTATTGAGGGGTAAATTCCTATTAAGAGCTTGAACCAAATCATCATGCTAGAACTAATTGTTTGTAATAAATACCGGATCATTGGACCATTAATATAATCCTTTTTCAACCATTTTCTACCAGCTCTCTCTCAAAAATTAGCAAATTTTAAAAATCAAGACACTCTTGAAATATAATTCATATAGTAAAATAATTTATACTATCACTGGTCATTTAATTATGCAATTATTTTAATCAGATGATACCTATATTCATTACATGAACAATAGGTAAAACCATGTTTTTTGTTGTGACATTTATGGTAAAACAATTTGTTTAGTTCACTCCAATTTAATTGCGAAACATGACTAAAGCACATAAAATTCGTTTTGTTTGAAACTTAATACTCACCGTCAACTAAGAAAATGCCAAAAATAACTTTTGGTTTTTATTTTACTACCACAGTCATCTTTTAATAATGAATGGTGTATACTTGACATTCTTTTTTGTGCTTTTATTGATCGAATATAGAATAAATTATATTCTTTAAATTGCTTAATTTAATTTAGACTAATTCTAGGCATTTCTTTTTATTGTATGATCAGTTAAAAGTGAATTTATGTTTTTTATAATATGTAACATGTCCGCCATGTCAAATTAAATCATATTACATTTAAAAGTTTTGATACCTCCAGAAACAGGAACATAGTGTAGTTTTAAACACTATAAATAGTGAAAGTCCAAATAAAACAATAATAAATTCAAATATGAGTTTCAAAGACACTGACATTTGCTTACAAGGACTGGGATTCCGACCCATGAGGGCCACCGCCATGGTTCGAGAGTCCGTCACGCAAACCACTACAATTCACCAACCACTCGCTAATAGATTACGGTTTTAATTTCCTCACTCTTTTCCTCGTTCTAGAGTTGTTTTTCATTGCGCCTGAGAGCCCCAGGTTCTGACATGACCCAGTTCGGAACTATCTGTTGCTCGAGGTGCTGATTACTCATCATAGCTTGAGCAATGCACGCTACTCAACTACTTCCATAGTTTGTAATAAATGTTGCACTATCCTATATCCTATACTCTAATATGAGTAAGGTTTGCTTGCTTGCTTGCGACACTGATCTCAAAAACGGCTCCAACGATTTCCTTCAAGTGTTTGAAATAACTAATTTCTGGGATAAAAATAAGTTTTAGACAGGCATCATCCACAGAAAAAATCAATGTATGTAAAAAATCTAAAATGAAATGTTAAAAAATTAACATTGGGCTTATGGAGTTTCAAATTAAAACAAAAGAATTGTAACAGCTGTTCATAATCAATCAGGGAACTGTCAAAGTAGTACTCTTGTTGTTTATGAGTGGTTTCCTGAGAGCAGAGATTAAAAGATTTGAGTGAAGATTACATATATAGAGTAGTAAAATAAATCAAAGGGACATTGAGCTATAAATAACAACTGGAGGGACCTTAAAAATGTAGAAAAGAGGCAAATGAGTTATACAGATATGATTATCAGCAGGGGGAAGTGGTGAACTATTACCGAGTAATCTAAACAAACTGACTGTCCTTCCCCCGAGCAAAGCTCGGCCCCCCAGGTACTGTTGTTTAAACGAATAACTTATCTAGACGCATCACACCAACACTCAGGGCAAAATCTGTTCCTATTTTTGCATTCATTACTTTATATTTTTTTTTACTTGTTGAGAACAAACATATTGTCAGATGTTACGATGCCAACTAAAACGTAGTTTGAAATTGGTTAATTAATTGCATACTTAGAGACCACCCAATGGTCGAAATTCGATCAAATATTTGAAAAACATGTTATAATATCTGATGCGTTCTCTCTCTCTCTCTCTCTCTCTCTCTCTCTCTCTGTCTCTGTCTCTCTCTCTCTCTCTCTCTCTCTCTCTCTCTCTCTCTCTGGCCACATGATATGCATCACCACGTCATGACGATTCACCACCCGAAGCCTCCCCAGCCTCAGAACCTCTCTTCCGACCCGGTTAGTAAGATCATCATTAATTTTGTGTAGATTTAAAGAGAGTGCACAAATGCTTAACAATATTATTCTTAAAAAAATATTAATATTTGAAAAGTGATTGAATACAAATTTAAAATATAAAAAATACTATAACATCGGGGTTTTTAAAATAGATATGCAATTCGATGATTTTATTCGTACTAATAAACCACGATGGTGATTCAGATATTGCTGCAGCGCCGATACCTGGTCCCGTCAACGCTCCTGACCAGCGGATCCAGCGGTTGCGGTGTCCAGCGTCAACCGGTGTCTCCAGCATCGTCTCGTCATCGAGGCCAGACAGCAATATCGGTGATCGCGATGATGATCCTGTGGTGGTACCAAACGATCTAGCTCCTGAAGGGTTTGAGGAATTCCAGATTTCTTTCCTTGTTATATTAAAATCGTACCGAATGCATGAACCCGCGGATCACCATGTCTACAATGACTAACTTTACATCACCATCTGCTCACTGAATAAAAAAGCTAACAACACCGTCTACTTCTACTTCACTCCCACCATTGCCTATTGTCTTTTGACTATATCAAATGTCGTTTTTATTTGTATTTATTTTAAATCAGTGTTTTATATTTGAATAAAAAACTAATCTCGATTTTGTTCATTGTTAATATTTCAACTAACAGCCGATTTTGTTTTATTCATTTAGCAATAATGTGATATTTTTTCTTTTAGCGAATTTCCCCTATAGGGAAGAAGCTATTACCGTAGGTCTCATGGTAAGACTTAAGCCCGAGACCATGACAACTTTTCATTTTGAGGTCCCCAGATGCCAAAAACACCATTCGTTCAAATTTTTATATATGTGTATATATATATATATATATATATATATTTATTTATATATATATATATATATATATATATGTGTCCGTAAGCACGATAACTCTCGTAAAAAAGGTCCGATCTTAATGAAATTTGGTACAAATATGTAAAGTACCATTTATTTTAACGAGTTCGAAAACCAGATGAATCGCACCATCCGAAGGGGGGTTTTGTACCCCAAAAATGTGTTTTTTGGGGTTTTCACATGTAATTTTAATTTAAATCAAATTTTAATTTATACCATTAAATTCAGCTTAAAAAAACAAACAATTTGGTATTTTGATCATTGCTCTACGTCAATTGGTTACCGAGATATTGAAAGTGCTAAACACAGTACGTTGTCTAATGTTATTCTTATGGAGAAAAAGAAAAATTGTATATCTCGCTTATTTATGAATGTAAACTGGCAAAATTTGGTATATGGCTTTATTTGGTTGTGGTCTATTGATATTTGCACAAAAATCCATTTTTTGCCCGATAGTTCCCGTAGCAGCAAACCTGCATACTCAGCCCCATGTTATTCTTATGGAGAATAATTAACGTGTTATCTCCTTTAATTATGAACATAAATTAATAGAACTTGGTATGTGGCTTTACCTAGTTGAGTTATAATGATATTTGTATAAAAGCCCATTTTTAGTGTTCCTTATTTCAGCAAACCTGCATACTCAGCCGCCATGTTATTCTTATGGAGAATAATTAAAATGTCATAAATCGTTTATTTATGAATGTATATTGATGAAACTTGGTATGTGGCTTTATGTGGTATTAAGATAAATTAATATGCACTGGAAATTCGCTGAGTATGCAGGTTTGCTGCTACGGGGGTATTTTTTCTTGTAAGCGAGCCTTTAAAACACAGGACTTCCCCATTTGCCATAGTCTGATCTGGAGGAAATATGTAGTGATTTATTTCAGAAAATACTTATGCTAAAGGAAACGTAAGAGATGAAATGTTCGGTATGGAGCTTCGCGAGGACTGGACACGCATTTGAGAATAAACGTTTACTCCTCTCACGGAGGAAGTTCTTCCATTCCATTGCCACAAGACATCACCATGAAAAACCCGTAATTAATGTGCTCAGTGATGCGAACGAGCGATGCTTTGAGTGGTCTATACAGTACCAACAAAGTACGTCGACAGCCTGGGTAGCCAGCAGTTGAAACCTATCGCATTTACACCAGAACTCAGGACCTGAGCCAATTTTAATTTTGATGTACTAAACTTCCCTGTTAGTATAGAGCAGATCTGCACGTTTGAGCACAACAATCCCTGTTTTCGCGTAAATGTGTACGGCCTTGAAAAAAAGAAGGATAAGAGAGACGGAAGTTCCGCAACATTGTATATCCGCTTCGAGTAGCAAAACTGCCCAATCATTTTGACCTTTTGTTTCTGACAAATAAATCAACAACCCATTATATCAATTACTGGACAATGAGGTTGGTCGCAGTCAGATGACTCGACGAGAGCACAGACTATTCATCTGCAAGATATGTTGCTTCGTTCGATAATCGGCCGACAACATTAGGCCTGAGCGGTCCCAGGACAACTTAAAACTGGTCTATACCATCTTATTGATCTTCTTTTATTATTCTTTTACTTAATTATTATTCTAAATTGCTAACTTTTAACTAATTGTTTGCTCGGATGTGCTCAGGAAAAGTGGATATAAAAAGTGATGCTATCGGGATCTGAGGGCAATGGCTACCATGTGCTAAGCCTAGCTTCTCTTTGCAAAAATGAGTGTTGTTGCTTACAAAATTCCCTAGGCTATTTAATATAGCTCACAAATGATCTTCTTTGACTTGTTAATAAATATACTTATACTTGTGGTCTCCTTTACTTTATTGTAGTGAGTAGAATGTGTTTTGTATTTACTCTGGATGTCAACAAAAAGGTAGGTATACAATTTCTAAGATTTCTTTAACTATTTGAATAAAATACAAAGTTACAGAGGAACAATACAATATTTATTTATCTATTAGTACAATTATGTTTCAAAAGGTTCTCAATTAAAGGGATCTACAATAATATACAACTCAGGGGGAACAATTACAATGTGTGGCCTAGCCTAGAAGATAAATGACAAACATACTTGTAGGCCTAAAACTAACTGTTCATATTTTGGGTTCTAAATGGGGTTTCTTTACAAATGAGGGCTCTTTTTCTCAGGGGGGAAGTATCGTGCTGACTTGAATAACGTTGGGATGATATTTGAAAGAATATTAAGTCCAATTAAGCTGATGTGTTGAAAAATTACAACAATGGAAATTTTGGTGTTGTCCCAAAAGGAAAGTCCAATGGTTTCACTGACTTTATGAATGGTTAAAATACTCAAAATTAAATTTGGAAAAATAGTTCAATATAAAAATACTCTCTTGAGGTTACTTTAACTTTCAGAACATTAGGCTTGTTCTATTTAAATGTCTGTATTCTTTCCAGTCCCTAAATAGAATACAATGGAAGGAGTTTACCAATCTGCTTACAAATGTTCTTCGCTCAAATACCAGTTTTTGGGGAAAATCAAATAAAAGGAATGAATTTAAAGATGGTATTAATTGAGCAGTAAGTCCCTAATAAAATGAGCACTAAGCAATGCAAAACTTAGGCCATACTGGGAAATTTAAAATAGGAACTGTGTCCTTCACAGATTTTAGGTCTTAACACAATGGCATCTGGAGCAAGAAGAAAGATCTAGTAGAGATGAGGTCTGGAAGCATGATCCATTGTTGAGAAGCACATGGTCACACAATTGTTAACACTGGTCACTGTAATTTAGATTCCTTAAGGACTATTTTTAAAAAGTATATTATATTAAATTTTAATTTTATTGCAATCCTCTCACATAAATTATATCTAAAATATTATTATTAACAAATATATTAAATTAAATGAGTAGGCTATTATATGGGGATAGGCTATGAATAATTATTGGTGATTAACTTAATGAAATACATATTATTATACAATTGCATAGATAAATAAACATTAAATACATAGAGGGGAATAGCTTTCTGAGGAGTGATGATAATGATGATTATTATTAGGCATGACATAGGGCAATTAACACAAATAACACATTTAGGGGAAATTAATTAATTAGTACATTTATAGGGAAACTTAAATATAAAATAACACATAATCGGAAAATTATCAGTAAATGATGAATGAATGACATGTAATACTATAATTAGTTTTGAGGCTAACATTGGGTACAGCAAATGAATTTGTCATTACATATGGTAAGTATTTTGGCTGTCCATTATGACGAGCTTCCCTTTCACCTTTGGTCCCTCCATTTGCAGCAGCTGGGGACGGAAACTCCGGGTTTGTTCCCCAACCTGAGAATATGGTCCCTGGCTGTTGTACATGGATACCCTGTCAGTTGAGTTGGCCAGTTGGAGGGCAGAGCGGGTCTGCCTGTTTGAGCCTGATCAAAGATGTCACAGGAGCACGGGATTTGGCCCTCTGAAAAGTCAATTTGGCTGCCTGTCCCATCCCACCCTTTCCTTTCCTGCTATATCCTTCTTTACTTCCGGTAACCTGCGCAAAATTCCCACTTGTGGAAGACGTGCTTAGCAGCTAATGCTGGGGTTTCCTAATCCAGCAATAACAACAACAATAGGCCTGAGTGGGGAGCAACGCCTTGAAGAATGATATGATATTTATATACCACATGTTTTAAAAAGTACTGTAAATAGCTAAATTATCCATAACCTGTATAACTTTGTATTTTTTTTGTTTATCTTGTAATTTGGCTGACTTCAGAGTTTATTAAAACCTATCTTTAATAACGAATATACTTGTGATGTTAAAGTGTTTTTGAATATCACTGGTGTCTGCTTACCTCAATTTCCTCTGCAGTTTTTATGTGTCATATTTATTTCGACAAACTTTATGATACACTGCTTTATTTTGTTTCAGTGTTTTCTCAATCTATCTATACTTATTTAATAGGCGAGTAGGTTTTTTATGACAATCACTCCTTCTAAACTACTGAACCGATTTTCATGTTTTTGGTGTCAGTGGAAAGAGCCTGACTTGAAGTTGTGCCGGAAACTTTTTTTATAGAGAAATAATTTGTGAGTGAAGCCCTGGGGCCCCTTATGTTGAGTTTTTCAAGCTTAACATTAGGAAATAACTATAAGTTTTAAGCAATCAGCTGGATAGAGTAAACACAGTTAATCAGCAGGCCACGTTGGCTGTGGAGCGGTAACACAATATTTATACGGGAATGTCAGTATAATATTACGTTGTGATCGCGAGCGAAGCCGCGACAGGCTACTAGTTAAGAAAAAAACACATGTGACATAAACCAAATAAACCGCTCCTCCATATGAATAACATGGGGTCTTGGATGTCCCGTGAGGCAGAGCCCTGAGAACTCTTCTAAACGAAAATAGGCCTATGACACTCCTGGGTACATAGACAATATTTGTGTAAATTTTCAGCAGAATTGATCCAGTAGTTTTGGCGTGATGGAACAATAGACATACAGACAGACACGACCTCATTTTTATAATAATGGTGTTAAAAGTACGGAAGATATTATTTTGGGACCTGACAATTATTTTGTAACCGATAGATTTTTTCCAAAATAAAAATATAGTATTACTGATTTCATTTTTTTTTTGTTTTAAATACAGCTAAAACCATCCTCAAATTTCGCTATATACGTTTCGCTTCACATTATGGTAGCATTTTAGCCTGCCAATGGCGATGCTAATGGTAATATCTGGGGCTCCTCTATCCCCATCTATGTTGAAGCATCTGGAACATTTCACTCACTACCAGTGCTTCACTTATTTCTAAAAGACAGTTCCTTGTCAAAACGAGTTCGCACGCAGCACGCTGACGTGAGGGAAGTGAATTTCCACATAAAAAACTATTAAAACTCAAAATCAGTTAAAAACATACATTTATTCCAATTTTTATTCAAATCTGAAAATATTGACTTTTTGGCTGTTCTGATGCTCCTGGTTCTATTTACCTGCAATGCTGGGAATACAATTTTGCGCATTATAAGGTTAGGAGAAGGTCCAGTCAGGCATTAAAGGAGGTGTTAGGTTGTTGGGGATGGTAAAAGTACACCAACAAATGAATAACAGGCTTTTCTGATGTAAAACCCCCTAAGACAACGTACTGTGTTTGGTCGATACACATTTTCTTTAATAACTCGGTAAATATTTATGCTAGAATTATGAGAGAGGACTTAAAACTTTCCCATCTCTAATTCCAATCTTTTTACATCCACTTATTTTACATCTGGGGCTTTTATGACCCTTTTTGGGCCCAAAAACTCGAAATTTGAAACATTAATCCCCCAAAAAAGGGGTTTAGAGTTTTCCGATTGTTCTGCCCAACGAACTTGTCCAACTGATTACAGAAAGGAACGTCCCTACCAAATTTTAAGTAAATCGGACAAAAATTGCGACCGCTAGAGTGCAAACACATATATATATATATATATATATATATATATATATATATATATATATATATATATATACATATATATATAAAATTTTGAACGACCCCCCAAAACGTGTTCAGGGGGTCACGTTAGGAACTTCTATGGTGGTCCCGGGCTTAAGTTTCACCGTGCGGGTCATGCTAATAGTTCACTTTCCAAAGGAAATTCACTAATATAATGCAGGTATTTAACATGACTCGTTCAGCGGCTCACGTTAGCCTGACAGCGCCTTCCAGTTCAGTAGATGTTAACGGCAGTACACGCGTGTATTGCAGGTGAGTATACAAGTTTGCAGGCGCTGTTAAAAGTCCGACAGGAGCGCGGTGACCTTGGGACCGACCTTGCCCCCCTGCCACCCTGGCGCCTGGGCCGGCGTTATCTCTATTTTATCGCTCCATTCATTCTTATTTCCTGGAATTTACTATTTATCATTTCTCTTTAATTTCATTCCGATTAGTTTGTATTAAATGCCAGTTCTTTCATTGATATTCTTTTGGAGAACAAATAAAATTGAATATCTTGATTATTTATGAATGTATGATGATGAAACTTGGTATGTGGCTTCACCTGGTTGTGGTCTATTGATGTTTGCATCATTTTGTTCGATTTTCCCCGTAGTAGCAAACCTGCATACTCAGCCTTAATGTTATTCTTATGGAGAATAGGTAAAGTGTTATATCTCCCTTAATTACGAACCTAATTTAATAAAACTTGGTATGCAGCTTCACCTGGTTGTGTTGTATTGATAATTAAAAAAAACGTCAAAACCCATTTATTATCTTCCGTGTTGCATTAGAAATTCACTGAGTACGCAGGTTTGCTGTGATAGGGTTACTATTTTCCTAGCACTTAATCTTAACGTAATTCCTTACCTAATTAACTCAACGTAACCTTAAGATTTTCTTCAAGTGATATTTAAAGTCAGATATTGGAATGTTATAGTATTTTTTTAGCTAATCGCTCTAAAATTTAATATAATTTATCTCACATTAATCGAAAATATTCGTAAATTTACCCGGCTGTTGCAGATCAAGGAAAGTGGGAAGGTTTTTTTGTATTATACTTGAAACACCTGGTATTTCTGTTATGCTGGGTTTTGTTCATGTATCAACAACTTTTTACTTTTCCAAAAGTAATTTGGAAAGCCCACAGGCCGTACCCTGAAGGTGGATATTTTTATAACACCAAAAGATACTTCTAGTGTGTAAGAGCTTTTGATTGATACAAAATTTACAAAATAATACTTTTATAGAGAGTGACAATTGCCAAAAAATCAAGCAATTCTTTTAAAAATATTTATATAGATTCAATTGTATACCTATATACTCGCTTCGCTTGCTGGGGGCTCCGCCCCCAGACCCCCGTTAGGGGTTGCTCCAGTTTGTTATTATAACTCAATGTCCCTCTCAAGTAATTTTTATATGGTATACAATTTTGATTCATTTGGGAAATAGCCAATCTAGATGGCATATTTTTTCACTGTACCTATCATTTGTTTACACTTTCCCATGTGAAAGTTACATTGACAGTTTAATGGATAATTTTTTACAGATGTTATGATTTCGTTTGTTTTTATTTGAAACTCCATAAGCCCAATGTTAAAATTTCCAATTTTCAACATAAAAATTAGTGGTTTTAAAATTTTAAACTGTAACTTTTTGCAATTTTCCTCGGGGTTTCTAGGTACAAGCTACCTGCATGCCAAATTTGAAGTTTCTAGATCGTCTGGAAGTGGTCTAGAATTCATGTCTGGGTGTGTTACACATGCGGCTGTATATATATTAGATTGTATTACAATTTTAAACATTTACCCGTTAAGCTGACAGCAGGAGGGTGTGGTGTAAAGTGCTATGGTTGCGGGTTACAAATTGTTTACAAAGTTTATATTAAGGCCCTTGGGTACTTAGGAACATCCTGTTCAGGAGATATTAACTCCTATTTTACTCTGAAATATTATTAAAAGTAAAATATGAAATAAATATTGTCGTACTGTATAAATTTACCTAATAACATTTTCTACAAATTACACGCAATTGTATACTTTCTGGAAAAATGATGGTCAGATTAAGTATTTAGCCTACAACAACTTTAACAAATTCGGATTTTTATATTTTAGTTTATAATAGTTTAGTTTAAACATTATAAATGTTTGTTATATGTCTAACCTAACCAAACATAACGGTATGCCGTACTATATGGTACCGCAACAATAACTATTTCACGAAACGCAAAAGCAGAATCATCTCTTAAATTAAAATAGATAATAAGTAAACCAAATTTCCATTTTTTCCTCTTCTTTATTATTTAAGGTTGGACATAGGAGAGGAAACAATTTGTTGTAATATTGTAGATGCCAGGAAAGATTAACGACGTAATATTTTTTAACCAATTGAGGCAAAACATCATTTTTATGCTTCAAAGAATTTACAATAAACTAACTGGGTTTCTCAGTTTGATCAAGGTTTAAAAGTTCAATTAATCAATACGTCTAACGAGCTGCCTAATAGGTAGCTTAGTCATTGGTTTGTGATTTCTGCTTGATTGATTAATGTTAAACTGATTATCTGTTTGATTGATCAACCGGCCGACTCGCCGACAAGAATTGGTTTTAATATTTTTCAATTTCTCAACGTCGACTTATCAACTCCTTGACTACCATCACTGATTAACTAACTGACGGAATGGTTGAATATTCAATACTCTAAGCTCTTACCAATCTGCATACCTAACACGTGTCGCATCATTTCGTCCAAGTATCATCTCGTCCAAGTATCATTTCGTCCAAATATCATCTCGTCCAAGTATCATTTCGTCCAAGTATCATCTCGTCCAAGTATCATTTCGTCCAAGTATCATCTCGTCCAAGTATTATCTTGTCCAAATTCCACAACCGGACGCTTGGGGCTCACCTTCCTACCTGCCCACTAGTATCATCTCGTCCAAATACCAAACCCCTGAATGTTTTGATAGGTCCACACCATTGAAAATAGAATAGAAAATATCTTAACTAACTATTAACAGTTTTACTCATTCTAAACCTTATTTAAACAGAACACAAGGAAAAATTATTTATGTCATGATAACTTCACTCACCCAACGCTGCGATGCGCAAGACAGCGATGAAGAACATTTTCGACATTTTTAGCCAATTCCCACATTATTAGAAAGGTGGAACACAACACAAACCAACCCTGGAAATGCAAAAAGCGGCGTTTATTTGAAGAATTCGATTTAATATTTTACTGAACAATAATATACAATGAATAAAAATATAATTTATACAATACAAAAATACTAGTAAAAGCGGCCTTTTTTAGTTAATTTGAGAAATACATTTCGGCATGCATAATAGATACATAGAAAAAAACTGATGCTAGAAAATATAAATACAATACAAAAATATAAGTAAAAGAGGCCTCATTTATAGTTAAGTTGAAATCACTACAGCAAATTAAATATAAAAAATAAAATGCCGCCAAGGAATCTAGAGGGAATCTCCACGAAGGGTGACGGTTGTGAGACAATCCAGAGTTCGCAGGTGTCAGGGACCTCTGACTTCCTGAATTGCTTCCTCGACCCTCGTCAATTTTTCGTCTGGACGAGATGATACTCCAATAGATTATTTAATCATCTGTAAAACAGAGCTGAACGAGATGTAGAGTTTTTCTAAGAACTTTTCCTTTGGACGAAATAATATTGGACGAGATGATACTCCAATAGCTTGTTTAATCATCTGTAAAACAGAGCTAGACGAGATGTAGAGTTTTTCTAAGAATTTTCCCGTTGGACGAAATAATATTGGACAAGATGATACTCCAATAGCTTGTTTAATCATCTGTAAAACAGAGCTGGACGAGATGTAGAGTTTTTCTAAGAATTTTTCCGTTGGACGAAATAATATTGGACGAGACACTTTACCACTTAACAGGGGGTCCAGACACAAAACATTAGGCGTTTTTACATGCTTCCCCCATAAGGCCAATGTTAACTTTCAAAGACGGATTAACTTTCAATGTTAACTCCTCAACGGATTATCAATATTGTTGATTTATGGCTCTTTTTTTAAAATAAAAATAAAATACCTAGCAATTTCAGTGAGTAAAATGCTGGTATAAATAATGTTCAATCATATTTTAAAATATTCATTATTTACAATTTTTATGGATAATCTATTTATATTCGAAATTCTGCTCACTGAAATCGCTAGGTATTTGTTGGTTATTAAAATGAACCATAAATAAAAAATTTCGGATAATCCGTTGAGGAGGGAGGGGCTTTGAAAGTTAACATTGGTCTTATGGGGGAAGCCAGTGACTGGAAGCCCCCTCCCATAGAAAACTATATAAAGCACTACAGAAGACACTACCATGTTGACGGCTGTTGCGCTTAAAAAGGATAGTTCGGTCACCGGCCGCTTTGAACGCTAGTGGCGCGGTCGCCCAGAGGGTGCATTCGGGTAACCAGCTGCCACCCCTCACGCCGACCGACTCGTGTTGTTGCCAAGGGAACGCAACCCTTTCCTATTCTAATCAGCCTTCTGTAGATTTATTAGTGAATTTCCTATGGAAAGTGAACTATTAGCTTGACCCGCACGGTGAAACTTAAGCCCGGGACCACCATAGAAGTTCCTAACGTGACCCCCTGAACACGTTTTGGGGGGGTCGTTCAAAATTTTATATATATATATATATATATATATGTGCAGGCACTCTAGCGGTCGCATTTTTTGTCCGATTTACTTCAAATTTGGTAGGAACGTTCCTTTCTACAGTCAGTTGGACAAGTTCGTTGGGCAAAACAATCGGAAAACTCCAAACCCCTTTTTTGGGGATTAATCTTTCAAATTTCGAGTTTTTGGGCCCAAAAAGGGTCAGAGAAGCCCCTGATGTGAAATTAATGAATGTAAAAAGATGGGAATTAGTGTGACGAAACTTTTAAGCCCCCTCTCGTCATTCTAGCATATATATTTTCCGAGTTATTAAAGGAAATGTGTGTTGACCAAACACAGTACGTTTTCTTATGGGGGTTTTACATTAGAAAAGCTTGTTAATTATTTTTTGGTGTACTTGTATCATCCCCAACAACCTCACGCCTACTTTAAAGCCTGACTGGACCTTCTCCTAACCTTATAATGCGCAAAATTGTATTCCCAGCATTGCAGGTAAATAGAACCAGGAGTATCAGAACAGCCAAAAAATCAATATTTTCAGATTGGAATAAAAATTGGAATAATTGTATTTTTTTAACTGATTTTGAGTTTTTATAGGTTTTTATGTGGAAATTCACTTCCCTTACGTCAGCGTGCTGCGTGCGAACTCGTTTTATCTTGTGCCCTCTTAACCTGAAGTCTACTCACTCTATGATCACAGGTTCCGGTTCAAACGGCGGAGGCAGCGGCAGTTTCGCAGACCGCCTCTGGGACTTCTGGGAGCCGCGCCGTTTCTGCGACTTGGAGGAACTCCGTCTGGACGCCTTCCTCAACCGAGGCTTCGCCTCCTCCTGGACTTCCTCCGGGTGTGACTGCAGCTTGGAGATGATCTCCTCGAATTTCTCTACCGTCTTGTTGTTGGGGTTGAAGTGGAGCAGTAGCAGCCGTGAGGGTGTCCACGCCAGCTTGGCAGGCCGGGGTTGGCGGCCGCTGGGGGTGTCTGACCGGCAGTAGCAGAGGACTCCGCATGATCCTGACTTGTGGCTCATGCTGGGTCTCAAGAGGGGACTGTGGAGAACATTTCCAAAACTATATCCTAGCAAATCTTCAAGCTATCAGACGCTTGATGCGTTTCAAGGATTTGAAGAACATCGTCTTCTATTAATTCCTCAAGAATAAACCATGAAGAATCCTCTCTTAGCTATGTTGAATTAAGAGCTCTTAACCCTTCAAAGAAATGAGGGAAGAAATCTTTCGAAATATCAAGTCTTCTCTATCTAAAATCTTCTCTTTTCCTTACAGCAAGGAGAGTCCTCTACTAACTTCGTTGTAATCTGCACGATAGTCAATGCTGTAAGAAATGGAGGATTGAGGGAATCCTGAAAATAACTCTTCTGGACCCTTTCCCCTTCGTCCCCTATGAACTTCATAAACGGCAATAAGGTGTCTAGGATGTTCAAATACAGGATGTCATAAGAGGAATTATCTTGAAGGTCTTTCCTCTTTTTTGATCCTAGAGCTTGGAACCTTTCTTCACTCATTTGCACACTTTTCTTCGTAGAACACTTTATCAGGATTAAATATATTTTCCTACACAACTTTTCCGGATTTAAATACTCTTAATGTTAAGAGTGTCCAAGATAATTTTAGTGGACCACTTATTAACACTCAAATTAAATGTCAGATAGTAACCAACCTCTCAAACAACACGTCTCACTTTTACATTTTACTTTTCAACGCACGTCTCTTTCACAAAACTCCGTCCGCGACTCAAGGTCATCTTTGAACACACGACCGACACCACAGAGGTATTGCGACCGTTCACTCCCGCCTTGCCGAGGGCTCGAATCTAACTGACCTTTGACCTGTTATAGCGAGTTTCCTATTCCAGAACACTTACAACACGCTACATCACATATACCACTTAACGATCTGGATGGAATAGTTCCGCGGAAATGATCCTGCCAATCATACAAGCTTGTCGTGCCGCGCCGGCGATACGGTCACGGACATAACCTTAACCGTAACATGTATTGTTGTTTTACAGTATTGAAACTTCCAACCGGGTTGGGCTGTCTCGCGAATCTAAAACTGTGCCTTCACAACTGTCATGTTATCCGGTTCATTTTTGATTTCCCACTGGAAGTTTCCGAGTCGGTAGTCATGTCACTCATGCAATTTGCAACTCTTCAACTTGCCAAAAAATTATTAAAATATATTTTTAAACAATATTAAAAATCCAATTGTCTCCAATGTTGTCTCTAAAGTAACTGAACAACTTTGTTAGAGTGTAAATAATTTAAATCACACGAATAACCAAATCCTTTAATTAAAAAGAAAACTAATACGAATTTCTTTCATCCATTATCGAACACAAAAACATTACATTACAAAAACGTAGGAATACCAGCCAGCATATCCAGTAGTGATGTTCTATGTTAGATAAAGAAACAAAACATCTTAGTCAGTCAGTCAGTATACTATTATGACTAAATGTATTTGAGCGGTTCCTCAGATAAGGTCATTTGCTGGGCCACGTGCCTACAGGAACCGCTCAAGTTACATTTAGTCATAATAGTATATTGACTGACTGACTAAGATGTTTTGTTTCTTTATCTAACATAGAACATCACTACTGGATACGCTCCGTATTATTAATAACGTCACCGTTCAGAAATATTCATTAACAACAGATATGCCTTCCTTGCAAAATATTCAGTATAACTGGTCACATAATTGCCACTATTCATCGTCAGTTATGACATCACTGTAAGAAAAAATACCCCCGTAGGAGCGAACCTGCATACTCAGCGAATTTCCAATGCATATGAATTTATCTTAATACCACATAAAGCCACATACCAAGTTTCATCACTATACATTCATAAATAAATGATATATGACATTTTAATTATTCTCCATAAGAATAACATGGCGGCTGAGTATGCAGGTTTGCTGAAATAAGGAACACTAGAAATGGGTTTTTATACAAATATCAATATAACTCAACTAGGTAAAGCCACATACCAAGTTCTATTAATTTATGTTCTTAATTAAAGGAGATAACACGTTACTTATTCTCCATAAGAATAACATGGGGCTGAGTATGCAGGTTTGCTGCTACGGGGACTATAGGCCAAAAATGGGTTTTTGTGCAAATATCAATAGACCACAATGAAATGAAACAATATACCAAGTTTCGTCAGGATAAGTTGATAAATAAGCGAGATATACAATTTTTCTTACCCTCCATAAGAATAGCATTGGACAACGTACTGTGTTTAGCACTTTCAATATCTCAGTAACCAATTGACGTAGAGCAATGATTAAAACACCAAATTTTGCGTATTTTTAAGCTAATTCCAATGGAAAAAAATAAAGTTTTACTTTTTCAAAAATGATATGTAAAAAACTCAAAAAACCCATTTTTGGGGTACAAAAGCCCCCCAAAATACCCCTTCGGATTGGCCGATCTGTCTGGTTTTCGAACTTAAAGTCATAAATGCTGTTTTACACGTTTGTACCAAATTTCATCAAAATCGGACCTTTTTTACGAGAGTTATCGCACCCACGGACACACATATATATATATATATATATATATATATATATATATATATATATATATATATATATACAGTTTCGAACGAATGGTGTTTTTGGGGTCTGGGGACCTCAAAACGAAAAGTTATCATGGTCCCGGGCCTAGGTCTTACCATGCCGACTACGGTAATAGCTTCTTCCCTATAGGGGAAATTCGCTAAAAACATCAAAAATAAAATGCATATCTTAGATTTAAACATAAAAGTCTAAATATTTATTTATTTATACATTGACGTCTAGTAGTTCTTGTATATTATTCTCTAAAACCATTTTTAGACATATTCTTAAGTTATTTTGGTTATTATTTGTGTTGGAGAACCTCAAAATGGTCCCGAAAGGTAGCAGCAATATAGACAGGTTGGTTATTCTACACTAACCACACTCTATGGCGCATTTCATCATTAATGTTGCAAAACATCAATACTTAATTTTTGTTCTTAAAGATTGGAGACTTTAGTTGGTCTTTAACCGAAAAAGTTCGAAATCACAGGTTTTAGGATCAATATGACTGTGGGGTATGCGTGGAAGGTATGGAGCTTTATATATGGTTCATAATCTACTGTCTGCTTTGCGTTTGTTAATTTACTCCACAGAAAGGAAGTGCTCCTAACATGAGCGCTGCTTGTGGCCAAATTTTAAACCCCAGTGCCGGTCACAGCTTGATGAATTTCAACTTTTACTTATAAGACAATTTCACTGTGCTTGGACTCTTTTTTAATTAAATAATATGTAGAATATGAAATTCTCAGTAAAATTATCTAAAGTGAACAATTTAACATTTAGTTTAGCGGACCAAGGTCCAGTAGGTGCTCATGGATGTCATTACGGCAGGTAGGCACGCGTGTGAGGGCGAGTTGTGAATGCTGTGGGGTGTGAGACTAAAGAAGCTGAATTCTGGCGATTGCTTGAAAGGGTCTACAAGACCCTAGTTAGAATTAAAAATATATCTTCAACAACAACATAAAATGTTTGCATAGTTCGAAAGTTAAACCCAAAGCTTCTTTCATTGCAGTTCATCATTGCATCCATTTAACTATCGACTCTTAGTTTGAGAGAGAAACTTCGTGTTAAACAGCTGATTTCGTTTTTCAGCTGTTCCTCCAGTGCTTTCCAGCGGCAAATCAAGGAACAGACTTTCTCTGAAGTCCTGTCGTATTCAGAAAACCTTGTTGTTTCCAATTAAATACTTGGGGGTCCGAGCTTTGCTCGGGGAAGAGAGTAATTTCTCACCGCGTCCGCGTCCCCCTACTGACGAGCAGATTGTCTTAGCTAATTTGACTCTTTCCTGCATGTTTAAGGTCACTCCAGTTGTTATAATAGCTCAATGTCCATCCAGGTAGTATATTGGTTATGTGTATTTTGATTCATTTTGGATATATCCACTCTTCATTCAATGTTTCAGTGACCGTTCTCAGGGAAACAAATGTGATTTATGTAATTTACATGAGTATTACCACTTTGACAGCTCACACTGATTCGTTATAACAGCTGTAGTGATTATTAGTGAATTTCCTTTGGAAAGTTAACTATTAGCATGACCCGCACGGTGAAACTTAAGCCCGGGACCACCATAGAAGTTCCTAGCGTGACCCCCTGAACACGTTTTGGGGGGTCGTTCAAAATTTATATATATATATATATATATATATATATATATATATATATATATATATATATATATGTGTGTGTGTATACACTCTAGCGGTCGCATTTTTTGTCCGATTTACTTCAAATTTGGTAGGGACGTTCCTTTCTATAATCTGTTGGACAAGTTCGTTGGGCAAAACAATCGGAAAACTCTAAACTCATTTTTTGCGGATTAATCTTTCAAATTTCGAGTTTTTGGGCCCAAAAAGGGTCAGAAAAGCCCCAGATGTAAAATTAATGCATGTAAAAAGATGGGAATTAGAGAGGGGAAAGTTTTAAGCCCTCTCTCGTCATTCTAGCATAAATATTTACCGAGTTATTAAAGAAAATGTGTACCGGCTAAACACAGTACGTTGTCTTATGGGGGTTTTACACTAGAAAAGCCTGTTATTCCTTTGTTAAAGTACTTTTATTATCCCCAGTAACCTCACGCCTACTTTCAAGCCTGTCTGGACCTTCTCCTAACTTTATAATACGTAAAATTGTATTCCCAGCTTTGCAAGTAAATGAAACCAGGAGTATCAGAACAGCCAAAAAATCAATGTTTTCAGATTTTAATAAAAATTGGACAAATGTATTTTTTTACACTGATTTTGAGTTTTAAAGGTTTTTATGTGGAAATTCACTTCCCTCACGTCAGCGTGCTGCGTGCGAACTCGTTTTGATTTGATTAAAGTCAATAAACCCAATATTTTTTCAAATTTGATTTCTCCACAAAGTTAGATTTTATCTGGGGATGGGACTTGTCTATAAGCCGACTTTAATTGAGAAATATGGTAATTCAATCTTTTGAAATAAATCGTTGGAGCCGTTTTTGAGATCAGAGTTGTAAACAATCAACCAAGCAAGCATCAAGGATGAACCTTACTTGATGTACAACCTTACTCATATTGATGAATTGCAACTTTTACTTATAAGACAATTTCACCGTGCTTGGACTCTTTTTTAATTAAATAATAAGTAGAATTTGAAATTCTCAGTAAAATTATCTAAAGTGAAGTTTGATATTTTTAAATATCTCCGTCTGACAATTTGAATTTAAAAAATTTAATAACTTTGTTTAACAGAAGTTAAAATTTACCTGGAAACCACGGAATTATTATATAATAGAACTTGTATTAACGGTTTATTTCTGAAAACTTTGAAATAGCATTGAATATGATTTATGTATTTTTCATCTCAATGTCTTTCACCATACAATTAAACATTCAATTCCTAAAAGTTAATTTTGATACATTTTGATTTTTTGACTAAGACCAATTTAATAAAATGTTCTAAAACGGTATTGTAATATTTTGTGCCAGAAATAATAAGACGGAGCAACAATTATAGTTATAGTATTGAAACACCGTATACACTGTTGAACCTGTATTTACCAATTAAAATTAAATGGCAAGATAAAAATAGCTAATTGTTGTTTTTTACTTTCTCCCCCTATACATAGTATATGGAGAAAGTATTGTTTTCGTAAAAATTTTCGAATTTGAGTTGTTAGTGGAAATATTCGTTTTGGTGCTCCCTGAACCCAAAAAAGTGGTTTTTACGTGATGTCTGTCTGTGTGTGTGTGTGTGTGTGTGTCCGTGTGTGTGTGTGTGTGTCTGTGTGGATGTGTACAGAGCTAGAGCCCTAACCCATGGGCCGATTTTTATGAAATTTGGTATGTAGGTACTAATCCACGATATCTCCAGGCGTTTTTTTCATTTTTTTGAATTTTTGATTTTTAAGGGTAATTATCCCCCAAAAACCGCCAAAAAACATGAAAAATCCAAATTTCTCAAAAACGGCTCTAACGATTTTGATTAAACTTTCGTGGTTTGTAGAACTTTAGGTTTCCAACAAAATGACACCACCCGCATTCCTGGAAAAATGCAGGTTCAGAAATTACAGGACTTTGTAACGACAGTATTTGCGAAAAGAAAATTTTATTTTATCCCCAATTAGCTAATCTGTCTTACAAAGAAAATTCCGAGATCGCTCAGTCTACTATGAGTAGTCCAGGGTTCGTAAAATACTACTCAACCGACAATCACTTGAATAATATTTTATTCGTATTTAATAAACGAGTTGTCTTGGCTCAGAACATCAAAACATAAAAGATGCCATAGCGATCCGCATTTATTTATTCATCCTCGCCACTCGTAAAAGGTTTTTGGGGTTGAATTTAGAAAATAAATTTTACAAAAATAAAATTGCACTTAATGCCAATCGTGCGAGATTTTAATCAATTTAAAGCCAATTTTAAAGTACCGATTTAACTCCAATGATTTTTATTTACTAGAATTTAGACCTAATTCCCTTCGCCAAGCAATAACATGAATACTGCTGGCTCCCAGGAGAGATTTATCGAACTAAATTCTAGGATAAAAGAAGTGTGAACGGTAGTAGAAAACGTGAATTTGATTATACGGAGTTCAGACGACCGGCTAGACTTTGTTCACCACTGTAGCTACGATATTTAACACCTGCGTGCTCTCGGTAGTGATAACGTGTTCCCTACGTGGATATTTACTACAGCGCGTCGCAGATTGATAACATCTTCGATAACTCTCTTTATACCATTAAAACAGGAGCAAATATCCTTACGTATACGTAGACTTCCTGAAATCGTCGACACACAATACTCTTATCACTAAATTAAGTCAGCATAAAATACACCAGTACAGATTCCTACTTAAACTATTTTATGCAGTGTCGATCAGCAGCTCTTCACGTTCATTACACCAGGAATGACCCGAATTGGTATTCCGGTCCTCGTCTTCGGTGGGCGAATTCGCACCGTGGTTATTCGTTCGTTTAAAATGTGTTCGTGTCCGTTCTATTAAAAAAGAATTAAATTTAGGAAAGTAATAAAACACGTTTAATTAATGTTTCTTCTTTTATTTTAAGCTCGTAACTTTTCTGTTAGTTAACTACTCAGACAAAGCGAATTAGCAAGTTAGCAAAATCAAGCAAGCTGACAAGACATAACGTGACAAAACGTGCAGGAAAGTTCAGGCGTTACGCGCCTCCGGCGTGAGCGTAACTTAATTTATGTAAATCTTATTGTTGAAGAAATTAGGGCAAAATTTACGTGGAAAAAGCGTGCTTCTAATAACTACCCTACTATAAATGAAGCAACTACATAAATGGCTACTAAGTTAGCGGGCGTTAATGAGCGGACCTGTCGCGGCGTGAGTCACGCAATCACGACGCTTAAATTTAATTTAAATAAAGCGGGCGGCAAGCTGAAAACAATCGTTATGAACAGCAAAACTACTTTTATTAGCGTAGATGAGTCGTCAACTTACCAAAACGAAGACAAAAACGTGGACACTGGTTGTCACCAAGTGGGTGCAGGACGACGATGTGGGCAGATGAACCGAAACGGACAACGCGGCGGTCAGAGAGCGAATGTCCAGCCGCCCCTGCCTCAGCAACTCCGAAGAATCTTCCGCAGCGCCACTGACGGTGGCCGTCGGAAGCGATTTACTCCAGCACGCGTCCCAGCACGTTACTGCTTCCCTTGCTTTTGTCTTTATGATAAGGACAAAGAAGGTTCCGAGCCAATTGTTGATGATGAATAAAACGTTTAACCGAATTTCGCCAAAATATAATTTAGAATTTAATATCGATTGCGTTTTAGAATTTAACATATCCCTTAATTTAAATTAATATTTCATTAGATTTTTGTAATATTTGTTTTCCAACAAAATATTACCCCCCCCTAAAAAAATGGACGTTACATCCCCCTCCGACTTGGGGGAAAAGAAAAAAGAAAATCAAAAAAAGAAAAAAGAATACCCTCACTCGGGGTATTAGGGATCTCCCTTAAAAAATGGTGCTCGACTTGAGCATGAACGAAAAACAGAGAATGAAAATAAAACAAAATCAACGAAAATTCTTCGCTGCGAAACTAAACTAGTTGAGTCAATAGATGCGGTCGAGGTTCCGCAGCTTCTTGGTCCGCATCCGGAAAAAGGTCCCGTCCGGTCGGTACACCTTCCATCGCTGATCTTTTTTTTGTTTGGGAGTCAGCTGGGCGGGCATCCCAGTCAATCGCAGCCTAATGTCTTCTGGGACTGCGGCCGGGGACGGAGGAATGTAGGGCTCCTTGCGGGACGGTCCTGGAACAGGCGAACCGGCCAGGGAAATCTCCACTGGTGCGGTCGCCGAAGCCGGTGTCGTCTTCGAAGGGGGCTCCTCGTACCCCTCGACCTCGATGTCAGAAGTGTCGAGGTCCATCACATCGTCGTCTCGGGATGGATCCTCGCCTCCGTCGTCGTCAGCGTCGGCCTGAGGGAGGGCCGCCACGGAAGTCGTCGCTGGTGGCGTCGTTGAGGGTCCGGGTGTGGGCGGCTCGGAGACAGGGGCCGGTCCTCTCGGGCTGCTACTTTCCCCTGTGGTTCGCACCAACGGGGGGAAGAACGGTTGTCGTGGCTTTAGCGTCTCCAAGTCCGTGAGATGGACTGGAAGGAGGGGCCGCAAACCAAACACTGACATTTTCTTCGAACGGAAGACGCTCGTAGGAACGTTTAACGAAACGGAGGCGTGTAAACAGGAAACAAAAGAAGGCCGTGCAAAGCTGTGCTGAATGAGAAAAACATAATAAGCCAATAGGTAAACGTGCAAATCAATAAATATAATGTGCTAATTAAACGTGCAAGAAAATTTGTAAATAGGACGTGCGAAATAAAAATGCAAAGAAAAAAACTGTAAGCAAGGAAGCAAGCAAGCAAGCAATTAAACAACGTGCACAACCTGCAAAAGAACAAAAACCCTCTAAGCATGGCTACAAATTACAAGCACTTATGACTAAAAAGCACATCATAGCACAACTCAACGTGGGAAAAAAATAAATCTAGATCGTTAAATAAATCACTGACCAAAATGCAAATTACCAAGGATAAAATTGTCGTAAAATAAAGCTACGTGCTACGTATGTAAGCAGCCGCATGCGTGCGATGAGTATGCATGGGGACAAGGATAACAACATTCAAAGTAGGTAACCCTTACGTCATTCCCCGCATGCATGTTGCAGCTCTCCCGCAAATTACGATCGAGCGGCGAACGGTTTCAGGTCCTTCGCGTGAACCGTCACCAGGACGCCGTCTTCTGCATCCTCGACCTCGAACATATTAGGGCCCGAGCGGCCTATTACTTTGCACGGACCGCGAAACTTAGGGGCTAGCTTGCCAGCGATGGCGTCCGCCGCCGACGACAGAGTACGGACTCTACGCATTACGACGTCTCCTACCGCAAAAATAGCCGGTCTCCGCCTCAAATTATAATACTTGGCTTGGCGGCAGTAAGCGGTTTTCAGATTTTTCTGGCACTTTTCATATATGCGTCGGAATCGCTCGCGTCGTTCGTCATGGACGGACTCCAATGACTTCTCGGTCGAAACGTCGGCTAGTCCGGTTCCCGGATTCGCGAGTGCCCTCGGGACCCTTAGTTGTCGACCAAACAGTAAGGTAGCCGGGGAAAACCTGGTCGAATCGTGCACGGCCGAGTTTAACGCAAACTGGAATTCTCCAAGATTGACGTCCCACGTACGATGGTCCGTGCCGACATATTGGGATATCATAGTTTTGATAACCCTGTTTTGGCGCTCTACCGGGTTCGACTGGGGACTATACGGGGCAGTCTGCCGAAACTCAATGTCCCACTCGTTTGCTAAATCCTTAAAAATCTTTGATACAAATTGGGTCCCGTTATCGGTAATAAGGATCTCCGGGGCCCCGTACCGCGTCAGAATTAGGTCCTTAAAACGATCGGCGACGACCTTAGCAGTGGCGGATCTCGTAGGGCACATTTCGGTCCATTTACTGAATTGATCTTGAAACGCCACAATGAACTTATTCCCGCTTTTTGACCGCGGAAGCGGACCCATAAGATCGGCCGAGATTACGTGCCATGGGGCCTTGGGATTCCGGAAGTACATTTGGCCGGCCGGTTTAATCTGGGGAATTTTATGCTCTTGGCATTTAATACAAGAGCGAACATATTTCTTTACGTGACCTCTCCATCCAGGCCAGAAATATCTTTCACCGACGCGTGCGATCGTTTTCTTAACGCCCAAATGACCGGCCGTCGCCAGGTCGTGCGTCTCACGTAATACTCCTTCGCGAAGGTCACAAGGAACACATAATCTCCATTGCGCCTCGGTATCTCCCTTAACGTATTTTGATCGGAAGAGTTTACCCGCCTTAACACGATAATTGGGGTACCTTCCAGGGGAAGTTTCGACCCTGGATAGCATTTTCGCGGCCCAATCGTCTACCGTCCCTATGGGGCCTACGGAGTTATCGTTCTCGACCTTCTTGCCTTCGGGAGTGTTCACGACACTTACATCATCAACCGGGTCATGACGCTGGCGCGATAACGCGTCCGCTACGCGATTTAGAGTTACCTTCCGGTATCGAACCTCAAAATCGTGCTGCTGGAGTTCCATTATCCAGCGAGCCAATCTACCGGTGGGCTCTGGCAGTTGAAGCAACCATTTAAGGGCGACGTGGTCTGTCACAGCGACAAAATGATACCCCTCAAGATAGGGACGGAACTTTTTGGTGGCCCAGACCAAAGCAAGGCACTCTTTTTCTGTGGTCGAATAATTTATTTCCTGATCGGTAAGTAGGCGACTGGCGTACGCGATAACAATCTCCCCGTTATCGGTGCTCTGGGTCAGGGCAGCCCCCAGGCCAAAATTTGAAGCGTCAACCTGGAGAACAAACGTTTTTGAAAAATCCGGGCACGCTAAGATAGGGGCGGAGATAAGTTTCTGCTTAAGCGCCTCAAACGCAACCTCTTGTTCGGGTCCCCACTGCCACTTGCGATTTTTGTGGAGGAGTTGGGTGAGGGGCCTCGACATTGTAGCAAAATTTTTTACAAATCTTCGGTACCACGATGCTAAGCCGAGGAAACTACGTAGAGTTTTAACGTTCACCGGTTTTGGAAAATCTCGAATGGCCGCTAACTTATCGGGGTCGGTCCCTATGCCCTGATCATTTACGATGTGGCCCAAGTATCGCAGTTCCGTTTTGCAAAAATGGCATTTATCCTTGTTCAGTCGTAGTCCGGCATCCCTAAGTCTCCTAAATACTTCTCGCAGCAGATCAAGATGGTCGTCAAACGTAGTTGACACAAGGACTAAATCGTCGAGGTAAGCGAAAGCTTTAGGTTCGAGTTCTGGCCCGATAATTTTGTCTAGGAGCCGTTGAAACGTAGCACCTGAAGAGTGAAGGCCAAAGGGCATCACCGTGAACTGGAAAAGTCCAAGTCCCGGCACCGTGAACGCGGTTATAGGGCGACTATCTTCCGCTAAGGGGACTTGCCAATAGCCCTGCTTTAAATCGAGCGTACTGATGAACTTGGCCGTCTTCAATTTTTCGAGGATAAAATTTATCCTGGGTAACGGGTACGCGTCCCGAACGGAAGCTTCGTTAACGCGGCGTAGGTCTACACAGGGTCTTAGTCCTCCCGATGCTTTCTTAACCATCACTATGTTCGAACTCCAGGGGCTATTAGAAGGTTCAATAATACCGTCGTTAAGCATAGTTTCGACTTCCGTTTTAATGATATCCTGCATGGCAGGGTTCCTAGGGTAGGGTCGTTGCTTGACCGGCTCGGCGCCGTCTTTAAGTCGGATCGTGTGTTTTATCAGGTGGGTTTTTCCGCCAACCTGGTCAAAAAGCGCGAGTTCGTCGGCTAAAAACCTTTCTAATCGCAAATTCTGATCGTCGGAAAGTTTACTCACGGCGCACGATTCATTATTTGGCCCGGTTCGATCACCAAGGCCGTTTTCGATCGCGAGTTCGAATTGCACTAGGCCGAGATCGTTTATCTGTTGTATGCCTAATACAATATCGCTCGTGAGGCCCGGTACGTACAGCGCGTCCCATTCGTAATCGTAATCGCCGACCATACCGGTGATCCGATAGCCCGTATTTGAATGTGATAGTGCGCCGTTTGCCATCCTAACGTCCACGTTGCTATCAATAGTGTGCACGTCCCGAGATTTCATAAGTTCGGCGACGCGGTCACCTATCAGACTAACGGCCGCACCCGTATCCACCAAGGCCCGAAACGTTCGATCGAAAATTCGTACACCGATATATGGCCTGGAATCAATGGCGGCGCAATCGCGATTAGTTGCGACAGAGAAATTGCTTATTTTCTGAAGCCAGGCGCTCCATTCCTCGGGGGATGGTTTCCGGTTTGCCGGCGCGGACTCGGTCGCTCCCCTCCGAACCGAATCCTGTACTCGTTTCCCGCCTCGCAGTTACACCTGGCGGTAGATATGCCCTCAGTTTTACAATAAAAGCATTTAAGCGTTTTGGGCTTTGGACAATTCCGAAAAAGATGACCGGTTTTATCGCAGTTCCAACAAATCCACTCGCTGTTACCGCGGCCATTTTTCTCCAGCGCCGTAGCCCCTTGCGCGTTAACTGTGGGGTTAGGCGCGGATTTTCCTAGGTTCTGGTGACGCGAATCTGCCGGCTGAACAAAGGCAACACGTTTCTGGCCGTGCGAGTACGGTTCCTTATTCCATTTCGGCGGGTTAGCCTCAACCGCCGCGTTATCTGACGCGCGATCGTAACGCTTCCTACCGTGGTACGCTGTCTCAGGAACTAGCGATATTGCGGGGGGCGGTGGGGGACGGAAGGCGTTCTTATCACGCAGATAAGCCTCGTAATCTTCGGCGCGCCTTATCATCTCGGTCAAGGTCAAACAATCCTGACGCCGGACCATCAGTTTATAATCCGGACGCATGTTTGAGTAAATCAAATCAATCCTCTCATGTGCTGAAATTGATCCTCTCCGCCTAATCAATGTATTAATCGCCACAACAAAATCCTTAAATGATTCTAAGTCGCCCTGGGTACGTTTCCGTATTTCCTCGTCTAAATTACGTCGATAACCCGGTGGCAGAAACTGAATTTCAAAATGGTCACGGAAATCCCGGTAGTTCGCCCACATTTCGCGGCTATTCCGGTACCATAGCAACGCGGACCCGGTCAAAAGTTCAGGGAGAGCTTTTAAAATATCGTCCGGAGTTACGGAATACGCCTCCAATAACTCTTCCAGTCGTTCAAGAAAAGATACGGGGTCCTTACGTCCGTCAAAGCGTAAATTCCATTTGCGCACAAGGTTACATATGGAGGGCGCATCGTGTGTTCGTGGTTGCTCTTGAGGGGGGCGTAAATCTAGGCGGCTAATTCCAAAGTCCTGACCGGGGATTACGTGAACCGACGTCGTACTAGGGAATGGGATATTACCGTTAAAATATCCGGTACTTGCCGTGTTAGTAGGCGCGGCGTATCCGTACGTTACACTTCCGAGCTGGTGTCTCAAATGAGCGTCGTCATCCGGCCTCAAGGTTCGCACCATAGAGCCGAGGACACGTTTAACGTGATCCGAGTCAGCATTAGGGGATAAACCTAACATCTCGCGCACGCTTGCCATCTCGTCGACATCTTTGCGCACGTCCAGTCTGTCTTTGCCCGCGTAACCCGATAGCGATAGCGTTGGAGCGATATTGAGTGTCTGAGGGGGGACTTGATAAGTAACTGACGGGGGGATCGAATTGAAAGGTGTGCGCCAAAAATCCACAAAATTTTTCCGTAACTCGTTCGTCTTGCCCTCGGTGCTAAGATTAAATTTTTGCATCTCCTTTCGCAAGTCTTCTTTAGGCAGGCTATAGATCCAACCAACCCTAGGGTCTTCGAGAGGGGTTCGGGGGACGGTGGAGGGTGGCGGCGGCAAAGTTACCATACCAGTAGTGGTAAGGGGAGGGGCCGAAGACGTGACAGCCAATGGGGTCGTGACATCGGTCGCCGGAGGCGTGGTCGTGGAAGGGGCATTAATGGCGGCCGCCGTGATTGTAGTTACGCTTTGCGTCGACTGCTGGGTAACTTTTCGCGGGGCACCTTTAGATTTGTCAGGTGACACCACATACATCATTGATAGGAACCTAAGCCAAACGCGGCAAAACAAACTCCACGGACTCATTTTCACTCACTAAAATTTCACTATACAATATAAAGGGGTTTAATTGCCTTTAATAAATTCAACTGGACGAATTAATTGCCTCCCTTACAATACGATAATCAGTTATCTCCAGTAACACAATGATTTAATTTATTAACACGTTTTACAACAGTGTTCAAACTATAAAGTTTGCAATAACGTTCTATACTATATTCTGAGCCAAGCGTTTAAAGGTCCCTGTTCGGGCGCCATCTTGTAACGACAGTATTTGCGAAAAGAAAATTTTATTTTATCCCCAATTAGCTAATCTGTCTTACAAAGAAAATTCCGAGATCGCTCAGTCTACTATGAGTAGTCCAGGGTTCGTAAAATACTACTCAACCGACAATCACTTGAATAATATTTTATTCGTATTTAATAAACGAGTTGTCTTGGCTCAGAACATCAAAACATAAAAGATGCCATAGCGATCCGCATTTATTTATTCATCCTCGCCACTCGTAAAAGGTTTTTGGGGTTGAATTTAGAAAATAAATTTTACAAAAATAAAATTGCACTTAATGCCAATCGTGCGAGATTTTAATCAATTTAAAGCCAATTTTAAAGTACCGATTTAACTCCAATGATTTTTATTTACTAGAATTTAGACCTAATTCCCTTCGCCAAGCAATAACATGAATACTGCTGGCTCCCAGGAGAGATTTATCGAACTAAATTCTAGGATAAAAGAAGTGTGAACGGTAGTAGAAAACGTGAATTTGATTATACGGAGTTCAGACGACCGGCTAGACTTTGTTCACCACTGTAGCTACGATATTTAACACCTGCGTGCTCTCGGTAGTGATAACGTGTTCCCTACGTGGATATTTACTACAGCGCGTCGCAGATTGATAACATCTTCGATAACTCTCTTTATACCATTAAAACAGGAGCAAATATCCTTACGTATACGTAGACTTCCTGAAATCGTCGACACACAATACTCTTATCACTAAATTAAGTCAGCATAAAATACACCAGTACAGATTCCTACTTAAACTATTTTATGCAGTGTCGATCAGCAGCTCTTCACGTTCATTACACCAGGAATGACCCGAATTGGTATTCCGGTCCTCGTCTTCGGTGGGCGAATTCGCACCGTGGTTATTCGTTCGTTTAAAATGTGTTCGTGTCCGTTCTATTAAAAAAGAATTAAATTTAGGAAAGTAATAAAACACGTTTAATTAATGTTTCTTCTTTTATTTTAAGCTCGTAACTTTTCTGTTAGTTAACTACTCAGACAAAGCGAATTAGCAAGTTAGCAAAATCAAGCAAGCTGACAAGACATAACGTGACAAAACGTGCAGGAAAGTTCAGGCGTTACGCGCCTCCGGCGTGAGCGTAACTTAATTTATGTAAATCTTATTGTTGAAGAAATTAGGGCAAAATTTACGTGGAAAAAGCGTGCTTCTAATAACTACCCTACTATAAATGAAGCAACTACATAAATGGCTACTAAGTTAGCGGGCGTTAATGAGCGGACCTGTCGCGGCGTGAGTCACGCAATCACGACGCTTAAATTTAATTTAAATAAAGCGGGCGGCAAGCTGAAAACAATCGTTATGAACAGCAAAACTACATTTATTAGCGTAGATGAGTCGTCAACTTACCAAAACGAAGACAAAAACGTGGACACTGGTTGTCACCAAGTGGGTGCAGGACGACGATGTGGGCAGATGAACCGAAACGGACAACGCGGCGGTCAGAGAGCGAATGTCCAGCCGCCCCTGCCTCAGCAACTCCGAAGAATCTTCCGCAGCGCCACTGACGGTGGCCGTCGGAAGCGATTTACTCCAGCACGCGTCCCAGCACGTTACTGCTTCCCTTGCTTTTGTCTTTATGATAAGGACAAAGAAGGTTCCGAGCCAATTGTTGATGATGAATAAAACGTTTAACCGAATTTCGCCAAAATATAATTTAGAATTTAATATCGATTGCGTTTTAGAATTTAACATATCCCTTAATTTAAATTAATATTTCATTAGATTTTTGTAATATTTGTTTTCCAACAAAATATTACCCCCCCCTAAAAAAATGGACGTTACAACTTAAAACATCAAAAATTCTGTTTTTTGGATTTTTCATAAAAAATCATAAATGTTAAAAAAGATTACTATTCACCATTAAAAAGAGCTCAAAAAACTAAATAAATTAGTATTTTAAATTACTATTCTACGATTGCTAGTTGCGGAGAAAATTGAAATTTTCATTTAGCGGTAAACACAGTACGTTGTCCAATGTTATTCTTATGGGGAATACAAAAATAACTATTTCTCTTTTATTTACTGATCAATTTCATTTGATATGCAGGTCAAGTTAGCATTGACCAACAGATGATGTTCGAAATGTGTTGCTATTTAACCCTGGGGGGGGGGCAAGGGGGCATTTCCCCTCTCAAAACTACTGTGTGTAGCAACGGACTCTATAGTGCCTCCAAAAAAGCAATTTGGGTGGATATTTCTGAGAACAACTATTTTAGACAATTTTCTGTACATTTATCTATACTTCATATTCTATATTTAGTAAATAACAAATATTTTTGTCATTAAAGTTTGGCTAAAAGGGAGAAAGTATGTGTCAGTTTCCTGATACCGTTTATTACTTTCTCCCCCTATACATAGTATATGGAGAAAGTATTGTTTTCGTAAAAATTTTCGAATTTGAGTTGTCAGTGGAAATATTCGTTTTGGTGCTCCCTGAACCCAAAAAAGTGGTTTTTACGTGATGTCTGTCTGTGTGTGTGTGTGTGTGTCCGTGTGTGTGTGTGTGTGTGTGTGTGTGTGTGTGTGTCTGTGTGGATGTGTACAGAGCTAGAGCCCTAACCTATGGGCCGATTTTTATGAAATTTGGCGTGTAGGTACTAATCCACGATATCTCCAGGCGTTTTTTTCATTTTTTTGAATTTTTGATTTTTAAGGGTAATTATCCCCCAAAAACCGCCAAAAAACATGAAAAATCCAAATTTCTCAAAAACGGCTCTAACGATTTTGATTAAACTTTCGTGGTTTGTAGAACTTTAGGTTTCCAACAAAATGACACCACCCGCATTTCTGGAAAAATGCGGGTTCAAAATTACAGGACTTAAAACATCAAAAATTCAGTTTTTTGGATTTTTCATAAAAAATCATAAATGTTAAAAAAGATTACTATTCACCATTAAAAAGAGCTCAAAAAACTAAATAAATTAGTATTTTAAATTACTATTCTACGATTGCTAGTTGCGGAGAAAATTGAAATTTTCATTTAGCGGTAAACACAGTACGTTGTCCAATGTTATTCTTATGGGGAATACAAAAATAACTATTTCTCTCTTATTTACTGATCAATTTCATTTGATATGCAGGTCAAGTTAGCATTGATCAACAGATGATGTTCGAAATGTGTTGCTATTTAACCCTGGGGGGGCAAGGGGGCATTTCCCCTCTCAAAACTACTGTGTGTAGCAACGGACTCTATAGTGCCTCCAAAAAAGCAATTTGGGTGGATATTTCTGAAAACAACTATTTTAGACAATTTTCTGTACATTTATCTATACTTTATATTCTATATTTAGTAAATAACAAATATTTTTGTCAAAGTTTGGCTAAAAGGGAGAAAGTATGTGTCAGTTTCCTGATACCGTTTATTTTATATCTATCTATACTTATTTAATAGGCGAGCAGGTTTTTTGTGACAATCACTCCTCCTAAACTACTGAACCGATTTTCATGTTTTTGGTGTCATTGGAAAGAGTCTAACGTGAAGTTGTGCAGGAAACTTTTTTTATAGAGAAATAATTTGTGGGTGAGGCCCTGGGGCTCCTTAAAGTTGAGTTTTTTCCCATAAGCTTAACATTGGGAAATAACTATAAGTTTTAAGCAATCAGCTGGATAAAGTATACACAGTTAATCATGTTGGCTTTGGAACGGTAACACAATATTTATACGGGAATGTCAGTATAATATTGCGTTGTGATCGCGAGCGAAGCCGCGACAGGCTACTAGTAATTAGTTAATAGGCGAGCAGCTTTTTTGTGACAATCACTCCTCCTAAACTACTGAACCGATTTTCATGTTTTTGGTGTCATTGGAAAGAGCCTAACGTGAAGTTGAGCAGGAAACTTTTTTTATAGAGAAATAATTTGTAATTGAGGCCCTGGGGCCCTCTAAAGTTGAGTTTTTCCCCCTAAACTTAACATTAGGAAATAACTATAAGTTTTGAGCAATCAGCTGGATAGAGTAAACACAGGTAATCAGCAGGCCATGTTGGCTTTGGAACGGTAACACAATATTTATTAATGATGATCGCAAGCGAAGCCGCGACCGGTTTACTAGTATATAACTAAGGGTCGAGCGTTTGAATATGACAGCTTTATACAAAAACGAAAATGAGGAAGGAAAGTGAACCTTTTCATCTAAAATTTCCCATTTTTCAAGTAAAACACAATTTCAGCACGCCACACGAGTAGGTAAAGCTACATACCAAGTTTTATTAATTTATGTTCATAATTAAGGGAGATAATAGGTTACTTATTCTCCATAAGAATAACATGGGGCTGAGTACGCAGGTTTGCTGCTACGGGAACTGTCGGCCAAAAAATGTTTTTTAGTGCAAATATTAATAGACCACAACAATATGAAGCAATATACCAAGTTTCATCAGGAAAAGTTGATAAATAAGTTAAATATACAATTTTTCTTATTCTCCAAAAGAATAACATTGGACAACGTACTGTGTTTAGCACTTTCAATATCTCTGTAAACATTTGACGTAGAGGAATGATCAAAATACCAAATTGTGTGTTTTTTTAAGCTGAATCCAATGGTAAAAACAAATATTTGACTTTTTCAAAAATTATATGTAAAAAATTCAAAAAACCCATTTTTGGGGTACAAAACCCCGCCAAAATACCCCTTTGGATGGAGCGATATAGCTGGTTTTCGAACTTAAAGTCATAAATGCTGCTTTACACGGTTATACCAAATTTCATTAAAATCGGATCATCTTTACGAGAGTTATCGTGCTCACGGACACACATATATATATATATCTATATATATATATATATATATATATATATATATATATATATATATAAGTTTCGAACGAATGGTGTTTTTGGGGTCTGGGGACCTCAAAACGAAAAGTTATCATGGTCCCGGGCCTAGGTCTTACCATGCCGACTACGGTAATAGCTTCTTCCCTATAGGGGAAATTCGCTAATTCCCTATAGGGGAAATTCGCTAATAAACAAACGATGATTTGTTTCGTATATCTTCCACGTGCATATATTTTAGATAAATAATATTGCAACATATTAAGATCTAGAGCACGAGTTCTTGACGATTTGTGATAGACTCTGCTGTATGACTGAATGAAATGTAGCTTCTCATACTGTATACGTCTACAAACACAGGGTTTTCAAGTCTCTCCAGAAACTCAGGAAGTTGCTCGAGGGGTAAAAAATGTATATAAATATATGTTCAATAACCTAATATTTTATTGCCAGGAGACGTTTTTACGTTGCATCGCAAACGGTACATTTTTAAGAGAGGAAAAGTGGCCCAATACTGTACAATACTGTTACAATATTGTAACTGGCAATGTTATGTTCTAAGTAGGTATTCTTCGGGTTTGAAGACAATGTCAGCTTTTAGGTCATAAAACGTCGTGAAATTCTTTTTTATTTTTTCTAGTATTTTAGTATCTCCATTTTTTTAATGTAATTTCACGCGGTAAATATAATAAAATCAAAAACTCTTTATTTACATAGTTTTTAATGGCATCAATACAGATTCAAAAGGGCAGTTTACAGTCAGTTCAATAGAAGGATGTCTTTCCTTGGTAGATACTCGTCCAGGGAGTAGAAGGGGTTCTTCTAAATATTCAGTAAGCTGAAGCCTTAAAGTGTACTAACAACATCAGCAACCATATCCCACGTATAATCTACGTTCACCATACCTGACTTCGACCAGCCTGAATGTGTGACGGTCGATTTTAGCGAGGTTGTAAGGAAGGTCAGGAATACCAGTGAGGGTGGCGGTGTCCGAGTCATCTGCGGCGTGGACCGGGATCCGGGAGCGGTACAGGTCTTCTATAGCAGCCCGCATCTTGCCGAGTGTTTGGAGTTTGGACTGGTTTAATTTTAAGAGCAACAATTCAGGGGCCCTCTTTTGAGAGGGCCCCTTGCTAAAGTCACAGGTTTGAGAGCTTACATACCACTCCTAAAAACTCTAATCTAAAACTTGAACGGAAACACCATTGGCTTTAAAACTTAATGGATTTTTAAAGGGGAACTCTTGAAAATATGATGAAATTTACGAACATTGGCGAGAGAAGAAATGAGGATGTACACTCTGAGGGATTTGAGTAGTTAAACTAAGATGGCCCTAAGGCGAGGAGTTAATGATATCGTGCGAATAGTGATAGAAAATACGAACACGAAGTGTCAGTGGTCGCTGCTGTGTTTAACTGTCTGTCTGTAGGTGCGTGTCGGATAGGAAATTAATTTTCCAACTAGAGCAAATTTGTCACGGATCTTCAATTGTGGCTTTTCTGGGTCTGTGTACATTTTGTATTACAAATTTAAGGGCTGAATTAGTCCATTATAAATCTTAACTACTTCAAACCCTTTACTCTGTCTAGGTGGTTTTAGACAAAATTGCACAGAATGCACTCAACTTTAAAATTGGGTTTTCCTACGTCTGCCGAGAAAGCGGTTGATTTCGCACTCGATATAAGTCAAAACAGCTGGTTCCCGTATTCATTTTACCTTGCACACTCTCGATTTACTTTACGTACTCCAGTGTTTCAACTTAAGAACACAAATATAGTCAAAAACAGTATGCAGATAACGTTGTTTAAGCATGAATTATGTTGCCAACACTGGATAATAAACATCTGATCTATTGTTGTTGTTCCCGAACAACACAAACATAACCTGTATTTTGTTGAAGTTTAATTAAAGTGTGTTTATATAAAAAAGTGTCCATAAATTGTGAGTAGACCTACTTATGTTACTATTACTTTAATCAGGTGTAGTATATATTTAAGTTAATTTTTAATAGTGGCAGCCTTCTTCCAAAAAGACGAATATATATAATTTAAACGCTTTATTCTAACTGTAGGAAATATATCATGTAGGCTATCATTAATATTATACATATCATATTGTATAATAAATATTTGGCAGATGTAGGAAAAATTTAATATGCAACTCGTGTGCAAAGTGACTTTGCACACTTGTTGCATAAATAACTATTCTGGTGTTGCAAATAATTTTCTTCCTTTCAGTAGCCTATGAAAGGCTTGGAATGTCATGAAAAATTCTAACTTTCCGAAATGCTTAAGAGGTTAAATTTGGTTCACTAAGTTTTTAGATCTAAAATAGGTCTGATCTTAGGGCTCCGCCCTATGGGTCGCCAAAGTTCAATGTTATTCTTATCGAAATTCATTTTATTCTACCAGGTGATGGCATTGACATATTTTACTTATTCGAATTGGTTCAAAATATTAACCACATAATGCAGGACAAACACCGGACACACATGTTGTGTTTCCGGGTGAAAGAAGATAGAGTATAGTCTGTTGTTATAAACGTAAAGTTATATCCGTATAAAAATAATATACAATTTTCTACAAAAAATGTGTATGTAGTTTTTTTTTAAGTAACTAATATAGTGGTACTGCTACGCTTAGTGTTAGTTACACTTATCGGTATCAAACAATGAAATCAATGATTGAAAACAATGAAACATCGAAATGACACATAAAGTGATTAAGCTGGTAATATTTTCACCCAGATGACACGATTACAACTCATGACGAATTTGAACTGAGTATTGCCTCATACCTCGTGAGTGTTGTAACTCTGTTGTAACTCGACAACTTAACAAACGGCCGTGATGATATCGTGAAAAATAGCAGTTAGAAACTTAAACGAGTTCGCACGCAGCACGCAGACGTGAGGGAAGTGAATTTCCACAAAAAACTTTTAAAACTCAAAATATGTGTAAAAACATACATATATTCCAATTTTTATTGAAATCTGAAAACATTGATTTTTTGGCTCTTCTGAAGCTCCTGGTTTCATTTAACTGCAAAGCTGGGGATACAATTTTGCGCATTATAATGTTAGATGTTCCAGGCAGGCTTGAAAGTAGGCGTGAGTTGCTGGGGATGATAAAAGTACTCTAAACAAAGGAATAACAGGCTTTTCTAGTGTAAAACCCCCATAAGACAACGTACTGTGTTTAGTCGAAACACATTTTCTTTAATAACTCGGTAAATATTTATGCTATAATGATGAGAGAGGGCTTAGAACTCTCGCCTCACTAATTCCCATCCTTTTACATGCATTAATTTTACATCCAGGTCTTTTATGACCTTTTTGGGCCCAAAAACTCGAAATTTGAAAGATAATCCCCTAAAAAAAAGGGTTTAGAGTTTTCCGATTGTTTTGCCCAACGAACTTGTCCAACTGATTACAGAAAGGAACGTCCCTACCAAATTTGAAGTTAATCGGACAAAAAATGCGACCGCTAGAGTGCATACACACACACACACACACACACACATATATATATATATATATATATATAATTTTGAACGACCCCCCCCCAAAAAACGTGTTCAGGGGGTCACGTTAGGAACTTCTATGGTGGTCTCGGGCTTATGTTTCACCGTGCGTGTCATGCTAATAGTTCACTTTCCAAAGGAAATTCACTAACAATGCTTAAACTACATTTGACATGGAAAACGTTGTTATTTCTTTAAATCGACCACCAGCGTCATTCTTTGAATATATTATAAAAAATACATGTAATTTACAAGAGCATATAACTACTGTACTTTGCCACAAGAGTTATATTAATCCAAAGGAACCAACACCTCCTTATGATTTGGTACCGTTCGACTTAATAATATTTTACTATTTCTGAAAACTCAATCAACGATTTAACTTGCAAAACCAAGTATGTTTTCTCGTAATGCTTTAGTAAAAATACCACAGCATTCGAGGCACACAATTTGAATGGTTCTAATTTACTTGGTACAGCGGCGAAAACGGTGATTTATATTGTTGACTGACATTATAGTTAGCAAAGAAACAATTGTCTCATATTTTCACCATTCGTCTAATTTTTAAAAGGTCTTTAAAAAGAAGGATCACTCAAATGGGTTTATATTTAACAATTTCCTGCTGTCTCCAAAATCGTCCATTCTAGGGGACACTACATTTTCAATATTGCCGAAGGTTACTTCACTAAGTTACAGTCACTACCCAAAGGATAGTGATTTATTTTAACAACAACAAAAATTAGAAGGGGTCTAAACTTTTTTGAATGATTATTAATAATACCAAGTTATTGGCCTTTTATATATTTTAAGCTTTTATATATTAGCGAATTTCCCATATAGGGAAGAAGCTATTACCGTAGTCGGCATGGTAAGACCTAGGCCCGGGACCATGATAACTTTTCGTTTTGAGGTCCCCAGACCCCAAAAACACCATTCGTTCGAAACTGTATATATATATATATATCTATATATATATATATATATATATATATATATATATATATATATATATATATGTGTCCGTGAGCACGATAACTCTCGTAAAATTTATCCGATTTCGATGAAATTTGGTATAAACGTGTAAAGCAACATTTATGACTTTAAGTTCGAAAACCAGCCAGATCGCTCTATCCGAAGGGGTATTTTGGGGGGGTTTTGTACCCCAAAAATGGGTTTTTTGAATTTTTTACATATAATTTTGGAAATAGTCAAATTTTATTTCTTTCCATTGGATTCAGCTTAAAAAAACACACAATTTGGTATTTTGATCATTTCTCTACGTCAATTGGTTACCGAGATATTGAAAGTGCTAAACACAGTACGTTGTCTAATGTTATTCTTATGGAGGAAAAGAAAAATTTTATATCTCGCTTATTTATGAACATATACTGACGAAACTTGGTATACGGCTTTATCTGGTTGTGGACCATTGATATTTCCTCAAAAAAACAATTTTTTGACAAAGGCTCCCGTAGCAGCACACCTGCGTACTCAGCCCCATGTTATTCTTATGGAGAATAAGTAACGTGTTATCTCCCTTAATTATGAAAATAAATTAATGGAATTTGGTAAGTGACTTCACCTAGTTGAGTTATATTGATATTAGCATAAAACCCCATTTTTTGTGTTCCTTGCTTCAGCAAACCTGCATCCTCAGCCGCCATGTTATTCTTATGGAGAATAATTAAAATGTCATAAATTGTTTATTTATGAATGTATATTGATGAAACTTGGTATGTAGCTCTATGTGGCATTAAGATAAATATATATGCATTGGAAATTCGCTAAGTACGCAGGTTTGCTGCTACGGGGGTATTTTAAAACTATTGCATTCGCAAAAACATAGGTGTTACAATTTTATGTCTTCGTGAGTGTTACCTTGTTCGTACGAGGAAAAGGATATCAATTATTGGACTTTATTATTTCTCTAGCCTGTTTTTATTTCAGTCCTCGATATCTTCCTTATTCCTTTATCAAATTCCATGAGTTACCCCTCATTTTAAAGCTTATCGTGCCGGCTATTGACGAAAAATAGACCCATGGTCTAAAAATGTACCGCTTCTCGGAAATTTGAATAAAATGCAAGATAAATAAAGGGAATAGTTTGGTTTGACAGGAGCGAAAATTTAAACAAAAGTACATCTGATCAGCTGACAATATTTGGTTCGCAGTGCGGAACTCCGCACGGTTCGACTAGTTCATCTTAAACAATGATGATACCAGATTGTACGTGTATATTTCGTGGCGGGATGATATTGATATGTGACGTCACCGTCTTCCGTGTTCAGAATTATAGGCTATCAAGCTCTGACTCTAGCCTGTTACAGATCTCATCACGCCATGCACGCTTTACTATAGAATAGGTCTTTTATCACATAGTTTGAAAATTGTTTCCAAGGTTATCGTAGAATTCGTTTATAAATGTTTTCTACTTAAACAAAAATATTATCAGCACGAATGAAATTACATTTGTTTAGGACACCGTATCAAGTACGTCTATAAGTTCCCTAATGGAATTAAGGGGGGGTGAGCTCATTCCTAACGCTTTTTATAACTGACTTACAATTTTTAAATAAACATAAACACGATTACTTTTCTATGCAATCGTGATTGTTGCTTTAAAGTTTTAGAATTTTACTATGTGACTAAAAGCCCATTTTATATTCAACTATTAAAAAACGTGTTAATTCAATCTCGAAATATGTGTAAGACTCTTTCTTGCAATAGGCTACTAAGTTACAATCATCTACTGTTTTTTCTAACAGCTGATTTATCAGTAGATGATTTTTTCGCAATCGGCTACT
Organism: Allygus modestus; assembly: GCA_963675035.1. Taxonomy (NCBI): domain Eukaryota; kingdom Metazoa; phylum Arthropoda; class Insecta; order Hemiptera; family Cicadellidae; genus Allygus; species Allygus modestus. The sequence continues at coordinate 7,559,459 of OY776112.1, forward strand.
GGGGAAACTGTTATTGTTATTATTTGTTGGTTAGAAATACTAACAATTATAAATATTATAAAGAAGAGGTGGTTTCTATCTGTCTGTCTGATGTTCCGGGTAAACGCAAAACTACTGAACCGACTGGGCTGAAACTTTACTCAAAGGTAGATCTTGAACCCATGCAACACATAGGCCTATTCACTTCCTTAAAATTCCCTCGGGCTACGCCCCGTGACCGTCCTAATTTTCAATGTTTACATTTCAGAAGAAAGTAAACATTCAGAAATTGTAATGCGAACAGCTGTGGATACTTCCTTGACAGCTTAAAGAGCAGAAGCAAGAACAGTTGTTTCAAGCTAACTAAAATGGAAATTGCATTGACTATAGAACGGATAAAGAAAACACCTGTGCGAAGAACGGGTACGTCAGCTAGTTATGAACATAAGGATTCCTCTGGAACATCCTCAGTTGCGAAAGATGAGTAATAAAAATAGCAATTTTGTACGCCATATAACAAAGTAACGTTCCGAATGTTCGAGGTTTTTACGCCCTGTGGAACATATCACTGCCTGTATATAGTCCGTTAACCTGATTATACTGATAACCTACGACATCATACTGTATCGTTTAGGGTAAAAGTTAAAAGCGGCGGCTTGTTGAAAAGAATTAACTACATTTTACATTTTTCTCCGACGTTAAAGCTGTTTTATCAATTAGCTGGGATTTCTGCATTCATCATGTTCTACTCTACGTAAAAGGACATTTATCTAGAATTAACGTGAAAAGTCTGACAAGCAAAAAACAACAAGGTATAATTGACAAAAAGTAAAGTACTTCAAACTATTCAGTTGATTATACCCACTGTATTAACGACATAGGGGTTTTAACAACAGCTTTTATGGTTTTATGACCTGGGCAAACAAGAGATGGCAATGGATAGTGGCGCTTCCTGGTGGCCAACGTTGGAGTTAGGTGAACTGCATTACCGACGCATGAGGGCTCTGAGTTATAACATCAATTAACTAGCTGTTTCCGCAGGCTTCGCCCCGCAATTAATTTATAAAAACTATGACAGTTGTGTGTGCTGCATTCTGTGCTTAGCCCGTGGAACTACTACGAATCAAGATCAGCTGTTTGTATTTTCATTAGCTCAAACAAAAATGAATGTCCATAAGAATACATGACAACTTTGTCGGGATCTCTGGCGGAGTCCTAAGGTCAGATCAGGATTAAAACCAGGTAGTTTTCCGATTTCATGCCTAAGAATCAGTGTACAAAATTTCAGCTCTCTACCTACATGGGAAAATGGAGAATTAGTGATGAGTGAGTCGGTCAGTCAGTCAGCCAGGGCTTTGCCTTTTATAGATATAGATACACAAGCACTTTGACAGTCAGATCCAATGTATTAGACAATTTTTGACGCTTGAAGCGCTGTAGTCGATGTTTGCACTAAAACAAAATATTGCTTTAGCGGTGCGCTTTTAAACATATATTATCCTATACTCTAATATGTGTCAGGTGTGCTTGCAACTCTGATCTCAAAAACGGCTCCAACGATTTTCTTAAAATGTATAAAATAACTAGTAGCTGGGATAAAACAAGTTCTAGACAGGTCTCATCCAAAGAAAAAATGAAACTATATAACAAACTAATATGAAAAATTAAACAATTAACATTGGGCTTATGGTGTTTAAAGAGGAAACCAAAGAATCGTAACAGCTACTTATTTTCAGTTAACTGCCAAAGTAATACTATTGTAACACTCATGTAGTTGCATGTAGTGTTTAACATGTAGTTTCCTGAGAGCAGTGACTAAAAACATTGACTATAAATACTCAAGGAGACATCCCATCCATAAAATAGAAGTCTAAAAAATAAATAAAAATAATAAATATATTTTCTTAAATCATCAATTATTTTTTATCACTTCCACTAAATTTGGGAACTGTGGGTTTTTCCCGGGGGGGGCGGAACTCCCCCCCCCCCATGGGGGTTATTATAAAATCTCCTCTTTTGCTGGGGTTGCCAGCTAAAATTTCCTATTTTTCCCACACTACCACATGGCAACCCTACCTATTACACGCTTTGTTTTCTACCACATAAATAACCACTTACTTCGCATGGTACCTGGCAGACTGGTGGCTGCCCTTCCTGCTCCTGGTGGGCACCGGATGTTGCAGGTCTCTCTCCCGGGTGGAGGCTAGACTCCCGGTGTACCTCTCCCTCTTGGCCACCGTAGCCTCGAGCCACTCCCGCACCTCCTCGTCAAGATCCCGGTCCGACCTGGGAACAGTCAACAGTGGGATGAACCAGGGATAATCCAGGAATGACTCAACCAGGACCAGGATAGCAAAACTTGAAAATGAGCATCCGATTAGAAACTGACTCAGAAGAATTACTGAAAAACAGGGATTCTATTTTTCCTCTAATAGGCTACTTCTGAGATCAAAGAAACTGTACTGACAATGCCGTTTACACCGGGGAGATTCATGAAAAACGGAAAACATTTGTGTGCTTCATTCTGTGGATGAAATGATAAACTTTTATAGCTAACTTATGCATACGTAATTATAAAATATCTGATCAAAGCAAATTGTATGTCAATGATAAGTGACATTTTTTAAGCCAATGGGGCAAGGTCCTGAGGAAATTGCGGACATTTTCTGAAAGTTGACACATGTAGGAATTAAATTTTTGATGTGCAATTTGTTAAGGTTTTATCAAGATGAATCCTTCAAATTTGACATGGCGGGTTTCCTTTTGATTGCATGTAATTAAGAATTAGTAACTTAAAAAATATGGAAATTATATCCTATACTTAATACGAACAGTGAGCGTCTGTTTGTCAGGATAAATAAACTACGTCCCACAACACTACAAAATATATTTATACTTATACTGTACTTACATACAAGACGGTAAATATACACAAAAGATAGTACAAGGCTTTGTGAAAATAATATAGAGGCAAATAAATTGAACAAAATCGTCCATTAGATTTAAATTATAAGACAAATGTGACTATACTCTTCGTAGTAATTTATTAAACATTTCTTACTGCTTACAATGTAATTTACGGTAGGCAAAGGAACGAAAACAGGGATTGCTAAAGAGTACATAAACATTAAGACCCCTATGTATTTGATATACATATTTTACATATCTTTTTAGCGAATTTCCCCTATAGGGAAGAAGCTATTACCGTAGTCGGCATGGTAAGACCTAGGCCCAGGACCATGATAACTTTTCGTTTTGAGGTCCCCAGACCCCAAAAACATCATTCGTTCGAAACTGTATTTATATATATATATATATATATATGTGTGTGTGTGTGTGTGTGTGTGTGTGTGTCCGTGAGCACGATAACTCTCATAAAAATGATCCGATTTTAATGAAATTTGGTATAAACGTGTAAAGCAACATTTATGACTTTAAGTTCGAAAACCAGCCAGATCGCTCCACCCGAAGGGGTATTTTGGGGGGGTTTTGTACCCCATAAATGGGTTTTTTTAATTTTTCACATACAATTTTTGAAATATTCAAATTTTAGTTTTCACCATTGGATTCAGCTTAAAAAAATACACAATTTTGTATTTTCATAATTTCTCTACGTCAATTGGTTACTGAGATATTGAAAGTGCTAAACACAGTACGTTGTCTAATGTTATTCTTATGGAGGAAAAGAAAAATTTTATATCTCGCTTATTTATGAACGTATAATGACGAAACTTGGTATACGGCTTCATCTGGTTGTGGTCTATTGATATTTGCTCAAAAAATATTTTTTTGCCAAAGGATCCCGTAGCAGCAAACCTGCGTACTCATCCCCATGTTATTCTTATGTATAATAATTAAATGCTATGTCTCCCTTAATTATGAACATAAATTAATAAAAACTGGTATATGACTTCACCTACTTCAGTTATATTGATATCAGCATAATAACCCATTTTTTGTGTTCCTTGTTGCAGCAAACCTGCGTACTCAGCCCCAATGTTATTCTTATGGAGAATAATTAAAATTGTATATATCGCATAGTTGTGAATATATTTTTATGAAACTTGATAAGTGGCTTGATGTAGTATTAAGACATTTATATATCCATCGGAAATTCGCTGAGTATGCAGGTTTGCTGCGACGGGGGTATTTTACATACATAAGTACATATTTTAAACACTAACCTGCGATTGTCATGGCCCAAGAGCAGCTCCAGTGTTGTCCACGCCTCAACGGAGTTTTGGGGCTCCGTTTTTAACTGTACCTTTTTCAACATTTTACCAGTTTTTCCCGCTTAAAGTTCGTAAAATGTAAATAGACAGATCACTGCGAATTGTGTAATATGTTTAATAACGGAAATATATTTAACTGTTACAAATTGTCAACTTATATGTTACATTGATGTGACTATAGTTTAAGCTGTTAATCACAAAAACTCGAATATATAACATTTAATGAGCAAGAATGAAGCGTTATGAGAGACCCGAATACCAAGCGGAATATATTATCTGTGTTGTTGTAAAGTCTTCTAGTCCGCGTTCTGTTGTGATGTCGCCACTGTAAAACATCATTATGCTCTCTTATGAGCGACTCTGGCCTAGAAAACGTAAAACAGAGGATTGCGTGAGGGCAGCTTCTCGTCATTGTTTTACGCACGAAAATAGTCTATATAATCTAGAAAATCAAAAGTTGTAACTTTTTATTTTAGAAATTCAAACGTAAAAGTTAGAGGAAAGCTTTTAATTTTATTTTTATTCAATTTCTAACATAACGCGCTTTAAAAAAGTTGTTTACCTTGCTAATAGGTTTGCATGTGCTTATTCTATATTCGCGATAACAGCAAAGTTAAAATAGTTACAACAATTTTTTTGGTTATAACATTACTTCAAATCATTATTGTAAGTGTTATAGCTCAAATGCAGTGAAAATTATTTAAAGCTAGTCCTGCCTAATTCAAAGAATTTTTTTGTGTTTTCTATTGTTCAAAACAGTTTCAAAATTTATTAGGGCGAGCGACCAAAATAAAATATATCACCTGAAAGTAACTTACAATAGATAATTTAAAGTTCTGTATTGGTGAAAGAGGGATTTAACAATTAGCAAACTACAAAAAACTTAAAGAAAGTCCGAAAGACAACAAAACACTGGATAGTCGCACAGAGCGCCTACAAATTGTCACCTGCTCCCCGCACTACAGTAATGTACGACACGATGTGTTCGAGGTATGAAGGCGCCGTGCGGTACAACCTGACACCTATTGTTCCGTTACAAAGCCTGAAAACACCATACCACAATAGAGGGAATTTGGGCGGGACAAGAATTATTAACCTCCCCAACACTAAATTGTTTGTCAAAAGCACAATATACCAAGGTTTGCATTAAGAGAGGGCTCAAGTCACGAAACCCAGCGGATTCTGAAGACGTTCAGTTAGCTCATTTTAAAAAGCAAAATAAATCCGAGCGATTTTAGTGAGCAAAATCCTACACTCTACTATGAGTAAGGTTTGCTTGTTTGTTTGCTTGCTTGCTTGCGACACTGATCTCAATAACGGCTCCAACGATTTCCTTCAAATGTTCGAAATAACTAATTTCTGGGTTAAAAATAAGTTCTAGACAGGCCTCATCCCCAGGAAAAATCAAATAATGTAAAAAAACTAAAATGAAAAGTTAAAAATTGTAAATTGGTTCTCAACAATCTTCGTAACGTGATTTTTGAACGAATCGTAATTCATTTTCAACAATCAATAGTTTTTAGAGATCGTAATTCGTTCTCAACAATCACTCGTTTTTAGAGATCATAATTCGTTCTCAACAATCACTCGTTTTTAGAGATTGTAATTCGTTCTCAACAATCAATCGTTTTTAGAGATTGCAATTCGTTCTCAACAATCACTCGTTTTTAGAGATCGTAATTCGTTTTCAACAATCAATCGTTTTTAGAGATTGCAATTCGTTCTCAACAATCACTCGTTTTTAGAGATCGTAATTCGTTTTCAACAATCAATCGTTTTTAGAGATTGCAATTCGTTTTCAACAATCAATAGTTTTTAGAGATCGTAATTCGTTGTCAACAATCACTCGTTTTTAGAGATTGTAATTCGTTCTCAACAATCAATCGTTTTTAGAGATTGTAATTCGTTCTCAACAATCACTCGTTTTTAGAGATCGTAATTCGTTTTCAACAATCAATCGTTTTTAGAGATTGCAATTCGTTTTCAACAATCAATAGTTTTTAGAGATCGTAATTCGTTGTCAACAATCACTCGTTTTTAGAGATTGTAATTCGTTCTCAACAATCAATCGTTTTTAGAGATTGTAATTCGTTCTCAACAATCACTCGTTTTTAGAGATCGTAATTCGTTCTCAACAATCACTCTACATAAAATTAACGTTTAGCCTCTGCATAGTTTAGAACCTTGAACGTTATTAACAGGTTATTGTACGTTGTTCGGGAGAGGTCAGTGTTACCTAATTTTCTACCAGACTGACTGTTACGTTCATGGGCTTTTTTCGTTTCTCACGTCAAACACTTTTACTGATTTTTATGACACTTTTTCTGATGTAATAAGGAAACCAACATCAAAACCAAAATCATTCAAAACCATCGCAGCTGTAAATAATCCAAGCTCTGTCTCATAGTCCGTAAAAATCACCATTTGGCTTGGTAGGAAACATGCATTACTCCAATTCCATTTAAAAATTTGGCAAATCTTTCATTGCAGAGTTAAAATTTGTTCTCTTTTAAATAATAAGAGTGCAGCATTATTAACTGCACTATCAGCAATAAACAGCATTAACTGTGTTTACAAAAATCGCATATATATATATATATATATATATATATATATATATATAAAATCCGATTTTTGTGAGCCGGATACTGGTAAAACTACTGTCTTAAGTCATAAAAACCCTACTTGAACGGCAACTCTCATAATGGAAATAAAAAAACTTCTTGAATGGCAACTCTCATAATGGAAATAATAAAACTACTTGAGTGGCAACTGAAACTCTTTTTTCGTTAGGCGAGTGAGCGAAGCGAACGAGCTCATATTGAAAATGAAGCAGCATTTGACATAAAACAAATTCAATGCCTATTTTGCGGCAGCAGGGTACCAGCTAGTAGAAGAATAAAAATCAATTGAGTTGAACATTTAACAGCAGCAGAAACAAAACACTATTATAAGCAAGAAGAGCTGTTTCAATCTAACTTTTGGAATGACATCACAAATTCAACTAATACAACCGCAAATGAGCAGGATATCAGAAAAGGAAAATATTTGCTCGAATTCGAGCAGCTGTATTCGCTTGCAGTTGTTAACTCGATAGCTCCATGCTAACATAGAACTAACAAGCTGTATTAGCGAATTTCCCCTATAGGGAAGAAGCTATTACCGTAGGTCTCATGGTAAGACTTAAGCCGAGACCATGATAACTTTTCATTTTGAGGTCCCCAGATGCCAAAAACACCATTCGTTCAAATTGATATATATCTATATATATATATATATATATATATATATATATATATATATATATATATATATATGTGTGTGTCCGTAAGCACGATAACTCTCGTAAAAAAGGTCCAATCTTAATGAAATTCGGTACAAATGTGTGAAGTACCATTTATTTGAACGAGTTCGAAAACCAGATGAATCGCACCATCCGAAGGGGGGTTTTTGGGGGTTTTGTACCCCAAAAATGTGTTTTTTGGGGTTTTCACATGTGATTTTAATTTAAATCAAATTTTAATTTATACCATTGAATTCAGCTTAAAAAACAAACAATTTGGTATTTTGATCATTGCTCTACGTCAATTGGTTACCGAGATATTGAAAGTGCTAAACACAGTACGTTGTCTAATGTTATTCTTATGGAGAAAAAGAAAAATTGTATATCTTGCTTATTTATGAATATAAACTGGCGAAATTTGGTATATGGCTTGATCTGGTTGTGGTTTATTGTTGTTTTCACAAAAAAACAATTTTTCGCCAATGTTTCCTGTAGCAGCAAACCTAGGTACTTGGTCCCCATGTTATTCTTATGGAAAATACTTAAAATGTTATATATAGCTTATTTATGAATGTATATGGATGAAACTTGGTACGTGACTTCACTTAGATGAGTTCCGTTGATATTTTAATAAAAACCCATTATTTCGTGTGCCTTGTTGCAGCAAACCTGCGTACTCATCCCCAATGTGTGGAGAATAATTAATATTTTAAATATCGATTGTTTGTGAATACATTTCTTATGAATCCTGTTAAGTGTTTTAATGTGTTACGTTATATATTCATTGGAAATTCGCTGAGTATGCAGGTTTGCTGCGACGGGGGTATTTATTTTTAATGAATAATACAGATGACACGTAAAGTGATATGCAGTGTAATGTAAGATTTGCATTATTTAATTCAAAGTAAAACTATTGGTTTGAAACTTATATAACACTTTGACATTTCAGTTAAAATTATACCCGCACAATGTACTGTAACAAAAGTGTTCACCATTTTCTTCCTTTAGACGCCGCCAGATAGAACTACTGTTCAATACGCCAGTGAGCGTCGGTAAGGTAGACCAGTAGTTCAAACCCCGTAGCAGCAAACCTGCGTACTCAGCGAATTTCCAATGCATACCACATAAAGCCACATACCAAGTTTCATCAATATACATTCATAAATAAACGATTTATGACATTTTAATTATTCTCCATAAGAATAACATGGCAGCTGAGTATGCAGGTTTGCTGAAGCAAGGAACACAAAAAATGGGGTTTTATACAAATATCAATACAACTCATGTAGGTAAAGCCACATACCAAATTTCATTAATTTATTTTCATAATGAAGGCAGATAACACGTTACTTATTCTCCATAAGAATAACATGGGGCTGAGTACGCCGGTTTGCTGCTACGGGAGCCTTGGGTAAAAAATTGTCTTTTTGAGCAAATATCAATGGTCCACAACCAGATGAAGCCGTATACCACGTTTCGTCAGTATACGTTAGTAAATAGGCGAGATATAAAATTTTTCTTTTCCTCCATAAGAATAACATTAGACAATGTACTGTGTTTAGCACTTTCAATATCTCGGTAACCAATTGATGTAGAGAAATGATCAAAATACCAAATTGTGTGTTTTTTTAAGTTGAATCCAATGGTGAAAACTAAAATTTGAATATTTCAAAAATTATATGTGAAAAATTTGAAAAACCCATTTTTGGGGTACAAAACCCCCCCAAAATACCCCTTCGGGTAGAGCGATCTGGCTGGTTTTCGAACTTAAAGTCATAAATGTTGCTTTACACGTTTATACCAAATTTCATCAAAATCGGATCATTTTTACGAGAGTTATCGTGCTCACGGACACATATATATATATATATATATATATATATATATATATACAGTATCGAACGAATGGTGTTTTTGGGGTCTGGGGACCTCAAAACGAAAAGTTATCATGGTCCCGGGCCTAGGTCTTACCATGCCGACTACGGTAATAGCTTCTTCCCTATAGGGGAAATTCGCTAAAAACACCATGCGGTTGGCATTTATGTTGGAGACGAATTTCTCGGTAACAAAATACTGTATATTAATAATATGAGGAAAATCACGACTTTTTTATTACGGTGTGTTTTTTGAACTTGAAATAATACGGACATGTAAGAAAACTGAAGTACGAAATCGTATGTAAATATTTTCAAGGAACTCTTTCTTATCACCAGGCCTTGAGATAAGGCATCCTGCCGAGTGCCTTGCCGTTCCCAAACGGCAGAGGGACTTATATGAATGATTTAGGTGTGTAAACGGAAATCACATTCACACGATCTTTGTTCGTTCTTCTTATGACAGACAATGCAAACGTCTTGTTTGAAATTCAATCAGTCAATACAATTTTATTTATTTACAAATTTGTACAAGTCTAGAATTACAATTTGATTTTGTGAACAAAATTACCACCTATTATCGTGTATGCGGTGGTTTTATGCTTTGTATTATTACACAAAGACATTACACATTAACTAGTGTCTTGTGTCTTCCCATAATTTCACAAGTAACTGACTTCTGCAACATGAGGCACACAAGTTGTACATTCAAGACCAAGTACATCCAGAGATGTGCAAACACCCCCCCTTCTGAGTGGGGGTGAGGTGTTTTAGCGAATTTCCCCTATAGGGAAGAAGCTATTACCGTAGTCGGCATGGTAAGACCTAGGCCCGGGACCATGATAACTTTTCGTTTTGAGGTCCCCAGACCCCAAAAACACCATTCGTTCGAAACTGTATATATATATATATATATATATATATATATATATATATATATATATATATATATATATGTATGTGTGTCCGTGAGCACGATAACTCTCGTAAAAATTATCCGATTTTGATGAAATTTGGTTTAAAAGTGTAAAGCAACATTTATGACTTTAAGTTCGAAAACCAGCCAGATCGCTCTATCCGAAGGGGTATTTTGGGGGGGTTTTGTACCCCAAAAATGGGTTTTTCGAATTTTTTACATATAATTTTGGAAATGGTCAAATTTTATTTTTTTCCCATTGGATTCAGCTTAAAAAAACACACAATTTGGTATTTTGATAATTTCTCTACGTCAATTGGTTACCGAGATATTGAAAGTGCTAAACACAGTACGTTGTCTAATGTTATTCTTATGGAGAAAAATAAAAATTTTATATCTCGCTTATTTATGAACCTATACTGACGAAACTTGGTATACGGCTTCATCTGGTTGTGAACCATTGATATTTGCTCAAAAAGACACTTTTTTACCCAAGGCTCCCGTAGCAGCAAACCTGCGTACTCAGCCCCATGTTATTCTTATGGAGAATAAGTAACGTGTTATCTGCCTTCATTATGAAAATAAATTAATGAAATTTGGTATGTGGCTTTACCTAAATGAGTTATATTGATATTTGTATAAAACCCCATTTTTTGTGTTCCTTGCTTCAGCAAACCTGCATACTCAGCTGCCATGTTATTCTTATGGAGAATAATTAAAATGTCATAAATCGTTTATTTATGAATGTATATTGATGAAACTTGGAATGTGGCTTTATGTGGTACTAAGATACATATATATGCATTGGAAATTCGCTGAGTACGCAGGTTTGCTGCTACGGGGGTATTTTATACATGTATTTGTTTACATATATAAAAACACTTTATTGAACAAGAAACATTATTAGCTAAGAAACAATAGATGCAGATGCAACAATATTGAAGTCATCAACATCAATTATTGAGCTATTGTTTTACCTTTTATTAATAATAATGTTACGGTATATAATCGTTAGTTTAGTTTCTTCAGGCAAGAAGTTTAAATATTTTGTGATATTGGTCCTAAATAAACAAAGGTCTTTGAGAAGTACAATTTGCTTACTTATTACTCACAGATAAGTGGCGAGTTACACTTCCTGTGCTATAGATAACAACATTTAGATTTTGTGAGATTGTTATCTTAGGCCTAATATTATTTGCAGAATGATGTAGAATATAGTTCATCACTAGATCGATCCTCACTCAAGTTAAACTAGGATAACATTGGACAACGTACTGTGTTTACCACTTTTAATATCTCTGAAACCAATTGACTTAGAGAAATTATCAAAACACCTAATTGTGAAAACTGAATTTAATGGTGAAAACTAAAAATTGACTTTATAAAATATTACATGTCAAATCTTAAAAAAAAAATTTTAGGGTACAAAACCCCCCCAAAATACCCCCAAAATCTTCGGATGGGTCGATCCGTCTAGTTTTCGAACTTAAAAGTCATAAATGTTGCTCAACACGTTTGTACCAAATTTAATCAAAATTGGACTTTTTTCCAAGAGTTATCGTGCTCATTGACACATATATATGTGTATATATATATATATATATATATATGATATAGCACATATATAATTAGATTATTATATAATTAGATATTATATATAATTAGATATGTGCATATACATATACAGTTTTGAACGAATGGTGTTTTTGGGGTCTGGGGACCTCAAAACGAAAAGTTATCATGGTCCCGGGCCTAGGTCTTACCATGCCGAATACGGTAATAACTTCTTCCCTATAGAGAAAATTCGCTAAAACGACATTTCAATGGTTTATTCGTATTTTGAAATTGATTTTAACTCTAAACTAGTAAAGCGCCACTAAGAGGATCGATTACACTAAGTTTCCGCGGGTCTGGTCGTTATGTACGTCTGCTTACCTATTCTTAGATTACTATTTTTTGAAACGATGACACACTTGCTGCCCCGCTGCCCCGCTGCCCCTCGTCCACATGTGGAGTGTCTTGCGTTTGAACCTTGCACGGGCCAACCTTGTTTAACGTGTTCCCTCAAGTGGAGCGCTCCCCGCCTCCTGCTGCTCCGTTATTATAAAACAGTTAAATATTCATCATCCTGAATAACTCACAATAACCCAATAATCTCACAACATCGGTCACTGCCAACTGTTTCGGTTTGCATAATCTTATAATAGTACTGTAATTATTATTTTGATCGCGTTAAGAAATATCTTTTTAAATCGTCAGTTATTTAAGGTATAGAACCAATATTTGGAATAGTAATTTTGGAAGGTAACTAAATGTAAATCCGCAAAAAGATTTAGAGGTGTTATCGAGATCTTATTGCGTATCAAAATTATCGCTATGATTATTAGGCCCTACGTGTATACAAAATATTTTAAAAATTATAAAATCCCTTGGACCTAATTAATTAGTCTAAAGTTAAAGTTACAATGATCACCTAACGGAGATGATGATTTTATGTGAAGAGATGATTTCTTATGACTCCGGTCTACACTCTACGGAAACATCTGCGTTGCAGCGTGGAAATGCATGGTGATAACAGGGTGCAGGAGCATTGCAGAGGCAAGGTTCGTAGAGCTTTCAGACCAGGTGTGCTGAGTCGATCTGTTTAAGGTTTTATACTTAACCGGAAGAGACCTCGTAAAACAGCTGGAAGGTCACGTGATCACCAATCCAATCTGCAGTGTTGCTAGAAACACAATATTTATCGTACGAGTACCGTATTTTTCTCATCAGTGTAATTAGAATTAACATTGTTTAACTGCTTACATTCTATGATAAGCTGTTATTTTATGAAACTAATATATTGTTTTGACGTATTTGCATTATTAGATTAATCGATTAAGGGTTTAAATTTTCTTTTTGCATGTCCAGTGACAATTTAAAAATAGCTGTACCATTATTATACCCTTAACGTTGGCAACACTTTATGGTATGTTGTTGATTTATGAATCAGCTGGACGCCCTCGTAAGACATCTTTGCTGCGAACATTACTCTTATGTAAATAAGCACGCCTGGTCTGAAAGCTCTACGGACCTTGGTTGCAGACGTCCTCAGATTAATTAGGCTACAGCGATTAGGTTCTAAACGGAGTGAAAAACATTTGACGAAACTGGCCGTTTTTTTCTTTTAATTTCAAAATAATCCATCCATCTTGTGTTATTGTAGTGTGACAAACTTTATAGGGAACTATTCCAGCATTTTCCTAGGAAAGATACGAAACCGTATAAACTTACCTCAGTGGCCGGTCTGACTTTCAGACCTTCCGGATGTGGACTTATATTCAATTCTCAGTCAAGTCTTAATTTACTGAGTTAAAATAATTGTGTCCTTCGGCAGAATGCATCTCAAAAGTTTTCACTCTCAATAATAACCACTAGCGGTCCTGTTGCTCGAATCCGAGCAAGCTTTTACCCAAGGAAAGAGTTCGTCAGTTAAAGTTCGTCGGCCTCCTCCTCTTGGCCGTCCTGGTCGACGTCTTATAGTCTCCATTATGTCGAACGTTTTTTTGGTTATGTTTTGATTTTGTGCAAATAGAAACTGGTGTTTTGTTGTCAGCTGTACGTTCAATAACTATTTTTCAGGGTCAGAATTTATTTGTTTAACCACTTCCTTAAATAAACAGCTGATTTCTCGATCGTTGGTTTGTAACTGCATATTATGTCTATGGGGAAAATCGCGACTTTGACCCCATATTTTCCATGTCCACGGTGACTTTTATATATTTTTTTAATTGATGGAAAAACTACATGCTAAGACCTTTCTAACGACACCTTGGACATGGTGATCGGTAGTACCACCGCTCCAAAACAATTATGACAAAAATATGCCTAGCGTATTAAAAATATAGATAAGTGGCAATCATGTTCAATGGACACGAATTTTCCCGATGCATATCAGGGAACATACTATCCTATAGTATTAATTTACGATCCAAACAACAGTAGAAATGTTTATTAGGTTAGATTATTACGGGACAATATTCTAATCTTGAAGTGCAATAATTTTGAGAACATGCAAAAAAGAACTTAGGTGTCATGAGTAGTTTAAACGTCATGCTTAAACAAATACAACTTCAAAGATTTTAAAGTTGAATTAAGGGTATTACCACTGTATTACTCAGATGTAAGTGAGTAATTATCTCTGTATATATAATGGAGTTATTATCACTTAGTGCCTGATGATCCATTAACTGCCGCTAAGATGCTGAGCTGGCGTGACGGGCAGCCCCGAAGAAAGAATAACTCAACTGAAATCGAATGAATAACGGCAGTGTGTTACACACGAGTGTTTCAAGATATTTAATGGTTCGTTTCCCAAGGTCCTGTGCATTAGACAGCATTAGTCATGCTATTATCAGTCTATTATCTTGGATGAATAAATATGTATCAGCCAATTTCCCGTCTCGCTATCAACACACTGCCGATAGTTCAACTTGATAAGGTGTTTCGCCATAGCAATTATTTTTGATTTATCTTTTCGAAAACTACAAGCACAAGGTGACGATTTGTAAACTATAAGGCAAGACACGAGAAAAATGAATGGACGACTTAAACTTGTCAAAGGTATTTTCTAACTGGATAAAACTTGAATTTGAGTCAAATAAAAGTGAAAATAGTGTCATCATAGGCCTACTATCAACTTGTATTTACTTAAATAACAGATAAATTAAATCAATAAACAAGACGCAACTGTCTAGACCTGTTATGTAGATATGTTCCGTTTATCTAAGTAAGGCATCAGGAGAAATAATTTACTCATGGTATTTATCGTGGGCCTACACCATTTTAGGAACACTTCGCCTAAGGTTCATGGTTATATTTCTGTTCGCCAGCAAAGGGGATCTTCATGGAAGACGAATCAGCGAGGCGAATCGACGTTTTCTAGGCCTATTACCGCAATCATAGAAGGAGTTTTAACTGTATTTGTTGTGAACCTAATTAGCTTCCTAGGTTGATGAACATATTGTCAAATGATAATGCGACCTTAAAGCAAATAGGCCAGAGTCTAGAAGGTCGAACTCAAATACTTAAAATTTAGCCCCGTCGATTTCTGATTTGATTTTGTGTTTAAAGAATTCGCGATATGAACAAAATGAAGATACAAATTTATAACCAATAGAGTATTTGTATCATATAAAGTATCTGGGGGCCGAGCTTTGCTCGGGGAAGGCTCAGTTTCTTTAGATGACTTGGAGTAATATTTCAGCACTTCCCCCAAATGATTATCCGATTTTTATAGATCATTTGCCTCTTTTCTGAATTTGTAATGTTACTCCAGTTGTTTTTATAGCTCAATGCCCCTTTGGATTATTTCAAATATTACCATTATATATATGCAATCTTCACTCAACAGTTGTAGTCACTGCTCTCAGGAAACCATATGTTAACAATTATAAACAACACTAGTATTACTTTGACAGTTCCCTGGTTGATTATGAACAGCTGTTACAATTCTTTTGTTTTGATTTGAAACTCCATAAGCACAATGTCAATTCTTTTAACTTTTCATTTTCGTCTTTTTACATTATTTGATTTTTCCTAGGGATGAGACCTGTCTAAAACTTATTTTTATCCCAGAAATTAGTTATTTCCAACATTTGAAGGAAATCGTTGGAGTCGTTTTTGAGATCAGAGTTACAAGCAAACAAGCAAACCTTACTAATATTAGAGTATAGGATAGGATAGGATAGGATAGTTTTTTATAAAATGCCTACGTTGAGGTAATGATTCTCAATATCAGAGGAAAGTTTTACGTAACAGATTTGAATTATGTTCGTAGGCATTGTTTATTGTTCATTGTATATTGTTGTAGTAGGCCTTGAGACCAGATATATCTTAATGGGGATAAAAAACCTAAACTCTCTTCGCTAAGGCTTCGTCCTGGCGCGCAGCCTGCATTACATTGTTTTGTGTTCTGCATATGTAAAATCCATTTGTTCCTGCTAATACATCCGGACTTTATCATATCAAAAGCTCTGCATTACAGATATATTTCTTTATACGATAATTTTAAAGGGAAAATTAATTCGAAATGTATCCTCTATACCCTTTATAACATGACAAATTATAAACCTGCTCAACTACGGACCAGGACCATATTTGGAACCACACAACTGATCCAGTTTGGTTTAGAAACCAAACTATTGAGTTCACAAAAGTTGTCTTTGCTTGTTTAAAACACCGATTTTATCTAGTTTGCCATAAATAGCCCGTATTTTAGCGAATTTCCCCTATAGAGAATAAGCTATTACCGTAGTTGGCATGGTAATACCTAGGCCCGGGACCATGACAACTTTTCGTTTTGAGGTCCCCAGATGCTAAATACACCATTCGTTCAAAACTGTATATATATATATATATATATATGTGTGTGTGTGTGTGTGTGTGTGTGTGTGTGTGTGTGTGTGTGTGTGTGTGTGTGTGTCCGTGAGCACGATAAATCTCGTAAAAATTATCAGATTTTGATGAAATTTGGTATAAACGTGTAAAGCAATATTTATGACTTTAATTTCGAAAACCAGCCAGATCGCTCCCTCCGAAGGTGTGTTTTTGGGGGGGTTTGTACCCCAAAAATTGTTTTTTTTTCAATTTTTTACATATAATTTTTGAAATAGTCTAATTTTAGTTTTTACCATTGGATTCAACTTAAAAACCACACAATTTGGTATTTTGATCATTCCTCTACCTCAATTGGTTACAGAGATATTGAAATTGCTAAACACAGTGCGTTGTCTAATGTTTTTCTTATGGTGGAAAAGAAAAAAATATATCTCGCTTATTTATGAACGAATACTGACGAAACTTGGTATACGGCTTCATCTGGTTGTGGTCTATTGACGATTGCTCTGATATTTGATATAAAAAATAATTTTTTGCCAAAGGCTCCCGTAGCAGCAAACCTGCGTACTTAGCCCCAATGTTATTCTTGTGAAGAATAATTAAAATTGTATAATATCGCTTATTTGTGAATATATTTTTATGAAACTTGGTAAGTGGCTTTATGTAGTATTAAGACATTTATATCTCCATTAGAAATTCGCTAAGTATGCAGGTTTGCTGTGACGGGGGTATTATACATTTGCAATGGATACACTAACACCGATATTCGCCTCTTGCATGGTTCCCATACAATAATGCGGGTCATTTTGTTACTCTTCCATCTTCATCTTCTCCCGCCCGACGGTTGCGGACTGTGATCAACCTACTTCAGCAGTTCTTTCACCTCACCTCGGTGTCGGACCTTGGGGGAGTATCGGATTGAAGCAGAATTTTCTGGATCCAAAGACGGAAGATCTTAGAGCGACTGGCGCCAGCACGGCGGGGTTTCGCGGCCCAAAGCGTTACACGAATAGGCGACCTGTACTGTCCTGCCAAGCACAGATGTGGTAAGTGACATTTTGGTGTACTGACCTTTTTCTTGTGTTCTGACCTTTTTTTTGGTGTACTGACCTTTTTTGTGTACTGACTTTTTTGTGTACTGACCTTTTGTTTGGTGTACTGACCTTTTTATATTATTGGAATCTGTGTGAATTCCTGATCACATTATCACGCTCAATTGTGATAAATAATTTACAACACAAAAATTACAATTACAAACTCGTTATCTACATTTTTCTTACCAGTTACTAAGCTAAAATATTGCAATTGATACTGTAATATTGTATTAATATTGTTAAGGTATATTAATCGTGCATACCAAATTTTCCAAAACCATGCAACTGCTTAGCAAAAGACGATCGCAACATTTAGGTCAGTGTTTATGGATACCACATTTTAGAAAAGGGAAGTATAGACAAGTATAGCTTAGTAATTCATTAAAGAAAAAAATAATTGCATATTAACTGTTTTAATGAAATAATAGCCTAAACTATAAGATATCCTAAAATAAACTAGAAAACATTAAACAAAACTATAGTTGTTAGTTCAGTATGCTCTATTTCATTCACTTAAAAACCTTGGCCACGGCGAAGTTTTAAAAATGTTGGTTAGTTTAATTTTGCTAAGTAATATTTTTTCGTTGCATAAAATTCAATATTCTTAAAGCTTATGGCTAATTATATCCGGGCTAATACAGTTAAAACCTTTTATTTAGTTTATCCTACATCATGTAACCAGCAAAATCTGTATAGATATTTGTTTGTTTGAAAAACTATTTATTTGGTATAAATAAATAAGTTATGATTTAAAAAATGATATAATAAGTAACTCTCCTTTCTGTAGAGTTCGAGACACTTTAATTGGCAGATGTATTTCCACCACGTTGTGAACATTTCTCACATTCCAAACATTACTACCCACAAGATAAAATTGTTTCCATATAATAAAATATGTTTACTTTGATTAATTTTAGAGATAATAAAAACATAAGATAAATAATATTTTTGGGACTGAATTTTAAGCTTAAGTTCGTAAAAAGTTTATTAATTAAGGTAAAGTTTTAACCTTAAATATAGGTAAGTTTATTAATTTCTGTTCCTGCGAACTGACATGTCTCCAACTCTACGTGTCACGTGCTTGTCTCTGCAGTCATTCAGGCGTCCTTTCGGGCTCTCTCCTTCGCGGATGAAATACGAATGAACCTCCAGAGGGTGTGCCAATCTACAACTGCAATGGTCTGGAGCGAACCGGTTAAAAGTGAAAGAAGCGTGATGAGGAAAAGGACAGACAGGGTCTTATCCCTCGGCGTCAAGGTAGACGGAGTGGGAGGCATAATAATTGGCTGCGAGCTCAGTTGAACGTACGAAATCGCAGGATATCAATTCGTACTTTTGTGACAGACACCTGGATGTCCTTGGGAAACATTTCTGGAGGAAACTAGTTTCGCAGATCAGTGAAGCGGTTGTGATTCTAAACTTTATAAGGCATCTTAGCCGATTAATGGGATTATTTATAACTAGCTGTTACCAGCGGCTTCGCTCGCGAAAAATTAATACACATTTAAAATAGTAACCTAAAATCTTTGTTTACATTTTACCATTAGATTTAGGATACCCGGCTCCGCCTTGACAAATCAGCTGTTTAAGTTACGCGGCAGCAAATGTTTACGCTATCAGCTGTTCCGAATTATCAATTAGAGCGGGCGTTATCGTTTAGGCAGCGCTGACTGCCGCGCCGTCTGCCGAGTTCGAAGCGCGGGCGTTTAGAGCGCTACTGCTTTCCGTTTGCACAGCGATAGGAGAGAAGTGGGGAGCCACCATGACTTGCAGAAGTGTTTCTGTTATTTGATCGAGTTTTGCTTGCAAACCAATCCTCTCGCGGTCCCAGTGATGACTTCAACGTCGGAAAATCGTGCTGATAACGATGCAGAAGACGAAGAAAAATATTCGCGACCGGGTACGCCTTCAGAACAACATGATACTCTACTCACGAAAGCAGACGACAGAAACGTCAAAATCATTCACGTCTCCAGTAAGTTTTAGTTGAATTATTAAATTTAGCAATTTTGGTGATAGAAAACATTTTATGGTTATAATTTTTAAATTGTTAATGTTTTTCATTCATGTTTTCAATATCTGAACGATAATAAGGTGACAATCAATAAAACTGGGAGTGGTAGAAGCAAATGTAGTGTTACAAATCAGCTGGTTCTCAATGTACCGCTTCGTTCGATTTGTTCGACACCGCAGTGCCGATATTTTACTTGAAAAGTAAGTAGGCCAATATTTAAATTTTCCTTAAGAGTGAAACTATTTTTCAAGTAAAATTGTAATATATCAAAGATATGGGGTTGATTTGTCAGCCTTCCGTTTATTCCATTTTATGTAGGATATTAGTATTGTTGTGATTTTAGGTTATGTTTAGGTATAGAGATTGACAAGTAAATATACATAGGGGCTTATTAATTGATATCTTTCAGGTATAAGTTTTAGTTTTTAATGGGTATGGTACAATATAGCACAATGGGCCAAGCAACTCAGTGCTTGTACCTCAATCCCACATTTCCTTAGAGGTAGGGTACCTTACATCCTTTTGACATTTCATGATATACCTAGGTACCTATTTATCTAAGCCTGTGCAGATTGCAGGTTTTATATTATTCCATGCAAAAGTTTAGAATACGTTTTCAAGGTAGAGTACGATAAGGGCCTCAAGCCTCAGAAACTTTATTGATTTTTGTATCGGGTCAAAGCACAGGCCTGTAGTAGTGTTGCCAACCGTTCGGTTTTCGACTGGACAGTTTGGTTTTACCCGTATATGTCCGGTGCTCGGTTGGAACGTACAACCGGGCAGAAAATGTCCGGTTTTGATAATAAATAGGTTACAGTTAAAAATTAATAAATTGACTCAGGCAGAGTTTAGATTAATATTTAGGGTTGCTTTGTGGAAAAATTAAACCACAAATATGTTTATTCTTTTTATTTACGTAAACTGTAATTTGTTTATTTTACGTTGGTTTATAAGATTTATAATTTAAATTAACTTTTTCCGTTTCAGTTACCGTAATAGAAAAATTATTAAGTTATTTATAGATTTTATCCATCAGCAGTTAACGATTAAATTTAAGTTAGGGCAATGTTTTAAAATTAAAGCTTAGAACTGTTATAGCAAATTAAATCACAAATTTAATTTAATACAAATTCTAATCCATCACACATTACCAATTTAAACAACAGCTCGTCAGAAATTGACTTTATTTTATGGGTAGAAAGGTGTTGTTGTTAGCAGCCCAAGAGGCTTAAAATGGTTACTTTTAGAATTAAATTGTCTGTGGGAGGATGTCCTCTTCCCTGCTCTAAAGTAAGGAGAGATATTAACCATTGAAAATATTAAGTACAAATAAATTTTGGACTGAGATCAGCGCGGTTTTCCCGCTTGTGTAGAATGGGCCTAAAGATGTGGGGGCCCATGACGAGGTCCAGCCAGGATTCCCGCCACGGCTCTCTACAGCCCTGTCAAAGCGTTAAACATTTCAGTTTTTCATTTTTACTCTGTATTATAACTACCAAGTGGTCAGGGCTGTTTTGTTTTAACTACAGTCATTGTCAGTTAAAAAGTTTTGTTTAAGGAACACTAAATTAAACCGAAAAGTGTCAAATTATGTTGAACTCATTATTTTTAAGTACCAGCCAGTCGCTGCCAACCACGCTGCAGTTGGTAGGTTAGGTTACGTTATTGCTGAATGAAGAACCTGGTACACTGTAAAGTTAGGTCTCCATATCAAGATGTAATACAATATGATCCTAACTTACAGTTTAGGTGTTATTAGAGTAACTAATTTTTTATAGGTATTTCCACTTATTTGTCAGCCAGCCTTCATGGTTCTAATTCCTAATAGCTTAGTTGTTGTAATGTGTATTCAAACCAAAATTGAATATAATTTAAACGTGTACAAATCAATAGTGAGGGACTTATTTTATTGTTGAGTGGGAAATTGAGTATTTGGAAATTTAATCCTATATCAAATTAATTTTAACTTAGGTGCAGAGGAATTGATTGTTGGTGGGCGACTATTTACTGCACACTCACTAATACCTAATACCAAGTCTCACCAAAGTTGTGATGATTACTAGGCCTACAAAATATACTTTTCTGTTTATAGATACAGCTGTGGAAATTGCTTTTCTCGCTACCCACCCAGTTAGTTTTTTTTAGTTTTAAGCGTTCCTTGATTTTACACCGCTCGGAGGTTTGGTTTTAAATAGCTTTTAGGTTATTACAAAATTAAAAAATTATAATGTTATTAGGTTATTTTTTGGTTATAACCAAACTATTTTTGGCCCAGTTAGTTTTAGTTGAAATTATAAGCTGTTTACCTGTTATATATGGCTGCTGCATAAATTAGTTAATTCCTTTGAGCCCCAAGATCCGATATACATAGGCATTTGAATCTGATACCTAAAAATATGATTAGTTAGGGTTTTAAGCATATGTACTAGTGGAACTACACTATGTAGTCTGAAGTCTGAGTCTGAGATATGGTGTAACCTCGTAAAGAGATTTTAAACAAAGGACTCGTAACGAGAGGCGGAACTAAGAAGACTAGGGCCTAGCTGATAATGCACTCGGTCCGATACAACTGGAAGCCAATTAGGTTGGCTGAGCAGTCTAAGCACTGCCTCCCCAATCAGGGGTAGTGCTTGGATTGCGGTTCGAACCCTGTCTCAGTCGGTGACTTTATGTACACCTCGTGGAGAATTCACCTGTCTGTGTGGCAGAGTTGAAGGGGAGGGCGGACCGTGGATCTTAAGCAAACGGTGGACGGCTCAGGTCCAAGCTGACAGAATGGCTGTATTCTTTGTGATTTACACATCTGATCAGGTGGCTTGATACTCTTTACCGCTCCTTACTGTGTGTGTGTCCACTAGAAGCACGTTTTTTATAATTCAGGCATTTAAATGTCCAAAGAATTAAAAAAATAACAAAACAACACAGATTGAACCACTTCATTCACATGGTCGGGGTTCAGAGGGCCAATCAAAGTAAAGGTGGCTATTAACATATTTCCACTGCAGGGGTCCTAGAAGTGAGTTGTTAAATAAGTCCAGGCATGACTAGGTTGAATAGGTCTATTTTGTGTTGTTAGTGAATTTCCTTTGGAAAGTGAACTTTTAGCATGACCCGCATGGTGAAACTTAAGCCCGGGACCACCATAGAAGTTCCTAACGTGACCCCCTGAACACGTTTTGGGGGTTTGCACTCTAGCGGTCACATTTTTTGTACGATTTACTTCAAATTTGGTAGGGACGTTCCTTTCTATAATCAGTTGGACAAGTTCGTTGGGCAAAACAATCGGAAAACTCTAAACCCCTTTTTTAGGGATTACCTACCTAATCTTTCAAATTTCAAGTTTTTGGGCCCAAAAAGGGTCAGAAAAGCCCCGGATGTAAAATGAATGCATATAAAAAGATGGGAATTAGTGAGGCACAAGTTTTTTGCCCTCTCTCGTCATTCTAGCATAAATATTTACCGAGTTATTAAAGAAAATGTGTTTAGACTATTAGACTAAACACAGTACGCTGTCTCACAGGGGTTTTACACTAGAAAAGCGTGTTATTCCTTTGTTAGAGTACTTTAATCATTCCTAGCAACCTCACGCCTACTTTCAAGCCTGTCTGGACCTTCTCCTAACATTATAATGCGCAAAATTGTATTCCCAGCTTTGCAGGTAAATGATACCAGGAGCATCAGAGCAGCCAAAAAAAACACTGTTTTCAGATATCAATAAAAATTAGAATAAATGTATGTTTTTACACTTATTTGGAGTTTAAAAAAGTTGTTATGTGGAAATTCACTTCCCTCACGTCAGCGTGCTGCGTGCGAACTCGTTTTTTTGTCTGGTAAGTAGTTCAACCATTTATCTGCGAGCAAACGAACAACACTTGTTATCAAAAGTCTAAGAAATATTACTACTCTCTTTAAATTAATTCTCGGTCAATATTAACATCTACTTATTAGTTATTGTAGAGACAAGTTGGGTTTAGTTTCAGTGGTTTCGATATTGCTACAAGTTACTGGAGAATGTTCCAGTAAGGACAAAACTAGAAGTTGATTTATAAATGTTCGAGTATAAGTTTTAGTCTTCACATTCTTCTCAGTATTATGTGGTTCTTTGGTTGATTTGAAAGTCCTTGCCATCGTGCTTTAATTTTCTGTAAGTTAATTTTATTTGTTTGTCTAGTACAAGGGACTTAATTTTATTCCTAGAATAATGGTTATTGATTATAGCCAGAAGCCAGCTGGTATCGAGGGTGTAGCTACGCCGCTTCGATGTATTCGTATAAATCGTGCACCGCTTTACTCAGTGGAAATTACATTGAAGTGTAAGCTTTTATTTCGGGCAAGCAGGGAGACCGTATAGATCTAGATTCGTGAACATGTACAAGCTCTAAGAAGTAAGTTAACAATGTGACTACCATAAAATCAAATTTTTCAGAGCTTTTGCTTGGTCGTAATCATCAGTTATAAAGGTATTTAGAGAATTTTTAAAGTTATTTAGTTTTCAAATAAAGGTATAAAATGGATTCTAGAGAGGAGTTTCATATTTATTCAGGCTACAAAGAGGACTCTCAAAAGATCCTGAAAAGCCATTTAACATTAATCAATCCTATTTTGAAATATACATTTAAGAATAAAATCACAATGGCATATAGGTTGTTATGCAAATGAACTAAACAAATTTGAATCTGCCAATAACAGGCTCAATATTAAGAAATTAATCAGGAATAATTTAGTAATTTTTTATTATACATGACACAATTTTGAATTGTTCATATTAGGTTTGGTAATTTTAGCTTGAAAATGGCCTTAGGTTGAAACATGTCGCTGATAATAAAATGTTTGGAAAAGAGTACTCAGTTACTTTATTACACAGTTTGTATTTTTACAGTTGTTAAATTGACTGCACACGTGTTTGTTTAAGGGTACTTTAACTCTTGAGAAAGATGTGATTGGTAGTCAATCATCTAATGTTATCATCTAGCATCCTCACACGAATCACTCCCACGTACTTCATTGACTTATCAGGGGCGTAAAACAAGGCTATCACTAAAGTGTATACTTTAATTTTGTGTAATTTATCGAAAATGGCTTTGTGACAGCTATCTGCATTTGTAAAACGATTTATATTTATTCAAGGTTTTTCAGAGGTATCGATTTGAATTCAAGTAAAATCTATTGACTAGTCTAGATTTGTTTGACTGCCAGGCGAAATTTACATTTCTCCGTTTTCTTTACAACTTTTATGTCAAAGATTTTAGTTTTCCAAATAAACGATTATTATCTTTTTTAACTAAAATTGAGTGAGGCCAAATCACAAACATTTAAACTTAAGTTCTGCAAGTGGTTCTTCGGGCTCCTGGGTAGCCAAGAAACTTATGGTGATAATTCAAAAATGTTATGTCTATATTTTTGCATAGGTTTTTTAAATGATTTGCGGGGCGGATCTGGCTCAGCGTTATATAACTCACAAATTTTAAATCACGAAAAAGTGTGTTACATATTTGTGTGGCCCCTAATGCCAAAGTTTTAACAAAATCATTGCCCTGGATTTGAGATGCTTTTTGCAAACAAATAGACATTGCTTATATCAGAGTATAGGATTCATCATGTTTTTAAAATAAATGGAAAAGAAATAATACCATTGTACATAAAAAACACTGCTTAGAACTATTCAAAAAGGAAACATCATACACCAGAAATTATTCTTCAGAAATTTTCCTGGCATTGTTAAATAGGAAGAAAACAAAGCTATGTTTTTAAAGAAGCTGAAATTATATTTACTTAATCTAGCTCCTAAAATTATTAAGAGGTTCCTGAATGCTGAGTTTGAACATGGTACCTAATTAAGAACCAGTAAACCCCCAGTTTTAATTTTTGTAATGTGGAGTCAAAACGTAACAAAAAGGTGTTGCTAATCCATTAGTCTGTAGTCTGTTTTATTTAGCCTACATTAGTCCTGAAACATCTTTTCTTGCTGTTGTGTAACATCTTAATATTTAATTCCGTAAGCGAATCGGTCGCCACGAAATATCTCGATCTAGAAAGAAGTTAAGTTAGGTTATGACAATTTATTTTAAAGCTTGAGGGCCAAGGACGGTGGGAAAAATATCAGAAATGTCAAAAATTACATGGACAACGCCCCACTGGACTGTAAAGATCCAATGATTTTTTTATGGAAATATCACTACAATGTTTTTATTAATAAGCAAAATGAACTAATGATCAACTGTGATTATCCACTTACACAAAAACCATATGTGCTATAGCCCTTGTAATCCACTACTTTATTATTAAATCAACAGCTGTCAAATGTACAATTCAATTGATTTCTGTTCTTCCATAAGATCTACAGTACCGGGGGGCCGAGCTTTGCTCGGGGGAAGGCCAGTCAGTTTATTCAGATGACTCAGAGTAATATTTCACCACTCCCCCCCTACTGATAATCAGATTTGTATAACTCATTTGCCTCTTTTCTACATTTTTAAGGTCCCTCCAGTTGTTATTTATAGCTCAATGTCCCTTTGATTTTTGTTACTACTCTATATATGTAATCTCACTCAAATCTTTTAATCTCTGCTCTCAGGATACCACATGATAATAAACATAAACAACATGAGTATTACTTTGACAGTTCCCTGGTTGATTATGAACAGCTGTTACAATTCTTTTGTTTTGATTTGAAACTCCATAAGCCCAATGTTAATTTTTTTAACTTTTCATTTTAGTTTTTGAGAGTATTTGATTTTTCCTGGGGATGAGGCCTGTCTAGAACTTATTTTTATCCCAGAAATTAGTTATTTCGAACATTTGAAGGAAATCATTGGAGCCGTTTTTGAGATCAGTGTTGCAAGCAAGCAAGCAAGCAAGCACAAGCAAGCAAGCAAACCTTATTCATATTAGAGTATAGGATTTGAACTTTGAAGGCCTGTTGGGCGCATAAGTGTAATTTTGAATTTTGATTTGAGGGGCAAACATGGTTGTGTTTGTGATTATTGTGACTTTTCATATAGGTATTAGAAAAATATAAACTCCCCAATTTTTTGGGGGGGGCGACTGCCCCCCCCTTGCCACACCCGAATTACGTCTAAGAATGGGTATAGTCCTGAAGAATCATGTAAATTATAAGTAACTGAAAATTTACACGACAATATCTTTCTAACGCTACGTAGGAATTTCTCGTGCGATGCACACATGCTGAGAAAATGTACGACAATTTGGTGCTTGCCTATTAATATAATAGATCAGTAAAATTTGTTACCATACCTAATCAAAAAGTGTTATATCAAAACAGATACGTTTAAAACTGTTGTAAAATATTTGTTTCCTAATGAGACTTTGTAAACCCATCACATGAGGCAGTTAATTGCTTGTAGATTGCAGGCGAGGTGTATCGAGTGCCCCAGACAAACTGAGTCTTGGCAGAGTGTCTGATAATTGATTCGAGTTGCGATTGAAGAGTCCCTTTACTCCTGTCACGTTTCAAATTATCACCGCCATCTTTACATCACCTTCCTTACACACATTCTTTTGTTTTTTTTTACATTTTAATTTTGCAATTTAAATGTTGGTTATAGTATAGTTTGTCGGTTACAGAATAATGATTAGAAAATAAAGAAAGTATGGTCATTTTAGGTGTAAAATTAATCTAGTTGTACAGAGCGTCTCGCACCCATTGTGCAAAACTTTACCATTTGATTCAGCAGATTAAAACTAGCAAATAAAACGTTCATTGTTTTTCAGTACAGTATGAGATAGGCACATGTTAATGTAATCTATATTGTACCGTTTCTTGTTTGTACTAAAGGTTAAAAACCTGCAATCTGCCTCCTGATCCTAGATTATTCTTTAAGTTTTGTGTGGATCTGAAAATTGACAAATTATTTTTGACGAAACGGGTAATCCATTCAAAATGATAATCTAGGATCACAAGGCAGATCACAGGTATTTAACCTTTAATACATTCGTCATTGTGATTCAGAAATACAACGTCAATGTGATGTTTCTTGTTTGTCTGTCCGTATGTATGTTCAGAAATGGTTTTAGATTGAAACATACAATTTTGATTGAAATATATTCTAAGTGACTTAGAAATTTCACAACATTTTTGCTATCATTCCGTTTTTTAATATGGGGGCATTCAAACTTAGTAGTTTGTTTTGATATCGATTAAAAAACCAGTGTATTATTTCTAAAGTTTTTTTAAGTTTAAAACAAGCAAATTTTAACTGCCGCCATTTTGAAACTATTATACTTTGATATACTGTATTTCAGAAAAATATAATTTTAAAGAAATGTATACAGGGTGGTCATAAAGTTCCATCTCCTTCCTCCTACTATTTTCCTAACAACCGAGGCAAACTCTAATTTAGGTTACCTTGCTACAACGAGATTTTACAATCCTCCTGATTCTCCTAAACTGGCTTTTACAATACTGTAAAATTACTTTTACTTTCTCCCTGTATATATCCCAGTATATGGAGAAAGAATTATTTTATCAACATTTTGAATTTGTGTTATCAGTGGAAATAC
The DNA here is from genome assembly GCA_963675035.1 of Allygus modestus. Taxonomy (NCBI): domain Eukaryota; kingdom Metazoa; phylum Arthropoda; class Insecta; order Hemiptera; family Cicadellidae; genus Allygus; species Allygus modestus. The sequence goes on from OY776112.1 coordinate 7,587,749, forward strand.
TCCTTTTGATGCTCCCTGAACACAAAAAAGTGTTTTTTGAGTGATGTCTGTCTGTCTGTCTATCTGTCTGTAGGAATACGTAAACGACTTGGAGACCACACTAATGGGCCGAATTTGATAACATTTTGTGTGTAGGTACCAAACCATGTTATCTCCAGGTGTTTTGTTTTTCATTTTTTGAATTTTAAGGGTAATTATCCCTCCAAAACAGCCAAAAAACACACACAATCTATATTTTTTTAAATTGGCTTGGCTAATTTGTTTAAAATTTGTTGGTTTAAATTTAAATGCTTTAGTTCTCTAATAAAATTACACCACCTGCATTTCTGAAAAATTTGGATTCAAAAATTAAGCTATAAGGCTTAAAAGGCCTAAAAATAAATTTATTTGGATTTTTCATAAAACCATAAACCTTAAGGGTAATTAATTATCCCCCCAAAACAGCTAAAATACCCCCGTTGCAGCAAACCTGAATACTCAGTGAATTTGAAATGGTATTTCACTACCTTATGAATCCACTTCCCAACTTTCATTAAAGCATATTCATAAAAAAACGAGATATGACTTAATTTATTCTCCATACAAAAAAAATCTTGTGACTGAGTATGCAGGTTTGCTGCATCAAGGTCTACAAAAATCGGATTTTTATGTAAATACCAATGGATCACCACTAGATAACCACTAGATCACCAATAGATTTTACCAATTTACGTTCCTAAAGAAGCAAGATATTACAAGTTTATTATTCTCCATAAGAATAACATTATAGCTGCTGAGTACGCAGGTTTGCTGCTATGGGGACCACAAAAATGCGGTTTTTATGCAAATATCAGTAAACCCCAACCACATGAAGCCATATACCAAATTTCATTAGAATATGTTCATTAATAAGCGAGATATAAAATTTTACTTATTCTCCATAAGATTAACATTGGACAACATACTGTGTTTAGCACTTTCAATATCTCGGTAACCAATTGACGTAGAGCGATGATCAAAATACCAAATTTTTGTTTAGCAAAATTTTATGGTGTAAACCAAAATTTGGGATTAAAAATAATCATTAACTTTTATGTAAACAACATTATATGTCCGTAAGGTTTATATGGGAACCCTTTTGGGCCTTTTGGGAGGAACCCAATTTAGTTAGGACGAAATGGATGGCTTAAAAACCTCCGTGAAATTTTACGTATATATACCAAGTTTCATGGCAAACGGTCCAACGGTGTCTGAGTCCATAAACTTCAAATATATATACAAGCAAACAAACCATCTTTTTTATAAATAATTGATTTAGTAAATATAAAATAATTTTTGATTAAAATTAGGCCAAAAGGGAGAACGTATACACCGCTTATTTAACAGTAGCGAAAGGACTTTCAACATGTAGTGAAATCAATTCAAGATATTTTACTGATTTTTCTGTGATGCACTGCGAAGAGCGCGAGTTAGCAAGAGACAGAGGGAGGGGTAGCGAGCCAGTTATTATTGGGGATGGTTCGGGGGCGGAGGGGTTTGATTACAGCGTTCAGCAGACACCCTGTAATAACACTAATATTCCTTTCAACATTTTTGTCTCTTTTATCCGGAATAACTGTAGCTGAAACTAATATTAGTTTAAGGTTTATGTTCAAAGATAAGGTAAGTATTTTACACATGGAGATTAAGAGTAAGCTTTCTTCTTCAAATTAGGATATATTACAAGTTTTCTTTCTTTGGATATAGTTTCAAATTTTTCCCCATCATCTTAGTTCTTAATATACGATACAATAAAAAAACGTGTACTAAAGCTTTAGTTGCCACACAATAAGATTTGGTTGATGTGTGTGGATCTCTGAATCCGTCCCTTCAGCAACACATAACATGGCTGTAGTTAGAAAAATATTGAAATTAAAACTTTCTTGTTTATTGATTTTTGATTGGGCTAACATCACTTTATCGTGGAGGACTTGTCCCAATATCAATCGTAAATCTCAGTTGAGGCAAGAAGAACATAACAAACAGTTATTTTTAAATAAACTGCCTCCACGTAAAAGCATAGATTAAGCATACCCCTTTTGTATTTTCTTTAAAATAATTATTATTTTAAGAACCCTACTAGATATTTTTATGAAACATTGTATTTAAACCGTTGATAACTAAAATTTCCAAACATATTTTTCTCTAAACTTATCAAATTGAAAAATGGCAGTCATTTGAAAATTGTAAAGTCAAATTTCATGAAAACCAGTAACTGGAATGAAATGTTGCAAGAAACAAAATATTGAGTAATTCTTAATACAAATCCAACGACACCTCATTTATTAATCAGTCCACAAAAGAAGAAGTTGTGCTAATTTTAAAGATTAAAATTGAACTCAGAATTACGCTTAATAATCCTTAAGCTTTTAATAAAGATAAACCGTTACAAATAAATGTGAACAGGGTAATGATTAACAATTAAATGTTATGAAAAAATAGTTTTAATATTTTAATTTTTAAATCTATAATATTACTGTAGTTTTAATACGCTAAATCTCATAAAGATGGTTACAATCCATTTTTACTTTCTCCCCCTATACATAGTATATGGAGAAAGCATTGTTTTCGTCAAAATTTTCGAATTGGAGTTGTTAGTGGAAATATTCGTTTTGGTGCTCCCTGAACCCAAAAAAGTGGTTTTTACGTGATGTCTGTGTGTGTGTGTGTGTATGTGTGTGTGTGTGTGTGTGTGTGTGTGTGTGTGTGTGTGTGTGTGTGTGTGTGTGTGTGTGTGTGTGTGTGTGTGTGTGTCTGTCTGTCTGTCTGTCTGTCTGTCTGTCTGTCTGTCTGTCTGTCTGTCTGTCTGTCTGTCTGTCTGTCTGTCTGTCTGTCTGTCTGTCTGTCTGTCTGTCTGTCTGTCTGTCTGTCTGTCTGTCTGTCTGTCTGTCTGTCTGTCTGTCTGTCTGTCTGTCTGTCTGTCTGTCTGTCTGTCTGTCTGTCTGTCTGTCTGTCTGTCTGTCTGTCTGTCTGTCTGTCTGTCTGTCTGTCTGTCTGTCTGTCTGTCTGTCTGTCTGTCTGTCTGTCTGTCTGTCTGTCTGTCTGTCTGTCTGTCTGTCTGTCTGTCTGTCTGTCTGTCTGTCTGTCTGTCTGTCTGTCTGTCTGTCTGTCTGTCTGTCTGTCTGTCTGTCTGTCTGTCTGTCTGTCTGTCTGTCTGTCTGTCTGTCTGTCTGTCTGTCTGTCTGTCTGTCTGTCTGTCTGTCTGTCTGTCTGTCTGTCTGTCTGTCTGTCTGTCTGTCTGTCTGTCTGTCGTCTGTCTGTCTGTCTGTCTGTCTGTGTGGATGTGTACAGAGCTAGAGCCCTAACCAATGGGCCGATTTTTATGAAATTTGGTATGTAGGTACTAATCCACGATATCTCCAGGCGTTTTTTTTCATTTTTTGAATTTTTGATTTTTAAGGGTAATTATCCCCCAAAAACCGCCAAAAAACATGAAAAATCAACATTTCTCAAAAACGGCTCTAACGATTTTAATTAAACTTTGGTCGTTTGTAGAACTTTAGTTTTCCAACAAAATGACACCACCCGCATGTCTGTAAAAATTTGGGTTCAGAAATTACAGGACTTAAAACAACAAAAATTCAGTTTTTGGATTTTTCATCAAAATCATAAACATAAAGAATTACTATTCACCATTAAAAAGAGCTCAAAAATCTAAATAATTTAGTATCTTGAATTACTATTCTACGATTGCTGGTTGCGGAGAAAATTGGAATTTTCTTTTTGCGGTAAACACAGTACGTTGTTCAATGTTATTCTTATGGGGAATACAAAAATTACTATTTCTCTCATATTTACTGATAAATTTCATTCAAACTTGATATGCTTATCAAGTTAGCATTGACCAACAGAGGAAATTCAAAATATGTTGCCCCTTAATAACCCTGGGGGGGAATAGGTGGCATTTCCCCTCTTAAAACCACGAGTGTAGCAATGGATTCTGTAGTGCCTCCAAAGCAGGGATTTGGGTGGATTTTTTTAAAACAACTTGTTAACAAGATTTTCTGTACATTCGACCGTGCTTTGTATTCTATATTTAGTAAATAAAAAGTAATTTATTCATTAAATTTGGGCTAAAAGGGAGAAAGTATGTGTCAGTTTCCTGATACCGTTTATTATTTTTATGTTAATAGCTGACCTGGATTTTATCACCTGTTAAAATTGTACTGTTCCTCATTTTTTCCTTATTGCAGTTCAGTGTTTCATGTATTTTATTCCTCATAAATGGTAAAGACTTCTTGACATTTCTGGACCACAACTAATTATGCTTATTGCTTATGAGGAATGAAGCAGGAAACAGTGAACAACAATGCAGACATAATTAAGGAACAGTGAATTTATTATCATCTGAGATTATTAAGATTTCATAAATTTTGGACTTTCATAAATCACAGTGATTTCACAACCACTTTGGACTCGGTACTTGCTTTGAAAAAAAAAAAAAAAACAGCATCCATTATTAAAATATGTTGCAACTACCAATGTTTAAATTTATGGTTCGCAAAAAATAAAAATAAATAAATTAAATTTATTGGGAAAACTCAAAAACAATTAATATAATCATTAATCAGATTTATAAGGCAAGGTCAAACATATTCTTTCTCAGTCGTCACCTGCTAAATAGCGTATAATAATATAACATTGTAATGTGAATGGGTCATGACATTCCTATGAAAATCGAAAGACGCTTGCGGCAGTTTCAGGCAGTACACCACTTCGGCGAGGCGCCTCGGCCGTTGGCGGTGGCGGGACGTGGTAACGGGCTTCGGTCGGTGCCCTCAGCGCAGTGTGTGTATTGGGAGACGGGAAATTTAAGAGGGGTTAGCGGAGGGGCTGTTAGGATGGGCGCGCGGCCGAAGGGGAGAGGGGAAGGGCAGCGACAGCAGCGCGGCAATGTAGACGTTCCGAACTAGCTCCGCCGTCGCCTTGGACGTACAAGCAGACCGTGTACGCTTGCCCCATTATGATGGGTGATCTACTAAGGGGTATGCTTAATCTATGGTATAAGCATAGATTAAGCATACCCCTTAGGATATATTGCATCGGCAAGTTATCAGACGAAGACGGGTGAACAGTGGCGTGCTCCTGCGGGATTTTCTAGTACTAGCATAGAATTAGTGCCGACGGCATCAGCGCAGTGGCGCAGCTCGTGGCCACGTGAGGAACCAACGATCCGCGGGCTAGTAGGGGATACGACATCCGTGTGTGAGAGAGAGCGGGAGTACCTGTGCCATAGAGAGAGAGGGAGTGAGAAATATAGGCGCCGCCGACGCGACACTGCCGTAGTGCCGTGGCCGTGGCTCGCTCGCAGGGCGTCTGCCAGCCACCAGCCCCAGTGCCTTCGTGCCTTCCTTTCGTCAAATCGTAAAGCGGCTTCTCCCTTGATAAATAAATGTTCTACGTTCGCTTGTGAAAATACTCTTACTGTTATAATTACAAATTAGTGTAATAGGTGTATAGTATGTATAACCGATATTTCATTACCAATGATTCAGTGAATTCATAACATACAATATTTCCTTATTAAAATCCCACTTAATTCTTTTTCACAATTTATTCTTTTTCCTTTTAATTTCGTCGGGCGGAGAGGAAATCCTCATGGACACTCAAAAATCCGTATTCGAGAGTAGTGCCGGACTTTTACCGGCTAAAAAAACTCCGCGAAAATTTAAACATGTTTAAAAATAAATAAAGTAATTTCTGTGATTTGAGTTATTAACTTTGAAAACCTTTATTAAGTTCAAATAAAATTTATGTTCTTACACCACTTCGGCGAGGCGCCTCGGCCGTTGGCGGTGGCGGGACGTGGTAACGGGCTTCGGTCGGTGCCCTCAGCGCAGTGTGTGTTGGGAGACGGGAGATTTAAGAGGGGTTAGCGGAGGGGCTGTTAGGATGGGCGCGTGGCCGAAGGGAGAGAGGGGAAGGGCAGCGACAGCAGTGCGGCAACGTAGACGTTCCGAACTAGCTCCGCCGTCGCCTTGGACGTACAAGCAGACCGTGTACGCTTGCCCCATTATGATGGGTGATCTACTAAGGGGTATGCTTAATCTATGGTATAAGTAATATAGTAAGCTTACCTACGTTTTTGAGGGAACTGGAAATATGGGTTATGTACATTTAATTTTGATAAAATTTAACTTTAAAAATAGTAGGCCTATTCTAAATCAACATATTAAATTTTTAATTTCATTCTTACCGTGAAGACATATTTTATTTATTTATTAAATTAGAATATGTTATTAGGTTTATTATTTATTGTATTTTAAATAAAATAATTATTTCTGCTATTCTGAAGCATTTTAGTATGAACTATTTAACTACAAAATTCTATTTTTAGCGAATTTCCCCTATAGGGAAGAATCTATTACCGTAGGTCTCATGGTAAGACTTAAGCCCGAGACCATGATAACTTTTCATTTTGAGGTCCCCAGATGCCAAAAACACCATTCGTTCAAATTTTTATATATGTATTTATATACAGGGCCGTCGCGTAGTTTGTTGGCGCCCGGGGCGAGATTTCGTCAGGCGCCCCCTCCCCCATAAACCAATTAATTTCCAATTTTACCCAACATTAAACCTATATGTAAGGATTCATACAACAAACACAAACATACAACGATCGACGCTACAAAGAGCGACGCTACAGCGAGTGACACTATCAAATACATATATAAACAGATACGGTAAAACACACTACAAGCCAGGACCGGATTTAGGAGCTGTAGGCCCCTAGGCTCAAACAGTGGTGCAGGCCCTTGTTGCCATCCAGGTCCAAGTTGGTGACTTTTTGTTGATTGTATAAGCAAGGCCGTACTCGGGTGGAGGGAAGGGGGGACAACTGCCCTGGGGGCCGGGTCTGTCAGGGGGGCCCGGGCCCATAAAGGGGAGTCCAGTGTCTCATTTACGACCCTGTTGTCTAAAAAAAGTCACCAACTTGGATCTGGACGGCAACAAGGGCCCACACCACCAGGCCTGCCCAGGGCCCGTGAAAGCTAAGTACGGCCCTATGTGTAAGGCTTTCTGTTGTGCGGGCCCTAGGCTAGCACCTATAGCCTATGCTTAAATCCGACCTTGCAACGAGCAACGCGACTTGGAGATGGAGAGACAAGATCAAAGCCGCATCGCGTCTAGATATTCGTTTGCAAAGTTGTGTTTCGCAAGTTAGTTTTGGCACTCAACTTAGCAAAAAAAGGTCACCAGCTTGCTAAACCTGACCGGTAAGGGCCCGCACCACAGGTTGAAACTAGGGGCGTACAGCTCCTAAATCAAGCCTGCTTTGGACAGTAACACTTCACACGGTAATTCACTTTCCATATTTGTTTTTCGCCGCTGAGCTCCCGACAACATTTTTTTTCCATTTTGGACACTGGCATAATTCACGTAACTCATCAATGTGATAGACTGACAGTGGCAATTGGACGCGAGTGGTTGGAGGGGTACGTGGGGTAAGTTGGTTGAGGATGTGAAGTCAGTGTCTACCAAGAGTCAGCATCCTCCGATCGGGTGTAATAATAGAACCACGCAACACGGCAAAGAGTGTGTGCATGGATAGGGGCTTTCAGACTATGTAATATCATAGACTAACTGGTAATATTGGTGTATAATAATAAGAAAGTAAAGAGCTGGTGCCCACTACACATTAGAGTTCATTATTAGGCTATTAATAATAACAGTATACATAGGGCTGGATTTTTTAGCATAGGCTACATGAGCGCACGCCCAGGGGCCCACACCACAGAGGGAGCTTGCACCACACAAAACCACATACAAAAACCACTCATACGAAAAAAACACCAACCTGGCTGGACAGCAGCAAGGGCCCGTGCCACTGGTTGAACCTAGCACATTAAGCTGGTGGTCCTAAATCCGGCCCTGAGTATAAGAGAAAATCCAGCTGCTCAGTTTATAGCAAATACTTATTTTGGGATAAATTAGTATAAATAGCACATTTAAAGTTATTAGTGTCAGATATCTATTTGTCAAAAAATACATGAACGTATTGTTCAAATTTCTCTTTGACCTAACTTAAAAAATATGTTTTTTGCAAATAACTTAATTTTTTCCAATTATTGCCTTTTACTTTTGCCTGCCACGGCGCCCCTCTTGCCGAGGCGCCCAGGGCAATCGCCCCGGTCGCCCCGCCCACGCGACGGCCCTGTTTATATATATATATATATATATATATGTATATATGTCCGTAAGCACGATAACTCTCGTAAAAAAGGTCCGATCTTAATGAAATTTGGTACAAATGTGTAAAGTACCATTTATTTGAACGAGTTCGAAAACCAGATGAATCGCACCATCCGAAGGGGGGTTTTGTACACCAAAAATGTGTTTTTTGGGGTTTTCACATTTAATTTTAATTTAAATCAAATTTTAATTTATACCATTGAATTCAGCTTAAAAAAAACACAATTTGGTATTTTGATCATTGCTCTACGTCAGTTGGTTACCGAGATATTGAAAGTGCTAAACACAGTACGTTGTCTAATGTTATTCTTATGGAGAAAAAGAAAAATTGTATATCTCGCTTATTTATGAACATAAAATGGCGAAATTTGGTATATGGCTTGATCTGGTTATGGTTTATTGCTGTTTGCACAAAAAAATTTTTCGCCTATGGCTCCTGTAGCAGCAAACCTAGGTACTTGGTCCCCATGTTATTCTTATGGAAAATACTTAAAATGTTATATATCGCTTATTTATGAAGGTATATGGATGAAACTTGGTATGTGACTTCACTAAGATGAGTTCTATTGATATTTGCATAAAAACCCATTATTTTGTGTGCCTTGTTGCAGCAAACCTGTGTACTCATCCCCAATGTTATTCTTATGGAGGATAATTAATATTTTAAATATCGCTTGTTTGTGAATACATTTCTTATGAATCCTGTTAAGTGTTATAATGTGTTATGTTATATATTCATTGGAAATTCGCTGAGTATGCAGGTTTGCTGCGACAGGGGTATTTTCTTTTGTTGTTGTTTTTTTTTGTTGTAAGCTCTTTCGTTACTGCAACAAGGCAATATTTTCAATTTGTTTTAACTTTGGGAAGGTAGCCTCAACATGGCTTTCAAGCTCTTAGGTACCTTAGCCATGTTTTACTTATGTCTGTTATTATTCAAAATGTGTTTTTTTATTGTGGTTTCTTGTATATATGTTAGTTGTTGAGTGAACTATCAGTGTGGTCTGTCAGTGTGTGTGTTCGTAATGCAATAACGTGAAAACAGTTGCACGGATATTTTTCAAATTGTACACCAATGTTTTTCAGTACACTTTATGCTACCAGTTCAAAATGGATCATATTATTTTAACCGCTTTTTAATAATAAATATTTAAAAGTTGTAAAATTTTCATAAGGGGGGTTAAGCATTGGAGAACGATTTCCACTGGTAAAGTGTGAGGTACTAATAAAATATTGTTTCGTTAATTTAAGGGACTAATTACAAATTATCCTATTTTACATATGTGTTACATGATTAAGTAAATAAAGTACTGTACTTTTAACAAAAGTTCATTCAATTTATCAAAGATTTTTTAAATTTTTTACAATTAAAAAGTAAAATACCGGTTTTATAAATGAAGATAACGTTCTCTTATAATATGAAAAAGTTATTAGTTTTTCCGCTAGATTGCAGCATCGAATTATTTTATCCTTTTAACAGTTGTGTTCTTTTGTCAGTTGGCGGCGGATATTGAAATACCCCCGTTGAAGCAAACCTGCGTCCTCAGGATATTTACAATTGAACAATTTTCCTCACTGCCCAGGCAAATTACTACGTTAGTTTTTTTTTTGTTTTTTTGCACCTTTGATATAATGTGAGTTTTGAACTCACTATGTTTAAAAAATATATATTTTCCTATAGAGTCCACTGGATCAGAACTATTTGTTTGATATTTTGTGATGACCTTTTCATTGAGACGTACGTTAGCAGCAGTAACTTTCGTCTACCATTTCTGAGTTCGCTCATCCAATTATGGTAGTATTTGAACGTACTCCTAGTTTTATGTAAACACTTTTTATTATCTTTCTGTAAAAACAAATATGACAACAAATAGCGTGTCCTGTATCCAACGGTGTTTGTGAGGCCGTGTAAGAAACTAAGTCAACACCCTGATGAAGCGAGATATTTCACCCCGTCTCATTAGTCGGCACTTTTTATCGTCGTATTCGTGTTTGTTTTGTATGTGTTCGTCTTTTGTCAACTGTTTTTATCATAATTATTGGGCAAAAACCCTAATATTAACCTAAGGTAATAAAAAACGCCCAGCAAAAAATCAATACATAAATATATTTTACCAACAAAAATGCCATTCAAATGTAGAATTGAGTTTTTTTTACTCAAGGTGTATTTATAAAGCTTTCAGGATAATATTTTAATCAATATGTCTAATATTTTAAAAGTAAAACTGGGTATTATTAGAAAACCCGGAAGTAACTTCAATGTGCCCTTTACTACTTTACTACCCCTTACTTTACTAGCCCTTTACTATTTCAGTTCTGCACACCCCATAATTAATTTTTACTCAGAGTTCAAGTGTACAGAACATTATTATTTTATTTTTTAAATATTAAATACTTCACTCAAACAATCCATTCAGATGAGGTGCTAAATATATAGATTATTCTAACAACATAAAGCATAGCTTGCTTGATTTAGATAGTTTAAATATTGGTAAACAGAGATAAATTAAGAGTGGAGGGAAATTTCATTAAAGGTACCACTGCAGGGAGAGGAGATCGGTTGCACTGGAGGTTGGTAGGACTGGATCCAGGAAGGAAACAGGACATTGTTGTGCTCATTGTTTATAGATGTAGTGGTCTGGTCAGTTAGTGCTGTGCTGTGTGGGAAGATGCCCAGCAACAGTGCATTTCAACCGGAAGGTACGTTATTTTTTCCTGCAAAACTTTGTTTATTATTGGTCTACTTACATGAGGAGATTTCATTAAAGTGTAACTTACAAGGGAAAAAATAGCAAACAAATTTAAAAGAAAAGTAGAGAAATTTAGAACTATGTATCATTGTGATTGTTGATAAAAAAGATACAGACTTAAAAAAATGTATACCCAATATAAAGGTTGTTCATATTACTTTGCCCACTTATTGATAAGAATTTTTAAAATAATTTGAATTATTAAATATTACATACATGACGTACTGTGTAGTTAATATAAGTAAACAACTTGGGTCCTAATGCTGTATTGTAATCCAATACTTTTTTACAAACTGTTATTACATATTTCAAGTGCTTTTGTAAGCTTTGTTTCTTTAATATTTGTATAAATCAAAGAACAATTTAATTGAAGAACTTTATATCATAATTTCTCGAAGATTAACTCGTTCCATAAGAGGTATCCCCAGACTGGTTTAAAGACTGGCTAAAATATTATAAAAAGATTTTTTACCAATAATCGTAAAGTAACAAGTCATAATACATTATTAAAATTATCATATTTACTAAAAACCACACAGACATAGTATAGTTTTATATATTATTCTGGAAGTAAAATTTGTAAGTCAAAATTGTGGGAGTTTGGCAAATCGCAGGATGATGGGAGGGGGCTCAAATTAAAGGTCTTGATCCCAGCGACTCAGGAAAAATAGATATATTTTCAAAAAGTTACTAGCAATCGAGAAATAACGTAAAACATTCCCCATAAGGAAATCATAGGAATTTAAAAATATCTGCTTTATTTACATTAAAACATGTGATAAGTGTTTACTTTGATTAAGTATCGGAGCAAGGTTAAGGGCTATGGCCCCTTCAAGCCACTAGTATATATAGTCTGTTCCTTTTAAAAGGAAATACTTCATAACCATTAGCATTTTAAGCAGTATATTTAAAAATTAATATAGTTTTAAACTTCCAGTTTTGGCAATATTATTCCTGGGACAAGACATGAGTGTGTGAATACAATTTCGAAATAAGCTCTTTTTTAGTATTTGTTTGAGAACAGTTAAATTTAAATCTCCAAATTTTAAATTTGATTAGTATTAATTTAGAATTTAATTAGAAAACAAACATTGTGAGAAAATTTCTACAAAAAATTATTATTTTTATATGGTTGTTACAGCAACATTTTAACATAACACGACACTCTGACTTGAGTAAATATTAAATATGTATAATTACATTTTTACTTAAGTACCATGCAATTAAAAATAGTTTCTTGGCAATTTAACTTTCTTAAATGAAACTGTGCAAGGTTTGAAGCGACAGTTCCAACTCTTTGACCTCCTTATAGTGCTAACGCCGGCACCAAGTTACTTCAAGCGTCCCTTACCCAGTAATTTCTTTTGCAGAGGTTTCATCCTTATTTATTTCTAATGCAATTCCAGCTAGAAAAATGGACCACTATGATTTTTATAATCTGTGTTTTTACTTATTGACCTAAGCGTAGTTTAAGTATTTTGAAAAAACCGAGGTACGACTTTTCATTTATTCTCCATAAGAAAAACATTATGACAGAGTATGCAGGTTTGCTGCATCAAGGACCACAAAATATTGTAAACGCAGTCAAAGTAGAAAATTCAAGAAAACTTATCATTCAATCATGGCAAATGTGTGTAATAGTTTCTTGAATAACATAAACTCAAACCAACAATGAATTTTAAACAAAGAATAACCATTTCAATCGACAGAATTGAAAGTCAACGTACAACCGTTTATTGCACTTTTTGGATGAAAGACTCAATAAATTGTTGTTACTTAGCTCGTCTCCAAAGGAACAAATACTTTGATATATCGTTTTGCAGAACTGAAATGTTTGATTACGAAGTGTAGCATGACACTTGTTAGAATATGTCTGAAGAATAAATTAAGTTTTAAGATCGTGTAACTTTTGAATGAAAATATTGAAATAATTGAACCAAAAATAATTAATCTTATATTATTATTTCTCTAGCCCGATTTTCCGTCAGTTTGCGAGATCTTCCTTATTGCTTTATCAAATTCCATGATTTACCCCTCATTTTAAAGACAATCGTGCCGGCTATTGACGAAAAATAGACCTACAGTCTAAAAATGTACCGCTTCTCAGAAATTTGAATACTATGAAAGATAATAAAGGGAATAGTTTGTTTTGACAGGAGCGAAAATGTAAACAAAAAAACATCTGAGCAGCTGACAAGATTTGGTTCGCAGTGCGGAATTCCGCACAGGTCGACTAGTCATACTTAATCAAGCAGTTTTGATCAAACGAATACTTAAATGTAATATTTCAGTAGCAGTTTTTACTGTTGGGATGAATCCGTGGAGAATGCAAGAATTCACAGGTACAGTTTGTGTGCCACTTCCCCAGAGAAAGCTGAAAGTGCTCTAGATTCTGTTCACCTTGAATAGCTAAACTGGCTGTTATGCCTAATTATGCGGTTCACACTGATCTGGTTTTTGGCAGTTACAGTATAAATTGTAAGTTTAACCTACTGAAATGTCTCTGTGTATAATGATTGTATATATCTCACAATCAGACTTAACTAGGTATTTAAATATGTATATGTTTTTAAAATTTACTGAAAATTCCTAAATAGTGAATTAATAAGAAACGAGATAACCTGTTATTCTTAGCTTTGTAACATTTAATTTATTTTTATTCATAACCATTATTCATTCTTTTCTTTCCTGGACTGGCTTTCGGCCACGATAACTTTTAATAAGTGTACAGGCTAAACTAAATCTTTGGGTCTCATATTGATATAGAAAGTATTGCAATTTTAACAGGTTTTATTTAAATTCTGCATGTGCTTCTGTGCTTCTGTAACTGTCTTGGACGGTTTGAATAACTCATTCAACTAGACCACTCATCTCAACCTAGCGTTAGCATCTTAGGCTTCGGTTCAAGGGGTCACGGGTTCAACTCCCGGGATGTCTACACAAGTTGAGAGGTTTTGACCTCGTACCCTTATTAGCTCTTAACAAAATGCCTCTGGTATTGGAATAAAAAAAATAAATAAAAAAAAATATCCCATTTTAATCTTGTGGGCTGATCAAACTTTGGGGGCCTTCAGAATAAAATGAAGAAAATTGTACATCATCCACCTGGTGAGAAAAACTGCAAATCAGAGGGTTTTTATACTTAAATTGTTGAGATTGGTTTATAAATAACGGAGATCTTCACTGAATTAAAATATTAAAATGATATAAAATTCTACAGCAAACTCTACAAATTAGACATAACATATACACTTTTCTCATTGTCATTACAAAAATACATTTTTAGCACTGTTAAAATATATAAACAATATGGATGTTATCATATTAATATTATAAATGTGGAAGGATGGATGTTTGTGCGTAACTCTGAAGTTCCAATATATAAAAACTACTGGACCGATTGAGCTGAAATTTTACAGAGAGGTACTCGATAGTCCTGAGTAACATATAGGCATATTAAAGTTGAGAAAATCCTATAGGGCTATGCCCCACGGGGGTTCAAAGTTCCCATGTATTCCTTATGGGCATTCATTTTTGTTTGAGCTGATGAAAATCCAAACAGCTGATCTTGACAGCTGCCTGTAGTTCCACAGGCTAACCACAAAATGCAGCACACAAAACTATCATAATTTTTATAAATAATTCGTGGGGCGAAGTTTGCGGGTAACAGCTAGTCTATAATTAAAAAACCTTATTGTTTAGAGTGCTCTTTAGACTAAAATTGTAAAACCTAGTATTTTTAAATAACCTTATCTCATATTAAGTTCAATTTACAATAGTAAGTAAATGTTTTATTTTCCGTTGAATGATTTTAAATAAAAAGAAAACAAACTATCATTTGACTATCAGCCATTTTATACGATCAAATAATTTAGTGATTGGAAGCTGTTTTTAGCGAATTTCCCCTATAGGAAGAAGCTATTACCGTAGTCGGCATGGTAAGACCTAGGCCCGGGACCATGATAACTTTTCGTTTTGAGGTCCCCAGACCCCAAAAACACCATTCGTTCGAAACTGTATATATATATATATATATATATATATGTGTGTCCGTGGGTACGATAACTCTCGTAAAAAAGGTCCGATTTTGATGAAATTTGGTACAAACGTGTAAAGCTGCATTTATGACTTTAAGTTCGAAAACCAGACAGATCGACTTATCCGAAGGGGTATTTTGGGGGGGTTTTGTACCCAAAAATGGGTTTTTTGAGTTTTTTACACATAATTTTTGAAAAAGTGAAATTTTATTTTTTTTCATTGGACTCAGCTTAAAAAGACACACAATTTGGTGTTTTAATCTTTGCTCTATGTCAATTGGTTACTGAGATACTGAAAGTGCTAAACACAGTACGTTGTCCAATGTTATTCTTATGGAGGATAAGAAAAATTGTATATCCCCCTTATTTATCAACTTATCCTGACAAAACTTGGTATATTGCTTTATTTCATTGTGGTCTATTGATATTTGCACAAAAACCCATTTTTTGGCTGATAGTTCTCGTAGCAGCAAACCTGCATACTCAGCCCCATGTTATTCTTATGGAGAATAAGTAACGTGTTATCTCCTTTAATTATGAACATAAATTAATAGAACTTGGTATGTGGCTTTATCTAGTTGAGTTATATTGATATTTGTATAAAACCCATTTTTAGTGTTACTTATTTCA
Organism: Allygus modestus; assembly: GCA_963675035.1. Taxonomy (NCBI): domain Eukaryota; kingdom Metazoa; phylum Arthropoda; class Insecta; order Hemiptera; family Cicadellidae; genus Allygus; species Allygus modestus. The sequence continues at coordinate 7,603,374 of OY776112.1, forward strand.
GCAAACCTGCATACTCAGCCGCCATGTTATTCTTATAGAGAATAATTAAAATGTCATAAATCGTTTATTTTTTAATGTATATTGATGAAACTTGGTATGTGGCTTTATGTGGTATTAAGATAATAGTATATGCATTGGAAATTCGCTGAGTATGCAGGTTTGCTGCTACGGGGGTATTATATGATTACAACAAACGTCCTGAGTATATTTTAACTTTACGTTCATGTCAATTTCAAATTTAAAACCAAGATGCTAACAACACTACCGAATCAAAATAGTCTCTCGTGTGATTTATTTGCTTAACAAATTATATTAATATAAGATCAGTTAATACATAGCAATGTAAACACGTAATCTTTCCACATTATACTTTAGACATGTTCCAGTAATCAGTGTTATTTTAATTTTAATAATCGATTCCTTAAACCATATATACAGGGTTTCCGAAAAAGAATGACGGGATTTCGAGCGGCCGTTGCTTGGGGACTATTCAAGATAACTAAACGATTTAAACGTCAAATAGAAGAGAAAAGAACTAAGTTTTTTTTCATACCTTAATATGTTTCGATGTGAGCTCCATTTGTTGCTCTGCATATATCTAAGCGATATTCGATTTCTCGTCAAGTGTTGTGAAGCATCTCTGGTGTCACAGTTGCGATCGCTTCCGAAATTCACCCACGCAGATGTGGCAAATCACGAATTTTCTCAGCATAAACAATTTTCTTTACGTAACCCCACAAAAAAGTCCAAAGGGGTCAAATCAGGACTCCTGGGAGGCCAGGGAATTGGCGCACCCCTGCCTCTCCAACCATTTGGAAATTTGTTGTTAAGTGTTGTTGTCGCGCACTTCCCAAAGGTAATGACGGGGGGGGGGGGTGCCGTCCTGCATCAAAATGACTCGTTCACCGGCTTGTTCTTCAATTTCTTCAATTTGGGAAAACAAAAATTGTTCTAGCATATCTAAATAAATTATGCCATTTATTGTTTTTTTCGGCGAAAAAGAAAGTCCCTATCACCCTACGTGCGCGACACACTTAACAAGTTTCCAAATAGTGGATAGGCAGGGGTGCGCCTATTCCCTGGCCTCCCAGGAGTCCTGATTTGACCCCTTTGGACTTTTTTTGTGGGGTTACGTAAAGAACATTGTTTATGCTGAGAAAATTCGTGATTTGCCACATCTGTGTGGGCGAATTTCGGAAGCGATCGCAACTGTGACACCAGAGATGCTTCACAACACTTGACGAGAAATCGAATATCGCTTAGATATATGCAGAGCAACAAATGGAGCTCACATCGAAACATATTAAGGTATGAAAAAAAACTTAGTTCCTTTCTCTTCTATTTGACGTTTAAATCTTTTAGTTATCTTGAATAGTCCCCAAGCAACGGCCGTTCAAAATCCCGTCATTCTTTTTCGGAGACCCTGTATTTGTTTAATACCTTAAAATAACTTTTCTTATGAATCAGATTGTAAAAAGAATAATATAATCATTAATGAAACAACCTCAGCATCAGGAAAGTTTCAACTTTACCTGAGAAAGTCAAAGTTTATCAAGTACGAAATGAAAAACTTTTCCTCGTTGATACAATTCCAACTTTCCCACACATTAGCTGATACATCTCCTCTAAAAACAAAGTTCTGGGAAGGTTTTTGTTGATGTCTCAAGTCTTATTTATTTTGTATCGTGTTTTCTGTATCGACACCCTGACTGTAGTGATCCAAAGTATTATCAAATGAAGTTAAAATACCCCTGTCGCAGCAAACCTGCATACTCAGCGAATTTACAATGAATATATATATATGTCTTAATTAGACACTAAGCCACTTATCTCATTCATAAGGAATATATTCACGAATAAGCGATATTTTAAGCATTCTCCATAAGAGTAACATTGGGGATGAGTAAAACTTACGCAGGTTTGCTGCAACAAAAAACACAAAATAATAGGTTTTTATGCAAATATCAATAGAACTCATTTAGGTGAAGTCACATACCTAGTTTCATCCATATACATTCATAAATAATCGATATATAACATTTTAATAATTCTCCATAAGAATAGCATGGGGACCGAGTATGGGTTTGCTGCTTTGGGAACCATAGGAGAAAACATGTTTTGTTGTGCAAACAACAATAAAACACAACCAGATGAAGCCATATACCAAGTTTCGTCAGTTTATGTTAATAAATAAGCGAGATATACAATTTTGCTATTTCTCCATAAAAATAACATTAGACAACGTACTGTGTTTAGCACTTTCAATATCTCGGTAGCCAATTGACGTAGAGCAATGAAAAAAACACCAAATTGTTTTTTTTACATAAATTCAATGGTGTACATTAAAATTTGATTTTAAAAAAATACATGTGAAAAACCAAAAAAACCCATTTGTGGGGTACAAAACCCCCCAAAATACCCCTTTGGATGTTTCGATCCGTCTAGATTTCGAACTCGTTCAAATAAATGCTACTTTACTCGTCTGTACCAAATTTCATCAAGATCGGATCTTTTTTACGAGAGTTATCATGCTTACAGACACATAAATATATAAATATATGTATATATATATATATATATATATATATATATATATATATATATATATATATATATATATATATACAATTTGAACGAATGGTGTTTTTGGATCTGGGGTCTCAAAATGAAAAGTTTCATGGCCTCGGGCTTCCATGCCACCTACGATAATAGCTTCTTTCCTTTAGGGGAAATTCGCTAATATAAAAATATTTTGTTTATAGTTCAGTTTTTTTAACCACACTTTCTGTGTGGTTTGTTAGCAAAGGAACTTCAGTTCTAGGCTGAATGAAAGGGAATACTTCAATCATCAAGCCTTGCTTTCTCTTGGAGATTGTGCACAGCAGGACGTTCATGAATCTCATCACAGCTTATTAACTGTAGCCTTTTATGCAACGTAATCCAGCATCAGAGCGTGATAGTTTCAGTGGCAACAGCATTTAATATCGCTTCAACTTATTGCGACTGCACTCCAATAACACCTTTGCTGTTTATGAAATATTTTGAAGTCTTTGGAAATTTATGTAATTATGTTCACAGAATCTTTGCCTTCTCTATCACTGGCATTTTAATTTTCATTATTTTTTTCCTACACTTAAACAAATTTCTATATATCATGTAATTTGATGAAAGTCTAAATCTAATTATAGCCCAAAAAATCATGTTAAACCACTTAAGATTGTTTAAATAATGTTAGGTAAAAAATAATCGATGATTGAAACAGTCGTTTGAAAGTCATAAAAATGTAAATATGGTTAGGAGAGGGCTCAAAAATGGACACAAAGCCCAAGATGTGTACTTTTTTGGCATTTAAAAACATCAACGTGATTTCGCAGTGACTTCTTAATAAAAGTGAGGATTTAAAGAAAGTACGTCTGAAAATGTAGGAACAAAAATAATTATATAATTTTTCTCCAACAATCAACGTGTTTTCCCCTAATTGTGCTTCTTAGATTATAAGTTTATTCACGAAATACTGTAGGCAATAAGGTAGCGAGTCTACGTATAAATGAATTGTTTTCACTAATGGTTTTTCTTTAGACTTTTTGGCGAATTTCCTCTATAGGGAAGAAGCTATTACCGTAGTCGGCATGGTAAGACCTAGGCCCGGGACCATGATAACTTTTCGTTTTGAGGTCCCCAGATGTCAAAAACACTATTCGTTCAAAACTATATGAGCACGATAACTCTTGTAAAATAGTCCGATTTTGACGATATATATACTTCCACTTCAATAGGTGGGCAGGTTTTTTGTGACAATCACTCCTCCTAAACTACTGAACCGATTTTCATGTTCTTGGTGTCATTGGAAAGAGTCTAACGTGAAATTGTGCAGGAAAATTTTTTTTAGAGAAATAATTTGTGAGTAAGGCCCTGGGGCCCCTTAAAGTTGAGTTTTTTCCTATAAGGTTAACATTGGGAAATAACTATAAGTTTTAAGCAATCAGCTGGATAGAGTAAACACAGTTAATCAGCAGGCCATGTTGGCTTTGGAACGGTAACACAATATTTATATAGGAATGTCAGTATAATATTACGTTGTGATCGCGAGCGAAGCCGCGACAGGCTACTAGTTTGGTATAAACTTGTAAAGCAGCATTTATGACTTTAAGTTCGAAAACCAGACAGATCGCCCTATCCAAAGAGGGATTTTGAAGGGGTTAGCACCCCAAATATGGGTTTTTTGAGTTTTTTACATATAATTTACGAACAAGCCAAATTTCAGTTTATTCCATTGGAATCAGCTTAAAAAGACGCACAATTTGGTGTGTTTACCATTGCTCTTCGTCAAATGGTTACAGAGATATTGAAAGTGCTAAACACAGTACGTTGTCCAATGTAATTCATATGGAGAATAAGAAAAATTTTATATCTCGTTTATCTACCAACTTATCCTGATGAAACTTGGCATATTGCTTCATATCGTTGTGGTCTATTGATATTTGCACTAAAATCATTTTTTTGCCGATATTTCCCGTAGCAGCAAACCTGCGTAATCAGCTCCCATATTATTCTTATGGAGAATAAGCAAAGTGTTATCTCCCGTAATTATGAACATAAATTAATAAAATTTGGTATATGGCTTTACCTTCTTGAGCATATTAATATTTGTTTAAAATATTTGTATTAATATTTTTATAAAACCCCATTTTTTGTGTTCCTTGCTTCAGCAACCCTGCATACTTAGCACCATGTTATTCTTATGGAGAATAATAAAAATGTCATAAATCGTTTACTTATGAATGTATATTGATGAAACTTGGTTTATGGCTTTATGTGGTATTAAGATACATATATATGCATTGGAAATTCGCTGAGTATTCAGGTTTGCTGCAGGGGTATTTTTTAAATATTGCAGGTTTGGATACTCCAAGAGTTTTGAGAAAGTTCGGTGTGCCAAAAAGTTGCTTATCTAGTAAATAGTTATACTGGGTACTGTGAGCTGATGTCATTTATGACTCAAACCACCGGGAATAGCCGAGTTATCATGCAGGGAACGTGTTAGTTTGTATCAGTATTCCGCCAGTGGTTCATTACGATACGGCCTTGACTGTGGTTCAATCAGGCTCTAGTGTTTAATCTACATCTCAAAAGACCCATCTCTCTTGCTTGAGGAAAAGTTGGTTGAAAAATTAAAACCTGCTGTTAATATTTGAATAGCCTACATCAGAATTTTTGTTGTTTATTTAATGTGAAATGTACTAAAATTGTAACGCTTAATCAAATTATTTACTAAAGATCAGTTTTGAATACCGTACCTGGAAAGATAACCTTCCCATCGTTCTTATAAACCAAATAAAATCCTTAATTTGTGTATTACAATATTCCACTTGTATAATAATACTTTTAAAAAATATTTATGTATACAATCTTTTTCACCAGATTTATTCGTTGAGGATTGAACATATATCCTTAAGGGAGTTATAACATTGTTTTTTAAAACAAAAATTATTATTTTAACTAATAATCTATTTATTACATAATTTGTGTATAACTATAAAAAAGATTGTTAAGTTTTCCAAATCATAATGTAAAAAATTAGATGAGCTATAATCAAACAAAAAATCAGCACTAGAAAATATGGTTGGGTGGAGTAAATTTCAAAAATATTTTCCCGTTCACTCGAGTCCCCAGAGAAATCTAAGTTTACGACTGCCTCAAGCTGATCTGCAAAACTAGTTAAATTTTAGTTTCTTGCTTTTGTAGAAAAATAACTCAAATACCTCTAATGTTTTCAAATACTCACATACAAATTATGTAACAATCATAAATTTAAGCGGGTAATAAACTCTGTTTGTTTACTAGTATTTGCTTTGATTGTCTAACAATTTTTAATTAAAATTTGTAAGAGTTTGGTTTCTGAATATTTAAAATAGTGTGCGTACTATTTTTAACGCTGCTGAGTGCTGGTGTCTTGGAATCGGGTCTTTGCTCAACGATGAAACATAGGAGATCTTTATGTTTAAATGTATAAAAAACAGCAAAAGTAACTAAGATAGGGACGTTTCTTTGTTAGTGATGTTTAATTTAAATTGCTTTTGTAGCCAATTTTTTTCTTGCCTACACCAGTGGCATTTTTGACTCAAAGTCCTATGGGCACCTCAGGAATTGAACCCTTGACCCTTGCACCGAAATCCAAGAAGCTAGGGGCCATGACCCTATGAAGCTAGGGGCCATGACCAATGCTAGGGAGGTGCCCCTAACTAATAACTCCGGCTTGGTTCATTTTGAGTTGTATAATCTCTCATTCATTCAACCAAGACAAAAAAATCATAATTTACATACATTTTAAAAATGGTCACAATGGTAATTTGAATATGATTTATACACAGAATTAATTTGTATTTTGGAAAATTTACAATATAAAAATGTGAAATATTATAAATTTAACACATTATTTTATTTAACACATTATTTATTATTTTAATTTAATTTTTAGGTAGAAAAATATACCTAAGTAACATTCTTAAACCTTCCTAAACTTCCCTAATAAAAATTTCATAAATTGTACTGTTTTTATATGAAAGAAGCAAGAAATAAATGTTATTTTTTTATGAAAATGGTAAAATAGGCAAATCTTCATCATCTACTTTTCGATCCTTCAGAGATAAAACAAATTTTGATTACCTTACTTACATGAAAAAATCTCTCTTTGCCCAAAAAATCCTTGACCTAAATAATCCTTAACAGTTTGTGGATGATTGTAATTTTTGACTGAAAATATTTTTAAATGGGTTAACTTAAAATGTTTTAAAATTCATTTGTAATCCTATCCTATACTCTAATATGATCTCAAAAACGGCTCCAACGATTTCCTTCAAATGTTTGAAATAACTAATTTCTGGGATAAAAATAAGTTCTAGACAGGCCTCATCTCCAGGAAAAATCAAAAAATGTAAAAAAACTAAAATGAAAAGTTAAAAAAAATAACATTGTGCTTATGGAGTTTCAAATCAAAACAAAAAAATTGTAACAGCTATTCATAATCAACCAGGGAACTGTCAAAGTAATACTCATGTTGTTTATAATTATTAACATGTGGTTTCCTGAGAGCAGAGATTAAAAGATTTGAGTGAAGATTACATATATAGAGTAGTGAAATAAATAAAAGCTATAAATAACAACGGGAGGAGGGACCTTAAAAATTTAGAAAAGAGGCAAATGAGTTATACAAATCTGATTATCAGTAGGGGGAAGTGGTGAAATATTACTCCGAGTCATCTAAACAAACTGACTGACCTTCCCCCGAGCAAAGCTCGGCCCCCAGGTAATTATAATTATACAGCACTAGCAACACAAATGGCTTCACAACTTAGACAACTCCCAAAGTTTGCTGCAACTAAGAAACCACCGTAATTATATACATTTACAAGTTTCCTCCTAGAGAATCGTTTTGTTTAGTTAATTTTAAAATCCGAATGGAATAAAGTTACAGTCATCCATAGTGTGGGAGAATGTTTGCATAGTACACCAAAACAGATAAGGGACAAAGGTCAGCAAGTGGTATGTGACTTAGGTGTTTGTAGTAGAAGCTCACAACATAACCTATACAAGTCAACATTTGGGCATGGACGTGAGTAAGACTTACAACACTTTTGGTGAGTTTCCTTCGAAAATAAATCTAGAAAAATTAGGTTAGGGGTAGAGATTTAGTTTTGTAATTATCCTTTGTAGTACGCTTTCACCTTTTAAAGTCAAGGAACAGTAAAGTTACTTGAATATCTTGTTTAGAATGTAGTAAGATATTTTATGTTGGTTCCCTTAAGTTGTCTTTGGTTTGGAGTTTGTGGTAAACATATGTCCCATAACTGCCGTAGGTTATTGGGCTGTTAATGAATTGACTAGAAGGAGCAGTGTCAGTCTTAGTGGTTATCGGTTTAAGCCTTAAGGAAAATCTGGGTTAAAATTGATATTATTTCAAAATATCCCTGTTGCAGCAAACCTGCACACTCAAAGAATTTCCAATGAATATATAACATAACACATTTAAACACTTAACAGGATTTATACGAAATATATTCACAAAGAAGCGATATTTAAAATATTAATTATTCTCCATAAGAATAACATTGGGGATACACAGGTTTGCTGCAACAATGAACTCAATGGGTTTTTATGCAAATATCAATAGAACTCATCTTGGTGAAGTCACATGATACCAAGTTCCATCCATATACATTCATAAATAAACAATATATAACATTTTAATTATTTTCTATAAGAATAACATGGGGACCAAGTACCTAGGTTTACTGCAATGGGAACCATAGGCGAAAAATTGTTTTCTTGTACAAACTACAATAAACCACAATGAGATGCCTTGTATCAAAAGTGTTTTTGGCATCTGGGGACCTCAAAATGAAAAGTTATCATGGTCTCGGGCTTAATTCTTACCATGAGACCTACGGTAAAATCATGCTCTTGTTTTTTTGATTTTTTTTGCGATGTTTTCGTGTAATAATAACATTATTGAGACTTAATCTGTAGCTTTTTTCTAGTAAAAACTTCCATTTCCAAACCATGTGAATTATAATATTCCAAGTTGTCGACAGAAAAATGTGAATTTATTTACATTATGCTTCCTTGTCATTTTAAATTTGTTGTTTGATCAGATTACTGACTTAATGACCTCATTTGAAATTTAATCTGCTAATCAATGGTCATTTAGACTAATCATGATTTTTTTTGTTTTAATTATCAATTTAAATTTGGCTGTTACCCTTTACAATACCTCCCTCCTATTGTAGTCCTTGTTTCCTAGTTTCACTGTTACCTTGTTAGTGAATTTCCTTTGGAAAGTGAACTATTAGCATGACCCGCACGGTGAAACTTAAGCCCGGGACCACCATAGAAGTTCCTAACGTGACCCCCTGAACACGTTTTGGGGGGTCGTTCATAATTTTATATATATATATATATGTATATATATATAAAACCATATATATATATATATATATATATATATATATATATATATATGTGTTTGCACTCTAGCGGTCGTATTTTTTGTCCGATTTACTTCAAATTTGGTAGGGACGTTCCTTTCTGTAATCAGTTGGACAAGTTCGTTGGGCGAACAATCAGAAAACTCTAAACCCCTTTTTTGGGGATTAATCTTTCAAATTTTGAGTTTTTGGGCCCAAAAAGGGTCAGAAAAGCCCTGTATATAAAATTAATTCATGGAAAAAGATGGGAATTAGTGAGGCAAAAGTTTTAAGCCCTCTCTCGTCATTCTAGCATAAATATTTACCGAGATATTAAAGAAAATGTGTTTCGACTAAACACAGTACGTTGTCTTATGGGGGTTTTACACTAGAAAAGCCTGTTATTCCTTTGTTAGAGTATTTTTATCATCCCCAGCAACCTCACGCGTACTTTCAAGCCTGTCTGGACCTTCTCCTAACATTATAATGCGCAAAATTTTATTCCCATCTTTGCAGGTAAATTAAACCAGGAGCATCAGAACAGCCAAAAAATCACTGTTTTCAGATTTTAATAAAAATTGGAATAAATGTATATTTTTACACTGATTTTGAGTTTTAAAAGTTTTTAAGTGGAAATTCACTTTCCTCACGTCAGCGCGCTGCGTGCGAACTCGTTTCACTTTGTTACCTAGTTTATTCTATGTATCTAGTTTCGCTGAAGCGTTGTGCAGCAGCAGATTTGTTTCAGCGTGTCGGTCAGAAACCCTGTGTTTCGGTTGACGTAGCAATTCTGATTCATTACGTCGTCATGAGACAGTCAGAATGGTCTAATGTGTCGGTTACTGTAGCCAGTGCGTGGTGCAATACTAAATCGTACGAATGGGGTAACTGTAAGAATGCTTTTATATTTTGGTAAGTGTTATTACCATTATGTTTAGTTTAAAGTGTTACTTAATTGGATTGAAAGCTATTTCTTTTGTTTCTTCAAAGGGGCAATTATCATACTAATATTATAAATGTGAAAGTATGGATGTTTGTGCATAAGTTTTTGCGTAACTCTGAAGTTCAATCACATGAAAACTACTGGACCGATTAAGCTGAAATTTTGCAGAGAGGTACTTGATAGTACCGAGTATCATATAGGCATATTAAAGTTGTGAAAATCCTATAGGGCTATGCCCCACGGGGGTTCAAAGTTCCCGTGTATTCCTTATGGACATTCTTTTTTTTTGAGCTGATGAAAATACAAACAGCTGATCTTGATTCGTAGTAGTTCTACAGGCTAACCACAGAATGCAGCACACAAAACTATCATAGTTTTTATAAATAATTAGCGGGGCGAAGCCTGCTGGTAACAGCTAGTCTTGTTATATTTCCAAAAGAACTTTATCATTGGAATTCATTTGTATTTGTTTACTCATAATAAGCAATCACCATTTTGTTCAATTCTTAGTTTTACACTTAGTTTTATCACACGATTATTATCTTATTTTTGGGCCAGGGCCGATTTCTATAGTTGAGGCACCTACACATTGCCCAATTGCAATTACACATTGCTCAATGGTAGCTATGCACAAAGCAAGGCGTAATTTGGGGGGGTAAGAAAGACCAATCGAAAAACTCAAATTACGCTTTTGGCAAGAATGTTTTCAATTTTCAATAAATTCTTCGAATTCCATGAATAGAACAACAAATAAGTTTAATATTCTCAGCGTTCTGTGTACAGTAATGTAAAACAAACTGGGAAAATCTTTTATTACAGACAAGTGAAGTATAACTTGTGAAAGTTAAATTGGAAATGGGAGGATCTCTATGATTGTTAAAACGGTAGCAATCATAATGAACAATTTAATATCCTTTATGATTCAATGTTTGTAATAAGACATACAGCAGATTTTTAATTTGATGAAATATATTTCTAAATCAGTGTTTTAAATGTGAATAGATTCCCGAGTCAAAATTCAATTTCACAAGAATATTTAACATATTCATTGGAAGATCATTTTAGATCTGAATATTTGTAACTTGTTGATTAATTTATGATACACAAACAACCTCCAATTATATCTAACAAACATAAATTTGTATTGATTGACTATTAATGGCAGCGTTAGTTTTAATTATTGAGTTGCCATATTATAGTTTTCATTTGAATAGGTTAACCATTGGGCAGTTGTTAAACTAACATATTCCATAGATATTACATCGGTTTTATCTCACATTTGTCCGTTTATTTTGAACACTCCTTTACTAATGGCATTGATTTTAAAATCTGCGTTGTAAAATTAATAATCGTACACCACTTAAGCTGCTTACAACATTGTGATTTTTTACCTTGACTTTTTAATCCTACACTCTTATATGAGCAATGTTTGCTTGACTGGTTGGTTGGTTGCACAATTATCTCGAAAACGGCTCCGAGGATTTCCTTCAAATTTTGGAAATAACTAAGTTCTGGTATAAAAATATGTTCTAGATAGGTCTCATCCCCAGTAAAAATCAAATAATGTTAAAAAACGAAATTGAAAATTAAAAAAATTAACATTGGGCTTATGGAGTTTCAAATAAAAACAAAAGAATTGTAACAGCTGAACATAATCAACTAGGGAACTGTCAAAGTAATACTCATGTTGTTTATGATTATTAACGTGTGGTTTCCTGAGAGCAGATATTTGAGTGAAGATTACATATATAGAGTAGTAAAATAAATCAAAAGGACATTGAGCTATAAATAACAACTGGAGGGACCTTAAAAATGTAGAAAAGAGGCAAATGAGTTATACAAATCTGATTATCAGTAGGGGGAAGTGGTGAAATATTACTCCAAGTCATCTAAACAAACTGACTGGCCTTTCCCCCCCCCCCCAGGTACTATATTACAATTGAAATAACCATATTCATACACTATAGTATAAGAGACAGTGAAAAACACAAACTTAATTATAATTACTCAATAAAATAAAATAATCTTAATTTCAGGTTGTCAACATTGTATTGTCAGTCTTTCTCCTATAATCGGGTTGCACGAGACACCTTACTCGTAATCATATACTTTTATATGATCAAGGTGTTATGTATATACCGGTATTGAAAATTGACCTCGGAACTTAGCAGAAGCGTTTTTTGCTTAAACCTTGAAAATACAGCGTTTCGGACCTCAGAAATTAATTGGAAGAGTCCCTAACCCTAGGAAACTCAAATGTTACTTATTTAAAAAATAAAATTACATCATTGGGATAGTGGAGTTTAAAATGATAGCAAAATAATCAGAACAGCTGATCAAAAATTACCAGTAAGAGTTTGAAGTAATAATCTCGTGGTAAATCAATATGTGATTTTCTCCGAGCAAAGTTCGCCCCCCTGATGTGTTTTGGTATCTGGAATGGTACTGATTTAGTGAGATAGAAGAGTATGAATTTAAAATTCATTTACTGGTTGGCAATCTACTCTTAACTATTGAAATACTGTTAATGAAACTGTTATTTTGACAACCGATTTGTTTTTGTCGGTCGTAACTAATATGTGGGTTCGCACGTGATAATAATTACTTCAGTAATTACACTATCGGTCCAGGAGAAACCTCAGAGCTTTATATTGGCCGTATTGGTCAGAGCATTTAATTAACTGTGCTGTTTTTGTCACCGTGTTTCTGACTTATGTAGTCGGTGCTTCCGTTAAACAATAGTTGCGAAAAGTGCCAAAACTAGTTCAGTTGTAGATAAAGTTTAACAGTTAGTTAACGAAAGTTATTAGTGAATTTCCTATGGAAAGTGAACTATTAGCATTACCCGCACGGTGAAACTTAAGCCCGGGACAGCCATAGAAGTTCCTAACGTGACCCCCTGAAAACGTTTTGGGGGGTCGTTCAAAATTATATGTGTGTATATATATATATGTCTATGCACTCTAGCGGTCACATTTTTTGTCTGATTTACTTCAAATTTGGTAGGGACGTTCCTTCCTATAATCAGTTGGACAAGTTTGTTGGGCAAAACAATTGGAAAACTCTAAACCCCTTATTTGGGGATTATTCTTTCAAAGTTCAAGTTTTGGGCCCAAAAATTGTCAGAAATGCCCCGGACACACAATTAATGCATGTATTAAGATGGAAATTAGTGAAGCAAAAGTTTTAATTCCTCTCTCGTCATTCTAGCTTAAATATTTACCGAGTTATTAAAGAAAATGTATATCGGCCAAACACAGTACGTTGTCTTATAAGGTTTTTACATTAGAAAAGCATGTTATTCATTTGTTAGTGTATTTGTTTCATCCCCAGCCACCTCGCGCCTACTTTTAAGCCTGACTGGACCTTCTCCCAACTTTATAATGCGCAAAACTGTATTCCTAACATTGCAAGTAAATTAAACCAGGAGCATCAGAACAGCCAAAAAAGCAATTTTTTCAGATTTCAATAAAATTGGCATAAATGTATGTTTTACACTGGGTTTGAGTTTTAAAAGTTTTGTTTGTGGAAATTCACTTCCCTCGTGTCATTGGTTACGTGCAAACTCTTTTATCTTATAGTAATTCACTTCATGAGTGAGCAAGACTATAAAATATGATTAGAAGATGTAGCTTCTCACGAAAAACATGTTTGTTTGTTGCCTCTTGAAAATAATGGAAAATAATGGGCTTTTAAAATAGTAGTTAAATAGAATATGTTGGTTTACTGAGTAATGAAAAACAATTGTTTTGTACATTGTAACAATTTTATCTCAGACATTAAAACTAGTTCATTTCAGGAAAAGAAAGTATCATTCTGAAAAAGGTTTTAAATTAAGTGTAGAAGTGGTGTGGATTTAATCCTTTTTAGCGAATTTCCCCTATAGGGAAGAAGCTATTACCGTAGTCGGCATGGTAAGACCTAGGCCCGGGACCATGATAACTTTTCGTTTTGAGGTCCCCAGACCCCAAAAACACCATTCGTTCGATACTGTATACATATATATATATCTATATCTATATCTATATATATATATATATATATATATATATATATATATATATATATATATATATATATATATGTGTCCGTGAGCACGATAACTCGTAAAAATGATCCGATTTTGATGAAATTTGGTAGAAAAGTGTAAAGCAACATTTATGACTTTAAGTTCGAAAACCAGCCAGATCCCTCTATCCGAAGGGGTATTTTAGGGGGGGTTTTGTACCCCAAAAATGGGTTTTTTGAATTTTTTTCATATAATTTTTGAAATTTTCAAACTTTAGCTTTTACCATTGGATTCAGCTTAAAAAAACACAATTTGGTATTTTGATCATTCCTCTACGTCAATTGGTTCCCGAGATATTGAAAGTGTTAAACACAGTACGTTGTCTAATGTTATTCTTATGGAGGAAAATAAAAATGTTATATCTCGCCTATTTATGAACGTATACTGACGAAACTTGTTATACGGCTTTATCTGGTTGTGTTCTATTGATATTTGTTCAAATTAATAATTTTTTGCCAAAGGCTCCCGTAGCAGCAAACCTGCGTACTCAGGCCCATGTTATTCTTATGGAGAATAAGTAACGTGTTATCTCCCTTAATTATGAAAATAATGAAATTTGATATGTGGCTTTACCTAAATGAGTTATATTGATATTTGTATAAAACCACATTTTTTCTGTTCCTTCCTTCAGCAAACCTGCATACCCAGCCGCCATGTTATTCTTATGGAGAATAATTAAAATGTCATAAATAGATTATTTATGAATGTATTTTGATGAAACTTGGTATGTGGCTTTATGTGGTATTAAGATGCATATAAATGCATTGGAAATTCGCTGAGTACGCAGGTTTGCTGCTACGGGGGTATTTTAATATACTTTTCAGCTGATTTATAAAAATGTATACTTTTATCCCTGTAATATTACCTTATAATGTAATCAAAATATTCTGATCATATTTCAGTTTTCAGTAATACTTTTTTTCAGGAGGTATTGATATAAATGAATCGCACCTAAACAATTTAACATACAATAATTTCAATGAAATTTTAGATAAATTTGCCAGTTAAATGGATTATTGATATAACAAGTTTTATAGATAAAAAGGAATGACTTCACAGTACTATAGTAGAGTTTTGTGTAGTTTGTGTCTGATGTGTCAGCTGGCTGATACAGTCAGAAGAAAAAGTTAAGAAAGGAAGTGACTGGGAAGGGACCGAATTAACACCTTTAAATAGAAACTAATTGATTTTGGGAAGGGCCCAAACCGGGGTCTACTTACCCTTCCATTAGTCACGTGTCTCTGTGCTGCCGGTCATCAGCCGAAGATCCCATAAAATAACACTGTAAGAACAAGACCCTCCTCACTTATTTTCGATCTTGGAATTAAAAAGTCCTGCGAGATATTAATCGAGAAAAAAAGACAAACACAATTATTCATTTTCTGTTCAATTTCAATGTTATTTTTTTACTGGTTGAAGAGAATTGTTTATGATTTTTGAATTACAATTTTTTTTATAATTCTCAGAACATTAAACTATATTTAGTTGTTACAATGTTTTATATTTGAATTTCAACAGTTGGGCTTGACAAAAGAATAAACATTGAGGCAGCCCTGTGCCCTTGAGAATGTCAGTATGTAAAATTGAAAACCACTCTGCGATACTGCGGAATGATGAAATTTTGCTGTCAAAATCGGTTCAGAAATGCAGAAGAAGTACTTTACAAAATTCTTCTCAGCGTATCATAGGACTTGTCATAGGTGTAGGACAAGTTTTTTGTAAACCCGAAAAGTTTTTTACACTTTGAAATGTGGGTCGTTATGTGCACTGTTGTCTTCCTATTTTAATGCTTGTTAGAAAATTGACATAACTTATAGAATCATAAATTTGTTTGCCAAAACGGAGGAGAAACGAGTAGAAGGTCTGGCTTTTACGATGTCTTTAAATGGGATTAACAGCTGTAAGCCGGTTGCATAGAGTCACGTGACCAGAATTGTATGTAGGCGTTAATTATCGTAGACCCCAACCAAACTTTGGGGTTTTTCTTATTTCTGTCAAAGGTAATCTAAATACTTGTCTCCCATTTTAAAGAGGAAAAAGTTGGTAGTTTTACTATGAAGTACCCACTTGTGATTTTAAATTTTGAAAACATTGTTAGAGTGTTCTTTATAATTAGCCTGATGCCATGTAGAGTGAGCAGGACAGATAGTGAAGGATTTGCCGCAGTGACGGAGTTATCTAAGCACACAGATACATCCTGCGCCACACTGAGCTCACGAGCTAAGCCTCCGCAAGTGGGCTTCTTAATCCCGTAAGTCTGTTGCGGAACCACCGTATCCACACTGTGTTTGCTCCAAATCTGGTTCGCGGTAATCCAACTCAAGTTGACTCGTAAAATGAATATTGAAAAGTTAGTAATCTACCAAAGTTACTAATTGATTCAATCGCGTGCCTTGGACTATTCTAGTATTAAAACACAGTACTTAAATAATCAAATCAAATCAAATCAATTTATTAGCACATAACATTTGACATTACATCACAAGGATAGTACAGACCGGTGCTTTGTCCAGAATCTTGCATAATTACAAATACTTTCATAACATAAAATGTATAACAGTTTACATACTATACTCATATACAATCCAATTAATATAACATAACGAAAGTTCAACCAGTGTTAAAAAACAAAAACAAAATGTGTTGGAGCTTAAGGGTCTATACATGTCCCAAACTACTTAACTTGTCCCACAGGATTTAGTACAGGGATACTGCAGATATTTAAAGTATAGTAAAAGAGTGTCTACAAATTATTGCGTCATTAAAAAGGAAATGGGTTCTCGAGAATAGTTATAAACAATAAATTAAAGAGTTTGTTTGCAATGTTTAGAGAGATTATATTTGGCTGTAGTGTTAAGCTGTTAAGCTACATTGCTTTTAGTTTTACTGTTTAATTTTCTTGGTTAAGAGAGGGCGCTCTAGTGCTCTATGTCTACCTGTTTTTCCCAAAAGAGCAATATTGACTTTGAAAGCACGTCACTCCTCAATTGATGATTTAGGGGTCAGTTTTAATGAGAATTTTGCTCACAGTAAAAAACACAAATTTTTTGTCAAAAACAACACTTTGTGTCAGTGTTGTTTTTGACGTAAAATGTGTGTTTTTTACTGTGAGCAAAATTAACAACAGGTACAATGATCATTAAGGAGCTATTTGAGAATTTTTATATCACAAATAGTTCACCCTTAGACAAATTCTTAAATAGTGAATAATTTTTATTTGTGATATCAAAATTGTGCTCACTGAAATCACTAGGTATTTTTTTGCTCTTTAAAATGAGACATGAATCGACAATATCGGATAATCCGTTGAGGAGAGACGGACTTTGAAAGCTATGCTTGTGAGAGAAGCAAATAGAAACGTTAAACGTTTTGAGCGCCATATTATACATTTTTTATACTTGACACATCTAAATCCAGACATAAAATGGCAGTTTACTTTTACAAAACAGTATCATTTCTGATTAGCATATAATTGTTTCATCTTTACAGGATGCAACTGATAACATCCTACAATTATTAGTATATATATAATAATTTACACTTTAATACATACATACAAGGCAGGAAAAATTCATGAAACATGAATGTGGCATCAATTTTGACCGTTCACACCAGTGAAACACAGGCTCAATCAGAGAAAAAATATAAACAACTTTTTGATTAGCATTTTACGTGTTTTTATTACTTACGGGATGTAATAAAAGATGTCTTACAACACTTAAGAATATATTTACACTTATTCTGATTCACATACAGACGGTAAACATATATAAAAGATGGTACAAGGCTATCGATTTCGACCAGTCACAAAGGTCATCATCATTGGTCTCTCCCAGTAGCCTGATGATGACCGGTGTGACTGGTCGAAATCGATAGCCTTGTACCATCTATTATATATGTTTACCGTCTGTATGTGAATCAGTATAAGTGTAAATATTCTTAAGTGTTGTAAGACGTCTTTTATTACACCCCGTAAAAAATATAAGAAGATATTCTTTCCCTAATTAATACAACAGTTTTAACTACATGAAATTTATTCATTGTTCATTGACGTGAATGAAAATTATGTCTCAAAACATTGTTTTCATTAATGTATCATTATGAGTAAAGAATAATTAGTTCAGTATTTAATTTCCTATTAATATTTGAAAATCATTAATTACTCCCCCAGTCAGTAAATTTCAATAATAGTTCAGCGTAATTGCCACAGCTAAGAGCTATATATCCTCTCTCTATTTTGTTATGACATAGCCACAGCCAATTGGATCAAGTTTTCCTTATTAAATTGAAGCAAATGTCTATATCTATAAAGAGAGAAACGATCAATCCTTAGGTCAAACATCTACATCTAGAAAAACACGTTTGGCATGTATAGTAAAACGTAGGAAACATTTAAGAATTGATTTTAAGGTATTCCCGATGAGCTCCGCTTCACAGCTTTAATGTTCCCAAGTTTGGCTCCACTCCACAGCTTTAATGTTCCCAAGCTTTCTGATGGGCAGTCACTTTTATTTCATCGGATAAGATGTTTAGTATTCAAAACCGTTTTGAAGGTTACCTGCAGAATGCAAATTTTCAACTACTTGCATGCTTTTGCATTTGGAATATTCCTTGTTGGATTTAATTGGACTAGTCGACCCGTGCGGAATTCCGCACTGCGAACCAAATCTTGTCAGCTGATGTTCTTTTGTTTATATTTTCGCTCCTGTCAAAACAAACTATTCCCTTTATTTATCTTTGATATCATTCAAATTTCCGAGAAGCGGTACATTTTTAGACCGTGGGTCTATTTTTCGTCAATAGCCGGCTTAAAATGATAAGCTTTAAAATGAGGGGTAAATCATGGAATTTGATAAAGGAGTAAGGAATATCTCGCGGAGTGACAGTAAAACAGGCTAGAGAAATAATATAAAGATATCTAATGGAACCCATCTAATTTATGAACTTATTTTTTATGAATGCTCCGAGTTTCAGCCTTCTAGGTTGTACAATAGCTTCAGAAACTTGGAAAAAACAGAAATTTACCAGTTTTTCTTACTTTTTCTTTCCACAATTATATTTTAAGAAACATAATCCTTGTGGAAATGCCATACTTTTGAACTAATTGCCAACTTTAAGAGAATAAAATGTATAATTATTTTTGTCGAAACCCTTAAAATAATTAATTTTTAGTACAGTGTGAAATTTGTTGTGAGGAAATCAATAATACCCTCATCGCAGCAAACCTGCGTACTCAGCGAATTTCCAATGAATATATATGTCTTAATAACACATGAATCCACCTACCAGGATTCATAAGAAATGTATTCACAAATAAGCGATATTTAAAATATTAATTATTCTCTATAAGACTAACATTGGGGATGAGTGTGCAGGTTTGCTGCAACAAGCAATAAGAAATAATGGGTTTTTATGCAAATATCAATAGAGCTTATCAAGTCGCATACCAAGTTGCATCCATATATAATATACTGTAGAACCTCGATAACACGACTCTCAAGGAGATCTCTAAAATAGTCTTCTTATCGAGGTGCACTTGTAATTGAGGGTCGTGCTATCAAGGTGGTTTTCACAACAAGACGTGTTATCGAGGCCACAGACTTTTTGCTATACCAAGTACATTTTCTATGAAACATTTCTAATAAGTTGTGTTTTAAGTAGAAATTTACTGGATAAATCAGCCATAACACGTACAAGTGAAACAAATTTCTTTATTATTGCGATATAACAATACAATTACAGTAATTAAAACAAGTATTAAGATTGATTGAAATTAGGCTGTAATATTCATTTTACAAAATTTATGTTACTGTAAATTGTCCATTGTAGGCCTACTAATGTGATAAAGTTTCCCTACTCAATATCAGATGATGCGACTGATGTGACCCATGATAGGTAATAAAAGGCCGGAAGGGGACGGGGGTTTTCCTGTTGAGACCTGAGCCCAAAATGTTGTTGTTTACTTCAAAACATCCGTTCTAACCGTAGGAACTATGCATGAGAAAGGTTGAGTCGTGCTATAAAGGTTCCTTAATGCAAAACGGCGCGCTATTGAGGTTAGAGTCGTGAAAGATTACCCAAAGAAGCGTGTTATTGAGGTGGGTGTCGTGCTATAGAGGTTCAGTTATTTGAAAAGACGCGCTATAGAGGTTTATTTATTAGTAATATGAAATGACAAAAAGACGTGCTATCGAGGTATTTATTTGAAAAGGAGTCGTGTTATAGAGGTATTTATAACATTGAGTGTTATGGGAGATTCACGGGGATTAGAAAATCAGACTCATTATCGAGGTTTTCGTCTTATCGAGGGTCGCCGTAGCGAGGTTCTACTGTATAACATTTTAATTATTCTCCATAAGATTAACATGGGGACATAGGTTTGCTGCTACGGGATCCATAGGAGAAAAATTGTTTTTTTGTGCAAACAACAATAAACCACAATCAAATGAAGCCATATACAAAGTTTTGTCAATTTATATTCATAAATAGCTAGATATAAAATATTTAGTTTTCTCCATAAGAATAACATTAGACTATGTACTGTGTTTAGCACTTTCAATATCTCAGTAACCAATTGACGTAGAGCAATGATCAAAATACAAAATTGTTTGTTTTTTAAGCTTAATTTAATAGTAAAAATTAAAATAAAAACGACTTATGAAAACCCCAAAAACTCATTTTTGGGGTACAAAACCCCCTAAAATCCCCCGTCGGATGGTGTGATTCGTCTAGATTTCAAACTCATTCAGATTAATGGGACTTTACACATTTGTACAACATTTCAATAAGATCGGACCTTTTTTATGAAAGTTATCGTGCTTACGGACACATATGTAAAGATTTGAACAAATGGTGTTTTTGGCATCTAGGGACCTCAGAACGAAAAGTTATCATGGTCCCAGGCCTAGGTCTTATCATGCTGACTACGGTAATAGCTTCTTTCCTATAGGGAAAATTTGCTGAAATGAGTGTGAATATGTATTTTTTAAACAATCATTTTTCTGCGCTTCCAAAAACCAATGCTACTTCCTTTCCTACTGAAATGGTGCCATTTATACTTGTTGTTGTTGTATGTTATGTTAATGAAAGGCCGGGATAAATTGCTAGGTGGCCGTATCTGCGTGTAGACAAGCTGCAGTTAATGGTTACCACAATGACTAGTTTCCCGCCATTCAAGGATGATATTATTAAAACTTGTTTAGAGTTTTTCCCACTTATCCTTGTGATAAGGCTGGAACATATAATCATCATATTATACATTGTACTATCATGTGAATGGTCTTAATTAACTGATAAAAAAACTAATAATTTTAAATTATGACAAAATTATTCTATAAAGTACAATTATTTTGTGTTTCGAGTTAAAAAATATTTAAATAAAACATAATATAATTTACTGGTTTGCAATGTTGCTTTGAAGTTATAAATTAGATACATATGTTTTCCTCAGAACTTCACCGCATAGAACTTCAAAGTTCCATTGTTAATACAGAGAAGATTTTATGTGTTCAGATAATGCTTGTAGGTGTTGAATGAGGCAACTCACCTTTCAAATTAAATTCATGACTATATTCAATTTAAAATGCCTGTAATGGATCCCCAAAGAATGAGTTTATTGATTTTACTACCTAAATACCTTCCTAAGTTTCAACTTTTATCTTTAGACAATCATTCTGCGGGGATTAAACAAGAGGCGGGTGCATTAAAATCAATCAGGGGCAGTAGAAGTGTTATCACATTTGTAGGAGTAGAGAGAAATATAGAAATTGTTTTTATCCACTTGTCTAAAACAGGGCAGACATGCCTTGAACAGACACATATCCAAGCGTTTAGAGACTTTATTTTCATCACATTTTTCCTTTTTTAGGTTATATTAACAGATTTTCTTTATTGGAAAATACTCTTTGCAGCATATAATTTGAAAAATTGACATCCTTAGCTATTGGTTTCAATACTGAATTGGTTAGATGTGACTCCAACACAATTTAGCTGCATGGAATTTTCCTTGCTTAGAGCAAACTGTTTAATCTTTCATGAGCAGCGTTCTTAGCTCATAGACTCATCAGGCTATATATAAAAAAAATAGTAAAGATATCATTGAGGTTTTATTAGTTCTTAAGACTAAACAGTAAGTTGTGGCAATGACTACATAAACTACTATTGTAGTTTATGAAGTCATTGGTTGTGGTCAAATAGTGAAGATATGTTATCTATTTTATTTTATTTGTATTGGAGAGTTATACAATTTTCAAGACCTTGATTTTTATTTTTTTATTTTGTTACAAACATCTGGGGTAAGAAGGAAAAATGTATTCAACCAGTAAAAATGTCTGAAATACCAGTTGCCTAAATTTGTGTTGGAGACTTTACAGTATACATACCCCCTCCCCCTCCCCCCCATTCCCCCCTAAGAGAGATAAAAGAATGTATGCCTAAGACCTGGTGTCTTTAAATATTTGTACTTGAAGAAAATACGAAACCTAAATCTGGAATAGATGTTTGTGGTTTCGAATCCATGATTACCGTCGGCCCTTCAATTAACTTCGGTTACTTGAGTAATGACTAAGAAACAGCCAGACAGCTGCTATCAAGGCTACACAAGACTCTTAAAATCCCAAAAAGGGGGTTAGAGTTTTCCGATTGTTTCGCCCAACGAACTTGTCGAAATAATTATTAAAAGGAATGTCTCTACCAAATTTGAAGTAAATCGGACAAAAATTGTGACCGCTAGAGTGCGAACACATATATATACACATTTTTTAGAGACCCCTCAAAACGTGTTGAGGGGGTCACGTTAGGAACTTCTATGGTGGTCCCGGGTTTAAGTCTCACCATGCGGGTCATGCTAATAGTTCACTATTCCGTAGGAAATTCACTAATAACACAATGAAGAACATTACAATGATAATGAACACTCAATTATAATTCTATAACAAAATAAAAAACCAAGTTCTTGAAAATTGTATAACTCTCCGATACAAATAAAATAAAATAAAATAGATAACATAACTTAATACTCCACCCAATTTAAAAATTTGTATACTATGAGTTTTTCTTTTTCATTATAATAATCGTCATAATGGTCAGCAGTGAAAATTAACATTGTTCTTTAAAGGATATTCGGATAAAAATTCTTTGTTTTATTTGCTCAATTGCCTCACTGATTAATATTAATATTTGAAAATGTATTACTTTACTAATACTTCAGTGGAATTGATTCAACAACACTTTCGAAATTGTATACTTGGATAGAAAAAAACAAATCAATAATGTTAATAGAAATTTATAAAACAATTTAGTTTTGAATGCTATTTGTAAAAAATAAAAGGAAATAATTTTATGTTTCAATTCTGTTTCTCAAGCTGCTTTGTGTCTGCAATCCCAAATGGCCTGACAGTCTTCTTTATTTCTCTCTAGAGCTTCTAACAAATCCTTGTAACAGATTTTTTGAAAC
Source organism: Allygus modestus (assembly GCA_963675035.1). Lineage (NCBI taxonomy): Eukaryota > Metazoa > Arthropoda > Insecta > Hemiptera > Cicadellidae > Allygus > Allygus modestus. Next base: position 7,626,803 of record OY776112.1, read on the forward strand.
CATCCAGAACATTCTGCCAGGGCCAGTTAAAATTACAGCTCCAACCTCTTTTCTTTGAGCTAATGGTCTTATTTAAAATAAATTATCATAAGTACTAATCATTTTTATTTACAAGTGAATTTATGAAAGTGTTAACAAAAATCAAAGATCAAAATACTTAATGTTTTAGTAATAGCTTTTAAATAGGTGAAAATATGTGTAAAAACTACCAATCCACCACAAAAACTTAAAACACAATTTATAGATGGGAATAATTTATTAGGGGGATAATATAAAATAATATTTTTTTTTAGTAGGTGAATAATCTGTGTAACTTTAAAATACAAGTTTCTTTTGACACAGCCTGAATCATCAGAAACTTCCAGATTCAATTTAAATATTTAAATTTTTATTTTATTTTCTATAGGCATGTGAAAAACTATTATTTCTGTGTGGAATGAAGAGTTTTAATTTTAGTATGTTAGAAGACATAGACATTTTGATTTTTCAATCAAATGACACATTTTTATAAGTCCTTGATTCAATATTTTTTTAAACAAAATGAATTTTTACACAAATAAGGAGGTTTGTGAGGTTCAATTAACAAGAAACATGTAATTTCTCTCAAAGTTCTCAGACGTGCAGTAACTTGTCTTTTATCCTTGACAATACGCTTGTCATCACATTACACACTAACAATGAGTTTTTAAACTTCACAACTGTAGTAAATTAAAGTTAGCCTACAGGATTAGGTCTTTTATGATGGTTAAATCAACAATGATACAAAGTAAACTGCACCTCAGCAGACAGTTTAAAAGCTTACTAGAAAATTGATAAATGTTTTATTTATAAACAATTTTCTGTTGTGTTTTTCCAACTTAATATTACTCACCAAGTTAACCTTGTAAATTATATCATCAACTCTGTGGATATTAATGTGAAAAAACGTAAGGAAGGCTGCTCTGAAAAATAGTTCAAAATCATCCCGGTACCTAAAGTAAGAGTTACTTCGGAATATCAGCAATGGTGAATGACTGCTCTATGATTCATGGTATTTTGGGTTCTAACCTAATATTTTTGCATACAGAATGTCACATAATCAGCCCCATGCTTATACGAAAGTGTGTAATTTAGCACATCCTGCATTTATACGTTGATACCCGGTTTAATCCAGTTTTAGCTCAGTGCCAGCGGAATTCCTCAATCCACGTGAAAGTGTGTACTCTCACAGTCTAAATATTTGGTTATTTACTTTCTGTGTTTGAAAAGAACAAAGGATGTTATTCATTTTGTAATTTCATTGCCGTCTGGTTTTCATGTTCGAATTTGTTTTAAACTTAAAACTTAGGTTTGCGTAGGTTATTTTTTCTCATATACTATAATGTGATTAATATATTGTTTATAAAACCCAAAATACTGCAGTGTAACATACCAGATATTTTACAATCCCCATGATTATTATTGGGACATTTTGTTTGTATTAATTGCTTGCATGCAACATTTTTTACAACTAATCTAATTTAATTATTTTTTAAATATTTTTTTTTATTTAAAATCTAATTTTTAGTCCTTTAGGTTGCAGTTGTGTCCCACTTAACCATAATTTGGCAAGTATATTTCTATAAATGTTACTTACGATTTTTGCTTCAGTTCCATATTTAGTTTTAAAAATAAAGTTTTTATAAAAATTGGGTATATTAACATGGTTTGAAAATACAATCTAACAATTTATAAAAAATACCGATACAGTAAATTAAAGTTAGCCTACAGGATTAGGTCTTTTATGATGGTTAAATCAACAATGATACCATCACCAGTTTGAGGTAAACTGCACCTCAAAAGACGGTTTAAAAGCTTACTAGAAAATTGATAAATGTTTTATTTATAAACAATTTTCTGTTGTGTTTTTCCAACTTAATATTACTCACCATGTTAACCTTGTAAATTATATCATCAACGGATAGTAACTGGGGGCCGAGCTTTGCTCGGCGGAAGGTCAGTCAGTTTGTTTAGATGACTCGGAGTAATATTTCACCACTTCCCCCTGCTGATAATCAGATTTGTATAACTCATTTGCTTCTTTTCTACATTTTTAAGGTCCCTCCTGTTGTTATTTATAGCTCAATGTCCCTTTGATTTATTTTACTACTCTATATATGTAATGTTCGCTCAAATCTTTTAATATCTGCTCTCAGGAAACCACATGTTAATAATCATAAACAACATGAGTATTACTTTGACAGTTCCCTGGTTGATTATGAACAGCTGTTAAAATTCCTTTGTTTTGATTTGAAACTCCATAAGCCCAATGTTAATTTTTTTAACTTTTCATTTTAGTTTTTTTACATTATTTGATTTTTTCTGAGGATGACGCCTGTATAGAACTTATTTTTATCCCAGAAATTAGTTATTTCGAACATTTGAAGGAAATCGTTGGAGCCGTTTTTGAGATCAGTGTCGCAAGCAAGCAAACCTTACTCATATTAGAGTATAGGATTAATGTGAAAAAATGTAAGGAAGATTGTACTTTGGAAACTAAAATATTACAGAAATGAAAAAAAACATTTGTTTAGTTTATACACGGAGTAAATTCTTATCACATATTTTCCAAGTAGAAAGCTAGTGTAGTTACAAACACAGTAGTTTAAAACAGCATTTAATCGGTTCAGATAAATCATCTCGGTTACGGAGAACATTTCCTATTTGAAGTATTCAAGTGGTAACCTAAATACAGCAGTATAATAGTATAGGAGCCTGACCTCGGTGTACAGACTTATTTACTCAGTTGTATTGTCTTGTTCAAGATGACTTGCGTCTGGGTTTTCATTTGTTACTTTAGCTGAGCTTACGTTAAATGAAAATTTAACTTCGAGACATTCTAGACTCTGACTATTTTGACTTGACTACAATTTCTATGTCTATTTTCTTGTTATAGATTAATCAAATTATAATGAAGAACCAAAGTAATTGGGGTGGAATCTCCACAGATCAATAGTTGAAATAAAAAATATATTTATTAATGTATTGTTACAACAGAACAGAACTTTCATGATAACTTTAAGGGAAAAAATGATTAGGTTTTTTTTAAACAAAAGTTTTGTTAATAATTAAATAAACCTTGTTAAATGATTTTGATTTAAATTTTAAGTTTAACGTAGTCCCTTTAGCTTAGAATTAACAAAGTTCCACAGTAATTTAAACTCCATAAACTTTTACAACTGTACGAAGAATAAATATGGATTTCAAAAATAACGTCTAAAGGAAGGCTTTTATGGCCAGATGACAAATGATCATGCATATATTTGTTTTTTATGGCCTCAGTTAACTTCTTTGGTTTTGTAGAGTTTGAATAAATGAGTTTTACTGAATATTAAAGCAAGTTTGAAAAGGTTATTTTAATGAAGTTGAAAACTTCTTCATATATATTGATATATGCGTTCTATTTCAAGGCTAATAATCATACAAATTATGTAATGATGTCAGTAATGTTTTTGAGAATATGGCTCCTGTTAACCTTCATTTAGGTTTTTAGGTATTTTAAAACAAGGTTCAAAAGGTTGTTTAGTGTTATATATTTTTCTATTGTAATATGTAAACTTTGCAAACCAGGACCACACTAACCTGACAGTGATGTCCCTACATTACGAAAACAATAAATTGATTTCAATGCACTGATTTTTTGGTTTAGCTTGGAAAAGTTGTATTCAATGGTTTATTAAAGCAATTACTAATCCTAATACAGTTTTTATTTATTCTTGGAACGGTTTTCCACAGCCGGATCAGTCGCTTGTGTTTGCCTAACAGAGTTGTCGGTGTTTAGATTTCAAACGCATTAGAGAAAGATAAATAATTAAAATAAGTGGGATCTGACGGGGATCATCAGAGTGAATATTTTATGCTATGTCTGTCAGAGCTACGACTGTCATTCGGTATAACAATGCTCGCGTTGCCCTAGCGACATTATTGTATCTCGAGGGACTCTCGTACCAATGGTTCAGTATTTTGTGTTAACTCACAGAACCGTATATTATTCATTGTAATGTTCTTCATTGTGTTATTAGTGAATTTCCTACAGAATAGTGAACTATTAGCATGACCCGCATAGTGAGACTTAAGCCCAGGACCACCATAGAAGTTCCTAACGTGACCCCCTCAACACGTTTTGAGGGGTCTCTAAAAAATGTATATTTATATATTTATATATGTGTTTGCACTCTAGCGGTCGCAATTTTTGTCTGATTTACTTAAAATTTGGTAGAGCCATTCCTTTTTATAATTATTTCGACAAGTTCGTTTGGCAAAACAATCGGAAAACTCTAACCCCCTTTTTGGGATTTTGAGTTTTCAAATTTTGAGTTTTTGGGCCCAAAAATGGTCAGAAAAGCCCCGAATGTACACTTATTTCACAGTAAAGTACTGTATGTAAAATGCCAAAGATTTTAAACCCTCTCTCATCATTCTAGCACAAGTACTTACCGAGTTATTAAAGAAAATGTTCATTGTCAAATTACAGTACGGTTGTCTTATGGGGATTTTACACTGGAAAAGGCTATTTTTCATATCTTAATATCGTTTTATCACCCCCAATACCCCTATACCAACTTTTTATCCCGACTATACCTCCTTCTAACTTTATAGTGTACAACATTGGCTTCCTATTAGTGAATTTAAATTTAACCATAAGCATCAGAGCAGCCAAAAAAATTTTTCAATTTTCTAAAAAAATTTAACCAGTGTTAGTTTAAATCCTTTATGTGATCTTTTTAAGGTTTTAATGCGGAAATTCACTTCCCTCACGTCAACATAATGCGTGCAATCTCGTTGTTTTACTATGTGTTACTATGTATACGATCTCGTCGTATATATACTCTTGTTTTATCTATGAAAGTTGTTCAGTGTAGGTTAGTGGATGTTTTGTGTAGAATTAGTTATGGTGAGTCATGTTTTATTAATTTTTTTTTCTCTGAAATTTGATGAGTAAAGTTAATGTAACTTCGGCATAGTTATTTTTGCCAACTAATCAATTTTCATTGCATTTGTCAATCTCATATATCAGACTCGCAAATAGTTTTACATGTTTATATTAAATTGTAAGCTGTACAATTGAAATTTTATTTGCCTTACTACTATACATGTTTCAAATAAGCATTCTCAGGGTGTCTACCGATACTTGAAATACTGGAATTTCATACGGTGTACTGGCATTTTATTAAAGTAAGATTGATTACCGATACACACAAAACTAAGGTTTAACAGTTAATCCCGAGTTCCAATCGTGAATTTCAATTTTTTACTTTTTGAATCTAAAATAAGTAGCATCAGTTTTCCTACATGAATTTTTGTGTTCATTTTATTTTTGGAGAAATATTTTAATTAGCTTATATTGACAGTTGATAAAACAATTACTTGATTGTGTTCTTTTGAACCGTAATAAAATATTAATTACATGAATATTATTCCCTTCCTATTCAAACGTAATGTTGCCACGTAAATCTGGAATTTTAGTCAAAATTTGTATTGTAAATACTGGAAATATACTGTAATTCAAAAATCAAATGTCAGTAGACTCCCTGATTTATATCTTCTGAGAAATATCCTACATATTCGAAGTAAGTTTCAAGTTTTACTTCCAATAAGTTATCCTGTTCATTGTCACGACAATATGAGTGTGTATGAGGAAAATGGTTACATTGTAATATCATCCTTATGAGTAAAGTTGATATTCATCCTTTATGTAAATTCTTCAATTACATAGTGACACGTATTTTCAGTATGAGGAAACTCTATTCACAATTATTTTCTATAACATTTGTTTTTATGGAATGGGAGCTTTACAACGGCGCAATATCTTTGTGTGAAAGTGTGTTACATACATTAAATACTAACACACTTTCAGTTAATAGCTTTTTAACCAATCTTCGTCTATCTTATACCATAGTTAATTTATATGAAGAACTGATTTGCAGTATTTATTCAAATTTTCTATCTCCCTTCGCTTTTTCACCTTCAGTCAGGCTTTTAGCGAATTTCCCCTATAGGGAAGAAGCTATTACCGTAGGTCTCATGGAAAGACTTAAGCCCGAGACCATGATAACTTTTCATTTTGAGGTCCCCAGATGCCAAAAACACCATTCGTTCAAATTTTTATATATGTATATATATATATATATATATATATATATATATTTATATACATATGTGTCCGTAAGCACGATGACTCTCGTAAAAAAGGTCCGATCTTAATGAAATTTGGTACAAATGTGTAAAGTACCATTTATTTGAACGAGTTCGAAAACCAGATGAATCGCACCATCCGAAGGGGGGTTTTTGGGGGGTTTTGTACCCCAAAAATGTGTTCTTTGGGGTTTTCACATGTAATTTTAACTTAAATCAAATTTTAATTTATACCATTGAATTCAGCTTAAAAAAACAAACAATTTGGTATTTTGATCATTGCTCTACGTCAATTGGTTACCGAGATATTGAAAGTGCTAACCACAGTACGTTGTCTAATGTTATTCTTATGGAGAAAAAGAAAAATTGTATATCTCGCTTATTTATGAACATAAACTGGCGAAATTTGGTATATGGCTTGATCTGGTTGTGGTTTATTGTTGTTTGCACAAAAAAAATTGTTTCGCCTATGGTTCCTATAGCAGCAAACCTAGGTACTTGTTCCCCATGTTATTCTTATGGAAAATACTTCAAATGTTATATATCGCTTATTTATGTATATGGATATGGATGAAACTTGGTATGTGACTTCACTAAGATGAGTTCTATTGATATTTGCATAAAAACCCATTATTTTGTGTGCCTTGTTGCAGCAAACCTGCGTACTCATCCCCAATGTTATTCTTATCAAGAATAATTAATATTTTAAATATCGCTTGTTTGTGAATACATTTCTTATGAATCCTGTTAAGTGTTTTAATGTGTTATGTTTTATATTCATTGGAAATTCGCTGAGTATGCAGGTTTGCTGTGACGGGGGTATTTACCGTTGTATGGGGTGCATTCTGTGTGAGCTTGGCGAAATATTTCGAGTAACGAATACTTGCTAGAACTATCTTTGAGTAACGAACACTAGCTAGAACTATCTTGAGTAACGAATACTAGCTAGAACTATATCGAGTAACGAACACTAGCTAGAACTATCTTGAGTAACGAACACTAGCTAGAACTATCTTGAGTAACGAATACTAGCTAGAACTATCTCGAGTAACGAACACTAGATAGAACTATCTTGAGTAACGAACACTAGCTAGAACTATCTTGAGTAACGAAAACTAGCTAGAACTATCTTGAGTAACGAAAACTAGCTAGAACTATCTTGAGTAACGAACACTAGATAGAACTATCTTGAGTAACGAACACTAGATAGAACTATCTTGAGTAACGAACACTAGATAGAACTATCTTGAGTAACGAACACTAGATAGAACTATCTTGAGTAACGAACACTAGCTAGAACTATCTTGAGTATCGAACACTAGCTAGAACTATCTTGAGTAACGAACACTAGATAGAACTATCTTGAGTAACGAACACTAGATAGAACTATCTTGAGTAACGAACACTAGATAGAACTATCTTGAGTAACGAACACTAGATAGAACTATCTTGAGTAACGAACACTAGCTAGAACTATCTTGAGTAACGAACACTAGCTAGAACTATCTTGAGTAACGAACACTAGGTAGAACTATCTTGAGTAACGAACACTAGATAGAACTATCTTGAGTAACGAACACTAGCTAGAACTATCTTGAGTAACGAACACTAGCTAGAACTATCTTGAGTAACGAACACTAGCTAGAACTATCTTGAGTAACGAACACTAGCTAGAACTATCTTGAGTAACGAACACGAGCTAGAGCTATCTTGAGTAACGAACACTAGCTAGAACTATCTTGAGTAACGAACACGAGCTAGAACTATCTTGAGTAACGAACACTAGATAGAACTATCTTGAGTAACGAACACTAGATAGAACTATCTTGAGTAACGAACACTAGCTAGAACTATCTTGAGTAACGAACACTAGCTAGAACTATCTTGAGTAACGAACACTAGCTAGAACTATCTTGAGTAACGAACACTAGATAGAACTATCTTGAGTAACGAACACTAGCTAGAACTATCTTGAGTAACGAACACTAGATAGAACTATCTTGAGTAACGAACACTAGCTAGAACTATCTTGAGTAACGAACACTAGCTAGAACTATCTTGAGTAACGAACACTAGATAGAACTATCTTGAGTAACGAACACTAGATAGAACTATCTTGAGTAACGAACACTAGCTAGAACTATCTTGAGTAACGAACACGAGCTAGAACTATCTTGAGTAACGAACACTAGATAGAACTATCTTGAGTAACGAACACGAGCTAGAACTATCTTGAGTAACGAACACTAGCTAGAATAATCATCTGTTCCAGTAAAACTGATATCAGTAAAATTAATTTAAAAAATTGGCAGGCTTAATGCAACTGAGTCCTCAATTTTTCTCTCTCCCCCTATACATTAAATATGCGAAAGTATTTTTGTTGTTGGAGTATATTGAACTAGTGGCTTGTAGGGGCTATAGCCCCTAATATTTTATATTTGTATTTGTTGATATTCTATTTGCTGTTTTCATGCTAGGGAAAAAGACAGTATGAAAGAATGAATAAATGTAATGTGTAAACAAAGCAGGAACTAGATACCATGATCATTATAAATAACTAACAGCGTTGTTGTAATTACAGCTGATCAATAGTTCATTTAACATGTATGAAATTTTGTTCTTACTTTAAGGTCATATTCAGGGAATAATAAGGGCAAAAAGTCTAAATTAAGCTCCGTGGAAATCCTCCCCATGTTCTTGAAGGTTGAAAGATTCATCCTTCTATGATGTACAATTGCTTCAGAAACGTGCGAAAAGACAATCATTTACCATTATATTCTTATTTTGTCCTTACTCAATTATATATTAAGGTGAGTTAAAACTAGATCAAACCAATTCTAAAGCAATTGTGATAACTTGTTAAACATCCCAAGTCAATTATTTGAAGTACCTTGTAACAGCGTTAATACATGGTTATCCATGTACTCGATAATGTTATTCAAGTTATCAGGATTCACAGTCAGGTAGCTTCTATGCTTTTGATGTCAAGTGGGCATATTTTGATTAAATTTAAGAGCATTTTCGGTGAGTGTACCTATCAGCTAAAATCATCGAATTACTACGTGATATGAAATAAGTTGAAATATTAGTCTTTGATGTAAATTTTTGTCTCGTTTCTTTTCTTGAGAATGCAGTTCCAGCTGATCTATTTGTGAAACCTTGTACACGGCACACCTTGTATTAGTCACAGCCATTTTAAATTTACTCAGAATTTTAAATTCCCTATCTAAAAGATAATGGAGTTTTATCACGCAACATTGTGAAAGGCCACTTAACACATTCAAAATAAGTGGAGGTAGTTTTTTTACGTAATAAGGAATATTAAGTAAATAATTTCTATCTAAGCTTTAAAATAAGGTAATATAAATTTTAATATAGTTTTCAGAACATTTTTAGCAACCAACGCCAGTATTTTAACAGAAAGTATTAATAAACACATAGAACACAGTGTTTTGTTATAAATATAAAAAAAATGTTAGCAATTCAATATCAGTAACGTTTGATTAATTTATTCGTTTAGAGTTTTAAGCGCGGATCACACTAAGCTGGTTACTAGCTGATTGTTACTAGCAGCTCGTGGAGAGAAAAAGCAAATCACAACAATATTGTGAGCTACTATAGCTTTTGCTGTATATCGTGATATTTATTTAATTGTTTTGTGTAAATTAATATTAGGTTGGAATACAATGGGTGCCTGGATAATCAATTTAAAATTGACCTCTACCTACTGAAGTATAAACCAGGAATCCGAGAATATTTTAACTATAGCGTTTTGTAAACTAAGTATTAACTGACAGCTGAATAACATTGTGGTCTTTATCTTAATATATAAAACAAAGTGGTGTTAGTTACAAATTTTATAACTCTAGAACGACTGAACGGATTTAAATGAAATTTTTCAGAAGGATAGTTTATTACCTGGATTAATACATAGGATACTTTTTACCCCGGAAAATGTGGAGGGCTCTGCCCCTTTGGCTTTTAAAGTTTACATGTTATTCCTTAACATGTTTTTATCATTTTCTGCTTTTAATTAATAAACAAATAATGTTTCGGTAAAACAGCTGTTTTTGTAAACAACTTTTTAAGTTTACATGTTATTCCTTATGGGAACATGTGTTTATTAGGAGTATATCTAAACATACTTGAAAGGCATATATATATGTTCATTATGGAAATAAAAAACCTACTTGAATGGTAACTCTCATAATGGAAATAAAAAAACTACTTGAATGGCAACTCAAACTCTCTTTTCGATAGGCGAGTGAGCGTAGCGAACGAGCTAATCCGGGAGGCGAGTGAGCGAAGCGAACGAGCTATTCCAGGAGGCAAGTGAGTGAAGCCAATGAGCTAATCCGGGAGGTGAATGAGCGAAGCGAACGAGCTAATCCAGGAGGCAAGTGAGCAAAGCCAGTGAGCTAATCCGGGAGGCGAGTGAGCGTAGCGAACGAGCCATTCCAGGAGGCAAGTGAGCGAAGCCAATGAGCTAATCCGGGAGGTGAATGAGCGAAGCAAACAAGCTCATATTGAAAATGAACGAGTATTTGACATAAAACAAATTCAATGACATTAGGACAGGACAACGTCTGTCGGGCCAGCTAGTTATACAATTAAAAGAGAAAGTAGAAGGTGCAGACCTGCCATACTTGGTTGATATTTGTAATCATTATTCATGCAAAATATAACCGATCTTTTCAAAAGTTCTTTGGCTTCTACAAATTACCAACAAATTATTGCAGACATTTTCCATCACTCCAATTTGATAGTTGGAATTCCAACCTTGTCAACATTTTTTTCATACTAACCACACATCTACAGACGAAACACACATAACACAGTTGGGGGCATGAGAGACTGTGTTATGTGAATTCCATCCATGTGTATGTGTGTTTGTGTGTAAAACAGTTCTAACAAGTTAGGAGTTCCAGCTGAAAATTTGGCATAAGTCTCCACATTAAGGAAAAACAAGGTAACTGTTGCCTAGAATAGGACTTGGAATATGAAATAGTATGAATAATACTACAATTTTCAGTAAATGAAATAACATTTATACTCATATTTGACTTACTAATGCATTATACCACAATAGATCAACAGACCCAAATCTTTTGATTTTTGGAATCATGATTATACTTTACTTTATGTCTGTCGTGGCTTAAGAAACAAATATTCAAGCGGGATCTAAGATTTCCAATTTACCCTGTAGAGTTTTAAGGGGTGTTTATTAAGTGAAGCCTTATTTCTGTGATTGATTTGTAATCAAAGTAAACCACGAGTTAATTCAGATCTTTTGATTGCTTCAAGAATCCAGTTTCAATATAAATTACACAATTAAAACCCACGGAGAAACTCTTTATTTATTCTTTTTTTGTAAATAAGCTTAGACTGAAATGTTCTATTGCTTTAAAAATGTTGTCCAACAATTTTAGTTTTTTTACTGTAAATTTATTTGTAATTTCAACACTACACAATTAGTTAAACTTAGGTGTTTTTCTATTGATTTATTTATTGATTTATTTATTTCTATTGTAGTATTCCGTTTTGTTTTATCTAGCAAATTTTCACCTCTAAAATCATGTACATTGTAATATTTGGTGTATCGCTAGAAAGCCCATTTAACACTTTCGGTGCACGCCGGTCACCGGTGGATCTTTTCAATTAACATGGAATCAAATGGTAATTAACATGTTTAAACATGTTTGCCGCACCCAGTGTGTTAAGTGTGCCCTTTTGGATTTTTAGAGTATAAACCATTCTGGGCTCTGTCCATTGATTTCCAAAGTTTTAATGATTGTTATTAGACTTTAGGTACGGTATCTATATTTAAAGCGCTAATTTTGAAATACATTTAACCAAATGGAATATCCGTAGTACCATATCTGAGAGTTTTATCATGTTAAACCCCTAATAAATAGCAAATCAATATAATCATCATCATCATTTCTACATATTTACAAATTTTATATCATATTTAATAATCCCTTAGAGCTTTGCCCTATTGGCCTTTAAACTTTCAGTGTTTAAATAGTGCGAACAATGTTTTTTATTTGGTAAAATACTACGTTAACATATGTTTATTCTGTAAAAGTTCATTAGTTTGACTATACGATGTAGCAAAAACAAATATTCTGCTCTTTAGCAAAAATTAACTGGAATATTCTCGATATAACAGAGGTAATCATAACTAGTTTGATTTAATCAGCTTATACTTTAATCATCTAATATATAAAAATCAATGTTTGTTCGTCTGTCCGTTTATGCGCTGCCATATCATTCATCCTGCATACTCAGCCCCAATGTTATTCTTATGGGGAATATTTAAAACTGTATATATTGCTTATTTATGAATATATTTTTATGAAACTTGGTAGGTGACTTTATGTAGTATTAAGACATTTATATCTCCATTGGAAATTCGCTGATTATGCAGGTTTGCTGCGACAGGGGTATTTTATTTTCATAAAGAGAGTTACCATTTAAGTAATTTTTTTATTTCCATAATGAACAAATGGGAACTTTCTATATTTTCACAATGGGAACTTTCCATATTTTCACAATGGGAACTTTGAAGGTCAGTGGGACAGAGTCCTTAGGTCGGATTAAAAATTTTCTTTTATAAGAACCTTGTCCTGACATTAACGAACACAATAAAAAAATAATTATTCAATTTGGTGCACTCATTCTCAAGTGATGGCGTGACCAAGGGAAATAGGGATTCATTTTTATACATTAAGATAAAATGTATACAAAACAGTTCCAACATCAGCGAGGTTTTAATGACTTAAGATATTTTAAATGCAGTAAAGAATAGACAGGAAATCACTACTGCACTCTCATGGAGAGTAACTAACCCAACAGCTAGCAAATGAAAATATCGATTGAGACTTGACTTGTAGTTTTCAAGTTCCTGGGTACATTTACATATTGACTATGTACAAACCTAATAGAGAATAGGCTCTAATAGTCTCAAAACTGTTATAATCTATATACTTAAAATCTATTTCACATTAGTTCAATTTAGGAAAACCGAGCTTTAACTAATAACTCGATTCCTTAACTAATTCAGTGGTTTACCACACAATTTGCCCGACTCACCACAGATTACTCTGTAACCGTTGCATACTCATGAAGCGAATTTAGAAGTAAGGGATGGCAGGTAGGGGTGGTAGGGGGGATGACACATGGTAGGGGTGGGTGGCGAGGGAGGGGGTGGGGCTGGCAGGGAGGGATTTGGTTTAATTGTAGCTGTCGGGTCAAGCACCGCACGGTGTCGTGCGTTGCGGCCCGGCCAACTTGTTTGACACCTCCGTTGTCGAGCGATAATGTGTGAACTGAAAACGAGTATCTGTTGTGAAATCGATATTGTTAATGACCATGTAGGGTTGTGTATGAAGGAAACCCCTGATACAGGCTGTGGGGTCCATTGTATATTTTTTCGGGTTGTACGTTTTCAATGTAAAAATATTTATTGAATATATTTAAGTTTTTGTGCGGTTTCAAAGATAGATAGATTTGATGAGTACAAAATTATGTAGGTCTATAATTATATGTTGAACATATCATGGTGTGTATTTAAAACGGAAGCTTTGCTGAATTTGATAAAATCAAAATTGTAGAAACAGAAATTGGCAAGAAGAAAAGCATGGAAGCAAAATAATTAAATACAAATAACCAATAGTTTTTTACTAGCAAATTTCTTGATAATAACATTTTACTTATTTATATAAACACCACAATAACTATTTAAACTAAAACAATTTAAATGTATGATTATTTTTAATTTAATAATAACGGTTTTAGATATTTTTTGTTTTTAAATGTGTTTTAATACTAAACAAATAGGTTGTTATAGGCATAAAAAATTAATTGTTTTGTTATGTAGTTAAAAGAGATAATGTATTTTCATAAGGGGATTTATTTAACAATAAAAAATGTTAGGACAAGAAAGTTTATTTTCACAATCAAAGAAATAATTTATTATTACTTTAAAAATATTGTGTCACGTATCCTTAAGTTTTAAATTAGGATTTACTATAACAAAAAACTCTTAATAAAAAATTCATATTAGTAATATGCATTTTTATTAAGAGTTTTTTGTCATAGTAAACCCTAATATAATTTAACTAATATGCTATATTATATTCAAATTAACAGAATGTTCCAACATTGAAATTCAGTAGAGCAAAGTTGGCTGATACCACATCAAAGCTGCCAACGGAGAGAATTCTTCCACCACAAATTGTCTCCTTCCAAGAAACTATTTCAACTGTTTAGATAAAATTATTCTACTTTAATTGTTGTATAAAATACACATTATTAAAACATAAAAAGAAATCATTTATGTACAAATCAAAATTAGTCTAATCAGTTTTGTTATTACTTAATATATATATATATATATATATATATATATATATATATATATATATATATATATATATATATATATATATTAACTAGATGGCCCGACAGACGTTGTCCTGTCCTAATGTCATTGAATTTGTGTTATGTCAAATATTCATTCCTTTTCATTATATAATAACACTTATACTGCACTAGCTGTTACCCGGCAGGCGTTGTCATGCCTTTGACTATTACCAACTAAAACCAATATCACCAAGATCACATGTTCAAGTAAACATGTCATTAGCTTTTATGTAAACAGCAATATCTTTCCATAAGGTTTATATGGGAACCCTTTTGGGCCTCTTGGGAGGAACCCAATTGAGTTAGGACGAAATGGATGGCTTAAAAACCTTCTCCGTAAAATTTTACATATATATACCGAGTTTCATGGCAAACGGTCCGAGTCTAACTTCAAATATATATACAAACAAAGAAACCAACATCCTTTTTTATAAAAATAAGAATAGATTCATGTAAAAGTCGGTAAATATACATAAAAGGCCTTTACCATCTTTGATGTATTCAGTATTTACTGGCTTTTATATGAATACTGTATAAGTGTAAATATATTTTGAAGTGTTGTAAGATTTTTTTATTTATATCCTGTTAGTATGCTATAAAACCATTTAAAATACTTGGATGTTGTGTTCACTTTTTTGAATTTTTTACTTTTTACCATCACAGTGGACTTGAAAAGCACTTTCCGATAATATAAAATCGCACGTTGACTTTTAATAAATTCTTTCAAATGAGGTTTTAAACTCAACTCTCCATTTTAAAGTAACTCAGTGACTCTCCCTGCAGTCAATAAATGACTTCCTCTTACGTAATTACACTTCAGAAGTTTTCTCCTATTCAAGAAATAATGTAACTTTGCAAAGTGTTTCTAGTATATGCATTTAATTGTCTCCGATTTCTTCCCCACACACACTGTACTTCTTAATGGCCAATATTCCTGCTTATTAAATTGCAATTTATAAATAATTCTTGCTTTAGGACAATATCACTTTAAATGTTAGCAATCAAAAGGTTAAAAAACTCAATGTTATTTCTAATTGCTATTTTCACATGTTGTCCATAAAAAAATGTACTAGCCATTGTTGTTGGATCATCAATAAAATTACAGATAATACTATCTGTGTTGAGTTTCAGCCTTTGTGGTTTTATAATCAATTGTGATTACTTCATAATGTTTATAACAAATTTGTTATTATTTGAAATATTAGAAGAATGAAAACAGCCAGATAACACAGTTGAATAGATAGCGTACAGAGCAAGAAAGATTCATCACAACACTAATGCATTGCAGGAAGATATTGACGGCGGATGATCGTCTATAAGTACAGCATTGTCTGCTCTTTTATCTGAATATTTAGAGCTTTTCAACGATGGATTTTTGTAATCTGGACTCTAACTTGAAAAACAATTTGATATTTTACTTCATCGATATTATTTAACTAGTGAATTTTATATAGCAAAGTGAACTATAGCGTGACCCATGGGGTTGAGACTTAAACCAAGGACCACCATATGCATTCAAAACGTGACCATTTGAACTTATTTTGAGTGGTTTTAAAAATGTTTTAGAATTTAAGTAACATTCTTATCTGTATTAAACAGTGTCAAATTGAATTAGCAAAACTATCACAAACCCATATTTAAGTTTTAGAAGGCTGTATTATTTTTGTTTGTTTTTGTCACAGAAAACATTCAATTTTTCTCTGTTCTGTTGAAAATAAATGTATGAAAAACAACGGATCTTAGTGACAAAAAAGATGTTAGGACAGAGATGGACTGATTAATGAACATATCAACTTTGACTCTGGTGGTACTTACCACAACTCGCTTCCGGAACTTTTGGTAGGCAATAGTATATAACATGTTCGCCATTTTGATTCTCATTTTGTTCTAATTGTGCTTGATGATGACCAGTGTAACTGGATGAAATCTATTGCCTCTTAACCTATGTTATGTATATTTACCGTCTTGTATATTAGTAGAGAAGAAGTGAAAATATATTTTGTGGTTGTGAGGTACGTAGGTTATTTTATCCTGTTTAATTGTAACAACACGTATAATGCTACTCAAGAAATTATCATAGTAATATTATAAATGTATGGATGTTTGTGCGTAAATGTGAAGTTCCATCACGTGAAAACTACTGGGCCGATTGAGCTGAAATTTTGCTGAGAGGTACTTGATAGTCCTGAGTAACATATAGGCATATTAAAGTTCTGAAAATCCTATAGGGCTATGCCCCACGGGGGTTCAAAGTTCCCATGTAATCCTTATGGACATTAATTTTTGTTTGAGCTGATGAAAATACAAACAGCTGATCTTGATTCGTAGAAGTTCCACGGGCTAACCACAGAATGCAGCACACAAAACTATCATAGTTTTTATAGATAATTCCCGAGACGAAGCCTGCGGGTAACAGCTAGTTTATAATAAAGTATAAAAATACCATGCATTTAAAATTTTGGAAATACCAGAGCAAGTTTGGGGAAATAATTGTTGGGATGGTGAACAATTCTAATCAAAATGCCTTTATTCATGACTCAGTACAAAACCGCTTTGCATGAAACTGTGGGACTTGAGAGATGGAGGACTGGATTGCTGACTGAAGATAAGACATTTGTAATCTATTTTCCTGGTCAACAGTAAGCTGCAGACAAGTTATGTTTAGCTTTTGCTGTTGTTAAATTAAATTCTGTAAAACTTGTAATATTTGCTAAACTAAATATTTAAAACAAATACAAAATCGAAAATAGAAAATTTGGTGTATTAGAACAACCAAAATAGAAAAAAAATTATATCCCATCATATGAACATATTGGCTCATGGGTTTGTTTAACATTACTTAAATTACTTACCGTTTATATATTACAACATTGGTTTTCCCAAGATTGTATGCTGTGTGGTGAAGTGGCATTCTTGTTCATGTTTGAACAGGAATGTGATTTTTTGTAATTTGTGTGTTAAATTATAATCATTCAGTGGCCTTGACTGTTTTCAAACTGTGTATTAGTAATGCATTTGATCTTTCATGTGAGATGAGATTCTTTTCGATCAGCACCGTTTTATAATCATTTCCTGTAATAATATACTAGGTACCCAAATTGCTGTTCAAAGGTATTGCATTTGGTCTATAATTAATCATCAAACTTGTATTGCTATGATTCAGTGAACCAAACTATAAGGGTCATAAAAACTATATTTAAAGCAGTGACAACTTTTTTGTAATCCTGTAAGATGATATCATGGTGTTGTAAAACTCATGAAATGTTGTAATTTAGCTTTACTTTTGGCAAATATTACTCTTAGACTATACTGATGTATAAATATGCTTGGTAACTTAATTGGAAACGCTTTAAAATACTATAATTTTATTATTTTAGTATAAACTAGGCTTCGCCCCGCATTCTGTGGATAGCCCGTGGAACTACTACGAATCATGATCATAGTTTGTTTTTTCATCAGCTCAAACAAAAATGAATGTCCATAAGGAATACATGGGAACTTGGAAGTCCCGTGGGGCAGAGCCCTGTAGGATTTTAAAAACGAAAATAGGTTTATGTGTTCACTTGGTTTATAAGGAAAATTCCTGTAAATTTTCATGCCAACCAATCCAGTAGTTTTTGAAAGATTGAGGTACACACAGCAGACAGACACACACCATCCCATTTTTATATATTGGTAAGGATTATAATAATTGATTTTTTTATTATTTTTACAATATTTTGGTGATAATACTCCCTCAGGACCATGTTTTTACACCTTATACTGACAAATAAAAATTATTTTAATGCAAGTTTATATTACTTCTGCAAAGAGTTGCATTAACATTCATTGTCAAGTGAAATTCAAGTTTAACTGAGGCAGTTGTAGATGATTCAAACTCAAGAGGGAATTAAAAACTTTATTCAAACCCATTAGCGCATTCCAAGCGGATATTGCAAGCTGTTTGAACTATTTAGAAATGTTTTTGTTTCATATTTGTTCATACTTGTTTGTGTATTAAATATTATCATTGAACATTTTTGAAGATTAAGTTTTCTCCAAATAACAATCAAGTGAAATATTGTCTAACAAGAACATTTAGTAAAAGATTCCTTGATTACCTTTTGAAAATATTGTTGAATTCAAATAAAAAACAAATATTTTATATCTGAATTCAGATCTGCAATTCCAAAACAAGGACATGCAAAATAAAATCCCTGGTCTAAGGCCACCCTCCTGACTGAAGCATTGACCCACAGGCTGGGAGGATAGCACTTACACCTCTTGGCGAACGACTAACAGCCGGGCGTTAATCATGAACCGGGCGGTATCGAAGGCACAGAAAGCAAACAAACAATACAGGAGGGCAACTGGGATAGGAGAAGGTTAGCGCTTTTGTGGTAGCGCCACGAGTTGGCCCGCCGTGAGGGGAGGCAGCGGTGGAGTGGGGATGGCAGCAGTGTACCCGAGCGCACCCCCTCTGAGCGACCTAGTGCCACTAGCGTTTGAAGCGGCCGGTTACTGAACTAACTTAAATACAATCTCCCAGCATGGTATTCAGCAAGGTTGTCTGTTTGTAGCTAGAGGAGATCCCACTATTCAAGTACAGACCTCCAGTAGTCAGTTGTGTATCTTATATAGTCATGATTTTTCCAAAAATAAATTTTGTATTTTGTTGGATACCCGACCTGAAGATATTGATTTACTCTTTTTTTCCAGATAACCAGAAAAATGCATCCGCTAGTAAAGACCCTGTTATCTCCATCATCGACACTCCCGCCAAAGTCCAAGAGAACTCCCCACAGGACCCTCCGAACAGGTCAGTCCAAGGGATTCCCGTGGTCAGCCTGGTTGTACTCCTCCTCAGGCTGAAACTTTGAGTATTTAAGGTCTTCCCGACCCATTCCGCTTTCTAACCGTGACTTCCTTCTATTTTTATGGCAATGGATTTATGGGCCAGTACAACCTTTAAAATATACTACATGCGTGAATTTAAGTCATATGAAAATTTTGAAAATTACATTGCAGGTAATGCAACTTGATGTCTTCAGTTTGATCTATCGTTGCTTGCACAGTTATTTTGTTCGATACCTAAATGTATTAATTTATATCGCTTGCAGACAAAGTTGCAAAACCATGTACCATAGTGTAGATACACCTTAAGTTCATTGATTTGCATACTTATGAACTAAAAATTCCCTTCACTTAAGCTAAAAAGTCTAAATACACAGATGAACACTCCAGATGTACCCTCACCATTGGTGAAGTTACTTCAATGGTCGGGTACAACTGTTACATATTCAACGTGGTTGTTTTCCTAATTATTGAAACAAACAAAAGTAGAATGACAACTAAAATATTATTTTTTTAAGTGCAGTCAATTCAGAGTTTTAGCTGCAGTTCACTCTGTGTATATATAAACGCCAATAATGTATCCATTGTTTTGATTGGGCTCTCAATTCCAGTAGATTGTTATATTCTATCAGGGATTGCAAAAATGTTATTCTCGCTGATTTAAATATAGCAAGAATGGCATTTTTCTAATGTACTTGATGATGAAACAGATGTCTGAGACAATCGTAGGAATCTTCTAGAATTTAAAACTGTTGACTGCAGGAATGTAAACCTGTAATGTAATATTACTAGGCCATTCCATGAAAAGGGACACAATAGTAATTATGAAATAACTACTACATTGAGCATAAAATATTAACTTAAAGAATAAAGAGAACTGAACTAAGTAACTCTAAACACAGCTGGGTAATTTTAGTAGATTAAAATTATATTAAAGCAATTTTAATTACTTTGGAAGTTACTACTTGTGACAGCAAAATGTCCCACCTGTAACAGCAAAAGAGTGTCATTTTTACATGAATTTATACGATTGTAGTTTTGTCTCATATTGTATTCACATTTAATAAACTTCAGTTAACAAATAATCAAATTTTTGTTTGGATCTCCACAGAGTTTTGCAATAGAGAGTGAAATAACCCAAGTAAAGTTTTCTTGGTGTCCCACCCGTGACACAACATTAATTATGAAATAACTACTATATTGAATGTCCTGCCCGTGACAATGGAATGGCTGTACTATTACATTCCTCAGTCATACATCAATTTATAAACCCAGATTTAACAAACCGGTAGTCAGTAAATAACTACAAAATTTTTCCTAAAATAAATTATGTTTTGCCTCTTAACTTTGAAACATTTTAACTTATTTATAGTCAATTTGCCATAACCGAATAGACTTGCACCAGCTCTCAAGTAACTCACCGTTTTTCGTGTTGAGTATTACAACATTTTGTAGTGTTGTAAGAAGTTTTTATTGCACTCCGTTCACCTTGAATCAGTCTGCTATTGGCACCGGATCTGTGACCTACTTTGTTGGCGAAGTTTACCAGCAGACAGAGTCCTAATTGGTCATTCGACAGGTAGGGGATTGAGGTGCATCGGAGGTCGATACAACACAGTCAGTGGCCAATTCACCTTCCCCCCTCCCGTTACATTTATTGGACTCAGGACGACAGGTCGGTTTTGGTCTCAATTTATTTTGACCTCACTCTCGGCAGTGAAATTTTGGATCGACACAGTTATTGCAATCGCTAAATCGGTAGAGTAAATATGACTTGTGTAAAAGAACGGTAGAATCACCCACGGAGAAATCCTGCATAGCAATAAATGTAAATAACACGGAATTAAAAAGTTGTAAGTGCTTTGTTCGGGGATGAATCTTATCACCCCTCTCAATCAATGAATATATGTATAAGTAGTAAATTAAATATTCCCTGAATTAATAGGTAAATACTGTTGGATTGAGTACCAGAAGTTAACATTCGTAAAAAAGTTTAGGAAATTGGCCACACTGATTGCTGAAGTATAAATATCTATAATGAAAAATTTAAGGAAATTGGCCATACTAATTGCCGAAGTAAAAATATCTATAGTGAAAAAGTTAAGGAAATTGGCCATACTGATTGCCGAAGTATAAATATCTATAGTGAAAAAGTTAAGGAAATTGACCATACTGATTGCCGAAGTATAAATATCTATAGTGAAAAAGTTAAGGAAATTGGCCATGCCGATTGCCGAAGTATAAATATCTATAGTGAAAAGTTAAGGAAATTGGCCATACTGATTGCCGAAGTATAAATATCTATAGTGAAAAAGTAAGGAAATTGGCCATACTGATTGCCGAAGTATAAATATCTATAGTGAAAAAGGTAAGGAAATTGGCCATACTGATTGCCGAAGTATAAATATCTATAGTGAAAAAGGTAAGGAAATTGGCCATACTGATTGCCGAAATATAAATATCTATAGTGAAAAAGTAAGGAAATCGACCAGCTTGATTGCCGAGGTATAAATACCATCGTTGCGCTGTGGCAGCGGAAGAGCAGTAGATGGTCGGACAGGTGCTAGAAATAACACTCGTGATTTCTGTTATTTTGCTCAAATCATACTTTGCACATAATTTTGCTGTTTCTTATTTTTTAAACGAGTGTGTGTAACAACTTCACTTGATATCAACAATTAGAGTTTTTTTTTTTTTTTTTTCATTGAAGTTACAATGTTTTTGTTGCATTATCCTTTCACACAAAGACTAATTAATTGAATTATTTCCAGCTTTTAAACGATAAGTATTTAAATTAGTCTTTTTGCTTCCTTTATTTTCCCATATGACAATGGACTATGCAAGGACTCCATTCCAGGAATTAAGCGACCAAGGCCTTCTTTGATCTCATCAATACTGCACTTCCTCGGTTGTGTAATTACTGGTGTTGTTTTTCAATCCATTACATTTTATATGTATTTTATTTATGAAGAGGAGAACAGTTTCTACTGTGAATATTACAGTTTTCATTTTTAACGGAAAAAATCTATAAACATTTATTTATTGTGCTATGAATTTAATAAACCGAAGGTTACTTCGCTATGGATGACACGACATCTAATCAGAAGTTATCAACCCTAAACCCTGTATGACATGATTTCATTTTATTTAATCCAGTCTAAAATGTTGTTTCTTTAACTAAAGTCCTTTCAAGATGGTGATAATTTAAAAACTTTAATGTAACATTTCATGAAAATTGTTTTACTAACAAAAAACTCAGATCAGATAACAAATTTAGAAATAAAAAACAAATGAAACGACACCTTGTTTGTTGCGGTTGGACAATAAAATACTGAGTTATTCATTTTTCATTTAAAAGATTACACTATTTTTATATCATATTAATTCGTTAAGATAGGATAATGTCTCTAAATTGTGTCATTTATCACATTAAAGAATGTGAAACTAATAAATTGTTGATTGATTGTAGCAGGGAAAGAATTGTTTGATTTTCCTTTAAATTCTCTTCTTTTTATCACTGAAATGGTGTTTTGGTTATTTTAACAATCTTCTTGAAATTTTACATTAAAGTTTTTAAGGGAACTACATCTTGAAATGGCCTTAGTTTGAGAAACAAATCTATATTAATTTATTTTACACACAAAGTTACGTACACAATTAAGTAAAATACATTTAAAAAAGTTGTTGTAAAAGTTGTAAAACGAGTTAAGTTCTACAAAAATAAATAAAAAAGGCAAACAAACCAACAGACCGAAAAAAATGTAGAAAACACCCTGTATAGAAAATTTTGACGATTAGTATACTATAGAAACAGTGTATCACAGACGAAATACCAGGCCTTTATTCCACAGAAGAAAATTATCTTTAAAGTATTTTCAAATTGTTGACACAAAATAAATCTTGATACTAGCAACAACCTAAAAAGTAGTGATTACTGAGTGTATTTCACAACATTCTAAGTTACATTTTTATAAACCTACAAGAGAAATAAAAAATAACAGTGGCCGTTTTATTTTCCTGTTTCATACGACCGATCAGTGAAGGTGAATAACTCGCAACACGTGCATCGCTCAGTTCATTGCCAACTGTTATGAAACACTGTGCGCAATAGTTGACTGGCAACACGTGATGTGAAGGTAGAAATGTGGGCTGCGGTGCCATTGAATGCTAATAAAACCCGAGTCTGACTCAGGGTCGTTACTGTACGCCTGCAAGGTCAGCCGATTCCATAACCTAACCGATAACGTAATAGACTAAATGTGTTAGTGAATTTTGAAGAATTTTACAGGTATTATTGATTGGGTCGTTCTTTGTGAGAGTATTTTATGTTTTCCCGAATCAATTGTCAGGTTTAGCTGTTTGTTTTCTTCCACTGTTATTTATTGGAAGGAAAGCTTTTTTTCAGCTAAATGTTTAAAATTATTATTGGTTTCGTACGAAGTTGAACTATTATCCAGTGCAATTATTTAATGTTGCAACATTTGTGTATTTACTTTTTGGTTCATGCCTTTCAAACTTTTAAAAATTAATTTAACTCCTTCTGGAGACTGTAAGAATATTCTAAATATTTATATAATCCTCATCTCTCCTGTAAATTGTGTTAAATCCTTATTAATTAAACTAAATTATAATATTGTTTACTTTTTAAATTATGCCTACTTTATTTGTATCTACAAATCACGCTTGGATTAATTTTAATGTTCCTAGTTAATATTACTACAATGATGATTGTACTATAAGTAAAAAAGGTCTGTACAAACGATTTGCGTAACAAGAAAAGAATATGTTATGATTATAAGACATTTATAAGACAACGCGAGTTGGAAAATCATCCAACAAAAATTTATAATACCTGTACATCGTACATGTACTTTGGTATGTTTGTGCCGATAAAGTATCATAGCATTTGTTCTTGAAAAATCCAGTTCATAAATTACATAAATGCTAGACTTTTTTATTAGAAAACCCCCACTTAAAGTTATCTCTTCCACTTTATGAATTTTTCTCAGTAACGTTAAAGAAAATTAACTTTCATGGAGAGGAAAAGGAGTTGAGAATTAAATGAAATGAGATGGGTTCAACATTAGCCCTTTGGAAGCACCCCGTTACCTAAGATAGGGTTGGAGGCACTCTATGTCCAAATTTAATCATGGCCCTTATGAGCCCTTGACCACTATGCGACTTCAAACATGCTGAGGGAAGACCAAAGACCTCTAGAATGCAATTATTTCAATTATTTATTTATTAATTATTTATTTATTTATTATTATTTAATTAATCATTTATTTCATTTCAATTATTTATTCACCCCATTGAACAGCATGGTTCAGTCAATATACAGATAAAATACAATGGCCGTGTGTTGAATCAAATATAAACTTAAATCATGTATGTATGTATATACAACACGTCACCTCAGAAACATAATCTAAATTACATCTTTAATAATCATCAATCGTTTAGAGAACATTATTTGAAGGAATAGTGGTCAAAGAAGATTTAAAATTGTTTAAAGGCAAGTCTTTTTTGCGTTTTTTCAGTTTTTTATTTGGAAAGCATTGTGGCCTGCAAACATGCAGGATCCAAGATAAAAGCGGAAAAAAGTTTGCTTCATTTTGTGTCATCTTTGTTAATTGAGTCTTATCTCTCAGTCCAAAATCTGTCCCAAAAAAACTCAGGTTTTTTTAAAATATCAAATTTGTTTATAAATTGCCATCCTCCCTTCAATATCTCCAAAAATAATTTTTGAGATGCACATAAGTTGAGAACATCAGTCCCCCCCCTTTAAGGGTAGTGGATGAAGATTTGGTAATTAGGTAATAAGCAATTTGAAATTTACTTGTTGAAAAATTGAAGGGGCCATTGCCCCTTAACTTACTCTTTACATGCTGATGAAATTAAAATATCATAGTTAGTAACACATGGCAGTTCACAAACAAAGTAGGCACTTAATCACATGTTTTAATGCAAAAAATCAGACGTGTTTAAATCGTAATGCTACTTAATGGGAGTTATTTTATTCCGTACAAAAAAGAAAATGAATAATTTTTCCTAAAATTCCATGCTCAGACCTATAAAATGAGACCTCCCAGCTTTCTACGATCTCCCATTCACTCACAATTTCATTGTCAAATTTGGGGTTACGGAATTAGATATATAGATATTTAGAACTTTAAAATAAAGAGTGGTAAAATGAGTTTGGCCCATAATATATAGAGTTTATCAAACAAAGTCGTCAAAAAACAGAAGCTAATACTTTTTAGATTTTAATGTAGTTGTTAGACAAAACAAGGCTTATAGAAAAACAATAACTTGGAATAAATATGTTTAGAATATAAATATTATATTAAAAAGTTTGTAAATAGATGATTGCCAATTGAAAGTTAATTACCAGACTAAAAGCGTTGTCAGTAAGTTTAATATTTTGCCTCGCTGGCAAGGAAAGTTTTAAAACTCTTTTCTCCCCCTCGCCCTTGGTGTCTTTATTTTTCTTGTTTATTTTATAGCTTCTGCTCTACAAAGTTTAGTAAATCAATCAATAACAAGAAATTTGTTTGCATCATTAACCAGAAATGTTGGCTCTTTTATTACTTTTTATTTACTTATAAACTTGATTTCCTTTTTTTGGATCGCAAATTCTTTCATTTTTTCTTTCTTTCCTTCATTTCTTTCTTTCATTTAATCAATATTCCAACATTGAAAAATGATCTTGTATTCTTACTATACAATAGAAGATCCTTTAAGAACTTAGTTGTAGTGTACTTCAAATACATTTAGCCTACTTGGGGGTGTCTATAGACACTGAGGTATCCAATAAACGTTGTTGCTGTAGGTAACATTAAAGTTGTAAAGGCCAGTGGGTTGGAGCCTTGATGTGCTAAGATGATAGGATTACTGTATTTCCTATTTACCCAAATATATCATTTGTGTTAAATCTCAAATAACTAATAGGAAAGTATTGAAGTTATTCATAATTCGGGAGCTTTCACATTTGTAAGTACAGTAAATACAAGGTCTACAAACAATTGTTTTATACGATTCAACAATTCACTTTAATAGCTCGATAGGGAGATTAACAGGTAAGTTCATAAAACCACAAGAAACAAAACTTATTTTTATGTTTTTTGCAGAAAGTCATTTAAATGATTCACTGTAAATATGAAAAGCCCAGTAGTTAAAATTAACTTTAAATAGATGACAAGATGTTTAGAGGAAATGAATAAAACACAATTGCTTGAATAGAATTAAAGTCTATGACCAATAATAAACTAAAACAGTCCTTGGCCTTGCTCCTTGGTCCTAACCCAACAGTCCTTGGCCTTGCTCCTTGGTCCTAACTCAACAGTCCTTGGCCTTGCTCCTTGGTCCTAACCCAACAGTCCTTGGCCTTGCTCCTTGGTCCTAACCCAACAGTCCTTGGCCTTGGCCCTTGGTCCTAACCCAACAGTCCTTGGCCTTGGCCGTTGGTCCTAACCCAACAGTCCTTGGCCTTGCTCCTTGGTCCTAACCCAACAGTCCTTGGCCTTGCTCCTTGGTCCTAACCCAAGAGTCCTTGGCCTTGGCCCTTAGTCCTAACCCAACAGTCATTTGCCTTGGCCCTTGGTCCTAACCCAAGAGTCCTTGGCCTTGGCCCTAAACCAAGAGTTTTTGGCCTTTGCCCTTAGTCCTAACCCAACAGTCATTTGCCTTGGCCCTTGGTCCTAACTCCACAGTCCTTGGCCTTGGCCCTTAGTCCTAACCCAAGAGTCCTTGCCCTTGGTCCTAACCCAACAGTCCTTGGCCTTGGCCCTTAGTCCTAACCCAAGAGTCCTTGGCCTTGGTCCTAACCCAACAGTCCTTGGCCTTGGCCCTTAGTCCTAACCCAAGAGTCCTTGCCCTTGGTCCTAACCCAACAGTCCTTGGCCTTGGCCCTTAGTCCTAACCCAAGAGTCCTTGCCCTTGGTCCTAACCCAACAGTCCTTGGCCTTGGCCCTTAGTCCTAACCCAAGAGTCCTTGGCCTTGGTCCTAACCCAACAGTTCCTCAGTTTGATCTGTCCGTGTCTGTGTTGCAGCTCATGGCTCCAATCCCAGTTGGCTGACCCGTGCGGCTGCTCCAACAATTGGACGCTGCAGGTGGTCGGACTCCTGGTGTTCCTGGTGCTGCTCTGGGGCCTCCTGTACAGCCTCGTACTCCATGAGGTGAGACTAGGTCACTCGATTACTATACCATTATATCAATATACCATTTACCACTAAGTTACTAGATCACTATGTGATAACATCGCTATGTGATTAGATCACTAAACCTCTAGATTTCTAGAGATCTAGGTCACTAGACGACTAGTTCACTAACCACTGTATTACTAAGTCACTAGACCATTAGGTCACTAGATCGTTAAATCATTAGACCACTATATCACTAATTAACTAGACCACAAGACCACTATATCACTAATCACTAGATCACGAGGTCGCTAGACCACCAGGTTACTAGTTCTATGAAGTCACTAGACCACTAGTTTACTAGATCACTACATGATATTGAACTATGAGATCATTGTAACACTAGATAATTCAATTATTTGATTGCGTAAGCCTAGGATAACTGTATCACTACATCACTAGTTAAGAAGAAGGCAACTATTCAAGCTTCTATCTGCTTCTCACATAAGGCCAAATGTTAACTTTGAAAGCCCGTACTTTCCCAACGGAATAACCTAAATTGTTTATTTACGGTTCATTTTAAAGAGCAGAAAAATACCTAGCGATTTCAATGAAGATAATTTGAATATCACAAATCATCTATAAAAATGTTTAGTTATAAAATAATTTGCAATTTTATTCAACGGTTATTATTTTTATATTAAAATGTTCTCTGAAATCGCTTGGTTTTTTTGCTATATAAAACAAACCAAAAAAATGTACATATAAATATATAAATATAAATTAATGATATTAGATAATCAGTTGAGGAGAGATATGGGCTCAAAAAGTTAGTATGGAGGAAGCAGGTAGGAACACCAAATGTTAAAACGCTCTTGACACCCAAAAAAAACAACTGTATGAAATGAGTGTGATGCCTCAGGTAGCCTTTTTAATGACTAAAACCAGGATGACTAAAATTCCTGGAAATCCTGGAATTGTGTTTGGATTTTCTTATAACAGAAATTATCAAAGAAAATTAATTTTATTGAAATTGAAGAAAGTTAGGGATTTTGAATGAATGTGCAAAATACAACACTGAAGAGCAGAAAAGAAGGTGGGTTGTGAATTTTCACTGTTGAAGTTTTTCTGGTTAATAAACCCTAGTTACAAATATTTCTATATATTATAAATTCTTTACATAAATTACACTACATGTAATAAAATTTAAATAACATCCAGTTTTGTAAGATAGAAAACCTTAATTAGGGACAATCAACACTCAACAATCCACACTTATGGCTACTATCATGTTCTTGGCTGTCGTGTTTGTTCTGACATATTTTATGAAAATGTGTTTCCTTATTTTCGGCCAAGGTAAATATTTATCAACAACTGAAGGCTACAAGGTTTGAAAGTTCTCTTCAAACCCGTTTGTTGTCTTTATGCTATCAAAGTATTGGTTTCAGTTGCCTCACTAATTTTGTAAACTCTTTAAATATTGACTGTAAAACTGACAGTTTCTTGTTAACCTTTTCTGGAGGGTTGGTTGGATGTATTCTCTATTTTTTTGCCAGTGATTGGCAGCTAACAAAAATCCTTAGTAACTTAGCACCTTACAACATTTTGTCAGAAGAGATTTATGTGAAAAATGCATCAAATACATTTTTTATTTAGATTAAAAAATGTAGTTTTGATTGTATTCACACATTTATTTAAATTAAAAAAATTTGTTGGGTATAACTCCATCTATTTTAAATTCAATTGACTTATCTAATAATATATTAATGTTTGTACAATATATGTTCATGAATGCTTATTAATGCCATCCAAAAAGGTACTTGAAGCCCACTGCAGTCGAGTGATTAGTCCTCGATTGCCAGTTGTAGTAACTCAACGACCAGTAGCGGTCAAGGGCCTGCAGTTTCACTTGAAATCCAAACACACTAATTCAGGTTTAAGTGTGATTGTTTTGGAGTATTGAACATCCAAATTCACATTCATGATCCAAACTGCCCAGTATAATATTGACAGGATCTTTTCTCCATGTGAGCGCATCAGTGAATCATGGCAAAACAGAGTATTGACTCAAAATTGAAATCAAATTCGTAACAGATTTGACTCTTTGAGCCCAGAGTGTCGATAAATCGGCATTTGAATCTGATACCTAAAAACTCTATCTGATTTTCTATACTATACCATGTAATTAATCTACTTTTCATTTAACTATATTGCTTATACTATATTGTGTAAGCATTTGTACCGTTTAAGCACTGTCTGCAGACTGGGTCTGACACGTGGTGTAATCTAGTGGACGAAAATGGAACTAACACTTCTAGCGCAAAGGCTGTAATACCACCCAGTCTGATCAGCGGCTGTGCAGTCTAAGGCGCTGGCCTCTTGGACAGAAGTAGCACTTTGATCGATGGTTCGAATCCCGTCTCAGTCGATGGTTTTTTATGTGCAATTCTTGAAGACTTCATCTGCCTGTAAACTGAAATAATGAAATAATTTTTTATTTTCAATAAATAATTGCAATACTTTTACAAAGAAATTATTTAAAAATACTAAAACCATTAATTTTTTTTATTTATTTTGACTTTACCTATCGCTTCTAGTGTTTAAAACTACACTACGTTTCGGAAGGTAAGGAAACTCCTCCCGTTATTAAGTGAACCCTACTTACATCTAAATATCAAGTTCTTACATCTAATTTGTTTGTATTTTCTTTAAGTGATTTTATTTTTGGATTTCTTTAAGAAAATCCAAACAAAAATGTAGGTTAGTTAGGTGTAAGAACTTGATATTTAGATGTAAGTAGGGTTCACTTGATAAAGGAGGAGTTTCCTTACCTCCCGAAACGTAGTGTAGTTTTAAACACTAGAAGCGATAGGTAAAGTCCAAATAAATCAAAAAATAAATTCAAATCCATCGCTATTATTAGTTTCAAAAAATACAACTAAAACCAGCCAGTTGTGATGGTTTAGCTAAACATAAAAAATACAAAAAATTAAGATTCTACCGTAATAACAAAATAAATAATGTGACGAGCCTGTGCAGCACTTTAAATAAAAGATTACATATTTTTTAACAAATAATTAACAAACCAAATCAAAAGAGTAATTAACATTAACTCAGTTGAAGGGGAGGGCGGACCTTAAGGAAACAGATCGGTGGGCAGGATTGGTAAATTATTTGTGAGCCGCAGATCTGATGAGATGTTTTTGCTACTTTTTACCTATCCTTACTGTGTAAGTGTCCAGGAGAAGCACAGTTTTATAATTTAAATTTTTAGAACTTTAAAACAAAAAATAAAAAATCGACTATTCCTTCCACAAGCTTTGGGCTCTAAGGGTTATAGTATAAATTAAAAATGTATCTTTGGCATAATTTGCATGAAATAAAAATACATACTTTTATTTGAAAATTTAAATCCACTGAAATCTATTTTGTGTCTGAGTCTGAATCTTGTATGAAAGACCCTGTGTTAGGTAGATCACAGTTAGCGTTGTTACAAATTTTTGCGTAAAGGGCCCTTTTTCCCTAGAACCTATCCCAGGCAGACATGTAAGGAAGATCCTCTACTCCCTCCAAGGACGAGGACTAGACTGGGTATCCAGACTCAACCGGGATTCAAGCCCCCAGAAGAGACAAGAGGTAACCAAGGAAGGGAAGTTGGTCACACTGGATAGCCAAAAGACTTACCAAAACTGTGACACCTTCATTTTTTTACTCAATTTTGACCTCTGTACTAGTATAGATCAGTCAGAGAGCTGTCGAGGGGCTTCCGCACGACGTAGTATGATCCTCTGATTTTTAAAACATATTATTCATGTTGTTATTGTTGCAGGTGACGCCGCGAGGGGATCTGTTCAAGATCCTCGTGTTGGTCCTCCTGGCATTCCTGGCCGGCAAGTTGGTAGCCCTGGTCCGACTGCCACCCCTCCTTGGCATGCTGGTCACGGGCATCGCCCTGCGAACGTCTGGCTTCTACCAGATATCCGGGGTCTATACGCACATTGTTATAACTCTCAGGTGAGCAGACTGTTGTGTGCCGGGTACCCGGGGATTCTGGGTCTTGAAGTTTGACTCGATCAGTTAAGATTCTGCGAACATTATTTCCATGAGCAGGAGAGGATACAGTTAAGGGTGTGGCTTACAGGGCTGTCAACCAAACCTAGATGTGCTGAATTGCCAAACTGCACACCAGGTGGATGGCATAACACTCGAGTGGTATTGGTCTATGCTAAAATGGCAACAGTGTCAGTGTCGAACCCTATTATTGGCTGAAGCCCAACAGTCTTCTTTCCTGCTCCCAATAACGAGGAATAACTGAGGTCTTAAGCTTTCCATAGTACAAATAAAGCTGTCCCATTAAATAGAACGGAAATACTTACAAGCCGATATAACAATGTTCTTTAGTCGTATTTTCTGCACATCAAAGAACAGTTTTGTTGCATCGTCTATGTTTACACGCACATATTCATAATTCTCAGGT
The DNA here is from genome assembly GCA_963675035.1 of Allygus modestus. NCBI lineage: Eukaryota > Metazoa > Arthropoda > Insecta > Hemiptera > Cicadellidae > Allygus > Allygus modestus. Next base: position 7,658,836 of record OY776112.1, read on the forward strand.
GATGAAACAGTTATGTGCTGGGTTACTGGGGGGATTAGAGCATTCTGGCTTGAAATTTAATCACGTGATTAATGAAGATTCTGAGAACATTAAGGAGTAACAGTTTTTTAATTGACTCCAGCTTCCTATGATACAAAAATGGAACAATAAGTAACATGTAACTCCACACTGGCGTGCATGTTGTACACCAAGTCTCAGCTGGATGTAGCTAGCAAGTATGTTTATCTTGGATTTTCTATCTAAATCTCAAACAATATGGTCAATATGAGGTTGCTTTTGTTATCCTTGGCAGACAATATGATAATATTCCATTTGGAGTACCATGCATATTTTTCCGACATGCACAACTCTAAGGCGTTACTCCTAAAAACTGTCAATAATGCCGTTGGGCACCTTGCTAGCCTAGTGTTGGGTTGGACTTCGGTTCAAAGGGTTACAGGTTCAAATCCCATTGTGTCCACAAACATTTGAGGGGTTAGACCCTAGAGATCGTTTGTAATGTCCTCCGAACAAAAATTTTGTTGGTTTTGAAACATACAAAGGAAGAAACAAATTTCGGGACAAAGTATTTCACAATCTTGATAACGTTTAACCCTCTAAGTGTCAATCGACTGATTTCAGTCAACTTTTTTTGACGCTCGAGTGTTAATCGACTGATTTCAGTCGACTTTGCAGACATCCAGTTTAGCGTGTATATCTCGTTGACGATCGGTCGTTTCGAACCATCCATTATACCAAGGTGATCGGCAACATCTGGGCTTCATGGCAACTAATAATGTTCGCCCTTTTGCGAACTAATAATTTTGCAGCCGTTTTTAATCAGCTGTTTAGTTATGTTTTCAATAGGAATGCTGTAATGTGAGGTTACATTGTTGTGTATTATATATATACATATATATATATATATATATATATATATATATATATATATATATATATATATATATATATATATATATATATATATATATATATATATATATATATATATATGTATATTTTCTTTTTCCTTATTAAATTTTGAACAAAATGTATATCTTGGATTTTTGATTATGGCTGTCTAAATATATTCTACGGGTCTCGTAACATAAAAAATAAGTTTTTTTTTTGGGGTTGTTTAGATTTGAACCCAAGCCGGACTGTTATACCAAACATTTAGGCCAACAAATTGTATATTAAAAGTTACCCATTTTCTGCTCTCTGAGAAAATGTATACTTGTTTACCAATATATCAAAATTTTATTTTTTTATAGTATTTTATATAAAATTCTGCAAAAGTTAAAAAAATGACGTAACATTTCAGGTTTTTTGATGCGACACCTAGAGGGTTAACTCCGACAAAACTGTAGACGATTTCGGGGTTGCCTATCATAGTTTTGCATTTGTCGGTGGATTCTTTATTTTTGCCTGTTTACGCCTGTGGCATTTTTTATTCAATGTCGTTAGAGGACAATTGTCTAAACTTCTCAGAGTCTTGTGGACACCCCTGGAATAGAAGCCCCTCCTGCATGGAAGTCCAAGCACAAGATGCTAATAGTACGCCTCACCAACCAATCAAGGAGTCTACTGACCACTCGTGTGTTGCAGGGAGATCGCCCTGAGCGTGATCCTCATCAAGGCGGGCCTGGGCCTGGACCCGGTGGCCCTCTACAAGCTGTCGCTGGTCGTCATCAGGCTGGCCGTCTGTCCGTGCATTGCGGAGGCCGTGGGAGCTGCGGTCGTGTCACACTACCTCCTGGGCTACCCCTGGCTCTGGGGCCTACTGTTGGGGTACGTGTTTCAGTTGAATAGTAAACTGTTATTTAGTTTAGACAACCAGTTTTGCTCACTTTTGGCTATGCATATGGTGTTGAACGTTGTCCTCAGTTATAACTCTATATGAGTTAACGTGTCTGTGGCAGTGTTGAAGGGGAGGGTGCACCTTCAGCAAATGGCGGACGGCACAGGTCCAAGCTGACGTGATGGGATTTGTGAGTTGCTACTTCAATCAGGTTCAGGTGTTTTCTTTAAAAAAAATTACAAAATAACACAGATTCAACCAATCCAGTCACTACCTTGGCACTTCAAGGGTTAACACTGCAAATTTAGATAGATTGTATGGGTTTACATGTGAAAGAGTTCATCAAACTCAATGCACATTTGAAACTGTTACAAAAATGTAGGCGGCCCTTCAAGACTGTACAAGTCCTAATAGGGAAGGGATTGACTTAAAAATTATATAACAACTACAAATAGTCACTCCAAACAATTTTACCTGATAAACCATAGTTAACAAAATTATAAAATATATTAATAAATAGATTGAGTTAAATATAGGATTCATTTTTTTCTATGATTGAAAATGTTTAAGTGCAACACGACTGTTTGTTTGTTTTGTGCATTATAGCAACTGCTCTACTAGTAAGCCGGTGCGGCGGTTAGGTTTGGTTAGGTTTTTTTAACCCAACTTAACCGCCTAACTCTTCCACAACAAGAGTTTTCACCTGGAAACAATTGATCAAAGGTCACTAAAGTTCTTGCAGAAATAGAGTGATACTGATTCTGACTCTGGACATGTCTGCCACCCCCGCAGGTTCCTACTGAGCGCTGTGTCCCCCGCCGTGGTCGTGCCAGTGCTACTCAGCCTGCAGGAGCGGGGCTACGGGGAGAGCAAGGGCATTGCCACGCTGGTCATCGCGGCCTCTAGCATGGACGACGTCCTCGCGATATCCATCTACGGCATCTGCCTCAGCATGATATTCTCCACTGGCAGTGAGTGAATTCGGACCTAAGCGAAGGCAGTGTTATGCTTATGCTGAATTTTTTTGTATTTTATTTTTTAACTGTTTGCTACACTTGAGAGTGAAAGACCTTGTCAATATCAATCTTAACACATTCGTTGCGTCACTCTGGTCACCCGACAGATCGAGGGAAAAATTTGATCAGTACACAGTCATAGGAGTGGTATTACCCTCGGACCATTAGTTTAGTTCTACTCACATGGCCAGTTTATTTTATTATAACCTAAATTGCATTTTCAAACAATAAGTACTTTTTTACTGTTTTGAGCATTGTTATTAAAAGACACATATTTGCGTCACCCGGCCTATAGCATGAAAAAATGTTAAAAAGAGTATTTATTTTGTAAATAGACCAAGCTCATTTATGCATTTTTGGTACGTTCCATACAACAATCATACTCCACAAAAGAACACGTGAACTGGCACAACGTATGTTGTGGTAACTGAGAGGTTCTTCACAACCACAGTTGGCCAGTGATACAGCTGAAATGGAAATGTCCTATCAGTCCTGCCAACTGTCATAATGTGACGTCACCAATCCAATCGTCCTCATATATTCATCTGGAAGGAGCATGTAGGTCAAATCTTACCGCCTTTAATAAATATTTTTAACAATTAATGACAGTTCTCTATTATTTTGTTCTCTACACTCTATTCCACGTTCACTGTGCAGTGCTCATAAGCGATGTTTTTCAAATGTAAGTTCACGAGGTACTAGCTATCCTAAAAACATTAACTTACCTGACTTTGTAATTGTTTTTTACTTAATTGGTTTTATTACACTGTCTTTGAGTCAGTTTTTTTGTCTTTCATAACACTTTTATCGTGATAAAAGCACAACTGATAAAAATCTAAAAAAACTGTTTTTATGTAAAAAATGTCTTCACATACAGCTTTTAGAATATTAATGCCTGTAGTTGGTAAAGAAACTACCCTTCAGATTTCCTATGCTTATGCATATAGTAGAATGAAATATGCAATTGGTTTCTGGGGATCGTCTAGTGAGTTCTTGAGAGTATTTAGACTCCAAAAAAGGATTGTTCGTATTATGTGTGGAGCTGGCTACCGAGCGCATTGTAAGCCTTTTTTTCAACAACTACATCTTCTCACTCTCCCAAGTATTTATATTCTGGAGGTTTTATCCTTTTTTAAATGCAACTTCCATCTCTTTGAAGAGAATATTGCTAGACATCCCTATAATACACGTCATAAGTGTAACATGGTCTACCCTATCCATAGATTGGCACTACTTGAAAAGGGCATCCACTACTCTGCTCTACGACTATACAATGCTCTGCCCTGGTACCTGAAAAACATAGCCAGTGCAAGCATTTTTCTTAAAAAGGTGAAAAAATATACTGATTGAAACGTGTTCGTACTCGGTGGATGAATTCCTGTCAGACTGCACAAATATGAGAAGGAAATTTGCACTTTTTGCATGGGAAAATTTTAAAATTGTCAATTTAGTATTAAGTATCAGTTTTAAATCTGACTTGTTTCACATAACAATTTGTTAACCACGAAATAAATTATTTCTGATTCTCATTCTGAGACATTTTTCCTTACTATAAAGGACAGAAAGTAATAGATTCTATTTTAAACGTTGGTTGTGAGGGCAGTTGACGCAACCCACATGACAATGACAAGAAACACGATTATTTAAGCTCAAGTAGTAGCATGGCTATCTCCCAAAAGAGCCATGCACGCACGGTGAACGAGGAATACAGTATAGCCTTTGTTAGCCATAATAAAAATACCAGAGCGTGACAAAAGACGGTTTAGTTTTTATACGCTTACATATTTATAAATGATTTTGTTTGTCACAGATGCCAACATCTCACAACAGCTGCTGCAGGGCCCGCTGGAGATGGTGATAGGGCTGGCCATAGGAATTGTTTGGGGGTTGTTGTCAGCTATCATCCCTCACAGGAATGATGTGAGTAATGTTCTTCACGTATCTTTATATACGTATCATTCACTTTTATAAGTCTAAAAGTTGTATTCTTGCCTCTTTCATTTACTGTTTAATTAGGAAGTCTAGAAATTTGTCTACTCATGAAATTTGTTTTTCTCATTCAGTGATGACGAATGTCCGAAATAACTTCTTAATTAACATGAAGTTAACATCGCCATCAATGAATTTTAAACAAAGAATACTCAAAATCCTTGTAGTAGTCCAGTGAATGTTTGGTCCAGTAATAATTTGTTTCTTGAAAGTATCCATACGGATATTATTAATTATTACAAGAGTTACTGCTGGGTGTTGACCTATTGTTGTTGCCCTCGCAGAAACTGGTGGTTGTGAAGCGTTCGGTGATGATCGGCGCCGGAGGTCTGTGCGCCATCCTGGGCGCCGAGCTGGTGGACTTCCCCGGCGCAGGGCCTCTCGCTTGTATCACCGCCAGCTTCGTGGGCTGTCTGTGCTGGAAGATGCAGGGATGGGGCTCGCATGTAAGTCACGTAAAGTAAAACAAATCAACTTGGGTGAAATGAATCAACTAAACAGAGATAAAGAGTTTGAATGCTGCTTAGTTAAGTGTCAGTTAGGGAGATTGTCTTTTGTTTTGGTAGGAATTTATAGAACACCAGGTGTAGCTGTGAACTGTCTTCTTGTTTTGTTTTAACTGATGGCTGTCCCAGAGTATACAGTAGAACCCTGCTAATCCAACCTTGGATGGTCCGACTCTTCGCTTACTCCGACCGTGCCTTTATCAATGTTTGTTATGGTTTACTTTTCCGGTGTGCTGCTCCGTTCAGATCTTCTGTCAATGACTTATCATTGACAATAGAAATCAGTAGACCGGTGAAAGTTGATACAGTGTATATATATAATTTACAGTAATATTAAATCTGTAAAACCGTCCATACATTTCAATATTTTCAGTTTAAACTGCAGTTTTATCATTTTTCCTGTAAAGTTGTGGGTTGAATGGGCTTTAGCCCTTAAATTTTGTTTTTAATTTACTGTTTGCATTCTAAGGAAAATAAATCTTTAGGAGAGTATGAAGTCATGTTCACACATAAACAAAGCGGAAGCTTAAATCACATTATAGATAATCACAGCTGATCATTTTCACTTTAGTGATATTTTCATAAGAATATCATTGGATCTTTGAAGTCCAGTGGGGGAAGCCCAGGTAATTTTTGGTATTGCTGATATTTTTCCCACCATCCTTGGCCCTCAATCTTTAAAATGAGCCATTTCCAAAGGCTGTAGGTGAAGAGTAGTGCTTGAAATTTTGATTCAATTGATTCGCCTTACAAAATTACATATATAGATAAATGGATAGGCTAATATGGAGTGAGCTACCCAATAAGGAAAGATTAATAATAATATGATAATTGTATGGGAAATATATGTAAACGCTGTTTAGATACATGTATCTGTTTATGAAGTGATAATGTATCTGTTTGGACATGCTTCATTCCTCCCCTTCCTACACTAAGATTGTTGTCACTGCTGTTCCAGAACCCCGTGTCGACAGTGTTTGGCAAGGTGTGGCTGCTCCTGCAGCCGATGTTGTTTGGCCTCATAGGAGCCGAGATCGATCTCAACGAGCTGCGCTACGAGACAATCAGCTCCGGCCTCGCTGTTATATTTGGCGCTCTAGTTGTAAGTGTTAAAACTCTTTAGCGATTTTAACCGCAAAATGCAGTTTTGATTTGTAGTTTATATGATTGTCGTTGTTAACTCGAAATTTTAAATTTTAGTACGATACGTGCATATTTATAATAGTTCACACGATAACACAATAACATGGGTTTTATGTGTATACTTTCAGTGGTTCAGATGATTTTGTTGAAAGCGATAATTATGTCTTATGATTCAAAGAATTTGGTACAGAGTGATGCCTGTACGTTTAAAGTATGTAACCAATCAATATTAATGCAGGAAAATTCAAATCAGCTTAATTATTTTACCATTAGATTATTTATTTCTGCTGATAGTAAATTCTGCAGAAGTAAACGGAAGCAGAACTTCTTCATAGTTCTGTAAATTTAGTAGTGTCATTAAATTCAATTGATTTACAATAAAAACTGCTTAAAAACAGTTTATATGCAAAACTGTTAATGTTAAAACTTTGATAGTATTAGTACTAGGGTCATCCAGGAGGTAAAGAACATTTGCTTATTGCGCCGTGTACAGTTCCCCCATTACCGTGATTGCGTGTGCGGCAGTCCACTCACTTCCCCAGCAAAGTATGAGCGAGTCTCGTTGCTAAGCAGTCACTCATCTTGTTTCTGCAGCGATTCAAAATGACAATCAAGTCCCAGGTCTACCTTAAAACTGTACCAGTTTTGAGGCTGACATTGGGTACAGCAAATGAAGTTGTCATTAGACATGGTAAGTCTTTTGGCTGTCCATTATGACAAACTTCCCTTTCATCTTTCGTCCCTCCATTTACAGCAGCTAGGGACAGAATTTCCGGGTTTTGGTCCCCAACCTGCCAACCTGAAAATAGATGGTCCCTGGCTGATGTACACGGATACCCTGTCAGTTGAGTTGACCAGTTGGAGGGTAGAATGCGGGTCCCCTGGTTGAGAGTCTCATCTCAGCTGTCACAGGGGCACAGGAGTTGGCCCTCTGAAGGGTCGATTTGGCTGCTGTCCCATCCCACCCTTTCCTTTCCTGCTATATCTATCCTTCCGGTAACCTGCGCAATATTCCCGCTTGTGGAAGATGTGCAGCTATGCTGAAGTTTCCTAATCCGCAACAATGATGATGATGAATGGCAATCAAAAATCCTACCAAATGAGGGCTCCGCAGTGTTATTTGGTTTCTGAATAAAAACACGTGGACCATTGACAATTTTAGACAAACACCAAAGAAATCTTGAAGAAAGTGCATTGAAGAATATCTTGAAATATCTTGAAAGGATTCATGTAATGTGCTAACTCTGTAGCGCCTGTTTTCCTCGATTTCCCTCAATTATTTCTTTGAAACCATCTGTAACAACCGATGACCTGTCGCTCCGATTCTCATCATGCACCATTTTGTCCCTGAAGACTCGTTTGTTTGCACTTTTAGAGTAATCCTCTTTTGATGTTTCTCTAAAAATCTCAATACTCCAAACTTGTTTTTATTCAGAAATCGAACAACACTGGGGATCCCACATTTGGTGTGATTTTCGATTGACCCTGCCATTTTTAATTGCTGTAGAAACAAGACGCGTGACTGCTCAGCAACAATACTCGGCTCACACTTTGGCGGGGAGGTGAGTGGACTGCCGCACATGCAGTCACGGTGGTGGGGGAGCTGTGCTTGGCAAAATAAAGCAAAGATTCTTTACTTTCTGAATGACCCTCGTATATTAAAATACCCCCGTCGCAGCAAACCTGCGTACTCAGCGAATTTCCAATGAATGTATATGTTTCTCACTACCACATAAAGGCACTTACCAAGTTTTATAAAAATAAATTAATAAATAAGTGATCTATAGCATTTTATTTATTCTCCATAAGAATAACATAGGACTGAGTATGCAGGTTTGCTGCAACAAGGAACACAAAATATGTGTTTTTATGCAATTATCAATTTAACTCAACCAGGTGAAGCTACATACTAAGTTTTATTAGTTTATGTTAATAATTAAGGGAGATATAAAACTTTACTTATTCTCCATAAGAATAACATTAGGGCTGAGTATGCAGGTTAGCTGCTACGGGGACAACCAACAAAACATTTGTTTTTTGTTCAAATATCTATATACCAGTACAACATGAAGCCACATACCAAGTTTCATCAATATACATTCATAAATAATCGAGATATCAAATTTTATTTATTCTCCATAAGGATAACATTGGACAACGTACTGTGTTTAGTACTTTGAATATCTCTGCAACGGTTGGACGTAGGATCACAATTTAAACACCAAAATGATTGTTTTGTGGAGCTGAAGTGATTGGTAAAAGCAAATGTGAAGTTTAAAGTAAAATTAACTGAGAAAAAGTCAAAAACCTTTTTCCCATAAGATTAACATGGGAGATTTTATGAGCATGTTTTTTGGATTTTTTCCGCAACCACTTAACCTAGGTTAATAATTCAAAATACCATATTATTTGATTTTTTAAGCTCTATAACATGGTCAAAACCAAAATTAAGTGTTTCAAAAATTTTAGGGTGAAAAATGCAAAAAACTGATTTTTGGAAAATTTAAAACCCCCATAAACCCCCCTTCCCATAGTCCGATTTTTCTGGTTTTCGAACTTAAAGTCATAAATGTCACTTTACACATTTGAGCCAAATTTCATCAAAATCGGACGTTTTTTACTCAAGTTATCGCATTCACGGACACATATATAGATATATATATATATATATATATATATATATATATAGATATATACATATATATAAATTTGAACGAATACTGTTTTAGTCATCTTGGGACCTTAAAAAAAAAATTTGTCACGGTCTCGGGCTTAAGTCTTACCATGAGACCTACGGTAATAGCTTCTTCCCTATAGGGGAAATTCGCTAATATTTGTATCTACTTAGGTATTATGTACTATGTACTATCCATGTTTAACTGTGGGTCCTTCAGTTGTCAATTGTCACGGAGCTATTAATTAATAATGGAATAATCTTAACCAGTAGCAAGGCTACAAAAAAAAACTTCTAAATCCTACATTTATGATTCGTTCTTCACATTACAACTCATACAAGTTTGTGTAGGGAATTCAGTGTTTACAATTCACAGGAGTATATAAAGTAAGAAAATGTTTTTTTTTCTACCACAGAATGTAATTACTTTTATTTTACTGAAACTATTTCCACAGGTAAGAATAATTTGTTGCTGCTTCGTCCTTCTCGGAGGCAAATTGAACTTTAAGGAAGTGTTGTTCGTCAATCTGGCTTGGCTTCCTAAGGCGACAGTTCAGGTAACATAGTATTATAATTTTGTTGTGGTATAGATACAAGATAAAACTTAAAAAAAGGGGTGCCTACCGCCTCTTCAAGTCTTTCAGAAGTCTTCCTTCTTAGCTTAAGGGTTTTCTTTTTTAGAATTGTTTATAAAACGTTGCAAAAATAAATAATGTAAACCTGCGGCTATAATTTTTTATATTTTTATATTATAGTGTTTACATATTTTCTATGTAATTGTAGAATACAAATCAGTGTGACAAAGCTTGTTGTGTGCCAATAGATCTCCTAATCTTTTTAATCTATCCATTCCCGAATGCCCAAAATCGTTTGTGCCAGCGAATGTTAACACTAGGGGTGTGCGAGTAGTGATTTTTTTAATCGAGTCGAGTCGAGTAGTGCCAATTATTATCAAGTTTTGAGTATTTTCGAGCGAGTATTTGCCATCAGTTGGTAGTTTAAAATAGTGTCATGGGATTTGGATACCACCCTAGATTTGATAATCTAAACATGGTTTCTAACTAATACATGAATAGCTATATAAATTTTTGGCCAGTAAAATCAAACTGGATTACGTATTGACAAACAAAACACGGTTTGACATTCGTTTCCGGCCGATGAAACAGGGCCCGGTTGTCATTTGGCCAATTTCACCTGGTCCAGACATCGCTTATAATCAATATTAAATGACGAAATCGTTAATCACGGCCAAAATTACGCGGTCCGATCGTCATTTTCGGTCGATTTTACGTGATGCGATTGCCTTTTGCGGCCGTTACTATGCATTTTGGCCGGTCGCAATCGTTCGCGGTCGTCATTTTCGGCCGATTTTACGTGATGTGATCGCCTTTTGCGGCCGTTACTACGCGTTTGGCCGGTCGCAATCGTTAGCGATCGTCTGGAAATCGGCAGGAAATACTCGCTCGAACTTTCGAATATTTTTCAAAACTTTGAGTTTGAGTATTAAAATACTCGGCTGAAAACTTGAAGTTTTGAGTACTCGCACACCCCTAGTTAACACATGACAGGTAGTTACAAGACCAGTATCAGTAGGGTATGTTTTGAAACCATATATCAGATTTGTGTATATATAGGTGTGTGTCTGTTGGTACGATAGCTTTAGTAAAAAAGATCCGATCTTAATGAATTTTGGGCCAAATATGTTAAGCAACATTTTTGATTTTAATTCCGAAAACTAGATGGATCTAAAGGGTTTTTTTGGGAGTTTGGTACCCCAACAATTTTTTTAATGTATTTTCTATAAAAAATCAAATGTTGATTTGCACAAAAACAAAAACTAAATCAAACAATTTAGTACTTTTAATTTTTGCCCTAGGTCAATCGGTTATTGAGCTATTGGAAGTGCTAAACACAGTACGTTGTAATGTTCATCTTATAGGGAATAAGGAACATTTTATATCTTGCTTGTTTATAAAACTCGGTATGTTTCTTTGCCTGGTTGTGACTCATTGATATTTGTGTAAAACTCTGATTTTGTGGTCCCTGTAGCAGCAAACCCGCGTACTCAGTCCTAATGTTTTTCTTATTGAGATAAATCAAATGTCATATCTCGTTTATTTATGAGTATGTTTTGATGAAACTTGTTGCACTCTGTTCCATGCTCACCGTGCAGGTCTTATACTACCTGATCTGAGTATATTGTTGACATTGTTATGCGGGTTGCATCAACCGTCTCTCCAGCCCGTGTGAAGGCGCCCAATTAATTTTTTCAGGACGGCTAGTCTAACTGGAATTATCATTTAAAATACTTTGCTTGTTGTTGTTGTTATTGGCGGATTAGGAAACCCCAGCTTTGCTGCTAGTCGCCTCTTCCACAAGCGGGAATATTGCGAAGGTTACCGGAAAGATAGGATAAAGCAGGAAAGGAAAGTGTGGGAAGGGACGGCAGCCAAATCGACCCATCAGAGGGCCAATTCCCGTGCCCCTGTCAGCTGGGATGAGGCTCTCAACAGGGGACCCTCATTTTGCCCTCCAACAGGTCAACGCAACTGACAGGGTATACATGTACAACAGCCAGGGACCATTCATTCTCAGGTTGGCAGGAGGGACCAAACCCGGAGACTCTGTCCCTAGCCGCTGCAAATGGAGGGACCAAAGGTGAAAGGGAAGTTAGTCATAATGGACAGCCAAAAGACTTACCATATGTAATGACAACTTCATTTGCTGTACCCAATATCAGCCTCAAAACTGGTATAGACCAGTCTTAAGGTAGTCCTGGGACATATACTTTGCTTATGGGTGCTCCATACTGCACAGTGAACGTGAAACATTGTACAGTAGACTCTCAGAAATCCGCATCAAAGTGGCCAACAGTCGGTCCGGATTTCCCACAAATGGGCTTGATAAATTACGCCTTTATTACGTACAATAGTGGCAATATGTGTTTACGTTAATATGCTTACACAAGAGTGAGCAAGTGAAAGATTATTCAAACTACTAGTGGTGGTCAAAAGCAGAAATTTTGAATCTCGAAACCGAAACCGAAACTTACAAAATCGAATCTCGAATCTCGAAACTCAAATCGTGAAACCCTATTTACTTGCCTGGGTATGGTTATGAAAAATAAATCCAGTTACTCCGAATAAACGAATTAACTTACTGCCATTCTCGAAGTATCCTAGAAAAATATTAGTTTCAGAACTACTAGTGAACCAATTATTTGTAGCTTAATTACAAACTTTGGTTAGAGTTGTTCTTTCACAAAAAAAAAATCAATAATCCACAAAAGGTGAAGGTAGACGACCGATGACAGTAGGCTTTTGACCTTCACATTATTAATCAACACTCGGGCGTGATTTCTGTTAAAAAAACAACAATGACACAAAAAATCTCAGCAGTTTTGAGTTTTGATTCTCGAAACTCGCCGATCGAATCTCGAAACCGAAACTTTTCCAAAGTTTTGGTGGTTTTGAGATTCGAGTTTTGGTTTTGACACATCACTACAAACTACAAGACATTTGTGAAATGCGGGCTAATCACGTGAACTGAATGCGCTTAAACGTGAAATTAAAAACCAAGTTTACATACCCTTCCCGTCCAAACTGTTAAAATTGATCCTGTCACATATTACGACAACATTTTTCAGAATTCAATCAAAATTCCATCTTCTGGTCAAACAAAAACATCCGTAATTCATTAAAGATTTCGTCAAAATTTAAACGTGAAGTTTTGCTTTTTGTGTTTATTCACAACAAAAAACTTTAACAAAATTTAAGATCATTGGTGTGGACTACCCGGAGTCCGGACTAGGCTGTTGATTTCTGAGAATCTACTGTTCATAAGTGGCTTCATGTGGTAGTGAGGTACCAATCAAAGTTTTCTGAGAATGCATGTTTGATGCCACAGGGTGTTAATTATATAATCTTTGTACGATTGTAATCTCCCGTTCTCTGGGCCAGGCCGCGCTCGCTCCAGACGCGCTGGACATGGTGCGCAAGTCCTCAGACAACCCGGACCCCATAGACATTGACCGTGGGGAGCAGATTCTGACCATCGCGGTGCTCAGCATCCTGGTGACAGCTCCCCTCGGCTCCATCGGCATCACGCTGGGCGGCCCGCGGCTCCTGTCGCAGGTAAACTAGTTGAGAGCTAAACAAACTTAACCCTTTGAGCCCCAAGCTCGTGACTGGAGGGGTTAACCCATTAAGACTAACGAACAGGTTCCGTTCCTTGTCATTTTTAAACCTATGAATTAGAATAGTAAATTGTTGTTTTTAAATGTATTAGGCCTATATTGGCGTATTTTAATTAAAATATAAAATATTTTTTTCTTTCAGTTTAAAGAGTCACAGTCACACACAGTAAACATAATTAAAGAGTAGCAAAATCAGTGTTGATTACATGCAACTCACAAAGAGTTAACCGATTCCGTCAACTTCCAAGCAAGCCTGCCACCGTTTGTTTTACTTGGGCCCTCCCACCAACGTTGCCACAGATCGGTTAACTCGTTGAGAGTTGCACGACTGGTCAGTTTTGGTCATGAGCGGGAATGAAACCCGTGAACTTCGTAAGAACACCTGGCCAAGGTGCCAAGGTGTTCCCGCGATTTAGCCCACACGGCTATCACGACCAGTGATTTAGCGGCATTAAATAGGTTCATAGTCAGTCTGCGCCCCTCGTGGAGAGAACCGTAGTTGCCTGCGGTCATTAGTCACAAATTTTGCTACTAGAGTGCAGCACCAATCGGATCCCGTTGTAGGCAATAGCGAATAAAATAAAATTACTACCTTAATGGATTAAACCTTTGTTATTTTGTTGTTTTTTAGCGAATTTCCCCTATAGGGAAGAAGCTATTACCGTAGTCGGCATGGTAAGACCTAGGCCCGGGACCATGATAACTTTTCGTTTTGAGGTCCCCAGACCCCAAAAACACCATTCGTTCGATACTGTATATATATATATATATATGTGTCCGTGAGCACGATAACTCTCGTAAAAATGATCCGATTTTGACGAAATTTGGTATAAACATGTAAAACAGCATTTATGACTTTAAGTTCGAAAACCAGACAGATCGACCTATCCGAGGGGGTATTTTGGGGGGGTTTTGTACCCCAAAAATGGTTTTTTTGAATTTTTTACATATAATTTTTGAAAAAGTCAAATTTTAGTTTTAACCATTCGATTCAGCTTAAAAAAACACACAATTTGGTATTTCGATCATTCCTCTACGTCAATTGGTTACCGAGATATTGAAAGTGCTAAACACAGTACGTTGTCTAATGTTATTCTTATGGAGGAAAAGAAAATTTTTGTATCTCGCTTATTTATGAACGTATACTGACGAAACTTGGTATACAGCTTCATCTCGTTGAGGTCTATTGATATTTGCTCCAAAAAATCTTTTTTGCATAATTCTCCCGTAGCAGCAAACCTGCGTACTCAGCCCCCATGTTATTCTTATGGATAATAATTAAATGCTCTGTCTCCCTTAATTATGAACATAAATGAATAAAAACTGGTATACGACTTCACCTAGTTGAGTTATATTGATATTAGCATAAAAACCAATTTTTTGTGTTCCTTGTTGCAGCAAACCTGCGTACTCAGCCCCAATGTTATTCTTATGGAGAATAATTAAAATTGTATATATCGCTTATTTGTGAATATATTTTTATGAAACTTGGTAAGTGGCTTTATGTAGTATTAAGACATTTATATATCCATTGGAAATTCGCTGAGTATGCAGGTTTGCTGCGACGGGGGTATTTTAATATACATGGTTCACACTTTGTGAGAAGTCAGGGAAATCAGGGAGTATGAAAAAAGGTCAGAGGAAAAGTTGAAAAATGGTGTTAATTGAACTAAGTTTATTAGTTTTTTATGGTTTTAATTAAAAAGAAGCCACGGTTGACGGTATTTTTGACTTATCTGATAGTGTGAGAATTATGTTGTGTTTTTTTGTCATTATATTTTACACCCTTTTAAGACATGGTGTGTTAAAAATAAACGTGTGTTACAAGAAGCTGGTACCGATGTCATGTAATTCATGATATGAAAATGAACCATTATTTCATTTAATTTTATTAAAGTTTTTACAAAATTTACAAATTTTGTTTTGAATTTCAGGAACATCCTCCCGAGTCTACCTCAGAGCAAGATAAATCACATTCCAAGGAAAAAGAAACAGCTGTAGAAAGAGTGTAATACCTCAACAGCCATTGTGCTGCACAGGCAATATCTCATTCCTGCTTTCTTTGGCACATAGTGCTTTAATTGCGAGAATTGCTTTATTTACAATCTAATCGTACATTTGATGGTCCGGCACATCTTTTAAGAATATGGTTGTCAATAATTTCTTACATCTAGAATTACATTTTTCAATTAGACAGGTTTTTAAAGTGTATGGGGGAAAAAGTTTAATTGATTTTGTGTGCAATAAAAAATTGATTTCACTCGGTATTACGATGTATACAATCAAGTGGTGATTATATCATTCGTAAAATTTAATGAGAGTAACAAAATATTGTTCTTATATAAAATTTGTATTATTATTTTATATATATATATATATATAAATAATATATAATATATATATATATATATATTGATAATATATATATATATATATATATATATATATATATATATATATTGATGACCAAAAACAATACCTAAAAATAAATCAAGAATTCAAAATTTAATTGGGTAGAACATTTTTGGAAAATGTGACTTTACTTGCTAATTTGCCTTTTGAGCTTAAATTGCCTGAGCACCAATAACTTCAGTGCATAAATTTACATAAGGGCAATTATTGTAAATATTTTTTAGATCAACAATAGCTTTAATGTTAGATTATAATAATTCAGTTCATTTTTATTATATTGTGATTTTTTACATGTTCTTATTATTTAAAACTGTGCAATATAAGAAATGTTTAGGGTACTTAATTTAATTTTTAATTTATATTTTGAAATAATATTTTCAATGTATTTTGCATTTTACAGTTTTTATTATTGTTGATGTTTTATTAGCACAAATGCCAAATTAATTGGACAAGTTAATGTTATATGCAAACATTTTTTAGACATTTTTGCATAGTTTTATTCCACCTTGTTATTTGTTTATAGTTAGTAGTATCTATAGTTAATTAGCATGTAAGGTTCAATTCCACACTTAGCTTCCTGTGTTAGTATTGTTAGTCCTAATTGATTGTTTTCCATTAGAGTATAACATAGTTGAGTGTTCAAAACATTTTTAGAATATGTATAGTGAAATTTTAATAGTGTTGTTTTTCTAGCTAGTTTACGTACCATTGGATTTTGATGTATAGAATTTTATTTTAAACAAGTTTTTATCAAATAACTCGATAAGATTAAATTTTTATCTTTAGTTTCTAAACTTCGATAATCGTAATGTTTATCTTACTCCTTTAGTTGTGTTTCTATTTTAGTATATTCAGTATGCAGCATTGTTTTCAAAATATATAAGAGTTTGTGGTAATAATCACATATTACATTCAGAAGTCTTAGCGATATTGCTTTAGCAGACCGAGTTATATTGCTTCTCTAAAATAAATTTACTTAAAAATAAGTGGAAGAAACTTATCACACTATCCATGATGGTAACCAAAGTCCTGAAAAATTAAAAAGGATGTTTTTAGTTTATTGATTTTTAAACTTTTTTATATAATTTACTTTAGGTATGCAACAAATCCAATGTGTATAAGTATTGTTACTGTATATTTTCCATGTAAATACTGTACAGCGTTCTTGTTAAGCTGTGAAATTAAAGAATTTAACATTAGTTCCTTAGGCGTAAGTAGACTCCGTTAAAAGTAACTCTACCTAATGTAGCTTGTTCATCTGTTCGATACAATGCCTAACTTTAATATTATTTTTTTAAGTCAACTCAGTATTTTTGTTTCTTAGATTTATTTTACTTTTGAATGAATTTTTAAAAATGACTTCAAATAACTTGATTTCCTGAATTGCAAAGCATTTTTTCAGGCTTGTGTTTTATCGATGGAAGGAATATTACGATCAGGTTTTGTCAGCTTATCCTTTGCAACGTTGACACTTTAGTAATTAACACTCTTAGAAGTCTTGTGCTTCGTTTATAAGCTTTCTTCCATTTTTTCTTCACGCTCTTAACGTACTTTGTCTTTTCCCTGATGGAGATATTCTTAAAATACTTACAAAGTTGCATTTATAAATTCAATATCTGAGACTAACCAATTAGTACAAGAAATTTGGACATTTGCTTTAACTAAGAATTAAAATTCCTGTAGGAGAAATTTTTAAATTTTAACTCGCTTCAATAACAATTCTGAAAACATTTTGTGTTTTCGACTACAGTTGTGTTGTTCAAACTTCATGCCTGGCGCCAGCCTATTGCACATAATTAGCCAACCATTAAGTAAGAGTAATGCAACTGTAACACCGAGGTTTTCTCAGCTTAGGTTAGCTGAAGTTAAATAATAAATTTATTTTAAATAAATTAAAAGCAATGACTAAGTAAAATGTTAATAAGTTGAATAGGTTCTTAAGGAAACATACGAATGTGTTGGTTAAAATTAAACTAATTTACATTTATGTAAATAATTAATCATTATGAATGCTAGATATTTTACCGTTACTTTAACAAAACTATTCATGTGGATGAAAATGAATCGTATTTAGCTGTCAATATTGTTAAATTTATTTTAAATAAAATAACATACAGTAATCAATTAAATAAAAAATTTTGTAAAATAAGTGTCATATTTTACAGTCTCAATTTATATATGTACGGGTTACTAAACCGATCTTTTGAAGAATCTACATCAATAAACATTTGATTGGGAAATGTGATATATTGCTTTTGTTGTTGAACTTACATGAAAAAGTTGCTTGGGTACCCTATAGAACTTCAAAATCGTAACTGATACTTTGGTACAAAAGTTTGTACTGTAAATTTGTACCAAATGCATTTGATGAAAGTGAGATGAATGTAAATTGAATGCCTTACACAACACTAATATTGATGATCAATATTAACATATCCACCTCAGTTATCTTTCCTTTTATTGCATCAGGTTTTTTTAGTTTGTATGCTCAAATAAACCTGAAGTAGGTATCATGCACAAACTGTAATAGAAATATGTGTATTGTATATTAATGGGTTCAAATAAAGGTGTCGAGTTTTAAGGCCAAGGAAGTGTTCTTTGCATTTTGTTTTTTACAACTATAATTTTTTTATTTATAATTTGTTCTGTACCTACACAGTAAATTGTCTATAAGAAGAAATGTTAACTATATTTATAGCATAAATTTAAATGTATTTTTTTCTGTTAAAAATGTGTTCTTTAAAATTAGATTTTATTACATATTTATTGATGTTAAACCTATCACATGGAATTTTGTATTGATTAGTTATTATATTTAAATAAAAAAGAGTTTATTGTATATATCATATAATTTAGTTTGTCTAAAATAATAAATGTAATTTTATCTAAGTTTTCCAGATTCTTAGTTCGTATAGGAAGAAAAATAAACTGTAATTTAAAATATATATTTGGAATCACAAGATTCGATTTGTGTATTTAAATTTCATTTTATGTAGTTAATTAACTTATTTAATCTCTAAAATTTATATTTTACTAAAGAAGCGGGTCACTCATTTCTTTATGTAGGAAAATTTGTTGTTTTGTTCCATAATTTTTTTAAAGTAAAAATATAAAAAACAATTCCGAATTTGATTTTACAAAAATCAATAATTTATTTCTCAAATAAAAAACCCAAATTTTATTTTAAAAAATTATTGGTAGCAGTAAAAATATTATGTATCACTGAGGTTTTAAAATAAATGTATTTCCTTGAATATAATTTCTTAGTTTACAATCTTTTGAAAAATGGGGAAACATTTAAATTATTAATTATAATTATTTTAAATTTGTCTTTTATTTGTGATTGCTTTGATAAATTTAATTGATTTACTAAGCATCAGCTTATCAGTGAGGATATCCTAGTATGTGAAATAAATTCCAGTAAATTTAATTAATAAAAAATAAATAAAATATTATATTTTAAATTTAAATCCACCCAGTTGTTTATTATGATCATTTTGTGTTTGACACTACGTTCTCCAATTTAGGTACTGTTTCATAAAAGTGGACAATATACTTTTTATGTTGTGAAAACATGTGTACTTAAGTAATTAAGTTAACGTGTTCATTATTTTGTGTGTTATATACTTCAATGGTATAAGGTGGTTGAGTTTTAAACACTCCAAATATATAAATCGACGGTGTTTCGGTTTACTAGTAGTTGTTTACTTTTTGGAACGCCAAAATAAAAACAAAAGTGTTAAAATGTTAGCCGAATAGACATTAGGTTAGAATAGTGCTAGGGTTAGATTTGTGTGAGAACCAATTATTTAGCTTAGCTCTTAATTGTGCATGGAAAACGTACTTAACTGTCCTTTATTCTCGAGCCGCAGTTTAGTCGAATGCTGCTTTAGTTTAACTTTGTCTAAATTTAGGACTCTGTGGAATTTAACGGTTGTGTTTGACCCCTTCGTAAATAATTTGACTAGAGTGAGATTTGCAACACAAGATTTAACAGTGCAATATAATTATTTATTTCTTCAATTACTAGTCAATTTAAGGTGCATTTACCGCGGGGAGTTATTAAGTCTTGTTCGCAAGGCCCAGTTTCGTGGGTCGTGTTATAGTCTAGGCAACAATTTGTTAGTAAGAATTCTCTTGACGGGTGCAGTGCTAAACCATATTGTTTTCGTGTTGAATTGTTAGCGATCGGATATGAATCGCTTGTTATTGTTGAGGGCGTCTTGCAACGATAAGGAACCAAATGTGGAAATTATATTTTTTACCATAAAATCCAGTGTAGTTGTACTCATATTATAACCTATCACCCATCGTTAATTGCAAACAATTTTGTGTAATAGTATATGAAATATGATATTTCTTTGAGTTAGTACAAATATAAAATTTAATCAAAACTGAAATTAGGACCAAATCTGCAGCTGCAGCCACAATTTTTCCACTTTTGCCCAAGTCAAATTACAACACAAACTATTATAGCTTGCTAATCTTCACTATAAAAGAGTAATATACCACTACAGTAGAAATCCAATTATCCGAACCCCAATTATCCGAATATCCAATTATCCGAATCGATTTTGAGTGAAATAATAGAAATATAAAAATCAAGAAAATAACAGCGGGAGCGCGTGTAGCGATAATGCGCCGTGAGTGCTAAAATAAAAGCCTGCGCTGTTACCTTCCGGACGATATTTTCGCAGGGAACAGTGAGTCATACCCCCTTCCTGCCCTGCTCATCATCAGTCGCTACTGTTCTTTCACCGAGATTATCGTTCGAAATGAGTACAAAACGTAAACGTGTTGTCCTTTCGCTAAGTGATAAACTCACTTTGCTCGAGATGTTCAAGTGAAATAACCAACATTGAACAGTGAAATACGTACAGTATGTAGGCCTATTGAAAAGAGCAACTGTATATACTATATTCAATTTAACTCCTGTAATTTAATTTTTATGACGTATATTCTTGATACAGTTCGCTCACTTTCTGTTCACTACATTTATAATAAGTTTGTCGATAAAATTCTGATTTTTTATGTATGGTGATGTTTTTTGCTTGATTCCCGACCTGATTATCCGAATTTCTGCATATCCGAATTGGCCCGATCCCCAATTAATTCGGATAATTGGAGTTCTACTGTATATTTTTTCTCAATCATACATTTTTCAATAACGAATTTGGTAACTTCCACCATCAACCATTTTAAATGTTGACCAGCTCTGTTTTTGTTAGCACTGCACTGTAGAGTATTATTCAGCATGTATAATCAGTATTAATACTAAAAGAAGCACTGTTTCCTTTTTACCACTGAATCGATTGATTGGAATTAATTCGCTCAGTCGCTTACTCGAAAATCACCTCTGAATAGTGAGATGTATCATGTGCCAATCAAGATATTCGATATTAGATATTCAATATTCGATTCATTATTGGATATTCAATATTCGATATTCGCTCAACTCAGGCGTTTGCAACTCTGTTACAATTTTGATATATTTTATATTCTTTGTATATAACGTCACCGTGCTGAGTCAGGCTCACTAAAGTAGATGATGTAATCGTCTTGTAGGCTGTGAAATCGCTTGTGTCGGTTTGTTTTAAAATTTAACGCCCTCAGCGAATGTTAATCTCACCCAAAGTTATTTCATCAGTGTTACTATTTTGTTGTTGTGGTAAATGTTTTAGGTGAAACAGTTATTCCTTAAAAAGATTTTCTTTTCTTTTAATTCCAACTCTGGTTTAGCTTAAAACAGTGTTTCCTATCGAACATTCTTTGTTTATCCGATGGTAACAATATGTAGAATTCACTAACTGAGGTCATATGATTTGTCAACGTTATTATTCATTTCAACTGATCAGTCAAATATTTTAATTTAACAGAACCTCTTTTACTGTTAATTACCTAAGCCTAATTTATTACTTTGTAATATTTATATTTCTTGACAGTTCATTATATTGAGAAATTCGCTATTACCTTGAAAAATCACAAACTTTTGCAGTAAACTTTACATTTTTGATGTAAACGCAATCAAAATATGCAGTTATTTTCTAATAATTATTTGTATTATCTTTGTAACTTAATTTTGTCAATTGTTTTAATCTTTCCTCCAAAAAGCTAAACTCAGAGTGTGATTTCAACTTTCTTTTTACATAAAAAACGTTAGCCAAGTTTGTAACTCCTTGCCAAATTTATGTATAGGGATGTGTATAGACTAAAGTCTGTAGGTCGTAATGTGGATCCAAGAGAGATGTGTCGTTTAATTCTTTACAAATCGTCATCACTTTATATCGTCAATTGAATACTCAAAACTGTCAAGCAATAAGAAAAGTGAGTTTTTTAGACATTGAACATAAAACTAGATTCCACCCTGCCCTTCCTCGCTTATTTAGGCCTAATCGTGTGTAATAGTTTTTCCTACTTATGGCTACATTTTTTGTAAATTTGAAGAGATTCTAATATCACTATTTCAACTCGTAGGTTTTTGACTTTACAAGATTTACTGTCGATATTTTAGCAACAAAATTAGCATTTTTATTCTTTACACTTATACAAATCTAATATTCTTATACGGATTTATTTAGTATAGTTATTTGTATTGTAGTGTTTTGTTGTTTGCAAACATCCAGACGACGTGTTTCGATTCAGGTGGAAAGCAACATATTTGGGAAAATTGTTGTAGCGTTTTCTTTACTTTTACAAACTACTTCCAATCTCTTACTTTTCACTTTTGAATTTAACACATTCTTCGCTTTAAATCAAATCCAACAATTAGAAATAGGTGCCCGATACTTAACCCATTGAGGTAGTAATTTTATTCTATTTGTAGTAGCCTATAACGGGAATTGATTGGTGCTGCACTCTAGTAGCAAAATATGTAACTAATGACCGCGGGCGTCTACGGTTCTATCCGCTAGGGGCGCGGACTGACTGAAAACCCTTAATATCGCCGCCAGGCCTTTGGTCGTGTTAGCTGAGTTGGCTACGTCGTGGAAACACCTTGGCCAGGTGGTGATACGATGTTCGTGGGTTCGATTCCCGCACACGACCAAAACTGACCAGTTGTGCAACTCTCAATGAGTTAACCGGTCTGTGGCAACGTTGGTGGGAGGGCCCAAGTAAAATTAACGGTGGCAGGCTTGCTTGGAAGTTGACGGGATCGGTTAATTCTTTGAGACTTGCACATGGTCAACACTGATTTTGCTAATTTTTACTTATGTCTACTGTGTGTGTGCCAATGCGACTCTCCAAACTGAAAGAAAACAATATTTTAATTAAAATATGCCATTAATCCATTTAAAAACACCAATTTTATACTCCAATTCACATGTTAATAAAATTACAAGTAAGGAACGAGACCTGCTCGTATGTCTACGCCAATGGGTTAAATCACCGTTTATAACACCAACCATATTAGCATATTAGCAGCTCGCACACCTCAAAGAATCTGGATGTTTACAAAATCAAACACGCTTAAAATTGCATTTACGATCAGTCTTTTGACTTTATACTGTAGCACTTTAGATTTTGATTAGCAAAATTTACTGTTAAGAACTAGATCTCTTACACGTTGCAGTCGGTTTAGTTGTTTAGTTTAGTGTTAACGACGGTAAGTTCAGTTCGGATTTGTAAGTGTCTTACTCGTTAGACCATCCCCTGTGTATTAATCTGTTCTGTGATCCAAGTGACCAATTGTACGTTTTGACCATTGTTCTGTGATGAGTGTACGTAGGTGGGACACATCTCTTGTTTAGCGTTCAGTGTCTGTTGTACTCTGTACAAATTGTAATGTGTCTTTCATTTGACATAATTACATTTCAAAACTTTATTGTCTCGTTTTTATTGACCTTTGCACCTCATGTGGACATGTTTTTGTGGGGAAGTTATTTAAAGTAGAGTACTGACTGGTGGCACGTTCTGCGCTCGGGTTTTTGTAGTTATAAAGCCTGATGTTTATAAATTATCATTAAATGAATGGGTCCACCGCAAAACGTTCTAAGCAACAAAATTTCAGAAATGGAGATTTCTGGTGAAAAAGGTTCTAAACGACATTCCCTACAACCAGGTATATTTGGCGTTGAAGTTTCTCATGTTGGTAGCACTGATTTCGTCTGCCAAACCTGGCGAGAATTCTACGACTGACGGGCTATCGGACGAAAAACGTTCTAAGCGCCAGAGAATGGATGGCACTTAGAACGTTTATATACCATTATATCGCTTGTATACCGTTATACAAGCCACAATGGTATCTAAATTTACTATGGTATTTATAGTTTTAAAATAGTTTTACCATATAGTGTTTTTTTTACAATTTAAAAAAGATTAAAAACTTGAAAGTTTTAGCTTAAAACCTTGGTAGAGTCCATGAAACAAACGTTTTAACCGACTCGCTTACAACGTTTTAACCACTGAAAAACATTATAAAACTGTTTAAAATGAATTTTAATTTGTCAACGTATGATGTAGTAGTATATTATGAAATTATACATGCACATATAACGAAATACAGAGAAAAAAGATTCTAGTTTACACAAATTTTTGATCTTGGTAGTCTTTGAGAGATTTCTCAAAACTGTACTTCTGTCGCTTAGAGCGTTTTGCAGCGTACCCATTCAAACATACTATCATTTGATTTAATTTTGTTTACTTCCATATAAACTAATAATAAAATCTAATTGGATTTAATCTACTGTCTATCCACTGCCTACCCCACTACCATGATTAGGCAGGCTGATGCAGATCACAGCTATCCCCACAAGGTGCCACATCTACTTCTGTTAGCGAATTTCCCCTATAGGGAAGAAGCTATTACCGTAGTTGGCATGGTAAGACCTAGGCCCGGGACCATGATAACTTTTCGTTTTGAGGTCCCCAGACCCCAAAAATACCATTCGTTCGAAACTGTATATATATATATATATATATATATATATATCTATATATATAGGTTTATGTATAAGGCCTTTTGAAGTCAACTTGCACGAATTCACAGCGTTTCAAAGTCAATTTCTGACGCCACAAGGTGACGCCACAAGGACGGATTTTAGACTGTTTCGCCGCCTTTTGGCGTCGACGCCGGAACGCTTGAATGCCTTGTGACGTCGACTTCGTTAAGCAATTGCATTTCGGCGTCACTTCATTTAATCGTGGAACTTGCATTGTTTTACTGACTATTGACGTCAAGTTAGGCAGGCTGACGCATTTTGACGTCAACAAGTCTGACTCCTCAAGATGAAGGTGTTCCATGAGAACATCTTTTACATTGTTTTGTCTTTTTTACACCGACAACTTTAAGCGACTGAGTTTTAGCATCATTTTATTTTAAAAAAGTGTATTCTTTCGTCGACATTTGGTGTGGATTTACACGTTATGTTTTGATGTAATTGTATGAGTTTTCATGTAAATTTAGTATAGTGACAAAATGGAATTGGATTTGTTGATTTTCAACCTCATAAATCTAAAATGAAGAATTCCACAACATGTATTAGTGGAATTACATATACTACATTATTGTATATAGTTTTAACACAATATTAATGAAAAATAAAATATATTAAATTACGTTAACAAAATAATTCAATCTTTGTTTATTTATAAATAATGATGGCAAGTTTTAAGTTGGTATTATAATTGAATACAGTAACAGAAGTAAGTTAATATTTGGTTTCGGATTTATGATTTTCTAATGACTTTTTTGTTTGTTCTCGATGAAAAGTCTATATTTCGCACTATTATTTTTCGTTACAAAATAAACTCCCTATACGGAATTAGTCCTAATTAAACACAGAAAGTATAAACGTTAAAATAATATATATATAAAATGGTATTCATAGCAAAATAATAAATCATAGTAATGTACAGGTACAATTTTCGTTGGACAACCTCATGCTACATGTATAAAAAGTTTTCACGAGATATATATGCATTTATATTATGTGTTTTAAAGGCACTTGTAAATTGTTTACATTCGTCGGCATTTTGACGCTGGCGTAAACGGTTTTGTCTCTACAAATATTAATATAATATACGTTATGCAAACAAATTGTGTATTTAACATATAAATTAAGGTGTACAACAGTTTCATTAAAATTAAAAAATCATAAATAAAAATCAAATTAATTTTTCAAATTTCATATACCGCAAAAATATCTAAGTGTAATTTAACATTGCGTAATTAGTTATAATAACCATCGTTGTTGTAGTTATATGATTTCACGGAGTTTTGAAGAAAGTTCTTGACACCACAAGGCGTCCGAGGAAAGGCGATGTTTACATTCATTTGCAGCGTTTTGACGTCAAAAAAACGAACCAGTAAAATCTACGTATATCTCTTATTATTGGTTAAATGTCTACAGATACGAAATTTTGTAAGAGGACAAAACGTGTGCAGAATGCCATTTTCGATTAGGTTGTACTATTCTTATACTAGTTATATCAGTTTTATGCCAGAATCTATAAGATAAAATATCAGTGGACATGTTTTTTTTTCATTCGAGAAGAAGTTTCAAGGAGATTGTGAAATTTGTAAATGATCTGTAGAAAGATGCCACATATCTTCACTAAAGAAATGGTCACTATTGGTTAATATATTATGCACAGGAATAAATTCGTGTTTAGCGCAGACATATTCTCCCGTCAAAAAGTTACATTGAATCTATTTCAAATTTAAAGTTTAATGTTACTTATTTGTCAAAAAATTTCGTTAGGATATCTTTTCCCATTTTTACACAAAAATTAAATTTGTTCCTAACTCCATAAATACTTGTAAAACATTTTTATTTTATAAAATATATGTATTTTAAACATATACAACCTTATTTAAATGAAATTAAAAATAAACTTAAATATTATAACTAGTCAAGACCTAAGTGCAATGTAACACTGTATAATTTGGTTTAATAACAATCTCTTGTGGTACTTGTATGATTTCATAGCGTTTTGAAGCCAGTTCTTGACGCCACAAGGTATCCACGTAAAGTCAATGTTTACAGTCATTTGCAGCGTTTGATGTCGTCAAAATGAATCAGTATAATCTACGACTATTTCTTATTCTGGTTAAATGGCTATAGATACGAGATCTTGTAACAGGAGAAAAAGTGTGCAGATTGTCATTTTTGATTAGGTTTTACTATGTTTAGATTAGTTCGATCCGTTTTATGCTATACTTTTGCAGAAAGTAAAATGCACTGAAACCTAATATTTTGTAATTCTATAAGTAGTTACAAGAAGATTTCGAAAATTTTGATAATTTGTAGAAAGATGCCTTCTACGTTCACTAATAAAATGATCACTATTGAGTTAATACACTATGCACAGAACTAAATTCGCGCTTAGCGCAGAAATATTCTCCCATCAAAACGTAGCATTGAATCTATTCCAAAATTTTACTGGGTGTTGGTGTTAATGTTAACTAGTTGTCAAAAAAAATCGTTAGGATATCTTTACCCATTTTTACAACAAAAAAATAGATTTGTTTCTTAATCCATAAATGTTCGTAAACCATTTTAATTTGTACAATATATGTATTTTAAACACACACAAACTAATTTAACTGTTATTAGAAAAAAACTTAACTATTATACCTGGTCGAGACCTAAGTACAATGTACAATTGTAAAATGTGTTTTAATAACGATCTCTCGTGGTACTTGTATGATTTCACAGCGTTTTGAAGCCAGTTTTTGACGCCACAAAGTGTCCACGTAAAGTCGATGTTTACATTCATTTGCAGCGTTTTCACGTCGACAAAATGAACCAGTATAATCTACGTATATTTCTTATTATTGGTTGAATGGCTACAGATACGAGATTTTGTAAGAAGAGAAAAAGTGTGCAGAAAGTGATTTTTGATTAGGTTTTACTATGTGTAGATTAGTTCGATCCGTTTTATGCTATACCTTTGCAGAAAGTAAAATGCACTGAAACAAAATAGTTTGTAATTCTAAAAGTAGTTACAAGAAGATTTTGAAATTTGTATATGACCTGTAGATAGATGTTTCCTAAGTTCAATAAAAAAATGATCACCATAGAGTTAATATACTATGCACAGGAATAAATTCGCGCTTAGCGCAGAAATATTCTCCCATCAAAAGGATACATATAATCTATTCCAAAATTTTACTGGGTGTTGGTGTTAATGTTACCTAGTTGTCAAAAAAATTTCGTTAGAATATCTTTACCCATTTTTACACAAAAAATAGATTTGTTTCTAACTCCATAAACATTTGTAAAACATTTTAATTTGTACAATATATGTATTTTAAACATATACAACCTTATGTAAATTAAATTAAAAATAAACTTAAATATTATAACTGGTCGAGACCTAAGTACAATGTAACACTGTATAATTTGGTTTAATAACAATCTCTTGTGGTACTTGTATGATTTCAGAGCGTTTTGAAGCCAGTTCTTGACGCCACAACTGCTCCAGCCATTTTTGATATCATAATGTTGCTCCAGTCATGCAACAATTCGCGTTTGTACGGTTTCTCTAATCAGGCCTATGTTAACTTTAAAATCCCGTCCCACTTCAAAGGACTATCTGAAATCGTTGAAATTTAAGAGACAAAACATCCTGGTGATATCTTCTTCTGACGAGGTCTCGTCTGCTGGTGACTTGGCTGCTTCTTCGTGACTTTGGGCTTCCATTTCAATAACTTCCCCGTAATAAAACTTGTTTTTATAATTCATTACAATCCTACTTCCAATGTCTATAGGTTTTCCTTTCTCAAAATTTTCTATTTCATTTTTGTAAACTATATTTTCTTGTCTATTGTCCCACCAGAAGACACAATCCTCTTGTTTGAGCCTAAAAAGGGTATCCATTACAATAAAACAAATGTTAAAGACTCTCTTATTTATATAATAAAAATGAAACAGTCAGGGAAGATAATTTAACCATGTCGTTCTTTTTCATGGTGATAAAACTACATCAACACATGAGAAACAGTATTTACCAATGTATAAACCCCATAAGACAACGTATTCTGTTATTCATATTTTGGTGTAGTTTTATCATCCCTAGCATCCACGCCTACTTTCAATTCTAACTGGACCTTTTTCTAACTTTAAAATGCGCAATATTTTTTCCCAGCATTGCAGGTAAATAGAACCAGGAGAATTAGAACAGCTAAAAGATTAAATATTTTCGGATTCCCATAAAAATTGGAATACGACTATATTTAACACAGTTTTTGAAGTTATATGTTATTTGTGTATTTGCTATTATTTGTGTATATGTTTATTTTGTTTTGTAGAAGTTCACTTCCCTCACGTCAGCGTGCTGCGTGTGACCTCGTTTTCGTTTAAACGACTTAGTTTGTGAGCTCACTTACAATTTAATTTGACTATTAACATAAGATGAAGTCAAAGGTGTTCACAGCAGAAAAAGATTATATTTTAATAGATTTCGTTCGTTGGAATCCCGTATTCTTTTATTTAAAAAAATCTACAAATATATTTTTGTGAGGATAGCGCATTAAAGAAAATTTAAACTCAGCTTTGGAGGGATTGCAAATTTAAATTATAACCTCTTTAATATATTGAAATTACAAAAGGTAGGCTTGTGGGCCTAGTTTACTGATTACCGACGCTCAGCTTCGCATTGACCCTCGAAATAATTACGCTGTCTATGAAACCACAACCACGTTAACGAGCAGCGGACATCACATCCGCATCAGTGGATATTACGTCGAACAGGTCGCGATGGCGTGGTCTTGGAAACTAAGGTGCGCCCTACCCCAGACTGAATGATCCGTACGGTGTTGTAACCAAGCCAGGCCATGCATATTTACGCTTGCAGACCTTTTTGTTCTCCTCAATCGCACTGTTATTTTACAGATGTCTACTAAAATATTTGCAGTTTCACACTTTACAGATTCCAATCTAGGATTCGTGCTGTTCCTTTTTTTCCAAAATAATTATTTTCCTTACTTTAGGAAGCTTTAGAAAAACACTTAATTTGAAAACTTTACTAATGGCCTACCAATTAGTTTGAATGAAATTCACGGTTTTTAAACCGTATAAATCATAGATGCTTATTTTGGGAATGAATTAAAAACAAATCATTTTTAATTGGTTAACAATTGAGCCTACAATGTGGGGGATGCAAAACCCTACTCTAGTGTGCGGAAGGCAGGTAGGGCACACCCATAAGTAAGCACGTTGGGCGTGCCATTATTATTTATTAACTTAAATATTATCATTTTATTAGATGACAATTTAGCTGAGGACACATGGAGGCATACGTAACAACTAACTAACAATCCATTCACGTGTAAAATGTTTAATAATGATCTGATTGCCCTGTTATTTTATTAGTAAATGAAACACTATAAATGTCTACTAGTAATTTTCGACTCCAAGTTATCGTGTTATTGTTATTAAATTACAATATTGGGACACTTATACTGGTGCTAAGATTTATGAATATTAAAACCGACGTATATGGTAGATTTAGCAAAAGTGTTTTTTTTCAACAGTACAAGCTTATTAATAGTTTTTAATGATCAGTCCTTCATTTTGTAAATTTTCTGAGGGGAGGATGACAAACGATCGGTCTTTCAGGGAATTAGTTAAGCGGGACACAAACAGATAACCCCCCATGGGGGGGGGCTAGCGAAGGAATCATTGTCTCGGCACGCCTGGTAAATTCCAACCAAGTACGGAGTAAAGGGACCACCCGCCGTACCTGGAAATCCGTTGGAATCCACCATTTTAGAGACCGCATTCTGCATGAGTAGCATGATGTCCCCAAAGATGTCCCTCAAGTAACTGAGAATACTTACGTGAAAATTTCAACATACATATTTTGAAAGACCTTGTTACTTTGGTACTTTGTTAATTGATCAAGTTTCTTTTTTCTTTTTTTGAAGATTGTTTGAGGCACCTATTTGTTTTGATATGATAGTGGGAGTTTACTAGCTGGACGTTCGGTTGTTTGTAAGTGTAGTTGGGGGAAATATTCCCAACTAAGAATTGACGTTTTTATGAACCTGTCAATGCCAATGGGTTGAGGGGAGAAATGGTGGAAGGATAGCAGCCCTGTCTTCTCGTGGAGAAAGAGTAACGTAATAATAGAAATATATAAAGTGGACATCTAGGGTCGGCTGATAACACCGCTGGTTACTGCCGACTGATCCTATCCTACTGGATCCTACTTTAAACAGTAGTAGTGTTTAATTAAAAATGTAAACTTACTTTAGATTTGTTATTTAAGAAATTATAGTGGACATTTTCCGTGACTGATTGCACTTGGCGGTGTCCCAAAACTGAATGAGTAAATTTGGTTCTCAAACTTACTACCTTCTTTCGCATATTTTAAGGGGAGGGGTGTCTAAACTGTGATTTGGAATCTGGAGTGGTCGACCTCTGGAGTAGAGGAATGCAAGGGTGGGAAATGACTCACCGCGGTCACCGGCCTCAGGACCACCTTGGATAAGGGTATATAGCCTTGCTGAGATAAACATTCATCTTTTGCAAAGCATAACATTGCATTTTTATATGTGTTAATTGTAATAATGTTCTCGCTTATTTTACATTTTCAGGATGTTTACTCCGTCAACTATTAAATCATGCGGGCTCTTCATTATTAGAGCAACTATCAACTGATAAAGCGGAATGTTAAAATTTTTAAAGAATATTGCTGTTTACATTTCAAATAGAGTTTAAAAAAATGCAAATGTGCATGTTTGTTCATTAGCAAGGGCTTGGTATTCGTGCGGATAAAATAAATACAATAGTACAGCTATCAGGTTAAATTTACCAAAGTTGTAATAGTTTTGATATGATATTTTCGCAATTACTTAATTAAAAATATGTTAAATACATTCTTACAATTTAAGAATTTAATAAATATAACAACCAAATCCTATCGGGGATAAAAGTTTAATTGAACTTATATTTAACACTTTTAATATTGCTCGGCGAAATGTACAGGCTAGTTGTAATTTTCAGCTACATGAAGAACCAACATCAGTAAACTCTGCGCGTAAAGATTCAGAACGGTCTTTGACCGTTCTCTTGTGATCTGTGACTAGCATAAGTTGTTCCCGTTCGGGCGGAGGAGGCATGACATACCCGGCGGGGCAGGTAGGCGGCCGACCCTAATTAGTACGGCTCATTGATTTTCGTAGATGTGACGAACTTGGACATGACGATCTCGGTGGACACGTTGACGGTCCACTGGGGGAACTTACTACTTTTTTAAGGAGTAGGATTATGGACCCTTATATATTTCTTTGACCACTCGGGGAACCCAATGTCAGCCATACCGTCAACCGTTCAGTCCATGATTTAAGCTAATTTTTTAGAGAAAACTCGTTTTTAAGAATTTAAATTTAAGTAACTATATCTTCATCTATGGATAATTATCATATTAAATTGTTTAAGTCAGATGCATGCAGTGTTATATATACCTATGTCGGATCACAACCTGTGGCGATTATGAAAGAGCAATGTCAAACGAAATAAATTAATATAAGTTGTATTAATTTATTTAATTGGTCTTACAGATGTGTTTTAATTGTAATATATAAATGCCAAATTATAATTATTTTGCTGTTTTTTCACGTCTCCTTATTTATGTATTTAATTATTAATTAAAGACTTAAACACGACGGGTAAATTTCGGTAAATATATTTCGTCTACTTTTTACACTAGATCTACTGTATGGACCAACGAATGGAATCAGGTTCGTTCAGGGGCGGCCCGTCAGTTTTTCAGCGCCCGTGCAAAGACCAAATTTTACGCCCCCCACCATAATCCAAAACCTCCCTACCCCATAGTTCTGAGATAGACTGACACATGCGCGCCTCTCTCCCTTATTCGGCTGAAGTGGGCCCAAGCGCCCTAAACAGCCACAGTGGGCCAGGGACTTTCCCGCTCACTGGAATTTCACGAAACGAACTAATCTCTTCCTCGCTTGTTGTTGCGTTTGCGATGTTTCTGGTTCCGTGCTATGCTAATCACCTGAAATGACAAGCAATGGAACACATTCAGATAAGAGACTTGTGTAGTTCAAAATCTTGATTTCATATATTATCGTCCTGGAAATGTATCCCGTTTCCGATCTTCCGCGCCACTAAACTTTTTGCCATAAAAAAATTAAAAACCTCAAATAACTAAAAAATCTAAAATTTTAAAACAACAAATGTGCACACTTGTAATTCACGTATCACAATACACTGTGTATCATAAAACAATTATGTGTTTCTTTAAGAGAAATAATAATGAAAACAAACCCTTAAAACTAAGCAGGAACGGTGAAGTACATACTGATAACAGTACATCTGTTCTGAGCGTGGGAAAGATTTCGTCCAGGTCCAGGGGAACCAAAACAATATTCAAAACGCTGATCAAAACCGACCGCGATTCTGACGGTTCGTGGAATCTGTGAGGCTGAAGTTTGCAATGGATAGGCTACAGCAAAGTTTGTTGTTGAGTTATTTTTGTTTTTGAAAAAAAACTAATGATTTCTGAATATAATATTTGTTTAATGATTTTAATGTATAACACGTTTTTCAGTTATACTGACTATATCTTCGAGTATTTAATCTTTAAGGTTGTGTGTAGCTATAAAGCTTATTTTGAATTTTTTTTATTCTATGATATATTGAATCTTATCTTCTAAAAGTGTTTGGATCAATTAAGTTTAACACCAATGACTCTAAAAACTCAAGTTGGGTGTAAACATGGTTTTTTTCGATAGTACTATACTGTGATACACTGTCGCAACTTATTTAAAGTAATGCCAATTAGTAAGAAATACAGATGATTAGTCAATTAACCACGACCAGAGCTCAAATAATCTGTAATGAGGAAAAGTATATGTTTGATTCTTAACATTTCCGACTAAATCTTCAATGCTCCGAAATGACTAAGTTAACAAGTAAGAACTTGTTTGAAATGGTTACTAAACAGACGGAACGATAAACTATATTTTTCAAAGTAAACTAAACGAGTTAACCTTACAAGTAACGATGTAAGGGGGCGCCAGAATCTGAGGAGGGTGCGTCATATTTCCCCCTTATTTCATATTATACTAAACTCAAATAGATCAAATCCCTATTCAATACTCTCCAGCCTCCAAACCATATCTTTCCTCATCTATAGGAACTAGTTTTAAAAAAATCGGCGTGGGCGGATTAAAACGATTAGTTGCATTGTGTTACTTTATATTTTAACATTGCAAATTTCTTGCATCGTACTGCGAGTTTTATTCAAACTCTCAATACCAATCAGAATGCCCTGAAGTTGTCACAAACCGATAGAGGTCAAAACAGCTGCTCGTTTTTCGTTTTGGAATAGAGGGGAGCAGAAGTTGTATTATCTGATATGTAAATTTAATGTTTAAGTATGATGAAGGCGCAAAACATGGTGAATGTTCATAACTTTCTTTCAAATATTGCCTTTCAACAACTTATAATGATAATATACAACAATTTACAAAATCAGTTTGGTTTTTATATATTTTCAAATTCTTTACGTTAGCGCGACGGCCTATGCCGCCCACCCCGCACCAGGTGGTGTACTGACATGGGGGGGGGCGTAGGGGGCGGTTCGCCCCAGGCCCCGCTTTGGCATAGGCCCCCAAATTTTGAAAAATGTTCGAAAGTCTGAGCGAGTATTTTCCGCCGATCTCCGGAGAATCGCTACGGATCTTCTGTCATATTTTGGGCCGTTATTACGTAGTAAAGTCGTCATTTTTGGACAGTATTTTGTTTTCCGTCAACGTTTGTAGCTGATATTACGGGGCAAGGACGTTAATTCCAGATTATTTCATATGTAATGTCTTCAGTTACGGTCGATAAAACGTGGTTCGGTCGCCATCCACACAGTTAGGTAGTTTTTTATGTCCGATTCATGTGTAATACATAATGTTATGTCTCGTAATTTTCGGCCGATTATACGTGGTGCGATCGTCTTTGGCGGCCGTTTACTACGTGATTTGGCAGGTCGCGATCGTCCAAAGATTGGCGGGAAATACTCGCTCAAACTTTGGAGTATTTTTCAAAACTTTGAGTTCATTTGACTATTTAAATACTCCAATTTTTGAGTATTCGCACGCCCCTAATCATCGTACACATATACATGAATAGGCTTTCCTCTTCAACCCCTACTGTATATATAGCCCCTAACAAATATATCCGCCACCCCAGGCTCCTAACGCAAAGCCGCCTTTAAAGGCGGCTATACCCAACTACGACGGCCGCATTCCACGACCCGTTATGAGCGCCGAGCGCCGCCCCCCCAAAAGCGCCGCGCCCCGCGCGCCCCGTGCTGGAGCACGGCTCGCACTGCCCTAGAGCCAGTACTGGGTTCGTTACTCCGAACCAAGAAACGATACAAACACTTCAATATAATTTAAAATGTATGAGGTACAAACAATAAAACAATAACTTTCGTATTTCGAATTAAGAATAAATGTAGGATTAATGTTATTAAGTACTTGCGTGGTCAAGCCTTGCTCGCGGAAAGTTCAATTAAGATAAGAATACTTGAATTGATTTTAGATCCCAAATTACGAGCATGACTAATTAAGTCACTGTTATTAGAAAACCTTATGTTTCACTGAATAGAATGAGAAATATTTTTGACGGTTAGTGGTTAGTTTATTCAGGTATTCTTAAGCTGTTTAGATATTAACTTTGATTTATATTACATAAGTCCAACG
The DNA here is from genome assembly GCA_963675035.1 of Allygus modestus. Taxonomy (NCBI): domain Eukaryota; kingdom Metazoa; phylum Arthropoda; class Insecta; order Hemiptera; family Cicadellidae; genus Allygus; species Allygus modestus. The sequence goes on from OY776112.1 coordinate 7,694,220, forward strand.
TAATGTACGGTATAAATAAAAATATATTTATCCAGAACCCAAAAAGTGCTCTTTTTAGCATCCAAAACCCAATAACTGATCTTAAAGAGCACTTAAGAAAGAGCACGTAATGGGAGCTTCCAGAACCCAAAAAGTGCTCCCTCTCCTCTTCCCCAACACTACTCCCAACTACCCCTCGCCCGCTGGTCCCAGTAGGTGCTCCTGCATTTTTGCAAGTGTAGGGAAATTTCTCCCAACGTCCGCGTTTGCCGCCAAATCGTCCCGCCCGCCACTACGCAACGCTCGCGCACTCGTCACGTGTTGTTAATACAAAAACCGTTAGGGACCCCACCTTTTCACTTCCGGGACACACTCTTCGAATATCTCGGCAACCCTTCGACATAGAAAAATAATTCAAAATACTTAAATGATTGTTTTTTCGAAATGAATGTACCTAGTAAACTGAATTTCCTATTAAAATGTGACGTAAGAGAACCTCATTTTTTTGCTGGCGGGAATAACTAAAGATAATCTACAATACTTAAACTTTTTTGCTGGTTTGGTGACTGTAACATTGTGGAGCCCATGACACGTGAATAATACTGTCTTAATAAACATTAAGTATGTCTGATTACTGTTTTTCAAACAGTTTAGATAATCTTTAAAACATAATATTCTCACAAATTACTTTTCTGCCCGTTTAGCTTAAGAAGTACATAACATTAATGACTATAACTTTAAAATTAGTACATAAAATGCATATTTTTGTGAATTTTACTTCACAGGGAAGGTGCCTATAACGTTTTTAAATCCATAGTTATTTTGGTATACTAGTATAGATAGATGAATATTTTTTTATTACCCTTAAGACATTTAAAAAAAAACCTTTGTAATTTAAAAAGTATAAACAAGTATTAATTTTCATCTTGCTTCGCACCTGTGAAATTGGCTGTCCGGTCCAGACACATCTCGTACCCTATTGTCGTTGGGCAAGTTGTTATGACCCCCACGTCTAACCCTCATCAACCAGTCATGTACCCGAATGTCTTTGCGGGGTTCATGAATACAGCACCAACCCTTAAATGTTGTAAAAAACACATTAACTTGAAACCGAACCCTTCACCGGCCGCCTTGACACACATGTACCCGGTACCAGCCACCCCTCTTACCCATAACACTTACACCCCTCCTCCTTCACCCCCCCCCCCCAACTAACTACTCTCTTGAAAACCGGGGGTTACGGGTTATGGGGGAAAAATTGGTTTATCATCTATACAAGAATGGGGGAAAAACTTGTTCCACAATCAATAGAGTGATATGCCCACTTTAAGAAACATCAAAAATGCATCTTGAACTGTTGATTTGACAAATTATGTTTATCTTCCTCTTACTTTTATTTTTAAATTAATTATTTAATCCTCTAAAAGCCCCTCAATCATTTCTTTACATTATCAACCATGATGCAATGATCCCTAAACTAACTAACAAATAGGAGTTTGTGTTACCGTTCCGGTCATTTACTAGATTAAAATAGTAAATTATCATACTTTTTACCAATACAGTTTATTAGAATTGTTTTTCTTTGTCTTAACCAGTGAAAGAACGGGGTGTAAAGGAGCCAACTCTTTTTTAGGTTTGGTATGTTAATTCACTTATAGAGTTGTACGAGGAGCAGTAACGGCTGGTGAGTTACTGAATTAGTTAAATAATTTGTTATACATTTTGCGGGAAACCTAGGGGGAAATGGAGCTTTAACGTGCTTTACGGAGAAAAATCTTAAATATAATACACTGAGAGAGTTAGAGGCAGATGGGTCTGAAATAGTCGGGAGGGTGGAGAAGAGAATGAAGGGAGTATATATTTGGGGTTGTGGAGGGTCAACCTCTCTACCCTACCTGTAAATTTCCTTGGTGCCGTATTTAAGCGTGTAATAACGCCTGATTAAACTCTTAATGATGGTCATATTTGGTGCTGTATTCAAGTGGTGCCTGTCGCTGTACGAGATCGTTGCGACACAAAACGCCTTTGTGAATTTCTAAGCTACTTTCTCATTCGCCTCTAGTGGTGGGTCCAGAAATAAAACATTGGAGGGATGGTTTCTCGGTCCATAAATGGTATTTAAATTCCCCGGTGGTCTTTAAAATCTAGTTTTGACTAATCTGCATGTTCTTAAAATACTTACTAAGTAGTTATATATGCATACAATACTAATAAAAAAAACTCCACATTAATTAATAACTTTAGTAAACGGAAAGCTGTTACATTATGTAATATATGTTTACATAATGATAGTAAAATAACTTGACTATGGAAAAAAATCTTTAAATTTCAAGCATTTCCAACTAATCATCGCTACTGTTATAAAAATGAGGTAGTGTCTGTCTATTGTTCTATTTACATTTACAGACACTTACCCCTACATGAATGTTCGTATACGGACACATATCTCTGCGCAGGGGTTTGTGTCCAGCAGTACACATTATATGTATTGCTGGATGTTCCATACATCTCATTTACAGTTCAAACCAATAGACTTGCTTTATTTCTCCCTTCACTATCGGTTTATCGTGCATTTTATATCATGCAAATTTACCTGTACCTACAGTACAGTGCAATACAATCAGATGTTATTTAAAAGCTTTGACTTACGTATTTGCAATCAGCTCACCTTCACAGACACGCACTTAAAGAAATTTAATATAGGTATCAATTTATCCGTTTTATAGCTGCAAAAATGTCTTATCAACAGCGTTGATGCACATGGTTTTCATCCTTCTTTGCTTAGGTCCTATGGTTTCAGCGGTATTCATGCCAATGTAGGTTTCTATCTGGGCCTCCTTCAAGGTGTCCAGAAAAATGCAAATGTTCGGGTGGGGAGACTGGCGCGTTTTTTTAAAATTACTATGAATACTTACACAGGCGTTTATGGTCTGTCAAAGGTCCAATGAGTTTAGAGACAAATGAAAATAAGAATCCGTAGCGTTAATTATTTGTTTACATTCCATCCTCCGCCCGATTACCCGGCTACCCGGCTACCTGGGGTATCGTTGGCGCTTTCCCGGTGCGTGCCAGGCAGACCATTTTTCGACCCTCGCATAACTGGCGCTTTCCCGGTTTACCCGTTGCCTTCTGAAACAAAGGGAGCTGCCGGCCCTTTCTGGTCAATACCTTCCATATTTTTGGGGCTTCCTGTTGTAAACTATACGTGGCGTCAACTTGGAGAGAGGTGAGAAACTACAAAAACTGTAGTCGACTGCGACAATAGTCTCAGCCTTTATATTGTGTTGGCTCCGAGTTCGTTTGACGGCTGAAGGGTGGCGTGATTGGTGAATCAGTACTTGTTTCAGTAACATTATTCAAACATTTTTTGTTCCAAGAAAATACTAAATTAAATCAAGGAGGCCTAACATGATGTATCCCGATCATTTATTTACTCTGATTCCAAGACCTCGTCCACACCGACGCGGGAGCGGTCGCGTTCTAGTTATTATAAATTTATTACCGGACTTTCCGCGGGAAGATCGCTGGTGGGAACTGGAGGGAACACACTGACGCGGGAAGGCCTGTAGGCCCTAATCTACTTCAACAGTTGAGGCCGCTCGAAAACGGTTCACTTCATTCTTGGGACAGTTTGTATAAGAAAGGGCTATTACCAGGTCAACCTCAGTGGAGCGAAACCTTCCATGAAACGTTGTCCGTAGCAAATATTTCCGCGTCCCACATATATATCAACAGTAATGATAACTCACTTTTAATACTATCTGTGAAGGCATTTTTAAGTTTGCTTGTATGCTTGCTTGCTTGCGACACTGATCCCAAAAAACGACTCAAACGATTTCCTTCAAATGTTCGAAATAACTAATTTCTGGGATAAAAATAAGTCCTAGACAGGCCTCATCCCCAAGAAAAATTAAATAATGTAAAAAACTCAAACGAGTTCGCACGCAGCACGCTGACGTGAGGGAAGTGAATTTCCACATAAAAACTTATAAAACTCAAAATCAGTGTAAAAACATACATTTATTCCAATTTTTATTGAAATCTGAAAACTGTTATTTTTTGGCTGTTCTGATGCTCCTGGTTTCATTTACTCGAAAAGCTGGGAATACAATTTTTCGCATTATAATGTTAGGACAAGGTTCAGACAGGCTTGAAAGTAGGTGTGAGGTTGCTGAGGATGATAAAAGTACTCAAACAAAGGAATAACAGGCTTTTCTAGTGTAAAACCCCCATAAGACAACGTACTGTGTTTAGTCTAAACACATTTTCTTTAATAACTTGGTAAATAAGTATGCTAGAATGTCGAGAGAGGGCTTAGAACTTTTGCCTCACTAATTCCCATATTTGTACATGCATTAATTTTACATACAGGGCTTTTCTGACCCTTGTTGGGCCCATAAACTCGAACTTTGAAAGAATAATCCCCAAAAAAGGGGTTTAGAGTTTTCCGATTGTTTTTCCCAACGAACTTGTCCAACTGATTACAGAAAGGAATGTCCCTACTAAATTTTAAGTAAATCGGAAAAAATGCGACCGCTAAAGTGCAAATACATATATATATATATACAATTTTGAACGACCCCCCAAAACGTGATCGGGGGTCACGTTAGGAACTTCTATGGTGGTCCCGGGCTTATGTTTCACCGTGCGGGTTATGCTAATAGTTCACTTTCCAAAGGAAATTCACTAATGAATAGTTACAAAAATTAACATTCGCCTTATGGAGTTTCAAATAAAAACAAATGAATTGTAACAGCTGTTCATAACCAACCAGGGAACTGTCAAAGTAATACTCATGTTGTTTATGATTATTAACATGTCGTTTCCTGAGAGCAGAGGATAAAATATTTGAGTGAGGATTACATATATATTGAGTAATAAAATAAATCAAAGGGACATTGTGCTTTAAATAACAACCGAAGTTTTCCTTAAAAATGTAGAAAAGAGGCAAATGAGTTATACAAATCTGATTATAAGTAGGGGGAAGTGGTTAAATATGCTCCAAGTCATCTAAACAAACTGACTGGCCTTCCCCCGAGCAAAGCTCGGCCCCCAGGTACCATCTCGCTTATTTATGAAAGAATACCGACCAGACTCGGTATATGGCTTCAGCTGGTTGTGGTCTATTGTTAATTGCAAAAGAAAAAACATGTTTACCGATATTTCCTGTAGCAGCAAACCTGCGTACTCACCTCCAAAGTCATTTTTATGGAGAATAAGTAAAATATTACTAGCAGGTGTCCCGTTCTCCGTACGGGGATGTATCAGGCATAGAGCCAGAGGTTTTTCAATTTTATTTACATTATAATTAGCTGACGTAATAAAACGTAACTCCATAAGATTAACATTGGAACTTTGAAAGACTATGGGACAAAGCTCTGAAGTTGGAGGTTTTTTCAAAATTCCAAAAGGCACATCTAGAGAGTAAGAGCTTTTCATTGATACCAATCATGTATACAAAATAATTATTTTAGGAGTTGAAAATTGCCGAACAAAAATCAAGAAATTCTTTTAATAATATAGATGTCTTTCTTAATAATGAACATAAAGTAATAAAAGTTGGTATATGGCTTTACCTAGTTGAGTTTAAACAAAATTTCATGAAACCCTATATTTTGTGTTCCTTGTTACAGCAAACCTGCGTATTTAGCTCCCATGTTATTCTTATGGAGAATAACTAAAACGTTATACATCACTCATTTGTGAATGCATATTAAAGAAACTTGGTAAGCGGCTTTATGTGGTAGCCTATGCGATATATCTATGCATTGTAAATTCACTGAGTAGGCAGGTTTGTAAACTATCATAACTTTTATTAAATCACTACCATCCTTGCATCTATATCATTTTAATTAATAAATCTTTACCTTTTTACACTGATATACAAATTGCATTTTAGGGAGTATAAAGACTATCATCGCTGTTAACAAAAATGTTTGATTCAGTTTTGCACATAACTATAAAAAGTTCATAAAAACTACAATTACAGTGAATAGCTAGAATGCCACCCTGCTGTCAAATTTATCAACTAATAAAACAAAATAACATATAGACACCTATGTATAACAAATATGTATGAATAACAAAATTTATATTTATGTATGTGTGTGTGTCCGTTAACTCGATGACTCGAGTAAAAAAAGTCTGATAACGATGAAATTTGGCTCAAATGTGTAAAATGACATTCATGACTTTGAGTTTGAAAACCATAAAAATCGGACCATGGGAACGGTGTTTTATGGGGATTTACAATTTTGCAAAAATCAGTTTTTTGCATTTTTCATCCTCAAATTTGTAAAACACTTAATTTTGGTTTCGACCATTTTATAGAGCTTAAAATGAAAAATAGTATAGTTTTTTGAATCATTAAACTAGGTTAAGTGGTTGCGTAGAAAATGAAAAAAAAACGTGCTCATAAAATATCCCATGTTAATCTTAGGGGAAAAATGTGTTTAGCTTTCCCTCAGTTCATTGTAATGGAAACCTCACATTTCTTTTTACCAATCAGTTTAGCTCTACAAAACAATAATTTTGGTGTCTTAATTGTTGTTCTACGTCCGACCGTTGCAGAGATATTAAAAGTGCTAAACACAGTACGTTGTCCAATGTTATCCTTATGGAGGATAAATACAATTTGATATCTTGATTATTTATGAATGTATATTGATGAAACTTGGTATGTGGCTTCAACTAGTTGTGGTATATTGATATAAGCACAAAAAAATGTTTTTTGTTGATTTTTCCCGGTAGCAGCAAACCTGCATACTCAGCCATAATGTTATTCTTATGGAGAATAAGTAAAGTTTTAGATCTCCCTTAATTATGAACATAAATTAATAAAACTTGGTATGTAGCTTCACCTGGTTGAGGTGTATTGATAATTGCATAAAAACACATATTTTGTGTTCCTTGTTGCAGCAAACCTGCTTACTCTGCCCTATGTTGTTCTTATAGAGAATAAATAAAATGCTATAGATTACTTATTTATTTATGTATTTTTATGAAACTAGGTAAGCGGCTTTATGTGGTAGTGAGAAACATGTGCATGCATTGGAAATTTGCTGAGTACGCAGGTTTGCTGCGACGGGGGTATTTAAATCCCCATCCATTTGTTATGGGGAATGTTTTGCGTTATTCCTCGTTTGCTGATAACTCTTAAAATCCTGCTATTTGTTCCCGAATCCCTGTGGGATCAAGACCTTTAATTTTAGTCGTCTCCCATCATCCTGCAATTTGCCACAATTTAGACTTAATAATTTCGTTTATAGAATTTGTATAGCAAGTGGCTTGAAGGGGCCGTAGCACCTAACCTTTCTCCAATTACACAGGCCAACGATGAACACGTTTTTTCACTAAAAATACGGTACCTTATTCTTATGTTTTTAAGGTGGTGCGGAATCCAAATATGATACTTAAAAAGCTGTATCTCCCAACTTTTTTTCATATTTTATAGTGAAATTTATTAAATTAATCAAATTTTTATTGAATTAAATAGCTTTTATATAGTTAAAACAATTGTTGTAAATATCTAATGGAGGTATATGATGTTGGTAACACTGCTGAAACACATTTGCTGGACAAAAAAGGTTGGTTCTATTTCTCTGTTAATAGCTGATTTTTTTTTAAGTCAACCTTATCTCACTTCACATTTCCTATGCAAGTGTTAAGTACAATGTATTATCGCGGTTGTAAAAACTCTGCTGACAGTTTTTGTTATATTTGTGGTGAGTTTGTGATTAAAAAACACCAATGAAACATTACAGACTTTGTGAAAAAGGTTTATCTATCATACTTTGAAATTCAACTTGTTGATCAGGATAAATCTTGGGTGCCACCTTGTAGATCCGAAGAACGTGTTCCTACCACATATAAAGCTATGCCTCATGAAACAGTTTGTAAAGGCTTTACCTACAGATGGACCATGTTTCCACAAAATCTCTGCCAAAAGTTTCCACACCTTTCAGAAACTAAACTTAAAGAAGGCGTCTTTATCGGACCTGCATTAGAAAAATGATGTTTGACGTTGTTGTAACATATTGTTATAACTTTCATGTAATTATTTTTGGGACGAAAAGACACAAATTTTTATCCCGCACAGGTTTTCCTAAATACAGTATTACGGTTTTTAAGATATTTAGCTTTGAAAGACAAATATGGCCACCATTTTGAAAAGTTACAAGGTAGAAACTTGATATTCCATACCAAAATGAGTCTTATTACATGTAATACATGTACCAATTTTAAAGTTGTTATATTCCGATATCCATAAGATATAACGTATTAAGTAAAGAACACATACATACAGATAGAAGGAAAACTAAGAGTTTTAGGACATACCTTCTTATGAACTTAGTTCTTTCTTTTTATATGAGGAATTGTATCCCAAAGTTCTGAAAGGTATTTTTTTCAACCCGTTTATAAAGTTAAACAAATTAAAATTACAATAATAACAACCTAGTTGTCCTGTTGCTCGAATCCGTGCAAGTTTGTACCTAACGAAAGGTTATTTCAGTTGTAAACAAACATAACGAAATATCTGATATTTAAACGGATGATAACATCTGAGAATAATGCGTATAACGTACTTTCAAACAATACGTGGTTTACACTTCCGCCGGCGCCGGCGCCGTCGCGTCGGATAGCGACACTGTTCCGAAAATTCAGCCCTTTAATTTATTTAAGTGAGGCCTTTTCTAAAAATTCTGAGACGTATTGGAAAATCTACGTAAAAATATATTTAATTTGACACCTCAAACTTTAAAATCCGTTACGGTGCCGTTATCGTGTAATGTCTGTAAAGAAAAACCCTCTAGAGTATTAATATATACTGTAGGATTGTTGTAAAACCAGAGCAAATGAGGACAATCTTAGGCCTATCCGTTTTTTAAGTTGTTTAACGCGTACGGGTAATTTCGGATCGGTCGAGGGAATTTTTTTGGGTCGGGTTGTGGTAGACAGTTGTTCCGGTAGCAACAGATTGTGTGCATCCCTGGGATGCCATGCCCATTTCTCAGAAGGGAGAGGAGGGGGCGGTACTTCTGGTGGGTTTGGGGGTAAGATGGCGGAAAGATGGTGGTCTTCGTTACCAAATATAAATGGGACCAGTTTGAAACGTTACGAAATTGAAGGCCTCCCAAACCGAACAGGGTAGCTACGCTGATTTACAGCAGGTGCGGCGGATCAAAGAGAACCCTCGGGTTTTCCAGAGAGACTACCTTCCCTAACCTCTTTCACCTGCGTTGAGTACTTTTCATAGTACATTGGAGTCAAAATGGCAGACACAGGGAGTTTACTTAACGACGTTCAAAATAAACTGATGATAATGATAAAATGCGTAGGACTATGGTCAGTTTGCGATTTCGTTCGTTTCAGTGTTTAAAGATTAGTCCTTTGAGCTTTTAAAAACAAACAATGAACTTCCCGTATTTAAAAACCTATTGTTATGATAATTGCTCATGGTTAAAATTAAAGGAAAACTTAACGTTAATGGTATGGAGGATAGAGACTAAATTCTAAATTGAAGCCAGTTACTTCAATAGGCATTTTACTTAATTGATAGCTTATTTTAACTTAGTATTTGATAAACATTTAAACAGGGTCAACTGTGTATGTTGAAACATATATGTAGCCTATACTGCCTATATTAAAATGTGGTATTACTTACTATGGGTGTTAGATATTGCCCAAGTTTCAAATCTATTAGTGCTGTACTCTGAAGTGCTTTTGAAGGTTGTCCAAACTGATATTAAAAATATTTCAAGATGGCGATCATTATAAATAGCGACGAAAATTGCATCCTTATTACGCATATATAAATTAATATTTTTCCGTTTACAATGGAATTGCTCTTAAAGTGAACATACAAAATTAAGATTTATTTTATTTTAGAGGTTTTAACTAAATACTTAAGAGTATTATGTTAAACAAATTATTAAAAATGTAGATTTAGTTTTTACTTTTGTTATGGTTATACATAACAATTTAGAGCCTTTTAGAACATTATGATACATTAAAGAGGTTTTTTGGGTTGTTCATATTCCTACAACAATTTAAGCTGAGAAAATTAAAATGACCAACACTTCACTATAATTGCTGTGTAAACGATGTTTAATGGCACTTGCAATATTGTAATGTTTTATGGGTTTCAGTTTGATATTTCCAGATTGTTATTGTGTAAATAACACCTTTGGTGAACGTTTCTGTAAAATGTCCCCGTGAAAAAAGGGTTGTATTAATCTCACCTTTCAGTGACAAGACTAAAACGATTTATTGTGCACAGTTCGTAATAAAGACAATGTATTCATACATTTCTCAATATTTCTATGAAAATTCAATCTTTTACTTAATATTGTTTCAATATTTCCTTTAATAAACTATGTCGTACAGTTATTAATTCATCCAATATGAAAACACCATAATTTTAGTACAGTCGCGTCGCTCAACCAATAATCCTTTTTTGTTCCTTTACTAATGTTTCTTTATTGGCTTAACACTTGATAATTAACTAACTTACCCCATAATTATTTATTAATCCACTTTCCAATAAATGCAACTTTCCGACAAAATTACTTGTATTTTAAGATTATTGTCATACGTTTGCCATGATATAAAAACCCTCCCTTTATCAATCATATAAAACTAACTGTAATAAATAAATATACAAATTATATATTATATTACAAATTTAAAACGCCTCAAACTCCCTTGATCACAGTCAACCTCCATAGGTAGACTCGCAAATACCACCTATTCTTAAGAAATTCACAATGAATGTATATGTACTAAATTACCACTTAAAGGCCATTTAGCATGTTATTTTTTAAAACACATTCATAAATTATGTTACGATTGGGGGCGTACTCAACATAGGGGGCCCATTACAAAAAATACATATTAACCTATGGGGTTTTTCCAGTAGATGCGGGTTAGTAAAACAATTTCAACGATCAATTACATGTCAACATTGGACGCCTGGAAGTTATAGAAAAGGCCCTGGGTGGAGTCTTACTAAAATAACGTATCCATAATCAGTTGGTCCCCCTACGACGTGTGGCGATCTGGGGACAGTTTTAGGAGCCATTTTAACAATTAACTGGAATACCATTTTAGTACCTAGACCAAGCGCCTTTCGTCGCTCCAAGATTAATCTTTTCACCGTAACAATGACATGGCAACTTTTTAAGTGCACTGGGGTGGAGTCCTCAGGTTGGAAAAACGTATCCATACTAACAACATGGTATGGTCCAGGAGCAGGTTTGAGGGGCCCTTTTTCAGCCATCTGGACAACGTATTTTCTTCACAAGTACCAAGTTTTTAATGTGGTCACATGGCAACTTTGAGCACAATGGAGTGAAGCCCTGAGATAAGCGGTTATGAAAAAACTACTTCAAATTTTATGGATCTGTGAAAATTTGCCCAAATCACACCAAAATATGGAACAAATAACGAGGCAACTTTGCCAGGGGACGTTAGGGGGACCCTAACGTTGGGACGTATTCAACGAGGGCATCGTTTAAGAGCAGCGGGGCTTTGTAAACTTACCTAAAGAACCAACACACGTCAAAATTAGTTGTCGGGATGTTGGATAGAAGAAACCTGTGGGGTGGAGCCCTGAGGTTGGTAAAAAAGTATCCGAAGTAGTCCCACAAAAATATAGAATGGTCCGGGAGCAGATTTTCGGCGCCGTTTTCGAGCCGTTTAGAAAAACATTTTCTCCATAAAAATAACATGGCAGCATTTGATGCCAACGGGGCGAAGCCCTCAAGACTGGGGATAAACCAAAAATATACCTAATTTTTTTGGTGATCTACAACGTTGTATGGTCCAGGAGCAGCTTTGAAAAGCTTTCTCGCAATAACTTGGGGTACTCTTTTCTCCATAAAAATAACATGGCAACTTTTGGCCAGTGGGGCGGAGCCCTAACTTCGGGGTTACAAAAATAAAACGTTACCATATGTTATGGATCAGTGACAATTGGCTAAAATATAGAGAGAATAACATGGAAACTTTGCCGTGGGGAGAAGGGGGGAAGAAACGCTAATGTTGGTGGGGTCACACATCCAACGTTAGGGCATAATTAAACAGATACGGCTTTGTAAAACAAATCCAAAGAACCATCACACGTCAAAATTGGACGTCGAGAAGCGGTAAGAAGAAGCCAGAATGGCGGAGTCTGAGGTTGGGAAAAAAGTATCCGGAGTCATTTAGTCCCGCAATAACATGGTATGGTTCGGGAGCAGATATGAGGAGCGTTTTTCGCAATCACCTTGAATACTCTTTTCTCCATAAGATTATCATGGCAATGTTTTAGCCATTGGGGTGGACCCCGAATAAAGGGTTATAAAAAACCTATCCAAATATTTTAGATCATTGACAACTGGCTAAATCACGCAAAAAAACAGAAAGAATAACATCTAAGTTTTGCCAGGGGGCAAAGCCATAAGGTTGGTGGGGGGGAAATTCAACAATGGAGCATCATTCAAGAGATGTAGCTTTGTGAAAAAAAAATTAAAAAAATCATCCCACGTCGAAATTGGACATCGGGAAGTAATATAAAAAGCCAGAGGGGTGGAGCCGATTGGGGAAAAACTATCTGAATCATTATAGTCCCCCAACAATATGGTCCGGGAGAAGTTTTGAGAAACCGTTTTCAAAATCAACTGGGACACACACGCACAACTTCTTTATTATTATATAAATTTTCGTCATGGAAACAATATGGCAAAGTTAAAGGAAATGGGGTAGAGATTTAAGTTTGGGTTTATAAGAAAATATATCATAATTAAATGGGACAGTTAAACCTGGATAAAATCATGCAAACGGACGTAAATCATAATATATGTCAACTCTCTCAGGGGGCGGAGCCCTATAAGGTTGATGGGAAGGACGTATCCAGCGTAGGGGCATCATTCAAGATATGTGGATTGATAACACAAATCCAAAGAACTATACCACGTCAAAATTGGTTGGCGGGAATAGTGATGGAAGAAGCCAGTGGGATAGAACCCTGAGGTCGGGAAAAAGGTATCCGACATATTTTAGTCCCCCAAAAACGTCGTATGCTCCGAGAGCAGTTTTGAGGAGCCGTTGTCAAGCCAATTAGAAAAATAGAAATATTTTCTTCATAACAATAAAACGGTAGCTTTTAATCCCAGTGGGGCAAAGCCTTGAGGTCTAGGGGTAAACAAAAAAATATCTATAACATTTATTTTGGTCATTTATATAACTTTGTATGGTCCGGGAGCAGTTTTGATTATTCGTTTTCAAAATCACCTGGACACACACGAACTACTACTTTATTATTAGAGGTAACAGACCTTTCTTTCTTAAGAGCATCATCGTAACTTTTGGGCGAAGCTCTAAAGTCCTAAGACTTTGATTATTAGCTTTAAGCCTTCGTACGGGCAACCTAATTGACCATGCGAAGTTTCACCCCATCGGATAAACGGTGTAGGAACACATGGACGTAAAACAAAAAACAGATACACCCTACCATCTTTCTTGGGCGAGGCTGGAGGACGAAAGGAAAAGTACTACAACAACGATCTTGTTTGGAAAGTTTAAATTAAATAATACTTGTATTAATATAATACGGTCTTGCACATTCAGTCCACCTTTTAAGTAGGAATTAATAATAACAATTACCTTCATGATAATTTCAAAAAATGTATTACGACTTCAAAACACAGTGAAATTATCAAGAAATTATTAGAATTTAAAGCATATTTTAGCTGTTTGAAGTCAATGGTGCAAATTACACGACTTTGGAACGCGGCGAATATCTCCAGATTTATTGTAAATTCTATGCACATTTTGACGTTTCGAAATCAGCTTATTAACCAGCCTTGACTTCGAAACGCCGCTAAAATATCTATATATATATATATCTATATATATATATATATATATATATATATATATATATATATATATATATATATATATATATGTCCGTGAGCACGATAACTCTCGTAAAAATTATCCGATTTTGATGAAATTTGGTATAAACGTGTAAAGCAACATTTATGACTTTAAGTTCGAAAACCAGCCAGATCGCTCTATCCGAAGGGGTATTTTGGGGGGGTTTTGTACCCCAAAAATGGGTTTTTTGAATTTGTTACATATAATTTTGGAAATAGTCAGATTTTATTTTTTTCCATTGGATTCAGCTTAAAAAAACACACAATTTGGTATTTTGATCATTTCTCTACGTCAATTGGTTACCGAGATATTGAAAGTGCTAAACACAGTACGTTGTCTAATGTTATTCTTATGGAGGAAAATAAAAATTTTATATCTCGCTTATTTATGAACATATACTGACGAAACTTGGTATACGGCTTTATCTGGTTGTGGACCATTGATATTTCCTCAAAAAAACAATTTTTTGACAAAGGCTCCCATAGCAGCAAACCTGCGTACTCAGCCCCATGTTATCCTTATGGAGAATAAGTAACGTGTTATCTCCCTTAATTATGAAAATAAATTAATGAAATTTGGTAAGTGACTTCACCTAGTTGAGTTATATTGATATAAGCATAAAACCCCATTTTTTTGTGTTCCTTGCTTCAGCAAACCTGCATACTCAGCCGCTATGTTATTCTTACGGAGAATAATTAAAATGTCATAAATTGTTTATTTATGAATGTATATTGATGAAACTTGGTATGTAGCTTTATGTGGCATTAAGATAAATATATATGCATTGGAAATTCGCTAAGTATGCAGGTTTGCTGCTACGGGGGTATTTTTATTTTATGATGTCAGGCTACTGCTATAGATTTTTTTAAATATGTTATCTGTAGATTTTCAGATTAGACAGTTGCTATAGATAATTGCTTACCTGACTCATCATTGATTGGGTTTCTATTATATGAAGTAGAGCATGGTATTTCAGTAGGAAAATTTCAAATTGAATGCAAAGAACAAAGTTAAATTGCACTCGGAAGAAAATATGAAAAAATTAAACCCAGAGCAAAAGAGAAAAGCTATGTGCAAATAAATGTAAATTATATTTCTTGAATCACACCAAAAGATATAACTCTGCTTACCTTCGAATGTGGTATATTAAATGAATAAAACTCAGTTATAAAAATGGTATTTATTAACTAATATAATAACATTAAGTATTTACACATGTACATGGCAAGATGGTGTTGAGAGGGAAAGTTTTATAACAGAGAGTCTATGGCATGGATCACACCGTTCGTCGCTGGGATATTCCTGGATATCACGTTGGCTGCATTCACTTTAATCCGACCTGGAAAAAATGCATAATTTTCTCAAAAAAATATTCATTGAAAATCTGATTAAAATTAACTTTTTGATGTAGTAGAAAAGGGTACAATAATTTTTTCAAGGCTTTTGTTGTGAAAATTAGGATGAAGGCATATGTAATGCCTCAGCTTCATTTCCCACTGCCCACCTTAAGTAGACCTCAGGGTATATTTCACTTTAGGCTGATTAAGGCCTTTTTTAAGAAAGAAATCATCAGAAGCATGAAAAAACAATCCAGCAAGAATGCAATTGTTAAATTCTTCACAACCACCAACAAGAAACATCAGAGACAAAATACGCTGAAAATGTAAAGACTATTTCTTGTTTATGAAATCAACAAAACCCTTTTAAAGAACCTCATATTCCGTGTGACTTGCTGTGCCCTTTTCTAGTATTAGAAATCACAATGTTTTTCATTCATGCATTTCCAGCTGCTGCATGAGTCATGTTCAACATCTGCTTGCATATTTTACGGAGAGGCAAAGTGTAATCCCCATAGACCATCATCAGTCATTTATTATACAGTACATTTTTATTCATCCGACTTATTTTTATCCGAATCTAAGTTTGTCAGGGTGAGCTGGCTCATGTAAAAAAGAAGAGCGCAAAGAAGAACACAAATACCAAACCACACACTCTTGTAACCTGCAAATGCCCCCGTTACAATTCAATACAGTGTAATATTTCTGTGTAGTATTACAGAAATTAGAGGAGTCTTGTAAGATAAAAGTTGTATTTGTTTTCGGGCAATACAAGGGGCGTCTGAATAACTAAACGGCTAATTAGCTGGACTTCCCTGTCAAGGGAGAGTTCCAGTAAAAGAAATTTTGCATTTCGAACTGCTTCTCCCATGAAACCGTTAATTTTAAAATGTTCCGTCTCAATGGATTATCCGAATTGATGAGTTTAAGGCTCATTTTAAAGTTAACATTTGGTTTTCCGGTGATTGGCGTCCTCTTAAGGGTATTCCAGGTTACCAAAAACCCTAAGTTACTAACCACATCTATTTCAACCAATTTTTTCAGGTGCAGGTTTATTCAAATTTGTAACATACCTGGTCAGGAAATCGCCAAATTAGGCCAGAAAATCTGAGGTTTACTGTATATGCTTTCACCATTGACTACAAATACTGGAGGAGACATCACATCTATATGGCCCAGCTGTCCCTCTTGTAGTGTTAGCCAGAATTTTAAGTGAACGTAGTTTGATTAGGTCACTAACAGATTGTTCTACTGTCAACCATTTATTTTAGTTATTTACATTAACTTGTAAAAAATCTCTACCTCAGAAAGCCAGTGATAATCAACTTATGTTTGCATCCTGACACACCAACTGTTGTATAATCCCCTCCTGAGAGGATAAGTAATAGTTGACAGAAGTATACTCTGTTGATGATTAGTGTAACTACGTCCTCTTTGGATCCATGGTTACACAAGAGTAGGGATAGTTTTTACAAAGGCAATAAAAAGTCTACTTCAGTATCTATAGTCGATGTTTTCTCGCTTATCATAGTGGACAAGAGAGTTGCCAATTGAGGGCGTGGTTTGCAGAGCTAACAACCAAGATCAGCCAATAGTAGATGTGATGCATTGCCAAAGCTGCACACCAGCTGATCGAAATAACATTCGAGCGATGATTTTCTCACAAAAGTGACAGTGTGCAATCATGCTCTAGGCTTCAGCCCCACTGTCAACTCTCTTGTCCACTACTATAGGTCAGGTGACGTTACGGAACTCGTACCTTGGTCTTTGAGCACCGTGAGTTGCTTCTGCTTGTCCAGGGACTCGCGCAGCTGGTAGTACGTCATGCCTGCGGTGTAGAGTGACCCTGGCGTGACGTGGCGCAGCACCAGCGCTCGCGCCTGCGCTCGGTTCTCCTCTAGCCTCTTGAGGTCCGACTCCGTGAAGGCACTGTCCACCGGCGCAAACACCGTCACTATCTTGCTTCCTGGAACCGATAACAAGTATTTACTCAAAGTTTGGCATTATAGTTTGGGGCTAACGTACGGAAATAGAATTTAAAAGGTTAATTATTTTACAAAAGAAGGCTTAACGGGTAATATTTAAATTAAAAAGGTCTCAATCTTGTAGAGACATCTTCAAAAGGATGAATTTACTTACCCCTTCTATTTACTTTTTAGAAACCACAATTTTGTTGTGTTATGTAAATTTAAAAAAGGCAGTGATTTACATAATTATAATACAAGATTCAATCAATATTTCAGGCTAACAAAACCTAAACTAAATATATTTCAAAATTTACCATCCCTATCTGGATCTAAATTCCTCAATAGATTACCGCCAATTTAAAAAAATAAATAGCAACTTAATGACCTTTCAAAAATAAACTAAACCAATTTTTAACATCAAATGATTTATACAGTGTTGATGAATTTATAGACCATTGTCAAAATTATAGCGAAATAAATGGTTTATATTCATAACAAATTTACCAATAACAATCCAAGTTAGAACTTATAATAACAATGTAAGTATAACTTATTTTTAAACCAGGATTTAGTTATTACTAACACTTGAAAGACATCATTGGAGCTTTTTATGAGATCAGAGTTGCAAGCAATCATACAAGCAAGCAAACCTTATTCATATTAGGGTATAGGATATAGGATTAACATGTGGTTTCCCGAGAGCAGTGACTAAAACCACTGAATGAATGAGTGTGGTAATGTCACAACCAAAATGTATCAAAGTGACATTGAGCTATCATAACAACTGGAGGGACTTTAAACATGCAGAAAAGAGGTAAATGAACTAAGTAAGCTCTAGACAGTATTAGGGGTGAAAAATTACTCAAATTAATCTAAACAAACTGACTAACCTTCCCCGAGTAAAGCTCGGCTCCCAGGTGCTCTAGAATAATTTGACCAATACAACCGAGTAATCTGCTAGTTCGTCAATCCCCTCACCTGTCAGTGTGGAAGTGAGGCCAGTGTCCTGCACTAGCTGTAGGAACCTGGTAAAGCGACTCTCCCGGTCCGACTGTAGGGTCTGCACCACATCCCCCACAGGCAGCGGGAACATGACTCGGTCCACGGCGTGAGCCACTCCCTGGGGGATCACCATGTCTCTCTTGTCTGGGAGGACCACGGCTCCGTTGATGGTCACCACCTGCAGGCACACAGCTGATTAGGAAAGATTTACGAACTAACTGATGATGACTACAGATGGAGAGAGGGTATTTTTATACTTGGTGAGACTACTTTTGATTTCTAATATAGACATAGATTTATGAAAAGTAAAATGTATCAAACTGCATGAATATATAATACCTCTATCTTTATTAGCCTATTAAAGTACAAATGGAAAAACAAAGCTGTTTCTTTACTTTTCAATGGTGTTAAATTTATGTTAACCTTTATATTGTCCTGGACTACAAAATGTTTTCCTTTACATGTTACGTTGATGTAATTAATGTTTCCCTTTAGAACCATAATTGACTATAAATATATATAGTCAATGGTACCATTCAATTCGAACACTCTTTTTTTGTGTTGCCTTATCATTGTTACAACATCATATCATTATACCTTGACTTTTGTCAAACAAAAAAACTGTCTAGTGTTACCTTGACTTTGTTTATTGTTACATCTCCCTAGTGTTACCTTGATGTTGTTCCACTTTACAACTATCTAGCTTTACCTTGATGTTGTTCCACTGTTCCAACTCTCTAACGTTATCTTAACGTTGTTCAACTTTACAACTATCTAGGGTTACCTTGACGTTGTTCCATTTAACAACTCTCTTATGTGACCTCCACTGTTATAACTCTCTAGCGTTACCTTAGACATTGTTTACTGCTACAATTATCAAGCGTTACCTTGACGTTGGTCCATTTTACAACTCCCTTATGTACCTTTTGATGTTGTTCCATTTTACAACTCCCTTGCGTTACCTTGATGTTGTTCCACTATTACTTCTCGCTAACTTTACCTTAGACATTGTTCATTGCTACAATTATCAAGGTGATCCATTGACGGTGTTCCATTTTTACAACTACATAGTGTTAGCTTGACGTTGTTCTGCTGCTACAACTCTAGTGTTACCTTGACGGTGTTCCATTGTTACAGTTCTATATAGCGTTAGCTTGACGCTGTTCCACTGCTACAACTCTAGTGTTACTTTGACGGTGTTCCATTTTTACAACTATCTATAGCGTTAGCCTGATGTTGTTCCACTGCTACAACTCTAGCGCTACTCTGACAGTGTTCCATTTTTACAACTCTCTCTAGCGTTACCTTGACGTTGTTCCACTGCTCGTCCTGTGTTGTGTACGAGTTGACTCGCAGCTGAGTCCCGGCCAGACTGACTCCGGTCATCTCGTCCTGCAGAGTGTCCAGGGGGAAGGCTCCGGGGATCACGTGGTGTAGGAGCAGCTGGTTCAAGATGGAACAATTAAAATAAACATTTGTTTGATGCTATACAATAAACTAAAATCAATTTCTATGTGAAGAATATAGGATATTAAAACTTCATCAACGATATTGGAAATAAATATGGCATTCCAGGTTTGTTGTGAAATTGAGTCTATTTTATATATATATATATATATATATATATATATATATATATATATATATATATGAGTAATATGAGTTTTATATATATATATATACATATACATATATGTATGAGTTTTCGTGCTTACGGACACACACACACACACACACACACACACACACACACACACACACACACACACACACACACACACACACACACACACACACACACACACACACACACACACACACACATACACACACACACACACATATATAATATATATATATACATATATAAAAATTTGAACGAATGGTGTTTTTGGCATCTGGGGACCTCAAAACGAAAAGTTATCATGGTCTCGGGCTTAAGTCTTACCATGAGACCTACGGTAACAGCTTCTTCCCTATAGGGGAAATTCGCTAAAAGGAACAATAACTATCTTTGAGGTTAGCACACTGAAAAATCCACAGCTGTTTTTCAGTGCGCTATTTTAAAGGTATCAGAAAAATGTGATTTTACGGATTAATTATAGAGCCAAAAACAGCTCCTTAATCCATAGGAAGATCCAGACTTGTTTAAAACGTACCACTCTTTATGGTAGACAAAGAAAACTAAAGTTAAAATACCAAAGATGGTGATAACATAAATAAACACTCACTACAAAGAGTCGATACTCCATCACTTTCTACTCCCACAAACACTCCTTTTGGAGGTCGCAAGGGTGTTCAAAGGTTCGTAGTTCACTCGCGCACCCACACACACGCGCACGCATACATACACGCACCAGTGGTCACTTTCCCTACCGTGGGTTCTCACGGTGGCTAAGCCACCCACCGTCACTTGTGAACTAATGAGAATGAGCTTGTCCCGACTTGGTCTACCTACACAATGAGACTAGCCTGATAATAAGCTTATCTCTTCTACTTGACAAGCCTACGAGGAGTATATGTCTGCCTATATCTTCTACCTATCTACTGATAAGATGGCAAATTGTGTTGCAGTATCGCTGTACACATTATTTCAAAATCATCAGCTTTCGTATTCTGTGATTTGCTTCACACGGATTATTTCAGATGAAAAACTATTTATAAAAGAGCAAATCAGGTATATAGATCAAGCGAAAACGGGACAAATGGGCGTCCTGAGAGGGTTGGTCGGGACAACGGGACAAGTGTCCAAAAACGGACATCTGGTCACCTTATTTATGCAAAAATTAACAATGTATTATGATGACAGATTCAAACCTCCAGAATAATTCGGTCCATAGCACTGAAAGTGTTATTAGTTAAGGCTTTAAAGTGGGAATTTCCTAAAGTCAACCTGATTAAAGATCTGTTGTAATACTTGGTCACTTAGAAAACTCGAATAACCTACCCAAAATTTAATAAATAAAAAGGGACATTCTATATTTACGTTACTCATATCATAGATAAAACCAACTATTGAAACATTAAATAGGAAAGTAGTTTTAGGTTAGGATTGGTGATAAGGGGTTTGTAGACTGATTTTACAAGTTAACTTTTTGGGGTTTAAAAGGATACTTTTGTCACATTTATTGTTTCTACCTGCTTCTCGCATAGGGCTAATGTTAACTTTCAAAGCCCGCCTTCCTTAACTGATAATCCGAAATCGATGATTCATGATTCATTAAAAAAATACCTTTAGAGAAAAAATGTTGATAACAAATTTTAAATATTGAATAAATAATAATTGAAAGATTATTATTTATGCTAACAAAATGTTGCCCTCTTAAATCGCTTAGGTATTTGTTGCTCTTTAAAATGAGCAATGAATAAACGATAACGGATAATCCGTTGAGGAGGGACGGGCTTTGAAAGTAGGCATTGAGCTTGTGGGGAAATCGGGTAGAAGAGCCAAATGTCTCGTCACTGGAGCTCACACTTAAGAGTCTTCATCACCGGAAGTTGCCGGACGCCATCTTGGTGTTTTGTTCCATAAGGCTAATGTTAATTTTGTGCCTCCGTTACTCCTCACCTGATCGTCACAAACGATTCATTTTGGTGTCAAATTAAAGGTTTCGTCGTCCTCTAGGGAAATACAATAGTCGAATTTGGATTTTCTCACAAATTAATGAGAACATGTACAGTGTTTCAGTTCAAAATTGAACTATTTATTATGAAACTATGATACCCAAATTAAGAAATTCGACATTGTATTTCCCTAGAGGACGACGAAACCTTTAAATTGACACCAAAATTAATTGTATTTGACGATCAGGTGAGGAGTAATGGAGGCACAAAGTTAACATTGGCCTTATAGAACAAAACTCTAAGATGGCGTCCAGCAACTTCCGGTGATGAAGACTCTTGAGTTTAAACATTTTTTTAATTGCAATTAGTTGGAATATATTACAATTTACATCACTGTCTATTGTCCATATTGTTCATGATAGTAACCGTAAGTTTGATACATTCATTATCTAGGGTATGTGATATATTTCCTTGCATTTACCGGCCTTTAGTATCCTATATCTTACTACAAGGAACTCATTGTAAAGCCATTGCTACACGTTCACAAAGATTACAACCATGATTCTGCTGTATACGGAAAGTGTTGTACAACATGTATGCCTCCTCCTCCTCGTTCACATTTTCTACTCCAGCTTCAGCCGCACTATATAAGGGCTACTCTCCACTTCATTATCCAGCGGCGCTGTTATGCTAGATCTGGATCAGACCAGGCTCATGCTGTCGTGGTGCTCCAGCGGCTCCTTTGTGTCCCCTAGGCCCACGCGTGACCGCCCTGGGATGGGAGAAATCTATAATCGACATCCAGTAAGAGTAGCAGGAAGGTTAGTCATCGCGCTTTAATTTAAAGGCCCATCTGGGTTTAATCTGGGTTAATGTAAGGATTTTAGAACATCGTCAGTTTCTAGTTTAATTTTTACTCCATGAATTCGTTTTTTCTTGGAGCACTTTAAATTATTAAATAGCATATTAAATTAGCACTTTCAATATATCTGTAACCACTTGACGTAGAGCAATGATCAAAACACCAAATTGTGCGTCTTTTTAAGCTGATTCCAATAAAAAAACTAAAATTTGACTTTTTCAAAAATTATGTGTAAAAAACTCAAAAAAACATTTTTGGGATACAAAAACCCCCCAAAATACCCCTTCTGATAGGTCGATCTGTCTGGTTTTCGAACTTAAAGTCATAAATGCGGCTTTACACGTCTATACCAAATTTCGTCAAAATCGGATTATTTTTACGAGAGTTATCGTGCTTACGGACACACACACACACACACACACACACACACACACACACACACACACACACACACACACACACACACATATATATATATATCCGTTATCACGATAACCCTCGTAAAAATAATCCGATTTTGACGAAATTTGGTATAGACGTGTAAAGCCGCATTTATGACTTTAAGTTCGAAAACCAGACAGATCGACCTATCCGAAGGGGTATTTTGGGGGTTTTGTATCCCAAAAAGGGTGTTTTGAGTTCTTTACACATAATTTTTGAAAAAGTCAAATTTTAGTTTTTTTTATTGGAAACAGCTTAAAAAGACGCACAATTTGGTTTAGGGTTACGAATGGTGTTTTTGGCACCTGGGGACCTCGAAACGAAAAGTTATTGTGGTCCCGGGCCTAGGTATTACCGTGCCGACCACGGTAATAGCTTTTTCCCTATAGGGGAAATTCGCTAAAATTGGAACTTTCAAAGGAAATTAGACAGGCAGAAAACCAATAGAACCGGACTTTTGTTTTTGCCCTCATTTTCCCTTAAAATGTTCTTAAAGTAAACCAAAATGTCAAAATTTCAACTAATTATCAGCGGTAATTGCTTATGAAGTAAATTACAATTCTGCTTTGCTAATGTATTAGATGTGTTCACACTTTCACATTGATTTAGTTTTCTCACCTTGTAAACAGTAGATAGCATATCCACATAATAACCCAAAATATTAGGGGCTATACAGTCCCTACAAGCTACTAGTAAATTATAATTTTTCTTACGAGAGTATTATACGTATTGTGTCATTTCAATTCGCCAGGATAAGCCAACATTGTAGGCTAGTGGTGCGATGCGGATGCGGATATGTTTGCATCGATCGTTCCGCATTTGTAAACCGTTTCCGGTAACCGTTTGTTGAATAAACTGTTTGACCACTTGATCTGCATCGTCATTCTGTTACAAACGCGTTCCGACTCAATGATCAATCAGGTGTAGTGAGGGGAGGTGTTTAAATGGTTGAAATGGAATGTCCTATTTAATTATATTTCGTTTGTAACCAAACAACAAATAAATTATCATATATTCGTTACCTATGAACATTTATTATGTATTTAGAAGTGTGATGTTTTTGTACGAAGTGACATTCTAACTGGAGAGAGATACTTCAAGTTGTGATTGTATACTAGCTTATGTCCCGTTCTCCACACGAGAATCTCGTCGCGTTGGGCGTCGCTCGTTTTGAAATGTTTACATTACAATCAGCTGACTTCCAAAATAAAATGATCAGAATCACTGGAACTTTTAAACCCTATGGGGCGGAGCCCTGAAGGTAAATGTTTTTGAACATATAAAAGGCACATCTGAAAAGTAAGAGTTTATGGAAACTAAACATGTAACGTATGCAAAATTATTATTTAAGAGGCCGAAAATTGCCTGGCAAACAAATAAATTCTTTCAATAATATAGATTGGTGAGTATATTTTTCAAATTCTCAAATTTAACCGTTCAGGCACTGTGATTACATACTTAACAGCTTTGCTGCGTTTGTTATGTTTAAACATGAAAATCTCATAGATTTCAATGTTGAGCGATGTCCCGATTTCGGGACTCCCGCAGCGAATGTGTTAACCTTCAGGAAACGTTGGACCTATTACTACCTGTACCAATACAAAAAGGACTTTAATATGTTGAGCTTTAGAGCCAACTACCACAGTAAAACGCAGCGTTTTTTCCGTGAGTCGCGCCGTACCGTATTTGTTGTAAATTGTAGATAAGTATCCTTCAAAAGTATTAGTTGCACAGCCCATAATAATGTCACCTATAAATTTATTTTTCAAATATTATATTGTTATTAGCAAATTATAAATACTCTGGATTTTTCCCGTCTACTTTAAGTTGTGATACTCATTTAAAAACTCTGGAATATTTATGCTTTAAGAGTCTTCATCACTGGAAGTTGCTAGTTCCTTGCGATCTTGGAGTTTTGTTCCATAAGGCCAATGTTAACATTGTGCCTCCATTACTCCTCACCTAATCGTCACAAACAATTAATTTTGGTGGCAAATTAGAGGTCTCGTCATCCTCTAGGGAAATGCAATGTCGAATTCCTTAATTTTTAGTATCATAGTTTTATAATAAATAGTTTAATTTTGAACTGAAACTCTGTACGTGTTCTCATTAATTTGTAACAAAATCCGAATTCGACTATTGTATTTCCCTAGAGGACAACGAAACTTTAATTTGACACCAAAATTAATTGTTTGTGACGATTATGTAAGGAGTAACGGAGGCACAAAGTTAACATTGGCCTTATGGAACAAAACACCAAGATGGCGTCCGGCAACTTCCGGTGATGAAGACAGAGCTTGCCTCATAATCTGATTCACCAGGTCGATCCTCAGCACAATCCTAAAATGTTGTAAAGTTTTGATACTGGACCAACCTGCCATTTGTCATTGGATTAGTAATGACGGATGCTTTCTAAGAACAGGTCAAAATTATAGACACAAGATCACGGTTTAGACCGGTTGATTTCAAAACGTAAAAATTCGTTTGCTGTAACAGACAAATAATTCTGAAAAACATCGAATACTTGTTACTTAGCCACAACCTCCAGGGGAGTGTTACCTAACCGGCAGATTACCTCCAGTGCATACATTCTCTTCCTGAACCGCCAGGTCGGCAGGGGAGGAAGGGAACCTGCAGAACTAGGGTCAAAGTGCAGCGGGAACAAGAAATTCTAACGCCCGGAGTAAACTTTCACTAAATACTTGAAGACGTTGCAGTAATTATGAGTCACGGAAGCTGTACATTTTGCGTGTTTGACCGTTCTTAACCTTTTAGTTTATTAAATTTACGAAGTGACTACGTACACGTCCAATGTAAGGGGAAATTCACTTCGCTACCGCTTAGGTTAGGTTAGGTTAGGTTCCGTTACGTTACGTTAGGTTAGGTTAGGTAAGGTTACGTTACGTTAGGTTAGGTTAGGTTAGGTTACGTTAGGTTAGGTTAGGAAGTTTTCTGGCTCTCAATTTGTTTTAAAAATCACAGGAAAAGTAGCGTACGGTGCATAATTTGGAACGGACGTGAACAGTAGCGGCTCACGTCGGACGTTTACGTAGCCTCTGCCTTAAATTTACTATTACTGGGAGACCGAGCCATGCTAGGTGATATTTTACTCGTTTCGTGGGTGAAAAAGATGTCCACTCTATATGCAATCTTTATGCAATGGCTGTAGTCACTGTTTTTAAGAAATCACTTGCTGATACTTTGACCCTAGTGAATAAAAACGAGTAATCACTTGAAATCAATTATTAGCTAGTAAAGCGTGGTCTCA
The DNA here is from genome assembly GCA_963675035.1 of Allygus modestus. NCBI lineage: Eukaryota > Metazoa > Arthropoda > Insecta > Hemiptera > Cicadellidae > Allygus > Allygus modestus. Next base: position 7,720,560 of record OY776112.1, read on the forward strand.
GTTTATTACATGTGAATAAAAATAAGCATTTGATTCGGGTTTGCTAAGGTTTTATTAACTTCACTCGGATTGCTTTAATTGTTTGCAGTTATTCACTTGAAATAAATTCCAACTTATAGATCAGGTAATTACAATAACCTGTCACGGTTTCGCTCGCGATTACAGAAACCCCTTTGTAATATATAAGTGAATTGCATTAGTAGAATACTAGTAGCCCGCCACGGCTTCGCTCGCGATCACACCGTTATATTATATTTCAAAAGTTAGATACATTTTCTAAAGCACTTCAACACCTAGGAGACCGGAGCTTTGCTTGAAAAACCAGTCAGTTTGTTCAAAATTCCTATCTTCACGGTTCATCTCCAAAGCGAGCATATTTACTTTGTTTATTTGCTAGTTTCGTTTTATTTTGGTCATGTTCGCTTTATATTCAATTATAGGTTGCACAAGGCATCTCACCCATTCTACACTCATCATTCCTCTAAATTTACCTTAAAATACGCCAAAGTTGCGTCGGCGTCTTAAACAGTGATTCAGTTCTAAATAAACGGTATCAGAAAACTGACACATACTTTCTCCCTTTTAGCCAAACTTAAATGACAAAAATATTTGTTATTTACTAAATATAGAATATGAAGTATAGATAAATGTACAGAAAATTGTCTAAAATAGTTGTTTTCAGAAATATCCACCCAAATTGCTTTTTTGGAGGCACTATAGAGTCCGTTGCTACACACAGTAGTTTTGAGAGGGGAAATGCCCCCTTGCCCCCCCCCAGGGTTAAATAGCAACACATTTCGAACATCATCTGTTGGTCAATGCTAACTTGACCTGCATATCAAATGAAATTGATCAGTAAATAAGAGAGAAATAGTTATTTTTGTATTCCCCATAAGAATAACATTGGACAACGTACTGTGTTTACCGCTAAATGAAAATTTCAATTTTCTCCGCAACTAGCAATCGTAGAATAGTAATTTAAAATACTAATTTATTTAGTTTTTTGAGCTCTTTTTAATGGTGAATAGTAATCTTTTTTAACATTTATGATTTTTTATGAAAAATCCAAAAAACTGAAGTTTTGATGTTTTAAGTCCTGTAATTTCTGAACCCGCATTTTTCCAGAAATGCGGGTGGTGTCATTTTTTTGGAAACCTAAAGTTCTACAAACCACGAAAGTGTAATCAAAATCGTTAGAGCCGTTTTTGAGAAATTTGGATTTTTCATGTTTTTTGGCGGTTTTTGGGGGATAATTACCCTTAAAAATCAAAAATTCAAAAAAATTAAAAAAACGCCTGGAGATATCGTGGATTAGTACCTACATACCAAATTTCATAAAAATCGGCCCATAGGTTAGGGCTCTAGCTCTGTACACATCCACACAGACACACACACACACACACGGACACACACACACACACACACAGACAGACATCACGTAAAAACCACTTTTTTGGGTTCAGGGAGCACCAAAACGAATATTTCCACTAACAACTCAAATTCGAAAATTTTTACGAAAACAATACTTTCTCCATATACTATGTATAGGGGGAGAAAGTAAAAAAGGAATTAAATTTCACTGATCTTAACGGACTGCGGAAGTAGAACGTCATTACGGTGACGTCACTAAAGCCCTGCATGTATGCGTGGTAACACAATGAACAGTCACTGGTGCGTCCACCCAAGCTGAGGTCAGGGGTCAGATGATAATTTGGTCACCAATCTTCCTGCACTTTCACCCAGCTCAGTGGGAGGTCAAAATGGCTTCATCGACTGTGGCTAGTTTCGTTCGTCATCCTTTTTAACCTCTTGATGTTTGTGATAGATTTGTTGTTGGAAAATAAATCGCTCTGTACACTGAAAGGGAAAACTTTAATCTGCATTCTGATAGAAAACGATATATGCACGAATTGGTGCATCGAATAAGCAAAAGATCCCCTTTTACTCTGCTCTTGTGTGTAAACATTTGTATTTTTGAGTACTTGATTCACTAAGCTCGGTTAATAAAGAAAGGCATTTGATAATATTATTTTATGTCAATTAATAATTTATAATAATTAGTTATATCAGGTCCCTAACAAAATGACAACCCACATATCAAGTTTTTAATAACTAACCTAATCAAAAATAAACCGTTGAAAAGGCGTAATTAGAATTACAAATCTGTATAACCAATTCAAACACAGAGTCAAACAACCCATTGTCCTAAGAAGTTTATTACGTGACGGATTACAGTTTCTTCAACAAATGAAAACGTCCAATAAGATGACGTAAGTTGAATCGAAAACCAATCTGTGGGATCCAATTACCCAAAAACCAATCGAGAACAGAAGCCAATTTGGTTACAGCGCTGTCAAGTTGTTTGACAATGTTCCTGTCCGTCAGGCAATAATCTGGGTGAATGGGCGCTGTTTGCGTTATTCCAGCATTAGCGCCAACGTGCGAGAGAAAGCTCTCGGAACAGATTCTGATTCCGGGAGGATAGGACAGATCAGACCACGTGCATCTGGGGTGGAATATCCAACAATATCTTGGAATATCTTAAACCGGTCCTGTGATGATTTGGAGCCCGTGCCATGTTTCGTTGACTTTCTTTTAATGTGGTTTCGAAGTTGAGAGGTTATGTTATTTTATTCAAGAGGACAACGTATTCAAAATGTAAATTTTAAAATGCTGTTTGGCATGCTGCAGTTAAAAAGTATACTTAAAATATTGTTTTTCTACATAGTTTATTGGCAATTGTGTTTTAATAAATTAAATGGTTATACAACACTTGGACTCCCAAAGAATATGATTCATGATAAATTATTGATTCTAGCAATTCTAGCTCTTCACTCTGTTATATATTTTTTCCTTTTAAAATATATGAATAATGATAGTTAATTTTGACTAAGGGAAGATAACTTTAGATGTATCTTTTGGCACAGTAAATAATCTAAATCTGAATCTGGCATTGGCTTAAAATATTCAGAGTTTTTCAGTGTTTAATAACATGTTAATAGTATGTACACAAAGTATCACTGCAGCTTTATACATAATTTTCCTGTCCACCTATAAAGTACTATAGCTGAGTCGTTAAAACAATTTGTTGTTGTGAATGTAAATTCACGTAAAATATCCAAGATAAAAATTCATATTTACCTTTGAATTGCTCTAAACTAAAATCCTTTCAGATAATTGTCACCGTGAAAAGTTCGCTTACACACAACAAAATATTATTAGACCACAAAGAAATCCCATTATAACTATCTCAGTAGAGTTACCACAATGTCACTAGGTTATTCAATCTCAACAATGAAGTTGGATCAAGACCTTTAGCACCCCGTGAATGAAGTTGCCTTGAAGAGTTGTTCACTCCAATCACGACATTGTGGGGGGTACGAGAGTGGTAGGAGTGTGTGCTTGTGTCTGTGCGTACGTGCGAGTGGTATGAGCATGTGCTTGTGCTTGTGTGTGTGCGTGTGAGTGTGTAATAGCACGCGTGCCTGCACATATTTACATACGCTCTATAACTCGGCGATCTAATTAAATTGCTAATGCCTGCATACCGGCCTCCTGTTACTTCTTGCTCCGAGAGGCGAGCTTTAAATAGCCTTGCGCAATCTGCGCAGCCTCCACTGGCAGTAGGGTTGGGATCAGTGCACTGAGAGCAAACTCTTCACATGAGATGGTTGTACTTTTACACAACAACTCTATATTATTAAAGGAACTTCTTAATTTTAGTTCGCCGATGTCAAGCCTTTAAAACTATTTATTTTCTCTCACGATGAATTGACGCTGAATCACCGCTGAATCATCACTGAATCAACGCTGAATCATCACTGAATCAACGCTGAATCATCACTGAATCAACGCTGAATCATCACTGAATCAACGCTGAATCACCGCTGAATCATCACTGAATCAACGCTGAATCATCACTGAATCAACGCTGAATCATCACTGAATCGACGCTGAATCATCACTGAATCGACGCTGAATCATCACTGAATCGACGCTGAATCATCACTGAATCAACGCTGAATCACCGCTGAATCATCACTGAATCAACGCTGAATCATCACTGAATCAACGCTGAATCATCACTGAATCAACGCTGAATCATCACTGAATCAACGCTGAATCATCACTGAATCAACGCTGAATCACGCTGTAGGATTACACTTTGAAAATATTTGGTTTTGGGCCCAAGAATGCGATTGGTAACATGTCTTAACACCCTAGGAAAACTATCATTTTGCTGTAAAATCCATTTGAAAACTGAAAACTTTAACGGGCTTTTAAAAGTGTCAAATAATTACAAAATAATCATTACAGCTAATCAGTGAGAGGTCAAAGTATCACTGACGTGGTAAAGTAACAATATATGATCTTCCCACCGAGCAAAGCTTGGCCCCAAGTGCTATATTATTATTTTTCAGCATGAGAAAGCGTTTTAAAAGTGACAGTAGGAAAATAAATGCGAATTTTTTAATTGTTATAAAAACATAATATTGTTTTTGGGTTTTACTGACACGGATGAATAAAAAAAACCCACTTACATGAACAAAATACCCCCGTAGCAGCAAACCTGCGTACTCAGCGAATTTCCAATGCATATATATATATATATGTATATTAATACCACATAAAGCCACATACCAAGTTTCATCAGTATACATTCATAAATAAACGATTTATGACATATTAATTATTCTCCATAAGAATAACATGGTAGCTGAGTATGCAGGTTTGCTGAAGCAAGGAACACAAAAAATGGGGTTTTATACAAATATCAATATAACTCATGTAGGTAAAGCCACATACCAAATTTCATTAATTTATTTTCATAATGAAGGCAGATAACACGTTACTTATTCTCCATAAGAATAACATGGGGCTGAGTGCGCAGGTTTGCTGCTACAGGAGCCTTGGGTAAAAAATTGTCTTTTTGAGCAAATATCAATGGTCCACAACCAGATGAAGCCGTATACCAAGTTTCGTCAGTATACGTTCATAAATAAGCGAGATATAAAATTTTTATTTTTCTCCATAAGAATAACATTGGACAACGTACTGTGTTTAGCACTTTCAATATCTCGATAACCAATTGACGTAGAGAAATGATCAAAATACCAAATTGTGTGTTTTTTTAAGCTGAATCCAATGGGAAAAAATAAAATTTGACTATTTCCAAAATTATATGTAAAAAATTCGAAAAACCCATTTTTGGGGTACAAAACCCCCCAAAAATACCCCTTCGGATAGAGCGATCTGGCTGGTTTTCGAACTTAAAGTCATAAATGTTGCTTTACACGTTTATACCAAATTTCATCAAAATCGGATAATTTTTACGAGATATATATATATATATATATATATATATATATATATATATAGATATATATATATATATATATATACAGTTTCGAACGAATGGTGTTTTTGGGGTCTGGGGACCTCAAAACGAAAAGTTATCATGGTCCCGGGCCTAGGTCTTACCATGCCGACTACGGTAATAGCTTCTTCCCTATAGGGGAAATTCGCTAAAAAAAAACTCATAACGAAATAATATGTGAAAGTAATCGGTATTTTTTTGTGGTATTCTTTGTATTGGAAAAGTTTTAGATGGCGTATTAGATTATTTATTTATTCTTTGAAATGCGCAACGTGTGTTTGTGCTGATATCAGTAGTTATGAATGACATACAGAGTCAAATGAGTAATGTATATTACTATAATTGCTGCATCGGCATCCCTAACGGATTGTAGTAAAAACATGCAGAATTCAGTAATTTTCCACCATTACGAATGCTGTGTGATCTGAAAGCTCGCGTCGCCCATCAGGATGGTCCACATCCCCAGATGTTTTTGCAACCTCGCGCCTCGCTCTAGAGCGGAAAGCGTTTCCACTCGCGGCCACTTGCAGCAATGTGTCATTAACAGTGATCTCGGCACAGTAATGACGGGCTCGCGGCTAGGTTGTGACTGGCTTCTGGCTTCACCGTCCCAGATAAAGATACAGTTCCAACATCGCCTGTCTGTTTGTTTGTTAGACTGTCTCAAGCCTAGTAATTATAGCAGTATGCGGGCAAGTTGTTATTAAGCTGTTTGCAAAGATAATTATAATTACTACAAGGACTTTCCTAGAAGTAGTCGCAACTTGTACTGCTGTCGGTTCTAAGACAAGTAAATTAGTAATGTGTTTAGAAAATACCGACTAACAATTTACCGGGTTATCGGGTGAAATAATTTTTCTTTTGTGTCTTTGTTGTAGTCGCAACTTGTACTGCTGTCGGTTCTAAGGCAAGTAAATTAGTAATGTGTTTAGAAAATACCGACTAACAATTTACCGGGTTATCGGGTGAAATTTTTTTGTGTCTTTGTTGTAGTCACAACTTGTACTGCTGTCGGTTCTAAGACAAGTAAATTAGTAATGTGTTTAGAAAATACCGACTAACAATTTACCGGGTTATCGGGTGAAATTTTTTTGTGTCTTTGTTGTAGTCACAACTTGTACTGCTGTCGGTTCTAAGACAAGTAAATTAGTAATGTGTTTAGAAAATACCGACTAACAATTTACCGGGTTATCGGGTGAAATTTTTTTGTGTCTTTGTTGTAGTCACAACTTGTACTGCTGTCGGTTCTAAGACAAGTAAATTAGTAATGTGTTTAGAAAATACCGACTAACAATTTACCGGGTTATCGGGTGAAATACATTTTCTATTGTGTCTTTGTATATATACGTGGTGAGTGGATAGGAAGTTTTATCTTAATTTGCTTATTTTTCTGTCTATGACAACACATGTTTTACAATTCATCTTAGCCTCTGGGATTGCTTCAATTTATACTCTACATATTACTGTCTTACCTTGGAAATCCGAGATTTTCATTGTTGTCTTAAATCGATTTCGGATCTGAAAATGCATCACCAGTCAAGTTCCTGGATCCGAGACTGATGATGGATCTTCGTTCCGGAATCGATTTTAGGATCGAAATTAAAAAAAAAACTATGATTGCTAGGATAAGTCAGTAACATATATATTTGTTACCATTATATCATTATATCGGAAACATTTACATAAATTATGAATCTTGATATAGATTTTGACCTATTAGAAGTTGTAAGATTTTGTAAATTTTTATTATACCTGTAATCAACCCAGTATAACGAACATCTGTTTTAAAATTAAAAGTGTACCCAAAGACAAATCACGCTTTCCCCACGAATAATTTGTATTAAATACGAATTTGTCGAGTAAAACTGTAAACATCATTCCTCAGAAATTATATCAATTTTTATTAATTACTTTTTAACTATCCCAGACGTCTTGAATAATGTTTAGAAATATTTTTCTTGCTCAAATTATGTCGAATAACCAAACTGACCTAAAATTATTTACTGCTGTCGAATTCTTTTATTTGTCGTTATTATTTAATACTTTTTCATAAACTTACTTCTGATGATAATTGTCTTAGGTTTAAAAAACACCTTTGGATGTACTAATTTCTTTAAAATATGTACACATAATTAGCAATACATGAATCTCCCTACATAAAACGGTAGATGAAAATATACAGTTTACAAGCTCGTGGTTCACAGACACATTTCAACATAAAACGTCGAAGCATGGCCCACGACCGCTGCATACCAACACCAGAAGTGCAAGTTTCAGCTACGTACCCCGCTCAGCAGCCTAGGGTTCTCCTGGAACTTCTCCTCTGCCTTGTCGGGTCCCCCCAACTGCACCAGGAGGGCGCGGAACGCTCGGTCCGTTGGCACGAACACGGTGTAGGGTCCTGGACACGAGAGATCAGGAGTTAGTCTTTGAGGGTAGGGTATCAGGTATTTAGTTTATCAGGGTATCAAAGAGTTGATGTATCAGAGTATCAGAGAGTTGATGTATCGGGTTATAAGGGAGTTAATGTATCAAGACATCTGGGAGTTCATGTATCAGGGTATAATGAAGTTAGTGTATTAGGGTATCAGGAAGTTGGTGTATCAAGGCATCAGGGAGTTCATGATTCAGGGTATGAGGAAGTTATTGTATCAGGGTATCAGAAGGTGTCTCAGGGTATGAGGAAGTTAGTGTATCACGGTATCAGGAAGTTGGTGTATCAGGGTACCAGGGAGTTGATGTATCAGGGTGTACGTGTAAAACTGTACTGATATATGTTAATACTGTGAAATTCAGTTTATTTTATTGTACTTTCACCGGTACCATTTATATAATTTATTTTGTCAATACTTATCAGTACTAAAGCAAAATAATTGTATAGTTACCGGTGGCAAAAAAATGATAAGGAAAGGAAGTGTTAAGTACCAAGAATACCTATGAAAATGCAACCAAATCAACTGGTACAGTAAATTGAAGAATTTTCTAAAGCTAGACTTAACTACTAGTTTAATATTATTATTTACTACCACTGATACTTTATCATAACCTACTATAAAGTGGTTTACTAAAATCTCCACCAAAGTGTAAATTGTAATACCATTTGAGAAGACATTAGAGATTACAAATTCTTCTTATTTTTACCGTATAATAATAATAATTTTTAATTTGTATTAACCGAAAGCGAGAAATACCGTTTCCCAATTTCTAATTCCTAAATAAAACGTTTACTTATGTTGAATAGAACATTTATTGTTTGAGACGTCAAAAAATGTCTGGCAATATTACACAAATAATTGCAGACACAAAAACATATTAAAAATGTAGTCATTAACGGTAAATTACTCTGCTGATGTGGTAGGTATATGAAATTAATTTGCATTTAAAAAACTCTACGTGTAATAGAAACTTTCTTGTGTTAAGTGAGAAGGTGTTTTTTTTGTTTTACTTTTTTCAATGTTTCTCAAACTTAAAACATTTTATAACCTAACCGTGAACACCTGATATAGAAAGTCTCAATAAAACTTATGATTTAAAGTTTATCATACGTAGATAATAAGTTTTAATTTTTAACTAATAAAAACATGCTTTTTGAGCCTAGTCTGAAAATATAATCTCCAACTCTCAGCCTCCGTAGCGCAGTAGGCAGCGCGTAAGTCTCATAATCTTAAGGTCGTGAGTTCGATCCTCACCGGGGGCATTAAATTTTGATCGACCAACGGTGATTGGCTTAAAACATAGATTATTGTTTTCAGCTTTGAATCCATAGACTTTTATATTTGACCAAGTTGTGGCTTGAAATGGATAGAGGTTGGTGAAAAAAATCTCTAGAGCTATTGAATAAAACTGAGAGGCATTAGCCTATTTAAGAAAATCACGGCTATCCAGATGGTATTATTTATTTACGAAACAATACATACGTTCCTATGTAGAAAGAGAAACTGTTTAATAATGTCACAGTTCTATAATTAGTTTTTAAGATGGTATATAATGTAAGGTACTATTTTAAGTGTGTTGGTGAAAAAAACCTATGCGTACTATCTCCCGAATGTACGTAAAAATGAATTCGTTTCTCGCGTACCTATACCATTCATCCGATTGCAATAATACTATACATGGTAATTAAGGGTAACCCTAGGAAGGTTGCAAGCTAAAAATCGAACTCCTTCATCTTAGGCTCCACCCTACTGGACTTAGAAAATATCAGTAACCTTTTAGAGTTATGATTTTATTTTTTAAAACTTTTCACTTTTTACTGTATACTGTATTACTTTTTTTCTTTTTTTTTACTGTATTTTTGGAATGAAGGTACAAACAATTTTAATAAATTAAGAACTAACTTGTATGATGTATTATTATTTATGTATTATTTAGGCTAGTACTGACTCTATTCATTGCAAATAATTTACATGTGACAGAATAAAGGAATTTTTGATTTTATTTGATTTTATTTGAGTTTCCACGGTATCGATATTTTCACCAACAGGAAAATAAACTGGAATCAACGGGGATCAAGAAAGATCCCGCGAACGGAGTTACGGGTACCAGCTAGTATTAAATCAAATAAAAATACTCAGGTGCATTGACAAAACTACAAAACATCAGCTCCATGAATGGAATATGTTTATCATTTGTACTTTGTACTATGTATATGTATATGCATGTTTGTATATGTTTATGCTTTGTACTTGTAGCATAATGACACACTTTACTTTATTGACTTTAAAGTAAAAAATATAAATAACCAGAAAATCACCATATTATTTAACATATAGTTTGTTAATAATAGTTTGCTCAATGGTTTCAATAGTTTATCATTACGTTTTCATTAAAACAATTGAATTTAACCATAAAGTATAAACCATTATTTATAGCTTTACACCTACTGATTAGAGTTCAAAGGCGATGCAACTGATATCACGATAACCTCTTAAATAAAACGCTAGATACAAATTTAAAAGTACTGATTATTTTTTTCCTAATCACGAATAATTATCGTTTTTCTAATGTAAATTCCCGTTAATAGAATTATTGTCCACCCTTTTCAACGTTTTACTGAATATATAAACAAGATACGTCTCACTACACTACAAAATATATTTAAACTTGTACTATAGAGACTGTAAACATAACTATAAACTAAACTATAAACATAACTATAAACTATAAACATAACTATAGAGACTGTATACATAACTTATAGTACAATGCAATCAGTTTTGAAATTCTCTGATTAGGCATGATGATAACAGGTCGATTGCCTTGTACCTATGTAAGTACAGTGTAAGCGTACATATGTATTGTAGTCTTGTGAGTTAGTTAACCGAATACTTCTCAATTGTAACAACACAAAACAATTAAAAATTGTTCAAGAATGATTAAGATATTGTTGAACAACTCAATATAATAAATCTGAAAACAAAGCTGCTACAATGTACAATGTTGAATTTTCACTAACATTAAACCGTTCTGAGTCTCCTTTATCGGAAAATTCACTTATCGTTATTACGAAAAACGAAATAACTTTCTTTAACCCCCAATTTTATATATTAATGCACTTTACACCCTTGCTGAAAGACGTTCTACTCCAATGATGAGTTTATGGATTCATGTTACATTTTTACTTTCTGCCTCTTATACGTAGTATTTGGAGAAAGTATTGTTTTCGTCAAAATTTTCGAACTTGAGTTGTTAGTGGATATGTTTGTTTTGGTGCTCCCTGAACACAAAAAAGTGATTTTTACGAGATGTCTGTCTGTGTGTCTGTCTGTGTGTCTGTCTGTCTGTCTGTCTGTCTGTCTGTATGGATGTGTAAAGAGTTAGAGCCCTAACCAATGGTCCGATTTTTAAGAAATTTTGTATGTAGGTACTAATCCACGATATCTCCAGGGTTTTAGCGAATTTCCCCTATAGGGAAGAAGCTATTACCGTAGGTCTCATGGTAAGACTTAAGCCCGAGACCATGATAACTTTTCACTTTGAGGTCCCCAGATGCCAAAAACACCATTCATTCAAATTTATATATATATATATATATATGTATGTGTGTGTGTGTGTGTGTCTGTAAGCACGATAACTCTCGTAAAAAAGCTCCGATCTTAATGAAATTTGGTACAAATGTCTACCATTTATTTGAACTAGTTCGAAAACCAGACGAATCGCATCATCCGAAGGGGGGTTTTGTACCCAAAAAATGGTTTTTTTTGGGGTTTTCACGTGTAATTTTTATTCTAATCAAATTGCAGTTTTTGCCATTGAAATCAGCTTAAAAAACAAACAATTTGGTATTTTGATCATTGCTCTACGTCAATTGGTTACTGAGATATTTAAAGTGCTAAACACAGTACGTTGTCTAATGGAGAAAACGGAAATATTTTATTTCTTATGGAGAAAAAAGAAAAATTGTATATCTTGCTTATTTATGAACATAAACTGACAACATTTGGTATATGACTTCATCTGGTTGTGGTTTATTGTTGTTTGCTCAAAAAAAATTTTTTGCCTATGGTTCCCGTTGCAGCAAACCTAGGTACTCGGTTCCCATGTTATTCTTATGGAAAATATTTAAAATGTTATATATCGCTTATTTATGAATGTATATGGATGAAACTTGGTATGTGATTTGACTTAGATGAGTTCTATTGATATTTGCATAAAAACTTATTATTTTCTATTCCTTGTTGCAGCAAACCTGCGTACTCAACCCCCATTGTTGTTCTTATGGAGAATAATTAATATTTTAAATATCGCTTGATTGTGAATATATTTCTTATGAATTCTGTTAAGTGGCTTAATGTGTTATGTTATATATTCATTGGGAATTCGCTGAGTATGCAGGTTTGCTGCGACGGGGGTATTTTAATTTTTTGAATTTTTTATTTTTAAGGGCAATTATCCCCCAAAAACCGCCAAAAAACATGAAAAATCAATATTTCTCAAAAACGGTTCTAACGATTTTGATTAAACTTTAGTCGTTTGTAGAACTTTAGTTTTCCAACAAAATGACACCACCAGCATACCTGTAAAGATTCTGGTTCAGAAATTACAAGACTTAAAATATCAAAGATTCAGTTTTTTTTTATTTTTCATAAAAAACATAAGTATAAAAAATATTACTATTCACCATTAAAAATAGCTCAAAAAACTAAATAATTTAGTATTTTGAATTACTATTCCACGATTACTGGATGCGGAGAAAATTTAAATTTTCATTTTGTGGTAAACACAGTACGTTGTCCAATGTTATTCTTATGAGGAATACAACAATTACTATTCCTCTCTTATTTATTGATCAACTAGCTGATGTACCCGTTCTTCGCTCAGGGGTTTTCTTTACCCGTTCTTTAGTCAATGCAATTTGATTTTTAGTTAGCTTGAAACAGCTGTTCTTGCTTCACCTCTTTAAGCTGTCAAATGGAAGTGTTCTCAGCTGTTCGCATTACAGTTTCTGAATGTTTACTTTCTTCTGAAATGTAAACCTTGAAACTTAGGACGTTCACAGGGCGTAGCCCGAGGGGATTTTAAGGAAGTGAATAGACCTATGTGTTGCATGGGTTCATGATCTACCTTTGTGCAAAGTTTCAGCCCAATCGGTTCAGTATTTTTTTAGTTTACCCGGAACACCAGACAGACAGACAGAAACCACCTCTTCTTTATAATATTATAGAAAATAGAATATACATTTCGTTCAAACTTGATATGCTTGTCAAGTTAGCGTTGACCAACAGAGGAAATTCGAAATATGTTGCCCCTTAATAACTCTGAGGGGGAATAGGGGGAATTTCCCCTCTTAAAGCCACGTGTGTAGCGATGGATTCTGTAGTGCCTACTGACACTATTCTTGTATGGCATGTACAAATGGATGAATAAAGTACATATTGATTGATTGATTGCGTGTAAATACTTCCCGGCGATTTTTAACAACATCTTCAGCGGTCACTGAACAAAATCGTCTTTCATATACAACATCAACCACAAAAAAAGTACCTGTAGAGTTAAGGATGGAGTCTAACCCTGACTGTCTCAAGAACTTGGACATGGCGTAGAGGCCCTGGTTCTTGAGGATGTCCACTAGCGACGTCGTCTCAGAGGACGGCGAGACAGGGGACGCTTCTTGGTTAACCTGGGGAAACCCGTTGGACAAATATTAGAGAAGTGATAAAGTCTATGCGTTCAAGTGTTGAGAAAAATTACAAACCTTTTCGAAGACTTATCACAACCTATAGCACAAAGCGATGTTGTTGATTCTTGTGACTATTAAAGTTAGACATAGTTATAGCTGCCATCTAAATATGTAATGAACTGTTAAGTTTGAATAAAGCCTCCAAAAAAGCCAAGCTTTTCAGGAATTAGATATTTCTCTATTATAAACAAAAAATATCAGCTTGGTATCTTATAGTAAAACGTGACAATTATTGTTATACCTTTTGTAAATTTGTGTATGTATATAATAATTTGTAATGTGTAAAATTTGAGAAATTCCTTCTTTCTTTCTTTCTGTGCAGCATAACGTAAAAATAATATGCGTTAAGAGCATATTCTACCCTATGAGACTAATTTACGAGTGACGTCAAATTCTAATAGACTTCATAAGGACCTAAATTGTAATACATCAATAATTTTATCTATTTATGGAGTCAATTGTTGGCTTCAACAGTCTAGGTTAAATTATAATTGGTAATTTCAAATAACAGTTATAAATAAAGTAGCATAAACTCTATCATGGAAATTATTTTAAAATTCACGAAAACTAACATTTTTTTATTTTATTTTGAGCTTCATTTTAATCCACTATTGACGGGTCGAAAATCCTGGTAATGTGCAAATATTCAAACATAAGGCTACAAAATGTTGCAACCGTTTATAAGTCAAACTCTCATAATTAATTACAAGTCTCGGAATCTGAGTTAGTACAACAACTTTATTCTACGGACACACACTGTTTTTGAATTGTGATATTCAAACGCAGTACAACTTTTATGTAAATAGATAGTGAAACAGCTGCACGCTAATTAATAACTTGCAATTTTCCAGGTTACTATAAATTAAGTTGAAGAATAAAGCTGTTCAAAAGTTATCTATAGGTAAATTCTCCCTAAAACAAATAGGATAAAACATTGTTATTTACATTGTATGTTTTTTCCATAACAAACCAAAGCTTTTTTTAAGTGGCCTATTCAAAGACTAATCTGAGAAATTGCAAAAAATGTACGATAGTAAAGCAAGAATTTAATATTTTTATAACTAGGGAATAAACAAATAATTGTATTCTTAATGGAACAAAAATAAATAATCAATTCGAAACTAAAATTATTATTTAAATTGCAATTTCAGTAGGAACATAAACTATAAAAAATGCCCACATTTACAGAATTTTAAACAAAGAAATTCTAAAGGTAGCCTACACCAATTTGTAAGACGTAAGACTAAATACAACTACCTGCTGAATAGGCACTGGCTCTGTGGTGGGCAACGAAAGGTCCACCTGTTGGTTGATGACGTCTGGTTGGAACACCTGGTTGGAATCAGCCAAGGTCTGTCCAAACTGATTGTTGGGTTGGTACACATTGCTCTGCTGGAAGATCTGTTTGTAGAAAGGGTCTTCGTAGGATCCTTGGGGTAAAAAATTCACTTGGCTGTATTGCGACGTCGTGGATACCGACGGAGAAGGGGGGAATGTCGTCGTAGGTTGGGTGGGAACTATGGAGTTGGTGGAGTAAGACCCGTCGACGAAGTCTGAAGGGACGGTTGGAAGGAAGGAAGGGGCTTTTGGTTGAGATCTCTGGGTGGTAGCTTGGTATTGGGGACTCGCCGGTTGCTGAACTGAGGAAGGGAACGAAAAGAAAGGACCTGTGTAAGTGTTCGGAGAAGATTTGGACGACGGGAGAACCGAGCTTGGAGTTCTGGAAGACTGGATGAACGGCTGACTAGTTGTCGTTTTTGTCGCAGCAAAGTTTGTACTGTAACTCGGTTTCGTGGAGGACTCAAACACGTTGGGGGAGGGCGTGGGTTGGAACCCACTGTACTTGTTGTTCGACACTGGCTTTCCTGAGTGTTTGACGTAGGATGGAGACTCCACCGATTCTTCAGGGGTTGCGTTCGCAAGGGAGTTGGAGTACGTGTGGAGGTCGTGTTCCGCCTTTGTAGATTTCGGTAGTTTGATTTCTCCCTTTTCTATTTTCTTGATGATTGAGTCTACATCTTCCGCTTTTTCATTCGGGTTGTTCTCGTTTCCTCTTACACCTTGAACCTTAAGCGACCCGTCTGGTTGTTCTTCTAGGATAACGAAGGTGACCTTTTTCTGAGGCAACGTTTGTGGTACGCCACCGAGTTCTTCCAAGCCACCGTCGTGATTCTGTCTGATGATTTCAAAATCACCGGGCAACCCTCTGGTTAACTCTTTAAGTAAAAGTTCCGGTGGTTTTACAGTCGTCGTCGTTGTGGTAGTGGTCGGTTGGTTTATAACGATAGTTTTTATCTGTGGCGTGGGTTTCTTCGAACCTGGATCGATTTTACTTGGCACTTGTATAATTTTTATATTTTGTCCGTTGGGCAGGAAAATTGGCGAAGAAGAGTTCGCCCCTGACAAGAAGTCAAGGTTGGGCAAAGCATCGATCTGCTCTGAAGTTGCCGGTATAGTTCCTTTAATCTCATCCAAAAGTCCTTGTTTCTGGAGCTGTTGTTGAATGTGCTTTTGCAGTGCGTCCTCACTATCAAATTCAAGAACATTTTGTCTCGGCGTTTGTTTAGGCGCAGGTGTGGTAGACGTTTGTTTTTGCTGAGCCTCTAACAACTGCTGGAAGAGTTTCTGTCTGTCAGGTTTGATGAACAGTTGTGTCGGTCTGATAGAAACCTGAGGTTTGGGGCTCTCCGTTGTTGACTTATACTTATGCCTCAGCCTGTACGGAATGCCATAGGTGGTCGTCGTTGCAGGGGTCGTTGTAGTAGTCAAGGCTGCCTTTTTCTTTTTCAGGTAATTGTACGTTGTGTGTCGTGTGGTAGGCTGAGTCGGTAAGAATGTCGGGGGCTGTGTTTCAAACTTGTATGGGGGCTTTGTCGGAGCAGCTTCAAATTTATAAGTAGGCTTTGCCGGCGCTGATTCAAGTTTGTAGGTAGGTTTAGGAGGAGCCGGCTCGAATTTATACGTCGGCTTCGGTGGGGCAGGTTCAAATTTAAAACTCTTCGTCGGATTCGTAGGAGGCGCTGGTTCAAACTTGTAAGTCTGCTGAGGCTGCACGTCTTGCTGCTGGTTAAAGAAAACTGGTATTTCTTCATTAAGACCTTGGTTGTTCAACTGGTTCGTGAACTGTTGCGATGCTAGCAGCCGGTTGTACTCTTGCTGGAACTGATTTCTCAAATTCAAATTGGCATTTGATGGCAGCTGAGGGAAAGCGGGTACATTGTGTTGGTGAGGGGTGTTGAAAGACTGAGGAGCAGCCTGCTGCGGGAAGGCTACTTGAGGGTTTGACGCCGCACCCTGGGGCACCCTCTGCTGAATCACTTGCTGAGGAGTATAGTGCGGCTGCCGCTGAGACTGCGTCTGCTGAAGGTGCTGCTGCTGCTGTCGCAACTGAGCCAGGTACTGCGCGTTCGTCAGGAACGGCTGCTGCCCGAGTCCAAGAGACTGCTCTATCGGCGGAGGACGACTCTCCTGCCCCGGACCCTGGCTCTGGTCGACCTGCAGGTTCTGGAGGTGCCGCTGCGCCGCCGTTAGCTGGAAGCGGTGCTGCTGAACATCGTTCAGGATCTGGCTCTGTTGCTGTGGCGAGAGACTTTGCCTCGTCAGCTGTTGATTGTATGGCTGAAACTGAAAGAAACTGTATTAGAAATGTTATAAAGAAATGTATAAAACTAAGTAAATACTAAAATATTATAATGGTTGCAGTAGTTTCGCAAATACACTGAAATCTATGGGTTTTAAATGTTCCCCCATTCGTATCTAAAGTAATTTTTGAAATATCAACCCCGGTTCACTACCGACCATTGTTAGCTAGTAAGTCCTTCATTTGTACTAAATTCAGATTTTTGGCCGCCATTTTAAAAACATATTAGATGCAGAATGAGTCTACAAAATACGGGAAATTCTTCATGAATTAATTGGTATTATATAGTTGACACCATGTAAAAAATGAAATATTTATTGTTTGTAACAATGAGTCACAACACTACTTTTACGTTTGAAAAAGTTTTTGAATAACAAAATGGCGGCCGGAAATTTGAACTTTGGGAGTTAAAGGACTTGAAACCCAATAATGGTCATTGACAGTCCGGGGTTGATAGTTAACAAATAAATATAGAACACATTAGGGGTGAGGTACGAACACACCCTGGGCCAACAAGGTTACCGGTAACCAGCTAAAATCGTTCTTACATTATTACGTTTTAAATATTAGCGTATTATTTCAATTCAAGACATTTTGTTCTTGTTCACATCAATTTTATCCAAATTTGAGTATGACCGTAGATTCAACACACTCATTTGGGGAGTGGGGTTAACCTATGGTATATAGAAAAAATAGCATTGAAAATGTACTGTGTTTACCACTCACGTAAAAGCTGAAACCGATTGATGTAAGTCAGTGAATACAGACAATAAAGGATTTTTCTAAGCTTCCTCAATACTAACAATAAACCCAATGTCAATACCACCTTCTCAGTACAAAGTTTTCAATTATGTTTTATTATACAAGGGTGCCAACTGCGACATATATTTATAAAAAACTTAACAAAATACCAAGCACAAAAATAAAACCAGCTTGTTTTAACTGATTCCTAGTGTTATTAGGATTTTTTAAACCAAGGAGTAATTTAATGAACATTCTGTATTATTCAAATTGTGTTATACTAGGAGTGGCTCGTGCACTTATCGCCCGGATAATAGATACCTAGATCCTCACTATGTACTGTTTCCAATATATGATGACAACTACAAGCGGCATCATAACTGCGACATTCCCAACAGCTTTTCGGTCCTTAAATTTCCCCCCAGTGTTAAACTGTTTGATTCTGATAGCCGACGACATTTCCTGGGGAACCGCGTGTTTCCTCTCTCCACTTTCCCTGCATTGTTGGTTTCTCCCACACTGCCGAGTCTGGTGACCTTCCCGCGCTTTCCCCGCCCGTCTCGCGCCATTCCCGCCCCTGGTCAGCTGATCCGCTAATCAGCTGATTAGGTGGCAGTAGATCCGCGTGGCGGGAGGAGACGCCTCCACTAGGAGCTACCGACTGGCTACTGCTCCTACTGCACAGAGACTGTAGCCTGACTTAATTCACTGTGGTTTGACTTAATCCTACTGTAGCCTGAGTTAATCCTACTTTAGCCTGACTTAATCTTACTGTAGCCTTACTTAATCCTTCTGTAGCCTGACTTAATCCTACTGTGGCCTGACTTAATCTTACTGTAGCCTGACGTAATCCTACTGTAGCCTGACTTAATCCTACTGTAGCCTGACAATCCTACTGTATCCTGACTTAATCCTACTGTATCCTGACTTAATCCTACTGTAGCCTGACTTAATCCTACTGTAGCCTGATTTAATCCTACTGTAGTATGACTAAATCCTACTGTAGCCTGACTTAAACCTACTGTAGCCTGACTTAATCCTACTGTAGCCTGACTAAATCCTACTGTAGCCTGACTTAATCCTACTGTAGCCTGACTAAATCCTCCTGCAGCTTGACTTAATCCTCTTGCAGCTTGACTTAATCCTACTGTAGCCCGACTTAATCCTACTGTAGCCTGACTTAATCTTACTGTAGCCTGACTTAATCCTACTGTAGCCTGACTAAATCCTACTGTAGCCTGACTTAATCCTACTGTAGCCTGACTAAATCTTACTGCAGCTTGACTTAATCCTACTGCAGCTTGACTTAATCCTACTGCTGCCTGACTTAATTTAACCTCTTCATTAATGACTTAATCAATTAAAGAAATGGCAGAAATGTTCCTCCCGGGTTTCTCTCAAAAATATTTTCCTTTCAGATCCCTTATCCTGAACTGTCAAGGTTGAAAAACATATATTTAGATTAGATCGCTGCCAAAATGATAAAACAACTGTCGTCAAAAACTTTCGTAAACAAATGTGAAGCAACAATCTTAATCAGAGACTAGCGTCAACTGATGTTTTTATTGGTATATCCACCCCCAGAGGACCAGAGGAATCTTTTAACGTTTTGAAAGGGAACACAGTCTACACCCTGGTCTTGTTCCTCTCTAAGATCGACCTCTTCTTCAGATGAGATTCAGAATGGCATTGGCATGGCATGGCGTTGTTGACTTTTATTAATTAGTGAATTTCCTATGGAAAGTGAACTATTAGCATGACCCGCACGGTGAAACTTAAACCCGGGACCACCATAGAAGTTCCTAACGTGACCCCCCGAACACGACTTGGGGGGTCGTTTAAAATTTTATATATATATATATATATATGTGTGTGTGTGTGTGTGTGTGTGTGTGTGTGTGTGTGTGTGTGTGTGTGTGTGTGTGTGTGTGTGTGTGTGTGTGTGTGTGTGTGTGTGTGTTTGCACTCTAGCGGTCGCATTTTTAGTCTGATTTACTTAAAATTTGGTAGGGACGTTCCTTTCTATAATCAGTTGGACAAGTTCGTTGTGTAAAACAATCGGAAAACTCTAAACCCGTTTTTTGGGATTAATCTTTCAAATTTCGAGTTTTTGGGGCCAAAAAGGGTTAGTAAAGCCTCGGATACAAAATTAATGCATGTAAAAAGATGGAAATTAGTAAGGCGAAAGTTTTAAGCCTTCCCTCGTCATTCTAGCATAAATATTTACCGAGTTATTAAAGAAAAAGTATATCGACCAAACACCAAACTCTTATGGGGGTTTTACATTAGAAAAGCCTGTTATTCATTTGTTGGTGTACTTTTATCATCCCCAGCAACCTCACGCCTACTTTCAGGCCTGATTGGACCCTCTCCTACCCTTATAATGTGCAAAATTGTATTCCCATCATAGCAGGTAAATAAAATCAGGAGCATCAGAACAGCCAAAAAATCAATGTTTCCATATTTCAATAAAAATTGAAAAAATGTTTGTTTTACACTGATTTTGAGTTTTACAAGTTTGTTATGTGGAAATTCACTTCCCCCACGTCAGCATGCTGCGTGCGAACTCGTTTTTATTAAGGTAGATAAAAATATAGGTTATTAGGAAAAAGTAGGGTCTTTTAACAGAATATACAAATTTTGGGCATGAAGAGAGCTTTCCTGGATGACTATATAATCCTAAACATTACTCCCCACTACCGAAAACGAAACAAATCCTTATGTGCATATGGTTGAATTTAAAAAAAATAGTTCTATTTGTTGAGCGTGTTGACAAGCATTATTGCAGATTCCTTTTTTTACCACATAGACATTTTACAAAACGTCTCATAACTGTCAGTAGATAAAATACTAAAATTATTACAAATCAAAGAGCTAAATAGTGTGTAATGTATTTCCAAAATGAAATCGGTCTTGTTTCGAGAAACAGGTTTATTCTAATCGTCAATTGTTTAACTTTCACATGTTCAGATCGATTATTAACCCTCGTTTAGGCACCAAACTTCCGCTCAACATCATTTTAAAGATTTACATCGTTCATTATCATACAATAGCGGTCCTCTCTCATTGGCCACTCTCCTCACGTATGACCCTTGCACCTCCCAGGTGAACCCTTACATCACCCCCTCTGGATAAGGTAAAAGCAGCAGGTTTGGGTCCACTTTCTGCACATTCTCGGAGAGAGCTTCTTGACCTCTTACCGACCGGAAGTGAGGTCAGGGTTCAAGGTCACTCTCGGAATGAACGTAGTGGGCTGTACCTTACGCAACGTTCGTACCTACGAAATAACAGGTTGAATACGGGAGAATGTTGCTATTTCAGTTTCTTTTCTACAGATTCATCTTCCTGTTTGTTGAAGCCAGCGAAAATTGCTTGTAATTGGTGTTAATGCTAGGGTCCACATAATGTGGCGTTTGCCGAGAAAATAAGCTGGAATGCGCGTGGGAGAAGACTTTCTTCAATGGGCTCTAATAGTTACTATCACTGTTGCTATTTACATGTCATTATTTCATTCATAATTTGCCTCATGGGTTGCAAATTGACTTGAAATATGTTATGTGCCTTATCCATCGTCAATTCTGAATCACAGATGACTAGTTTTGGAACTTCTGTCCCATTTTTAAATCTACACGTCAAATTCAATTGAAAAACACGTAGACGTTGTCAAAACTGATAACGAGTTCACACGCAGCACGCTGACGTGAAGGAAGTGAATTTCCACATAAAAACCTTTTAAAACTCAAAATCAGTTAAAAACATACATTTGTCCAATTCTTATTGAAATCTGAAAACATTGATTTTTTGGCTGTTCTGATACTCCTGGTTTCATTTACTTGCAAAGCTGGGAATACAATTTTGCGCATTATAAGGTTAGGAGAAGGTCCAGACAGGCTTGAAAGTAGGCGTGAGGTTGCTGGGGATGATAAAAGTACTCTAACAAAGGAATAACAGTCTTTTCTAGTGTAAAACCCCCCAAAAGACAACGTACTGTGTTTAATCGATACTCATTTTTACTCGGTAAATATTTATGCTAGAATGACGATAGAGGGCTTAAGACTTTCGCCTCTCTAATTCCCATCTTTTTACATGCATTGATTTTACATCTGGGGCTTTTATGACTATTTTTGGGCCCAAAAACTCAAAATTTGAAAGATTAATCCCCAAAAGAAGGGGTTTAGTGTTGTCCGATTGTTTTGCCCAACGAACTTGTCAAACTGATTACAGAGATTACAGAAAGGAACGTCCCTACCAAATTTGAAGTAAATCGGACAAAAAATGCGACCGGTAGAGTGCAAACACACACACACACACACACACACACACACACACACACACACACACACACACACACACATATATATATATATATAATTTTGAACGACCCCCCGAAACGGGTTCAGGGGGTCGCGTTAGGAACTTCTATGGTGGTCCCGGGCTTCAGTTTCACCGTGCTGGTCGTGCTAATCGTTCACTTTCCAAAGGAAATTCTCTAAAAATACACATATCTCACACACACACAGACGGGGTCGCGAACACAAAGTAAACAAACATTTATTACGATTACCATAGTCAGAAAGTCAAATCTATACTCAATCTCCGTGTTCTTCAATTAGACGTGTAGATTTGAAAATGGAACAGCAGTCCCGAAAGTAGTCATCTACTAGTGATGGAGGATTGACGACGGATAAATAAGTAGCGTATTAATCCATTACTTAATGTCATTACTGACTCATTTTTGATGAGATAGGTTTGATTCAAAGAGATAGGGCCTTGATTAGTGTTCAACTGACGAAAAAACTTATTGCTTAAAGACACATTTGGATGTAACCAGCATTCATGTTCATCTCACAGAGATTATTAGAGTCATTCAGCCATTATATGCTTAACAACATCAAATATAATTACATACTGGGTAATATTTGATTTGTTTCGTGGGTGAAAATATGTCCTCTCTTTATGCAATCTTTATTCAAAGGTTTTATTCATTGTTCTCAAGGAATCCTTTCTAGCCTTTGTAAGTCTACTTTGACAGTTCACTGGTTAATTTATTCGCAGTTTGTATAATTCTTTTGTTTTTATTTTAATCTCCACAATCCCAATGTTAACAATCCAATTATCAAATGAGATTTTTAACATTTTAATTTTCTTGGGGTTGAGGTTTTTACCAATCATATTTTTAGGTCTAAAAGCACTAATAGGTTTTAACAAAATATTTCACTTGATTTTGGGATAAATTTTGCAAACCCAAAGATATTGCTCGTATTAAAGTATAGGAATTATAATTCACGATCGAAACGCTCCCACCCCCTCCCCCACCCTCACTGTCCTGATCAACCTTTATACTTCCTTATTGAACTGTCTCTAAGTCAGAACCTCCACACTCCTCCACGCTCCAACCCTCCTCGCACCAACCGCGCACCAGGAAGAGGAAGCTCCTCGGTTACCCTCAAGTTAAGAACCTCTCTGGATACCCTCTCAGCTCACACCCAAGTCCACTTAAACCCCAACAAAGCCGTCGTCCTCTCTAATCGGCCGTCTTCCTCTTTTACCCCAGACGTCTTGCTCTTGCACAACAATCGGCTCTTCAACCGGAAGCCGTCTGACAGCAAATTGCAGAGAAAGCACCGTTATCGGCGACGTAGCGACGTCAGCGACGTACGTCGGTTATTGTCGTTATTGTACGCGCGTCGCGCCGTTGCACAATGCGCATGCTGTAATTGTGCACGCACGTCGCGTCGCGCCAGCTCTGATTGATATCGTTGTGGCAAACCTTGACTTTGGCTCGCTTTCTTTGCCAAGGTTGGTAGTGGTTTTGATCAATTTTAAGGTGATAGTTAATAATAGTGGACTTGTTGCCCGAAACCGAGCAAATTTTTCTTATCTTGTAACTTAATCCTAGGGTTAGTGTTGTCATTTCAGTAGCTTGTAAATTTATATTCATAACATTTGACAATTCTGTAAAACAATATAGCATAGATAGGTGTTTGAGAATGGAACTGGATTGAACCAGATCCTTAGAAAACCGATCTTTAAGAACGACTTGTACCCAAAGACCATAGAAAAACTTGTACCCTTAAAAATGGAAGGATCCAAAATTAAATACCCCCGTAGCAGCAAACCTGCATACTCGGCGAATTTCCAATGCATATTAATTTATCTTAATACCACATAAAGTCACATACCAAGTTTCATCAATATACATTCATAAATAAACGATTTATGTCATTTTAATTATTCTCCATAAGAATAACATGGCGGCTGAGTATGCAGGTTTGCTGAAATAAGGAACACTAAAAATGGGCTTTTATACAAATATCATTATAACTCAACTAGGTAAAGCCACAAACCAAGTTCTATTAATTTATGTTCATAATTAAAGGAGATAACACGTTAATTATTCTCTATAAGAATAACATGGGGCTGAGTATGCAGGTTTGCTGCTACGGGAACTATCGGGCAAAAAATGGATTTTTGTGCAAATATCAATAGACCACAATGAAATGAAGCAATATACCAAGTTTCGTCAGGATAAGTTGATAAATCAGCGAGATATACAATTTTTCTTATCCTCCATAAGAATAACATTGGACAACGTACTGTGTTTAGCACTTTCAATATCTCAGTAACCAATTGACGTAGAGCAATGATTAAAACATAAAATTGTGCGTCTTTTTAAGCTGATTCCAATGGGAAAAAATAAAATGTTACTTTTTCAAAAATTGTATGTAAAAAACTCGAAAAACCCATTTTTGGGGTACAAAACCCCCCCAAAATACCCCTTCGGATAGGTCGATCCGTCTGGTTTTCGAACTTAAAGTCATAAATGCTGCTTTACACATTTGTACCAAATTTCATCAAAATCGGACCTTTTTTACGAGAGTTATCGCACCCACGGACACACACATATATATATATATATATATATATATATACAGTTTCGAACGAATGGTGTTTTTGAGGTCTGGGGACCTCAAAACGAAAAGTTATCATGGTCCCGGGCCTAGGTCTTACCATGCCTACTACGGTAATAGCTTCTTCCCTATAGGGGAAATTCGCTAAAACCACTCTTTACAACTGAATATCCATGAGGTTTCGTTATACGTCAACCATCTCGGCTCCGAATAACGAGTTATAATAATGAGTTATGTGTACAAAATTACAAAAAAAGAATATGATTTTGAACGGAGATTTTAATGAAGCAAATAAGCATAATGATTAAAAATATGGTCCTATTAAAAGTGTCCGGATGGTAGAAAGGTAATACTGTACTAATGTTTAAATACTACTAATATTATGAAATATAGTTAGTAGGCTATAGCTAATAAGTCAGCTAAATGACAGGAAGTCTAGATAACGGTGATTAAATAAACTATGAAACATTAGCTGTAATTTGTTTTACTCTAGCAAACTCGAAATTGGTTTTGTTCCATTATTGCAATCAATGATCACTAAGAAAGTGGTTTTACTGCCACGCTAAAAAGTAAGAATGTATATTATCGCCTTAAACCTATTCATAATTATGTCTTTATAGGCATATTGTACAGGAACATATTTCGTTACTTTATATCTACAGTTTTTCCTTCAAGACCTTTTGACCTTGGAAGTGAAACCAGCCATAAAGTACATCTTTCAGATTGCTCCGACATAAATCTGATCGTAAAGTGCGACAGGCCAATAAACTTAGACGATAATCTTTGCACACTTACATTTGGCTTAAGAAAATAAAATACGTGTTCAGAATAAAATAAATCTTTGAAATTGAGAGTCAGGTATCATTTACATATGTTAAAATATGCAAATGATCGGTCGGTAGCTATTAGATGCAAGTTTCGCTGTCACTGGTTTGGTAATTGAGATATCATGACCCGTTCCAGTTCCAGTTCCAGAGCTGGTTTTTGTTTCTGGTTTCATCCGCAAGTATTATATTACGATGCAATTATATTTATCACTTGGATGGAATATTATAAATGTGAAAGTTTGTAAGTTTGTATGTTTGTTTGTTTGTTCAGATATATGTGGCTCAATCACGCTCTAACCACTGGACTGATAAAGCTGAAATTTGGAAGAGAGGTACTTTATAGTCCAGAGTAACATGTAGGCATATTAAAAATGCGAAAATCCTATGAGTCTTTGCCCCATGGGGGTTCAAAGTTCCCATGTATTCCTTATGGACATTCATTTTTGTTTGAACTGATGAAAATACAAACAGCTGATCTTGATTCGTAGTAGTTCCATGGGCTAACTACAGAATGCAACACACACAACTGTCATAGTTTTATAAATCATTCGCACGGCGAAGCCTGCGGGTAACATCTAGTAAGTAGATACATTTGTGATGTCTGCCGTTCTTTAAATGGTTTTTACTCAAAACAAAACACAAAAATGCACATCTACAACATTCACATTAGTAGAAACGTCTCCACTTTAAATTTAAGACATATTTTTGTAAGCAAAAGAATCCCAAAAATGGTAGCCTTTTGTTTCCTTGTCAACTGTAATCTGTAAATGTAATCTAAAACAAGGCCTATACACAAATTTCAGATTACGGAAAATCATCCATAAAACAAAAACAAAATGAAACATTTTTATTAATATTTTGTATGTATGGGAGAATAGTAGAGAAATATGCATAGCACCCGATAAAAATGTAATTCTATCGTCTATATCAAACTATTCCAAGATAATCCAATGTACTTTTGTATTAAACGTAAAATTGAATACGCAATAATTATGAAATATTTACATAGTTTTCGTAATTTAAAGGGATTTAATTGAGTTATTAATGTCAACCTAAACTATTTTTAACTACAATAAACTATCTGTTACCCGTGGCCTCGCTCGCGAAACTTCAATATCAATCTGACAAGCACAAATTTAATTAATCAAATCTTTGTTTACGTTTTACCATATTGATGTTAAAACGGTATTGATGGTAAAATTGATGGTAATTGATGGTAAAATATTATGGTAAAATTGATGGTATTGATGATTCTTCCATTGCAGTAACTGTCAAACTTCTTAACTACAACTGGTAATTTTTTAACGATATCCTCCCATAGGATTTGTATTGGAATTTACATAATCCGTGGGCTGGAGCTCTATGGTTGTATTCAGATATTTTCAGGTATATATGTTAATGTGACATGTAAGCTTTGTCCATGCATAATTTTAGCTTAATCGGTCCAATAGTTTTTTGTGTGATGGAAGTCATCTATACATCAAATACATACATCCAAACTTTCACATTATTAACATTAGTACGTTTAAAAACCAAGTCACCAAAGCGATTTGTTAACTTCCATAGCTGCAAAACAGTCAGAGGTTATGAAATGTAGTGAATTATTTAAAGTTTTAAAATCACCTATGTAAAAATAGTAGCTTGATGAAAATTATAAATTTACTGATTAAAGAAATGAAACCAAAACTGTTCGTATTTTGAGTTATCCAACAAATATGCCTTTTTTTAAGGTAACTGTCAATAAAAAAAGTGATGTCAAGATGTTTAAACAACATAGTTTAGTGGCATGTTTTATTGCCTAGCGCGTGCAGTCAACCTGTGCAGAGCTGCGCATACATCTTAAGAGTCTTCATCACCGGAAGTTTCCGGACGCCATCTTGGTGTTTTGTTCCATAAGGCCAATGTTAACTTTGTGCCTCCGTTACTCCTCACCTGATCGTCACAAACAATTAATTTTGGTGTCAAATTAAAGGTTTCGTCGTTCTCTAGGGAAATGCAATAGTCGAATTTGGATTTTGTTACAAATTGATGAGAACATGTTCAGTGTTTCAGTTCAAAATTAAACTGTTTATTATGAAACTATGGTACCCAAATTAAGGATTCGACATTGTATTTCCCTAGAGGACGACGAACCCTTTAATTTGACACCAAAATTAATTGTTTGAGACGATCAGGTGAGGAGTAATGGAGGCACAAAGTTAACATTGGCCTTATGGAACAAAACTCCCAGATGGCGTCTAGCAACTTCCGGTGATGAAGACTCTTAACTGTTACATATTAATTTCAGAACCCCGGAAGATATTTTTAACAAATATTTATGATACATGAATAACCACAAGACGGTTCCAAAGTCAAAATATTCCATTGTTGCATGTAGATAGTTTGTAAAACCGTAATATGCAGTCTGAATTACTTCCGACGTCGAGAAAAAGTTAATAGACTTCCCAAAAATTCCCACGTTGACTTTGTCGGAGCGGGGTAATTTTACACGGCTTATGCAACCGAGGTGCAAAATATAAAACCCAGGGAAAAGCGTGGAAGATGCTTAGAATTCTGGCGGCAACAATGAGAGGAGAGGCGGTGTTTTGTGCGATGTCCTCACCGGTCACTGTGTTGAGCTGATGGAGGGGTCACGTAGGTCACGTATACAGATCACGTAGGCAAGTCACGTTTATCCCGGCACGCGTTGAAGTGAAGCGGCACGCGCCACGGAGAGTGAGGGGGGTTAAGTCTGTCTGATCAAAACTCTTTAACTAAATGAGAACCACTTAGTCCAACTGAGTGATTTGCTGATTTCAGACTACGTATTCTTTAAGTTCTATATTGATCACAAGAACCTCATTTACAACACTGATAGTTTGGAAATAGTACATTTTCAAAATTCGAATATTTAAACATAAATTGTGTACTCTAATACGAGCAATGGCTGCCTGTTTGTATGTTTGCAAAATTTTACCTCGAAAGCGGAAGGACTTTGCTTAAACTTTGGAACTAGGGGCTTTTGGACCTAATAAGCCGATTGGTGAAACGTCAACCCCCTAGGTAAATTTATATCTTGTTAAAAAACTTAGTACCTGGGGGGGCGAGCTTTGCTCGGGTGAAGGCCAGTCAGTTTGTTTAGATGACTTGGAGTAATATTTCCCCCTACTGATAATCAGATTTGTATAACTAATTTTCCTCTTTTCTACATTTTTAAGGTCACTCCAGTTGTTATTTATAGTTCAAGGTCCATTTGATTTATTTTACTACTCGATATATGTAATCTTCACTCAAATATTTTATTCTCTGCTCTCAGGAAACCACTTGTTAATAATCATAAACAACATGAGTATTACTTTGACAGTTCCCTGGTTGATTATGAACAGCTGTTACAATTCTTTTGTTTTGATTTGAAACTTCATAAGCCCAATGTTATTTTTTTAACGTTTTATTTTAGTTGTTTTACATTATTTTATTTTTCCTGGTGATGAGGCCTGTCTATAACTTATTTTTATCGCATAAATTAAATATTTCGAACATTTGAAGGAAATCGTTGGAGCCATTTTTGAGATCAGTGTCGCAAGCAAGCAAGCAAACCTTACTCATATTAGAGTGTAGGATTTTAAAGAAATTTTGACATTAGGCTTTTGGAGTTTCAAATCATAAAAGCTGTGAATAGATAACCGGTGAACTGTCAAAGTAGTACTAACACATGGTAAAGTATCAACAAATGATTTCTTAAAAACAGTCTTACAATTATTGAATAAAGATTGTATGCAGAGTGGGTCATATCTTTTTTACCCACGAAATAAATCAATTATCACCGAGCATGGCTAAATCTTCCTAGTACATGTTATATTAATATACAAGCACAAAATTTGTCTTACGTTTTTCTCAGAGTGAGTGCATTGTAGGAGAAATTCACACTTACCGTTAGAAAGGTAGTGTCGTGTACATTTTGAGAAACTCTTTAAAATGTACATAGGTCCATGTGGCCACAACCCACAGGCATTCAAAGCTTTAATGTTAATGAAATTGTATATTTAACAGCTGTCTACATAATAACAAGTGCTAGCACAAGAGCAAGAACATATGTTTTAGGCAGGGAGGTTTATTGTATAACTGGAGGTAACACTGATACACAAAACTGCGAGCCGTTCTTTCCAAATTTTTGTGAGACAAAGAACTACTTACTGAAATCGAACGAGTCGACAAAGTGAATCAAACAAGTACCTATTCATGGTTTGAAACTCAATAAACTTGTATTTGTTTATTTCCTCATAATTAATCATGTTTCACGGAAAGATTAGGTACATAAATCATACGAAAACATGAATTTACTCCAACTTTTATTACTTTTATTCCAGTGATTTGCATGAATAGATTCACTTATAGGAATAAAACAGCCAATTAGGATAGTTCAAAGAACTATAAATTTGCCTCACTAGAGTACCAACCTGACAAAATCACCGGCTCGCTTTTTTGACCAAAATCGTTAAGCAGTGTTACCTCCAGTTATACATTAAACCTCCCTGGTTTTAGGCATAATGTAAATAAAAATACTTCTGGAATGGCAAATAAATGTACTGGAAGTTATTAGCTTATTTATTATGATCATCAACTCAGAATAGGGAATGTCTACCTTTTTTCCTCTTCTTCAATAACCATAGAGACCCCCATCTTACTTTCTTAACGCTCAAGATGCCTATTATGGCTTGAACATCAAACATAATAGCATAATACGCTCATAGATGGTCTAATAAGTACACCAGTAAACAAGTGAAAGGTAGCAGCAAGAAGCGCAACCAAACTGAACTCAAACTGCCATCTTTATGAGTGCTTTTAATGACATTGAATCAGTTAGATATACCTCCTGGAGGGTGTAATATTGTTCCCCCCGGGTGGGATGATGGGCTGACCAGATCAGAGGAACTGAAGGAGGACACGAGAGCTGAGATGTACAGTGAGTGAGTGAGTCATTTAGTATGAAAATTAGTTGCGATTGAGTTTCAATTGACGATGCCATCTTAAATGTTGCCTGGCAACTTCCACTCAGCGAAAGTGTGGAATTTTGGATAGCCTTCAGCTCACCACAGTTGGGTAGGTCATTCGATTAAATATCGACTATCGTATTATAGACTACCGATTCTAGCTCTTTGTTTTGTAACATAATAAAAATGGAACTATGCGTAAAAAATAATAACATTTGCTGCAGTTCACGGCAAAATTATAGTAACCTAACCTAACCTAACTCCGCAGAGCGCTGTATGGTGGCTCTTCGTTGTGCAACATATTACAATTAAATAAATTTGTATCTAAAAAATATAAATTAAACTTTAACAAAAAATCTAGACCTTAAAAGGTAAACGACCAAAATAAGACTTGAACCCGAACAAAATAATGTCAATTACAAAAATGCAGACCCAAAAAAGTAACCAGCAACTGTAGGAATTGAACTTGGGACCGCATGATCGTGAGTCCGATATAGAAAGAGGAGTCCATTGGTCCACCATAGAAAGAGGAACATTGAGAAAGTTACAATTTAACAAGCTGTGATCCTCTAGATGCTAGTTGAGTAGTTGACTACGATAATCGGTAAGCTATAATACTATAGTCGATATTTAATCGAATGACTTGCCCATCTGATGTGAACTGAAGGCTACCGGAATTTAAAGCGTGTTCTAAGATCAATTACACTGATTCATCATTGTCGTGATTCTCATTGAAAAATATGCAGTGATAAAATACATCAAAATTGATAAATTTTACTAGTTTCTACTCTCAGCTTTGAGTTTTCTTATCCGTTGGCTGACAAGTGACAAAAGTACACGTTATTTGTCATATTCCCACAGTAGTGTTTAACTTGTACAATTTTCTATATAAAAGAGACATCCCATTTATATGAACCAGCTGGCCATCTTTTAGTGTTAGGGTGTTCCAGAATTTGAACTGAACGTCGTTTGATTAAGTCTCCTACAGAGTGTGCTGCTATCAACTATTTATTTTAGTTATTTACGTTAACTTGGAAAATATTTCCAACCCAGAAAGCGAGTGATAATCAACTTATGTTTGCTTCCTGAACCACCAACTGTTATATTATCACCTCCTTGAGAGAACAAGTAATTGTCGAAAGAAGCACACTCTGTTGGTGATTAGTGTAACTACGTCCTCTTGGAATCCCTGCTCGTACAAAAGTAGGGTCAGCTTTTAAAATGACAATAAGAATCTACCTTATACCATTAGAACTTAGCTCTCTCAGTTACAGCTCCATAAAAAGTAATTCTTATTTTGGAAAATCCAAAAGTGTATAGTTTCTCTGTCAACGTGTAACTCTATTCTTGCCTTCTCAATTATAAGAGAGGTTTCATTACCAAACACGCTACCGCCGTTTTTGTTTCCTCTGTGCCACTTGCTCCATCACACAGTGAGCAGGGCGGTCGGTAGTTCAGGATGATAACAGTGATTAGGTGTCGGTGAACTGCATTTCACCGCCAGCTGATTACAGGCTCAAGGTCGCGCTCCCAGCTTTCCCGCCACGCCGCGCCGGCTCGATTCCACAGAGGAACGCCGTATTGAATTAACCGGTATGAATACTATATTTACTGTTTATTACCAACAATATGCGCCAAATAGTATATATGAATATAAATATGTATTCTCTTTGGTCGGAGAAACGAATTAAAATTGACTCTCGCTGCTATCTTGTTGGTACAGCATTTTGAGCTTTTTATTTTATATTTTTTCTGATTGATAATCAATATTATTGTGATTCAGTTAAGGGACTTAGATTTACTGTTGGATTCATCTTTATCTTTTAAAGATTTACCATTTCATTAATCTTTATCTTTTAACTATAACAATATGTCAATTGACAATACTTCATCTAAATACAGAAAACAAAGGCGGGTTAGTAAGTTACCTGTTACACCAAACAGCTGTTACAAGGATTTTATCCAAACATACTTGAAATGCATAATCATATGTTTATTATAGATATAACAAGTCCACTTTAATTGCAACTCAAACCTTTTTTTATGCCGAATTTAGCTCTATATAAAAATAGGCGAGAGCGTAGCGAACGGCTCATCTTGAAAATGAACGAGCATTTGACATAAAACAAACTCAATGACATTAGGATAGGACAACGTCTGTTGGGCCAGCTGGTATTATATACATTTTTGGTTTATTATTAGGCATTCAAGTAGACAAACCCAACCATTGTTACCATTATTTAGTTCCATTTCATCTTTAAACCCCTTATATTTTACTCTGCTCAGATGCAAAGGGGACATCAATTGCATTGGTAAGAAGTTCATAAAATATATGAGGAAACTGGGAAATGTAAGAGCCAGCTCTTTTATTTACCAGTTGTATCATATCTAGGAACAGAAGCGAAGAAAGGGTTGTTACAATAATTTAAATGTTAGTCAAAAATAACATGGTTAACCACCATTTCGAAATGTATTAATAACACCTTTGCTGTAAATTCTACACTAAAAAATTTTAAACAACGAAAATTTGATCAGAACCTTCCAGTGATTCCTTACCAGTAGTCAAATGTGTACCTGCAAAAACACCCATTCATTCAATACGTCAGTACAGTGCGTTGCACGAGTGAAAAACCAGGCCGTCCATAAGTCCAATGTTAAAATTAACACTAGTCTTATGGAAGGACTGGTTTTTCACTCGTGCAACGCGCTGTGTATTGCTTATTCTACCGCAATATTTCCGATTACGCTTGCACTAACAGTTTCTCTGGAGTGGTAAGTGTGACAGGTGTTGTTACTAATACGTTTTCGATTTGCAACGTTGTTACTGTAACTGATAAAGTACCACCTAGTGAAAGAAAGAACTTACAAAGTTCTAAAACCAAATTTCAGATCAGAAGCGTATAGAGTAAGAGGCACGTAAGTTGGCACACGAAACTACTATTCCTTTTCTATGCACTCTTTGTATTCTAGTCATATTACAAGTATTGTTGGCCCATTTGTGCCATTTGGGCAGATGTTGTTTGTTAAAAAATAAATATTTCATTCATTTTTGAAATTCAACTTATTGATTAAGTTTGATTTTGAAATAAGTAAACATAGTGTAAGTAATTGTCTTTAAGACTGTAGCAACTTAAATTGCAAGTGCAACTGCAACATCTTAACAGCTGGTGATTGAAATGATTTGGCAAACATTTTTGCAAGACTGAAATGTGCTAAAGTTCGCATAAAGGTAATCGTTTGTTTATTTCTTTTTGTGCGAACTGACGCGCCTCTTTTTCTACCCAGGGATAACTTCAATGATGCGAAGCCCCTTCAAAGTGCTAAAATTCCCTTTTATTACAACACTAACCATGAGGAAACCGGTCCAACCAGGTCATATGTGATACCATCTTCTTACGTCCAGAATGACCTAGTGTTGTAAAATAATTGCAAGATGCATCGTCATCTTTTACATAACCGACAATAAATGTTTAGCGTGGCAACGCCATTCTCTTAGACTATTACGCCACTTCCTCCGCCACACTTGTTATATTTATGCAACGCGTCTGACTGTCTGTCTATGTGTATGTCTGTCTATTTGTCAGTGAAAAGGGAACGTATGCATTTCCACTCAAGGCTACATCGCTGGAGAGAATGTTTAATTCATCATTTTCATAAGACTACGTGTTTTTTTTATAAATGGAATCCCTGAAACGAATGGGGAAATAAATTATATTAAATTATTCCCATCGGAGTACACAAGGTGTAGTTCCATACATAAATTCATATACGGGTAAACAACAGGAATTTGAGGATTATTCAGATAGGGCAAGAACGGTGAAAATACCCTATATCACACACGCATATCGAGTCACCTAAACAAACAGGAACAGGAACAAGAAATTTTAAAACATAACATATGAATTGCATATTATAATTTTTACTTTCTCCCCCTTATACATAGTATATGGAGAAAGTATTGTTTTCGTCAAAATTATCTAATTTAAATTGTTAATGGAAATATTCATGTCCACTAACAATAATATACATACCAGTATATCCATCTTATAATATTCATGTAGTTGTGGGTGTTCACTGAACCCAAAAAAGTTATTTTTACGTGATGTCTGTGTGTCTGTCTGTCTGTATGGATGTGTACAGAGCTAGGGCCCTAACCAATAGTCCGATTTTTATGAAATTTGGTATGTATGTACTAATTCACGATATCTCAAGGCATTTATTTCATTTTTTGGAATTTTTGATTTGTAAGGGTAATTATCCCCCGAAAACCGCCAAAAAACAAGATTTCTCAAAAAAGGCTCTAACGATTTTGATTAAACTTTAGTCGTTTGTAGAACTTTAGTTTTCCAAACAAATTACACCACCCGAAATTCTGTAAAAATTTGGGTTCATAAATTACAAGACTTAAAATATCAAAAATCGAGTTTGTTGGATTTTTCAATAAAAAACATAAATATACAAAATATTACTATTCGTCATTAAAAAGAGCTCAAATTACTAAATAATTTTGTATCCTGAATTACTATTCTACGATTACTGGTTGTGGAGAAAATTTTAATTTTAATTTTGCGGTAAACGCAGTGCGTTGTCCAATGTTATTCTTATGGGGAATACTAAAATTACTATCTCTCTCTTATTTATTGATCAATTTCGTTCAAACTTGATATGCTTGTCAAGTTAGCATTGACCAACAGAGGAAATTCGAAATATTTTGCCCCTTAATAACCCTGGGGGGAATAGGCGGCATTCCCCCTCTTAAAACCTCGTGTGTAGCAATGGATTCTGTAGTGCCTCTAAAACAGGGATTTGGGTGGATATTTTTGAAAACAACTTGTTTACAAGATTTTATGTACATTCGACCGTGCTTTGTACTCTATATTTAGTAAATAAAAAGTAATTTATTCATTAAAGTTGGGCTAAAAGGGAGAAAGTATGTGTCAGTTTCCTGATACCGTTTATTTATTAAAGTAAGAAAATAGTAATTTTAAACAGGAGGATATTGATTTTTAATCTCAAATACAGCAATAACTTTCTTTTTCTTTTTTAAAGCAAAAAGATTAAATTGTTAAGGAAGGCTATGCCACTATGCATAGCATCTAAAGGTCTTAGACAGCACCTGCGGAGACCGACTGCCCAAAAGTTTAAGAGATTTTATAAATTAAGTTTGCATTTATGTATTTTTTAGAAAATAAATATTTTCTATACTATAAATCCTATTTCAAAAGTATTGACCAATTAAGCTACTCGTTTGATCGTTTTTAACAGTTTTGACATATTTTATGATCACGAAAAAACAGCGACCATATAAAATTCATATCAATACAAACTGAACTATTGTGTACAAAAACCATCATTGTGTGTTTGCTGAAGCCATGACACCTTTGAAATATATTAGAAACTTACAATTTATTAGTAGCAGCAGCTTTTATTATCCACTTTTGACACCTATAGGTGCTGCTAACAATAAATGGTAAGTTTCTATATTGATGGTTATTAATAAATCACGTAATGGTCATAATCACCTCTACTTAAATCATTTCCTGCATCTTTAGTTGCTGCCTTAAAAATTACATTTCAGCTGTCACTAGCAAATTTTGAAAACTGTAGCTATTGTCAGTACCAAGTCTGTATTCACGAACTGTTGCTATTGTCAGTACCAAGTCTGTATTCACGAACTGTTGCTATTGTCAGTACCAAGTCTGTATTCACGAACTGTTGCTATTGTCAGTACCAATTCTCGTTCATGCCATTTGTTCACTGAACGATGAAAAGAGCACTTTTCTAGACTCGTCTTCCTAGTTCCAAGCAGATTGCGGTAGAAGTGCAGTAGTGCAGTAGGAAGTGAATATAATGCCCATATCGAATTGCGAAGCGCCTTAAATGGTGTGCAGTAAACTGCAGCGTGACATCGTTTATCTTATTACGTTTCTTCGTTTTTTTCTACCCCTCTAGAAAAGGGAGATTTTCTTTCAATCCGCCTACCATTGACTATAAATACTGAAGTAGACTTCTCATTGCCATTGTAAAATCTGTCCCAAGTTTTGTGTGTGCTAGGATTCAAAGAGGACGTAGTTAACACTTATCATCAACAGAGTATGCTGTTGTCAACTATTACTTATCCTCTCAAGGAGGGGATAATACAACAGTTGGTGTGTCAGGAAGCAAACATAAGTTGATTATCACTTGCTTTCTGGGGTGGAGATATTTTAAAAGTTAACGTAAATAACTAAAATAAATAGTTGACAGCAGCACAATCTGTCGGTGACCTAATCAAACTACGTTCACTTCAAATTCTGGCAAACACTAA
Source organism: Allygus modestus (assembly GCA_963675035.1). Lineage (NCBI taxonomy): Eukaryota > Metazoa > Arthropoda > Insecta > Hemiptera > Cicadellidae > Allygus > Allygus modestus. The sequence goes on from OY776112.1 coordinate 7,757,512, forward strand.
AAGTGGGACAGCTGGGCCATATAGATGGGATGTCTCCTTCAGTATATATAGTCAATGCGCCTACGCACTAAAATGAATATCTTTCAATTTTCCATAAATTAAAAGGAAGGTGGGGACACCGAGGACCGAGGAGTAAGCTTAAACCCATTTTTTATCAACGAACGCCACTATTTTTGTAAGAAGTCAAAACACTATTCAATTTAGTACAGTGATTGTTGATGTTAGACTATGAGATATGTTTCAGTGCACATTATTATGTGAATACACAGGTCACAGTCACACGGACAAGTCACAAAGATAAATGTGATCTTTCTTTTACTTTATGGCTGTAAGGAGAAAGTCCACGCCTTTGATACACCCCCTAGTACACCTAGCCAACTTGAAAGTGTTGTGGGTGTAGATTCGTGGGTATCAAAATTTCATGCAAGCAGTATTAGAAAGTGTGAAGAAATTGAAAGTTGTGAAGTTATACTGATGCAAGTGGAGTAAAATTCCCTAAGCTTTCGTTTTCATGAATATAAAACTCCTCTTCCTCAAACGACTTTTAAGAGAGGTGAATATTAATTTCCTAATCATGCTGCTAATTCCGGTGATTTACATCTTAATTTATATCTCTCTATGTTAAAGAAGCCAGCGTTAGGCGCACCTAATTTCAACAATCTCCCGCGAAATCTAAATGACTCCAAAGTAGACCCAGAGATGTATAGGACCAGTGTTGATTACAGGACCTGTCGTGGGAAGCTAATTTCTCAAGGTCCACAGAAGATAGGGGCCTGCAATTGATAGCACTTTCATTAGGATTTATGGCGGTTTCTTAGGCCTTGTCCATTAGTCGATATGCCATTATCATAGATGACTTTCCCCTGCATATGATGTTCTCCAGCTGGAACTAGGTGCGGACTCAACCTACACTGAGTGAAATTGAAAACTATTTATCATACGATTTTTAAATGTTAGAAGTAATCAGATTTAAGTTACCATTCATTTAAGTAATAATAGTATATTTCATTACACCTTTACGTTGGTCGTGAGAATAGCGAAATTTCAATGAAATTAAGGTAAAATATATAGATATTTTCATTTATTACACTCAAAATAGCTATTTGCAACCGTAAAAAACTTGTTTAATACTTACAGTTCTACTGTAAAATATTGTATATCCCTGCTTCAGTAAGTATAATTTGAGAGCACGCGTACCTAGTACAAATTGACTAATGGGTTTTTGAACCCATAATAAATAATTACTAAATTATTTTTGGTGGTAATTTTCGCCCTCTTGGGCTTCTCGAAAATAGCCATCCTCAGGGCTCTGCTTCACGGACCTTTATAGTTTCAATTGTATTCTTATTGAGGTATATTTTATTTATTAAAGCCGCTGATTATAATGTAAATATTTCGAATTATCTGTACCTATGCCTTATTCCCGTGTTGAGAACGAGAACAGGACACCCTAGACTATTGTTATAAACATATATCCCGCTTGAAAAAAAACTTGTTTTTATTTACAACAGAAAACATTTATTTATTTACTTTCACCAACAGCAAAATCATTTCCACAAAACTCCCGTCGACATTCAATTCCCAATTTCACAAATAAACCAATCGTCCTCACTCCTGCGGTTTCAAAAACGGGTTCATTTTATTTGCATGCAAACGGCACCAGTAAAGAAGGTTTCACTTTCTCCGGCCGTTCCCGATGTCATTGTATATGTTCCTCTTTAATGTATGTGTTCCTCCTTAATGTATATGTTCCTCCTTAATGATGGGTGCCTCCAATTCCATTGCAGTAACTAACTCCGGGACTGCGCATTGTTATTCGTCGGCGCCGCGGGCACTGCTGAGGTAAAGGATGCGCCTGCGCAGTTGCGTAACCATCGGCGAATATCATTAAATACAGTAATCCCGCGGCATCGTGGCCAAACACCATCGTGAGCGGAAGAAAGCTTTTGGAAGTTCCGCGAATAATTATTCTTGCTTTTCCCATGTTTTTTAATTAGACTGGGTTTCTTCCTGGTTTATCTGAATAGTTGGAGGGTTAAATTTTTTAAATTGTAATATTTTATTATAATGTACCTTATAAACCCTAGGTGCTTTTAAGTCAACAACAGTGTATGATTGAAATGATGCGTTGAAAGGTTCACGCACATTCAGTATTCTTCTTATTACTCTTATTCTGATATTATGAGGTGATCCGTGAGTTGGCGCAAAAACTAAGTTTTAGTTTTCCCTGGTTATGGCAACATCACATAATTAAAATGTTTAAAAAATCTCATGTGGGTAGAATTATTATTACTATTTCGAGGTTTGTCACTAAAGGAATTGCTTAAAACCACGATCATTATCCTTGTAATTTTGTGCATATATTTAGCAATCATGAAAGGGAATTTCCTGTTTTAAAAATTATTTTGAGAGGATAACACATTACTTTTTTATGGAAAATTATAGGCCAATGTTATTCTTAAAGAGTTATTATACTAAACTACTAACTGGTACCCGCGACTTCATTCGCGTGTTGTTTTTCTATCCCATTTCGTTTTATGGTGGTAACAAAAGTGCTACAATGGAAACGTATATAAAATCATTACTCAATAAGGTTAACAATAACAATTTCAGTCCAGTGAGGCGGAGCCCTATGGTTTATGACTTCGAATAATGGCTTAAAAATCCTTCATGAAACTGCATGAAAATTGTAATTACTCTCAGATGAATTTTATAGGAACGCAAACGGGGAGAAAGAAAAGAAAAAGAAACAAAGAACTTTGATTTTTTTATAGAGAGTCAAGCACAAGTTCCATTAGTTCTTGAGACAGATAACAAGTCTCAACATGAATTATAGCGCATGGGTTCAATAATGTATTTCAATTTCATTAGCTTAATATATGTGTTTATAGGAAAACAATATATAATTAATTCCAACATTGGTACTTCACCAACCTAAAATCAGTTCAAAATTTAACTCAGTAAAATGACATTATTTATAGTATGTTTGCTGTATGTTCCCCGCGCCCGCGTAACGAGGGTGGCGTTGGTGCAACTGATGCTGACAGTCTGTCACTAGATGGTTAGCGCGCACAGCTGATGGCTGACCAGCTGACCGAACATAACCTCACTTTCCTTCCCGCCGGCGCCGGCGCGCGTGCGACTCATGTGGCGCCACAGCTCCGGGGAAGGGCTTTCGCTTTCTGCCCAGAAATGCGAGCGAGGGCGACGCCGTTCCTGGACAGCCTTGGATTTGGACTAATAGAAAAAATTAATAAATTTTATTTGTATAAACCTATTAACTCTAGACTAGTCTGCTATACACGATAAAAGGTTGGAAAAATCGACCTCACGGAAGGGCTGTTTTTGTGTTTATTTTTATTGTGAATTTAACCGATTAGTGATATTTTTAGCTCAAGACAAAACGTTAAATTATACAATAGTTAACACGTTTTAAAATTAGGCTTGAGTCGTTTAAAATTAAAATAATTACAAAATTTGTTTAAAACCAAACTAATTAACCATTACTACAATAACTTTGAAGGGCTGAGTGCTAATGTGATTTTACTGGGAACTGCAACTGAGGACGATATCATCAAATAAGTTCATCATAACAGAAAGTAATTATAGAGTTTAAAAATATTTAATTTCAGTGTTTTTTCAGTGTTACGAAAATACACCGATTAAAATTATTTATTAGAAACAACCAATTAGAAAGTAGTAAGTCTCAATAGATGCGTCACAACCCTCAAGCCCAAGTGCGCGGTGAAAGCTTAAATGGGCTCAGAGATAGAGTAACTTGAGAGGCTGCTGCTGTAGTTCCAGTCAGAGAGGTCTCCATTTAATTTGCACGCAGCTTCAGACACGATTATTGCCGAGGTCAGTAGAGAAAGTCTAAAACGGAACTAGACTTTGGTTCTATTTGAAGCTAATGAAACTTTAAAACCTTTAAGTAGATTTAATTTATGTTATGTATTCATTCGTATTTTTACTATTGTTTTAGCGAATTTCCCCTATAGGGAAGAAGCTATTACCGTAGTCGGCATGGTAAGACCTAGGCCCGGGACCATGATAACTTTTCGTTTTGAGGTCCCCAGACCCCAAAAACACCATTCGTTCGAAACTGTATATATATATATATGTGTCCGTGAGCACGATAACTCTCGTAAAACTTATCCGATTTTGATTAAATTTGGTATAAACGTGTAAAGCAGTATTTATGACTTTAAGTTCGAAAACCAGACATATCGACCTATCCAAAGGGGTATTTCGGGGGGAATTTGTACCCCAAAAATGGGTTTTTTGAGTTTTTACATATAATTTTTGAAAAAGTCAAATTTTAGTTTTCCCTATTGGAATCAGCTTAAAAAGACGCAAAATTTGGTGTTTTGATCATTGCTCTACGTTAAATTGTTACAGAGATATTGAAAGTGCTAAACACAGTACGTTGTCCAATGTTATTCTTATGGAGAATAACAAAAATTGCATATCTCGCTTATTTATCAACTTATCCTGATGAAACTTGGTATATTGCTTAATATCGTTATGGTCTATTGATATTTGCACTAAAAAACATATTTTGGCTGATAGTGCCTGTAGCAGCAAACCTGCGTACTCAGCTCCCATGTTATTCTTATGGAGAATAAGTAAGTGTTATCGCCCTTAATCATGAACATAAATTAATAATATTTGGTATGTGGCTTTACCTTCTTGAGTTATATTGATGTTTGTATAAAACCCCATTTTTTGTTTTCCTTGCTTCAGCAACCCTGCATACTCAGCCGCCATGTTGTTCTTATGGAGAATAATTGAAATGTCATAATTCGTTTATTTATGAATGTATATTGATGAAACTTGGTATGTGGCTTTATGTGGTATTAAGATACATATATATGCATCGGAAATTCGCTGAGTACACAGGTTTGCTGCTACGGGGGTATTTACAGGACTTATTACAAAACGTTTGTTTAGTATAAAACCATCCTACTACCACCGTTAATTTGTTGATTATTAATGTATATTATAAAAAAATTTCTTGATTTTTGTTCAGAAATTTTGGACCCCTAAAACTATTATTTTGTATACATGTTTATTATCAATGAAAAGCTCTTACGATGGGCCTTTTGGGGATTTTGAATAACCTCCACCTTCAGAGCAATGTCCTTTCAAAGTTTCTATAGTTATTTTTTATTAAGTTAGTCAGCTGATTATAGTGTAAATTAACTTTTAAAATGTCTGGCTCTATGCCTGCTAAATACCCGTGCGGATAACGGGATATCAACTAGTTTAGTTGATTGATTTTATTCCATATTTTGGAAAATTGTCAAAGACTAGACTAACTTGTACTTGTATATAAGAAAGCATATGAACAATACTTTTTTCAGGATATGTTAAACAAACAACACAAATATCATACTGAATAAAGAAATATCAAATAAAAATCAACAGTTGAAGAAAATGTACCATATATGCTATCAATAGCTAAAACGTAAACTTAAATACTAAAAGGTGAAGTAATTTTATTATAAATTTGATTTTCTTAGGGTGGACCAATGCTATAGGTGTCAAACGAGGCAACTCAAAAATACACAAATCTCATGATTATGATTCTCCTTACACTAATGTCGCTTCATAACAATGTTGATTTTTATTTGATATTTTTTAAGTAGGATATTTATGTTGTTTCATTAATCTATTTATAATTGTATCTGTACGATTTTCATGAAATGGTATTTTTAATTGTCTACACCCATGACAAAGTAATGTATACAGAACACGTAATGCATGTAATGTACTTATGAATTTGTCATAAATATTACGAAAACATTATAGCAGTAATGTTTCTCTCTTGATCTTGTTCTCGTGCGGTTTCCGAGATCGCTCATACGATTTACACCTCGGCCTTTACTTTCACCACGCCCTGAGAGTTCACGAGTTCGAATACAATTTGCATGTCTTTCACCGCTGGAAATATGAGGCGTGAAACTGTCAAGATTATTCGAGAATAGCTCTCCAGGCCCCGGGTCGACCTTTTGGGGATCTAAATTCCCTCTTAGGTAATATAAACTACCTATATGATACCTGGGGGACCGAGCTTTGCTTGGAAAGTCCGTCAGTTTGTCAATAGGGCTAAAATAATCTCACTACGCCCGCTTCCACGACGAGCATATTTTTTCGCTCAGTGACTAATGTACTCCAGTTATTATTTTAACTCATTGTTCTTTTAAGATTTAAGTAGTATTTTTACGTAATTAAACAGTACTCATTTTTCATATATCCATTTTACATGCAATCTTCACTCAATGGTTCTCATGAGGTCTCATGTCGACAGTTGTTCACTAGTCGATTATAAACTGCTGTTATGACAAATTTTTACTATCTTACCTTAAGCATAATGTAAATTTGTTAAATTTTCAAATAATTTTTTCCATGATTCGATTTTTCTGGTGTTGAGACCAGAACTGACTAGAACTTATTTTTAACCCAGAAAAAAGTTACAATAGCTATACAACATTTGAAAAAAATCCATCTTATAGTCTTTTATTCCATGGATTTTCAGTTTTTTGTGTGTGTTCTGATCACAATTATTCATTATATTTCAATTCTTTCTTAGCTAAACAAAAATATGTTCCACAACAATCTACGACCCAGAGACTGCACAGATGACGTCAGCAATATTTATAGACCCTTGCGTCGGACATGGTTTACAGCCCGATGTAGTTTCTCCTCAGCAGAGATCGCCCACTCAATCACCATACACGAGTCATCATATGACCTGCGAGGCAGTCGAGATGAAAGTGACCATGACAGCTTTACTGCTGATACCGATGCAGCCACCACTACCCACGGCGCGGCGATGCGTCGGCTCAGCTCACCGTTCCAAACTTAGAAAACCAATCTAGCCTGATGAGCATCTCTCTTTAATTGCTACCAGGAAAACGAACCCCTTTCCGAGACGAACAGCTGTTGCTGGAAATCAAGCAACGACAGTTGACGTGGCGTTTTAAAGTGGAAGTTAACTTGTCTTAGTGACTCCAGTAGGTGAAATTTAATGGTTTCAACATCATGCTGAATAAAAGAGATAGTTTTCCACTCAACTTATAAATTGTATTAATCAACATAGATAAAAACTATCAAAGAACAATTAATGGTTCTGGATTGAATGATTGGTATGATATCATTAATCTTCTACATTTTAAGAATACCGAGATTTTAAAAAGAAATATGGAGGTAAGTTGACAGGATGAATATTCTTCAAAGTTAAATTATAAATGTCTTTGAGAACATATTCTTAAATCTTACATTATAAATGCAGAATTCTAACATGTGAGTTATTTTAGAATGAATTTTTAATTTGATCACGAAGATTTGTTAGTTTTAGTGTATTGTATAATGGAATGTCTTTAATTAATCACAGAAAGAATTGCAAACAAATTTATGGAAAAATTGGGAAATCATTGAGTTAAAGTAATCAATGTACCCCCGTCTTTTACTATCTTCTCTAAAAATATAATCGAATTACAATAATTACTCGAATTACTGATGTCACACCAAAGCCTTGTTCACAACGAGCAAATATATTTAAAAACATCTTTTTTGAAAACAAAACACACAAAAATTGTTAATAGTTTTTACAAATTTATTTACAAACAAAATAATGGGGATTTGACAAACAATCTACTTGTAGAAAAAAATCAAACACTGTTTGCCAGAAATCACAATGTTTGTTCAAACACTAATAAACTGTTTCAGCAAACTTGTTTGCCAAACATTTGGACAAGCTTAAAGAGACATCACTTGTGTAGGAAGTAGAGCAAATACTATTAAGAAAGGAGACCTTGAAGAAAAGCTAGTACAGCTATTTTAAAGCTATTTAAATGAAGAGGGGTCGCCAACCGTAGAAGACGGGTTAAGGAGAAAGGGTCATAGTGAAAATTTAATTTAGGACTTCTACACAAATGAAATAATGAAATAATGAAATAATGATTTATTCCACCCAAACTTACAACACTCAAACACATTAATTTTCTTGGAATTACGTTGTCACATCAACCAGTTATTGTGACAACGTTGAAAAAAACAAACAAAATAAACTTTACATCAACAACTGAGTCCAGTCCTTCTATGCACAAACACATCTTGCCGCTCTCCGTGGCGTCTGACATGACATCAACTTAATATTTATCTCTCCAAATAATAGTAAACTTTAACACACTTAGTATATAAATGACATCAAAAAATAGTTTCAATATAAGTTTTAAGTAGTGCAATAAGCAAATATAGTTTAAATTAATACATTATTCATGAAATCAACATTCGAAATTTTGAAAGGCCATTTTTTTAATTGCACAGAAAAATATTTAAGACTCAAGCAGTTTTTAACTTCTTGTGGGAGCTGGTTGAAGTATTTAGGTCCGTTGTACTGATAAGAGTGCCTAAATAATGTTTTGTTTACTTTGGGTAATCTAAATACGGCTTGATTACTACTTCTTGTATTGTATAACAGATTTTGTGTACCTGTATTTCCACTTCTAAAATAAAAAAGTCTGAGCACTTTATACGCAAATGGAATGACCCCAGCAGGTACTTGAATTTAAATTAGGATATCACATTATTTTATTGCAGTTAAGGCAAATTGCATTGCAAACGTTAACAACATAAAGATTGCAGTGGTTACGAATGACATTTCCCTTGTTCAAATTTAGAGAAACGTTTTGCTTGTAGTTTACAACTGGGTTCCCGACCACAAGAGATTGGTAAGGTGCTAGATTTATCCCACGGGAATAAAAGTAATGAATTTAGTTTTCCTAGCGGCTTAACGTGAATTTTTCAATCGAATACAGCGATTTTGACACTAAAAAGAGTTTTGGTCGAGCTTTAAATTGATTTTGAGCTGTGGTTTGCTTGATTTTATCAGGGAGCTTGTTGAGAAACTTTTCACCAGACTGTGAGGCACAGGCTTGCCAATCACTTTTTGACAAATTACCCTCAGTCCTTATCAAAATTACCCTTGAATACCCTCGAATTCCAAGTATGAGGCGGCAGCGTCACATTTTACCCTGCTATATAAAATAAAATTGTTGCCTAATGTATACAATAAACTGTAATTTCGATTATTTTATAAAATTAAGGTTCAATTATTAAGATAAAATGTTAAAGTGTTAAAGCTTGAAAAAAATCACATGTTAATGGAAACTGATTACAATAGACTAGAAACCAGCATACAAAGTAAGCCTAAAGTACCAACAAGCAATCCTAACCTACACTTAGGTTTTACCAACAAAAACAATCATACTTTAGCCAGTTTTTTTTTTTTTTTTAAGTAATCATCATAATTAGCTAAATCTAACAGAAGATCTAACTGTTCCCATCATAACAGTAATTAGGAAACTTACGAGCCGATATACCATAGTTAATGTTCAACATTCTACCAATTACCTTAAGTAAACTTATTAAGTTTAGGTTAACAACAAAACAGGATTAGGTACCGTAGGCCAACATTTATTCTACAATTAAGCCTACAACTGAGTAAACCAAAATGTTTTACTCACCATTAACTATCAAAAATAGTTCATCCCACCTCACTTCTTAAATTTACTGTGGATATAGACAACATAAATAAGTCTTGAAATTTATAAGTTCAAAAGTTAATTTATGTAAAAAATATATATAATATATAATATATATTATATATAAAATATATAATATATATATATATATATAATATATATATATGTATAAATAAATAAAGTATTATTTATTTATTTAAAGTTAATTTTTAAATGCCTTGTGGTATTTAACTTATTTTTATCTGCAAAGAAAACATGACATCATCATGTGTAAACTAGTTCCAAAACTCCAGTTAAAATAAACGTTAAAAATATTAATTTATTGCGGTTTAAGAAAAAATACCCGAAATAACCCTCGAAAAGTAATTACCCTCGAAGGTTCAAATTACCCTTGAAAAAGGTTACCCTCGAATTGGCAACCCTGGTGAGGCAGACGCTTATACACTACAGTACTGTGTTGTTGCGTGCGGGAACTGACCCTGCCTCTGGTGTCATAGTTGTGAGCTTGCCTGCCTTGAATAAGAGGATATTTTTTCGGCAATAAACTTCAGCTTCATAAATGTAGGGTGAGAGGAGAGGAAGTAGCCCAAACACCCTATAGGCGTTTCTACACTATTCTTTTTGTAACACTTTGTAGACGATTCTTTTGTAATCTAAATACCCTTTCCAATCTGTGTTTAGCGCAACTATCCTTGAGGCTGATTCTTTAAGTCATGTAGGAATAAATTTGGCAGAAATATGCAAATAGCAGGATTTTTTAGAACAATCTTTGCGAGGTTACAACAAAAATAAACATATGTAACCTTTGAAAAAACATGCTCAACTCGGTCGCTCCAGGACAGACCTCTGTCGAGGATCATTTCAAGGAACTTTGAGAAATCAGTTACCTCTAAGAAGTCTACCATGATGACCAGAGGACAGGTGAAACTCCTTCCGTGGAAGATAGAAAAAATCACTATTGACTTTGCATTGTTCTTTTCCAAGTTTATTTCCAATAAGAATTAACTGCAGGAATTAAAATCTTCAAAATAATTTATTTACTACATAATTATTTTTATGTGCATTTACAAAGGGAGTCGTGTCATATGCACACTGTATCATCTTTCTACTATAGATCGGTTAACACAAATTGATGACATATAGAAAAAAATAACTGGTACCAGAATGTATCCCTGCGGGACACCATGGGCTATTTTCTGCTTTGGATAGAATATCAAGAGTCCAACAGCTCTGCTTGCTCACCTGATTTTCTTTTTATGGCAAAATCAAATCACATTGCCGATCAAATTCCAACATTAAAAAATGGGTTTTAATTTAATACTTTTATTTAATTGAGGTAATTTATCTCATCTTTCAGAGCCTCTTCCCAATACCTTTCATTCAAGTATGTTGTTTTCGGGTGTCAGACATACGGGTTTATCAAAATTTCCTGGGAAGATTTTATTTTATATTTGGATTGTACTCATGTGTACGGCCTATAACCCCAAATTGACCCCAAATTTGGGTGTGTAGGCTATAACCTTGCCTGCATTTATCAGTTATTATATTGACTGAGCAACATATAGTTCAATAATTAGTTATTTGGTGATAACTGGATACGTTATGACTAGTCCAATGGAAATATTAGGCAAACTGTGCAAAACTACTGCAAAAAATGTGAAATTTGTAAGTTAAGGCGACCTTTGTTTACCATAACCAAAATAATTGTTGCTGACTAAGTATCATTATGACATCCAAACCAATGTTTTTTAAAAAAATAGTCAAAACATATAACAAATGTGCAAATATAAAAACATTACTTTCTTATGTAAAAACCGCATGTAAATCGGTCCAGTAAAAGACTCGGAAAAACAGTCCAAATAATAATTTTGCGTTTAAAATACAGGGATAAATATTTCATTCAATAAACCGCCATCAATAAATGAACAGAAATCAAACAACAAAGCGTTTAAACATTCAAGAGTTTTTAAAGCTATTAATAAAATATGTAAATCTGATTCCAATCAATTTATTTCCGCAAGTAAAATGAGCGATGCGGATTCCGCATTTCAGAATTTGTGACGTCATTTGGCCATTACTGAATAAGAACTCCAACACCTCGAAAGTGTAAGTCAGCACTTACGAGTGAAGGGAATTGTAGCTTTGTAGGACAAATCCGCGATCTCCTGAACTAGGGAATGTTTATATCGTGACACACCTTATCATTTGATCTCCAAACACCTGTCCAACAATCAACGTCTCTATCAGCTGATCAACAATGAGGTCTCCCGTGACCGCCACCTCTTCCTTTCTCCTCTTTGACCCGGAAGGAAGAAGGAGACATGTCAGTGTTTTCAATTTGCAATTAGTTACCGTGGCTCACGAAAAGACGATACTTTCACAGCTCGGCTCGGCTATTTGTTTATTTCTTTGTTTGTTTGTTTATTTACGACAGCTTCCGCTTCTTCTTTCTCTAAGACAAGAGGAGTGAAACCACAACGTCTTCAGTTGAATAATCTCTTACGCGTGTTTGTCGCCGGGTGCGGTTGCGGCAGCTGCTAGTTACTGGTAGTTATCAGGACGTAGTTACCGGTGACGCGGTATTTCCTGTGCTGTGCGTTCCTTGTCTTTGGTCGCTAGTATTTTTGATTAATGGCCACTCGAGTCTATGTATCTATAACCGAACACGCTTATGGAAAAACGGTATGTAGTTAGAACGCTTCCTCCTTAACAAAGAGACACAATCGCGTATTACAAAATTCAAACGAGTTCGCACGCAGCACGCTGATGTGAGGAAAGTGAATTTCCATAAAACAAACTTTAAAAACTCAAACCCAGTGTAAAAACATACATAAATTCCAATTTGTATTGTAATCTGAAAACATTGATTTTTTGGCCGTTCTGATGGTCCTGGTTTCATTTACCTGCAATGCTGGGAATACAATTTTGCGCATCAGGTTAGAAGAATGTCCAGACAGGCTTGAAAGAAGGAGTGAGGTTGCTGGGGATAATAAAAGTACACCAACCAATGAATAACAGGATTTTCTAATGTAAAACATCCATAAGACAACGTACTGTGTTTAGTCGATACACAATTTCTTTAATAACTCGGTAAATATTTATGCTACAATAACGAGAAAGGGCTTAACAGTTTTGCCTCAATAATTCCCATTTTTACATTCGGGGCTTTTATGACCCTTTTTGGAACCAAAAACTCGAAATGTTAAAGATTAATCCCCCAAAAATGGGTTTAGAACTTTCCGATTGGTTTGCCCAACGCACATGTCCAATTTATTATAGAAAGGAACGTTCCAACCAAATTTGACGTAAATCGAACAAAAAATGCGACCACTAGAGTGCAAACACATATATATAAAATTTTGAACGACCCCCCAAAACGTGATCACGGGGACAAGATAGGAACTTCTATGGTTGTCCCGGGCTTAAGTTTCACCGTGCGGGTCATGCTAATAGTTCACTTTCCATAGGAAATTCACTAATAAAATGGCATTACACAATTATTTAAAATAATAACTGTGCCACTTAATTAAAGTAACCATTTAAAAGTCCACAGTAAAGTCTCATTTCTCCGATGATGAAGGATAATTGGATTTGCACGCTGGTAAACTACGTGATTACTGTACATTCTCCCAGTGCATTCACATGGTTACCGGTTCGTGATATAATAATTGCACAACACAACCGGAGTTGCAGTCCGGTTGGCTCTGCTATACCGAGTCCTAACACGATCAAACATATTTTTCTCACCAGGAACAAGTGTCGTTTTCAGAGTTCGCATGTGAAAGTGTTTGAAGTCACCGGACTAGGCCTTTCCCTACTTTCTTCGGGCAATTTACTAATATGAAACGAACGAATGTTTGCCCCAGATCGCGCAGTGGAGGAGTGACCACGATGGGCAGATAGCTTCCGAACATGCATATCGCAGCCAATGCCCGCTGGGTGCGACGTGGTTGGTGAATCAACAATGAACACGCGTCAACAATTATGACGTCAGCAATGTGTGATTCAAAAAATGATTCTTCTGTTGTTACTTATTAGGCAATACTCACCATTGATGATTGAATGACGTGAAGTCGTTGTCATAGGTCAGGTACACAAAACACACACACATTCACAAACACGTACGAAAGTTGCATTTACAACACCGAGCGGACTTGACACATTTACACACACGACGTTTTGCGGAACCAAGAAAAACGTCCCGCGTTTTCAAGTGTCGATTTTACCACTTAGACGTATTTCACCACTTTGTCGTAGTCGGGATTAGACGTTCAAGCCGTATACGTGACCGAACATCTCGTCGTGGTAAAATCGACACTTGAAAACGCGGGACGTTTTTCTTGGTTCCGCGAAAAATGTCGTGTGGGTAAATGTGTGAAGTCTGCTCGGTGTTTTAAATGTAACTTTCGTACGTGTTTGTGAATGTGTGTGTGTTTTGTGTACCTGACCTATGGCAACGACTTCACGTCATTCTATCATCAATGGTGAGTGTTGCCTAATAAGTAACAACAGAAGAATTACATTCACTTACCAAGTAGTGCAATGTCATTTAGAAATAGAATCAAAAAATGATTACGTCAACATCATTGTTGTGTTGGGTTGCTGATGTTTGGTTACTTTACGTTTGTTGTTAATGTCCAGCTTGTTATAGATGTAATTAGTTTCTTTTAGTTACAGCGATGGTTTAGTAGTATTAACAATTTGATTGAATTTGTTTATCAGTGTTCTATAAATTATTCTAGTTTAAGCTACAGAATTGATGAGTATTCTGAATTGTACGAATTGAAATAGAAATAAAAGTTAATATATGTAACACTACTTTACTTTGACGGTGTTTAAATCATTATCACAATCACATTATCAGCACCCAAAAAGAAGGGTGATCATGGTTGATGCGACATTCTTTTATAAGTTCCTTTAATGAGGCAACATTTCAAATCTTCTATATCTATAAATACGAAATTCCAATAAACGCCAGGCCAAACCATTGCACGTAGAAGCACGAAATTTTGCCTGTAGACTCCTCTTGTAGCATAGGCTCCCACTAAGAAGGGGTTTTAAGAAATTCCCTTAGGGCTATGCCCCACTGGGCTTCACAGTTCCAACCCTGTGTTATTGTTATGAACATTCACTTTGGTTTGAGCTGATGAAAATACTATCACTGATTATGATTAGTAGTAGTTCCACGGGTCAACCACAGAATGCAGCACACACAACTGTCGTATTCCCGGGTGAAACCGGGAACGATGGCAGCTAGGCGTTCTATAAAAGATACCATATTGCTGTACTAACTTCGAACTTGCCTTTAAGTACAATTCGAAATATAAATACATAAAAACTGCAGTTACTAATTTCACATTCGCTTGTCACAACCTGCGACTATAAACATTGAGTTGATATAGCTTCGAATATGGACTAGAGTACACAAGTGATTGACCATACTCTGTAATTTTAGGCAGAATATGAATGACGTCTAAATTAAATTCATAAACTACCTAAGACATTTGCTTAACCTATACGCTAATATGAGTAAGGATGGCTTTCTTGGTTGGTTGGTTGTATGCTTGCTTGCAATAATCAATCGGAGAGCTTTCAAGCTAATACTCATGTAGTTTTAAGTATTGTAACGTGGTTTCGTGAGATCAGTGACTAAAACCATTGAATGAAGACTACATATAGACTACCACTTCAAAATGAATCAAAGACATTGAGTTGTTATAACAACTGGAGTGACCTTAAACATGCAGAAAAAGGACAATGAGCTAAGTAAATATGCGCGTTAGCAGGGGGACGTGGTGAAAAAATACTCCAAGTCATCTACACAAACTGACTGACCTTCCCCAAGCAAGGCTCGGCCCACATTACTGTAGTAAATTCCAGGAATAAATCCCAATAATCCCATGACAAATTACAGAGGAAACTTGACACGGGAGGACGCCTGGTCCACCAGACCGGACTCGAGTTGCTGGTGTTTACAAGTGTGACGCTGTCATTAGGCGAGGCGTCACCGTCCACGGAGCGTCACGCGTCACGCGTCACCGACCGCCACGTCACCGGTCAGTCTACATCTTCAGTTGCGTCACGGCAAGGATGAGCTAATGCTATAAATCAATTCTTCTGGAGATGACAGATTGTTTATTTTGTATTTTGTGTAGTATTTTTAACGTTTGTCTTGCGTGGAAAAATCTCTAATATCCTATTCTGTTATAGAGTGATTTCTTGAAAACAGTGACTAGAACCATTGAATAAAGATTGTATATAGACATATTTGTCATCCCCGAAACGAATCAAATATCACCGAGCATGGCTCGGTCTCCTCGGTGCTACGATTTAAATTAGATAATCTATTTCATTACATTCAAAATGTGTATAAAAATGTACAAAGAAAACGCAACCGAAATTAATCCCACAAAAAATTGTACAATGATATATCAAATTCTCATGCTCAAATTATATACAATGACTAGAATTAGCCATACGCAGCATTTGAAACACCTGGATTGAGTTAGTTGACTTGTCACTGTAAAACGATGATATCTAGTCCGATGCCAAATAAGTAAGAATCGCCCATTAAATTATTGTATGGTTTAAATTGTTTTTTGCATTCATCGGTGAACGAAATCTTCAAAATTGGCCCACTTTTTGTTTTTGGCATATCAAGGATGATATGCCCCACAAAAAAACACTCTTCAGAACTAATTTAACTCAAGGATATTCCACAATAGAATTCTCACACTTCCCGCTCTTTCAACACACACATTTTACCATTGCATTAAACTTTCCAAAACACCAAATCCCAAGGCGGTTACGGCGATCAGGAAAGTGTAACCAAAAATCCTCTTGGTTTCGTCTGCCATCAGTTGACCATTATGAAGATAATCGCGCGGCCATGGACTACAAGGTGGGAAACGGTCGAAAGCGTGCAGGATTGGCAAAGAGCGGTTATCAAAATGGGTTTACTCGGTTTTAAGTCGTTTACTGTGGGAGATCTGTGGCATTTACCTTGCGGTCGGTGTCTATCTGTGGCGCTACCGCGTTGCGTTGTGTTGGGCTCGTGAATAACCTATGGGGGCGAGCTTTGCTCGAGGAATATTAACCTGAAGGATTAATAGCTTAAAGTAATGTTTCCCTCAGATTCTATATATCACGTGTGAAAACACTTTTCTGAAACTTGTTTACTGTAAGGACGGATTTTTTTAGTTTATTCAATTATTCATCTGTTCTTCGGTGGGCGCGTCAACATAACGTTTATAACGGTTCACCCTCAGTGGTGAACCATCCTGTTATTTTAACTCGGTGGTATACATCTAGACTGCATTTCCTACCACGTAATCCGAGGTTCACCAGATCGATCCTGATCAAAATCGCAACATTTTGAGAAGGTTCAAACTGGACCCAGCTGCCACTTGTCATTGGACTATTAATTAATGATGCTTTCTAAGACCAGGTCGACCTTAGATATTAACAAAACCAGGGTTTGGACCGTTCCCTATCAAAACGTTAAAAAATGCCACTGGCGTATATATACACACAAAAAATACTGCAATTTATTTGTGAAATGAAATATAAATATTTTGTATATATTAATTGTTTGCTATCGTAACTTCATTGTACTCTACTGATGCTTTTAACAATCGTGAAAGCACTCAATGAATAATCGTAATAGTGTTCTGCGTATTCCAAAATATACAGTGACATATATAATGGTTAAGAGGGGGCACCGGTCACGAGACTTTTGGCGTTTCTACCTGCTTCATATAAGGCTATATAATACCTGCTTCATATATCAGGTTAACTTCCAAGATCCGTCCAGTAGTTGTTTGTGAATATATCGGTTATATCGTTTATATCGTTATATGTGGGAGAAATTTACTGGTGATTATTTAGCGATTTCATTGATAACAACAATATCCGACCCCACATTTAAGCTGGATGGAACTTGAAAGATAACATTGCTCTTACGAGATTATAAATATACCTGGATTTATTGGTGCCCGCTCTTAAATAGTTGTAATAATTAACCAAACCATAACTGAATTGTGTTGCGTATATATTCTTACATACGTAAAAACATAGTTAATTTAGGCCTTCGGTCACGAAACATTTACCTCCTGCTTCCCCCATAAGGCCAATACCCCAGTTGCAGCAAACCTGCATACTCAGTGAATTTAAAATAGTACTTCACTAGGTCATGAAGCCACTTACCAACTTTAATCAAAGCATATTAATAAATAAGCGAGATATGACATTTTATTTATTCCCCATAAGAAAAACATTAGGACTGAGTATGCAGGTTTGCTGCATCAAGGACCAAAAAATCTGGTTTTTATACAAATTCCAATGGGTCACCTCCAGATGAAGCAACATACCAAGTTTTATCAATTTATGTTCATAAACAAGTAAGATATCACATGTTTATTATTCTCCATAAGAAAAACATTATAGCTGCTGAGTGCGCAGGTTTGCTGCCATAGGGACCACAAAAAATTAGTTTTGTATGCAAATAGCATTAAAACCCAACCATATAAAGTCACATACTAAATTTCATTAATATATGTTCATTAATAAGCGATATATACAATTTTACTTATTCTCCATAATATTAACATTAGACAACGTACTATGTTTAGCACTCTCAATATCTCGGTAACCAATTGATGTAGAGCGATGTTAAAAATACCAAATTGTTTGTTTTTTAAGCTGAATTTAATGGTGTAAATCAAAATTTGGGTTTAAAAATAATTCTATGTAAAAAGTTCAAAAACCCTTTTTTGGTGTACAAACCCCCCCCCCCCAAAACTCCCCTTAAAGTAGAGCGACCTGTCTGGTTCTCGAACTCATGAAAATAGATGCTGCCTTACACGTTTATACCAAATGTCATCAAGGTCCATTTTTAGTTATCGTGCCTATATATATATATATATATATATATATATATATATATATATATATATATATATATATATGAATTTGAACGAATGGTGTTTTTGGCATCTGGGGGCCTCAAAACGAAAAGTTATCATGATCCCGGGCCTAGGTCTTACCATGCCACCTACGGTAATAGCGTCTTCCCTATAGGGGAAATTCGCTAATATGGGAGAAGCAATATCGTCCCTCATAAGGGATAATCCAAAACTGTTTATAAACAATAGTTTTTCATCTAAAATATTTTAAAGGTTAATATTATACAAAATAAATGTTTCGTAGATGTGGGCTAATTTAAAATTAAAATTACTTGCATGAGCAGTAATAGCAAGACAATTAAAAATCTATTCAGTTTTAGCATAGAATAGAAAATTGTCTTTTGGTTTTTTGTTATTGTTTTGCAACTTGTTTTAAAACCTGACTAAACAACAAACATTATCCTATTAATCAATTCTGTATACCGTATTCCTATAATGTTATCTTATACCGTGTATAAATCGCGGTTACTCTCCTTCATACACAGTAAATAAAAGATTATTTTATTTTCCATTTCATAAATCATAAAATTATTTCAAAACTCGTTACGTTTGTACTTAAAATACACAACACGCCAGAGTCAACGTTAATTTAATCTTCTACATCGTAATTCTAGTAGACTAACTTGAACACTCGCCAGCGATCCAACCTACAATCGGCCTATTATTCCTCTCCATTCACTATCCCCGATGAATAATTCAGACCTGATGCAGTGACCGGTCATTTTGTTGGGCAACAAGTAGTTGACATTAACAATAACTGGTCGTTTCCCGGAGTTATAGTCCGTGTGATGGTCATTACCCCCGCGTAACGACTCGCCGTACAAGAGCCAAGACTCGTTACCGAGATGGCGCCTTGTAAGTGGCTAATAATATCATTGGCTATACACTAACTAAGAGTGTTGTGTTTCTTGAATTTAATCTGGTTCTAGAATTCACTTGAATATACTTTTAATCGTTTTAGACAAGAGAGATTTTAGAGAGAATTTTAGTTTGATGGACAGAAGTTAGTGCAAAGTTTTTAATTGTTGGAAGAGGGAATTGAAGAATTCAGCGACTGTTCATATTGTGACCAACAATGTAAAATTTGTATTTCAATTTGAATTAATTCGGAAAATTCGCTTAGTTAAATTGGTTACAAATTATGATAAATAATATTAAGACATTTAAACAATGACTTAGGCCCAATTCATAATCCTTTATTAATGTAAGACTAAAGATTGTATATAGTATTAAGACAGATTTTAATTTATTTACAATATCCAAATATCAAATTTTTGATTTCCAGCTAATTGTTTTAAATTTAAAAAACAATTGTTTATATTTTGATTTGCACTGAAGATGCTATCATTTATAGTGAAACCCCTTCTCCGTTAACAATGTTTAAATTATTGGAAATGATTTTTTTCCATATTTAATTTAAGCTGTTATGTTAGGCTGCTCTATCTTTTGTTTAAGATTTTCCGACAGAACCACTTGTCAAATCTGTTTAAACTGGAACTGTACCAAATGGAAAGTATTTTACATGTGTCCTAGTTAAGTGCTTAACTACAATTAAGATTTTCAAGAAAATTACACTCAAAGTTCTTATTCATTTCTTAGAAGAATTATTTTTCGTTGCACCTGAGAATTTCGCTCTTTCGTCCAGTTCGAATAAAAACTATGCAGAAGAAGAAGAAGGATAATAAATTTATAAACAAGTTTCAACTGCATCATCTGTAAATGCGAATTCACGCGCAATTTAAACAAAATCACAAAAGAAAAGACGAGAGAGATATTTAGCGAGAGAGAAGAAAGTTTTAATTCCCAGGTTTCAAGGTGACGGTCATGACAGACAGACAGACAGACAGACATGCGCGTCCTCGGGAGGTCTTACATCCTTGGTTCAAGGATAGACTCGACGCTGATGAAGTGTCGACGCCCTCCTGCGAAGATAATGTCTTACAATGTGAGTCAGAAATTTGAGTGTCACAGGCTAAGTAATACGTAGATTTCGACAAATGAAGAACATTTCTTCGCGGTTTAATTTCCTTTTTAAAATTGTTGTATTTAAACAAACCTTTCACGTACAATTTTCAAAATTTGTCATTATTTATATGACTCCACGCAAGATTTTTTCTGGTTCATTTAAACGAATAAAATAAATACCTAACCCAATGAACAACATTTTGATATCACAAAACATCTCACCCATCAACATTCGTAAATACTGAATATTTTGTAATTTTATTTATCGATATTATCGATTATTGTTTGTGACTTTGACATTTCTCTTACTGAAATCGCTAAGGTATTTTTTTCTATAAAATAAGTGATAAATCATCGTTGAGGACGAAGGGGCTTTGAAAGTTAACGTTTGCCTTATTGAAGAAACCGATGGACACAACAAATGTTTCGTGAACGGAGCCCCCTCTTAAATCTTAAACAAATTTTCAACCCGGAAATTTCTCCAAAAACACACGCGTGTGAGTTTTCCTTAAAACTCTCTCTTAATTACATTCAACCGCACACCCACAGATAACCTTAGCCCTACCCTAACCAAACCTCCTGCCAACCCCCCCCCCCTCACCACCTCCGCCGACGCCGCCGTCTCTGCGGTTGAAGGAGGTTCTGTTGGCGGTCGTGGCGGCTTCAGCGGGCTTCCGGCCTTTCTCTGGAGAGATGCAGATTTTATTACAGCGGTTATGAAATTCCACTAATCATGACTGCGGAAGTATAATCTTCTCCCTAGAGGTGGGGAATGTATCTTGAATAGATGAGTAGTGTTCACATATTTTGATATTTCCTCCCGTAATCGTAAAAATTTTCGAATTTGAGATATTTGTAGGTGCTCCCTGAAGTAAAAACGTTGTTTTTGAGGTGATGTCTGCATCTCTATAAAGGCGATTTGACCTAGAAACCTCAGCAATGCTATGGCTCATTTTAATAACATTTGGTATGTAGTTAATAATCCACGGTCTCTCCAGGAATTTGTAACTATTTTTATTAGCGAATTTCCCCTATAGGGAAGAAGCTATTACCGTAGGTCTCATGGTAAGACTTAAGCCCGAGACCATGATAACTTTTTGTTTTGAGGTCCCCAGATGCCAAAAACACTATTCGTTCAAATTTATATATGTGTCCGTTACCGCGATAACTTGAGTAAAAAACGTCCGATTTCGATAAAATTTGGCTCAAATGTGTAAAGTGACATTCATGACTTTAAGTTCGAAAACCAGAAATATCGGACCACGAGAAGAGGGGTTTATGGGGGTTTTAAATTTTCCAAAAATCAGTTTTTTGCATTTTTCACCCTAAAATTTTTAAAAAACTTAATTTTGGTTTTGACCATGTTATAGAGCTTAAAACAAAAAATAATATGGTATTTTTAATTATCAACCTAGGTTAAGTGGTTGCGGAGAAAATCCAAAAAAACCTGCTCATAAAATCTCCCATGTTAATCTTATGGGAAAAAGGTTTTTGGCTTTTCCTCAGTTCATTTCTATGTAAACTTCACATTTGCTTTTACCAATCAGTTTAGCTCTACAAAACAATCATTTTGGTGTTTAAATTGTGATTCTACGTCCAACCGTTGCCGTGATATTCAAAGTGCTAAACACAGTATCTTGTACAATGTTATCCTTATGGAGAATATTTAAAATTTGATATCTCGATTATTTATGAACGTATATTGATGAAACTTGGTAGGTGGCTTCACCTAGTACTGGTATATTGATATTTCCACAAAAAATTGATTTTTTTTATTATGCTCTTAGCAGCAAACCTGCATTCTCATCCCTAATGTTATTCTTATGGAGAATACGGAAAGCTTTATATATCCCTTAATTATGAACATAAATCATTAAAACTTGGTATATAGCTTCACCTGGTTGAGTTATATTGATAATTGCAAAAAACCCGCATTTTTATCTTCCTCGTTGCAGCAAACCTGCGTTCTCAGCCTTAATGTTATTATTATAGAGAATAAATAAAATGCTATATATCACTTATTTATTTAAGTATTTTTATGAAACTTGGTAAGTGGCTTTATGTGGTAGTAAGAAATATATTCATTCATAGGAAATTCGCTGAGTACGCAGGTTTGCTGTGACGGGGGTATTTTTTTTATTTTTAGTGATAATTATAAAAAACATGGAAAATCAACATTTATCAAAAACGGCTCTAATTATTGTTATTAATGTGTTGTACCTTATAGTGTTTTAATAACTTTTAATGATATGTTTGCTTTTGATAATTAAACTAACTGTCCTTCTCCATGCCAAACTCGGTCCCCCAGGTACTACATTCACAAAAGAACAATAATTTCTTAAGAAACGTCCATTAAAATTAATGGCATTAAGTAATTTAATTTGCATCAAAACAGTTCTCCGTTTTCCTAAAAAATACTGAAGGGGTTTGCCGCAATATGAATAAACCACCTCAATTGCATACTCATACTTTGAAGGCGCGCTGATTAGTTTATGTCAAGCCGGTTCATAATAAGATTAAATCATTTGTACTGAGTACCCCTTTCAATATTCTTTTAAATTGTTGTACTCAATAATCTTTGTATTTTTTGTGAGCACCTCGCTGTAAGAGGCCACAGGTTCGATCCACGGGATGCCTACACGTCAGAAATTTAAACCATTGACCGCTAACTACGTTAAATACAAAATGCCACTGGCGTAAATAAGAAAGAGCAAAGCAAATAAATTCAAATTTTGGATTAAACATCTAAGTTACAGCACATTTTTGAGGTTAATTGTGTTTAAAATCTGAAACTATTTTGTTCAATCTTATAGACTGTTTTTTAAATAATGTATATTGTTTAATCACTTCGTTTATCGATAGTAGCAACCTGTTGATGTAATAATGTTTTTCCTAACCCTCCGGAAATAATTTCATTGTCAGTATATCATTTAAGAGCCGCTAAATGTTCGTTTGCGGCCCACGCGGTTTGCGGCCAGTCTGATCGCAATTTCGGTTTTAATCAATTTCGGTTCTAGTCATCTGCGGTTCACTCAATTCGGTTCACAGCTTTCTGCATCAACAATTTCCTCCTTTATCAGTTCCAATCCATATATTAGCCATAAAGCGTTTACAAATAATGGGCTCAACTTCAAATAACTCTATAAATCAAATTTAGAACAATTGGGGAATTATAGGTTGATTTCATCCGAGAATATTCACAATGAAGTATACGAATAATATGTAAAAATTGTTTTGGTTTTTATCGTATTCATTGATTGTCTTTATTTAACTTTAAGTCGTTTGGTCAAAGTTTAGAATACAATCATTTTGACTTTAGGTAAAAAAATCTAAAGGTTAAAATAAAATAATTTAAACAAATTTGGAAAGAGTGGGAAGATCGTAGTTACGTAATAAATTTATGCTAGTAAATATTATATTTGTCAGTTTTAATATTGTAACTTAAAATGTGAAGTTCGTAAGATTGTGCATGTAGTTAAAAATTCACTTTCAACCAATACTTTTATATTTTGCTTTATTGTTATTATTTTTTGGAATTTTGTATAGTGTTTACATTGTTATTTTAAATAATACACCCCGGCTAACATACTTGTATTTTAGCGAATTTCTCCTTACCGGAGTCGGCATGGTAAGACCTAGGCCCGGGACCATGATAACTTTTCGTTTTGAGGTCCCCAGATGCCTAAAACACCATTCGTTCGAAACTGTATATATATATATATATATATATATACATATGCCCGTGAGCACGATATACATATGTCCGTGAGCACGATAACTCTCGTAAAAATGATCCGATTTTGACGAAATTTGGTATAAACTTGTAAAGCAGCATTTATGACTCTAAGTTCGAAAACAGACAGATCGACCTATCCGAAGGGGTATTTTTGGGGGAGTTTTGTATCCCAAAAATGGGTTTTTTGAGTTTTTACATATAATACTTGAAAATGTCGAATTTTAGTTTTTTCCCATTGGAATCAGCTTAAAAATACGCACAATATGGTGTTTTGATCATTGCTCTACGTCAAATTGTTACAGAGATATTGAAAGTGCTAAACACAGTACGTTGTCCAATGTTATTCTTATGGATAATAAGAAAAATTGTATATCTCACTTATTTATCAACTTATCCTGATGAAACTTGGTATATTACTTCATATCGTTGTGGTCTATTGACATTTGCACTAAAAAGGTTTTTGGCCGATAGTTCCCGTGGCAGCAAACCTGCGTACTCAGCTCCCATGTTATTCTTATGGAGGATAAGTAACGTGTTATCCCCCTCAATTATGAACGTATATTAATAAAATCTGGTATGTGGCTTTACCTTCTTGAGTTATATTGATATTTGTATAAAACCCTATTTTTTGTGTTCCTTGCTTCAGCAACCCTGCATACTCAGCCGCCATGTTATTCTTATGGAGAATGATTAAAAAGTCATAAATCATTTATTGATGAAACTTGGTATGTGGCTTTATGTGGTATTAAGGTACATATATATATATATATATATATATATATATATATATATATATATATATATGCATTGGAAATTCGCTGATTACGCAGGTTTGCTGCTACGGGGGTATTTAGTTCAACCCAAGTCCAAATAAATACAATAGCTATTTTAATATTTCAGTGAATTTAGACTAATATTTACGTTTTTAATTGTTTCTAACAACACTTTCAAATTAGACCAATTTTTAGGCTCCTATAAAGTCTTATAAACTACGTTTTATAATTATGTTAATAATTCATCACCACTTAACGCTAACAAAGTCCCTAATGCCAATGAGTAAATTAACGCAATATACGTTATCAAATCGCGATAAAAATATTGTAATTGTAATTCAACAGAGGAAATGTCAGAATTAACAGCCACAATACAACAACGAACGAAAGTAAAAGTGACTGTAAAGCGCCGACGTAACCCACAGAACACACAGACAAAGACCATTAATTAGGCTGAAGAAAGTAATGGTGATGGTTGATGGGTAATGGTTGATGCACAGCGCCATTGGGCAAATTGCAACGAGCGTGTGGGGAGGGAAAGGATCCCGTAATGAACCATTCTTGCGAATAACTCGGGGCCAAGTGGGAGAAATCGCTAATTGTTGCTTCCGGACGATAAGGTTCAGGGATTGATCGGCCACCGTTCCACCTCTGATTGTCTGAGGGGGTGTTAATGAGGGGGTTAATGACGGGGTGAGGAGCTGGAACCTGGAACGACCATCGATGAATGCAATGCGATGCGGATTATCGTAGTTAGTATGATCCTGATTTCAGGATAAAGAGGTTAGGGGTCTATCGTTTTAATTAAACAACTTAAGAGGGAGAACCAGTAACGGAACAATTCGCGTTTTACCTTCCTTTCCCATAAGGCCAATGTTAACTTTCAAAGTCCATCCCTCCTTAAGGAATTATCCGAAATCGTAGATTTATGGTTTATTTTTTAAAGATCTTAATAATTACCTAGTGGTTTCAGTGATCGTAATTTCTATATCACAAATAGGTCACCCATAAAAAATCTATTATTGAATATTTTAAAGTGTTATAAAACAATTAATATTTGTTATATCGACATTTTGTTCACTTAAATCGCTAGGTATATTGTCGCTCTTTAAAATCAACGATTTTGGAAAATCCATTGAGGAGGGACGGGCTTTGAAAGTAAGTTTTTTTGCTCTCTTGGAGAAGCAGGTAGAAACGGCAAATTTTTCGTGACTGGAGCCCACTCTTAAATTTGGTTTTGTTATTTATTTCTTTATTTGTAACTAGCAGAGCTCTGTATTTCACATTATTTCAGTTTACAGAATCAAATAGCTTCACATACTTCTTTTAGCGAATTTCCCCTATAGGGAAGAAGCTATTACCGTAGGTCTCATGGTAAGACCGCGACCATGATAACTTCTCATTTTGAGGTCCCCAGATGCCAAAAACACCATTCGTTCAAATTTTAGCGAATTTCCCCTAAAGGGAAGAAGCTATTACCGTAGTCGCATGGTAAGACCTAGGCCCGGGACCATGATAACTTTTCGTTTTGAGGTCCCCGGATGCCAAAAACACAATTCGTTCAAATTTTAGCAAATTTCTCCTATAGGGAAGAATCTATTACCGTAGGTCTTATGGTAAGACTTAAGCCCGAGACCATGATAACTTTATATTTTGAGGTCCCCAGATGCCAAAAACACCATTCGTTCAAATCTTTATATATGTGTCCGTAAGCACGATAACACTCGAAAAAAGGTCAGATTTTAATGAAATTCTGTACAAATGTGTAAAGGACCATTTATTTGAATGAGTTCGAAAACCAGACGAATCGCACTCCGAAGGGGGGTTTTGTACCCCAAAAATGGGTTTTGGGGTTTTCACATGTAATTTTTATTTAAATCAAATTGTAATTTTTACCATTGAATTCAGCATAAAAAACAAACGAGTTCGCACGCAGCACGCTGACGTGAGGGAAGTGAATTTCCACATAAAAACTTGCAAAACTCAAAATAAGTGTAAAAACATCATTTGTCCAATTGTTATTGAAATCTGAAAACATTGATTTTTTGGCTGTTCTGATACTCCTGGTTTCATTTACTTGCAAAGCTGGGAATACAATTTTGCACATTATAAGGTTAGGAGAAGGTCCAGACAGGCTTGAAAGTAGGCGTGAGGTTGCTGGGGATGATAAAAGTACTATAACAAAGGAATAATAGGCTTTTCTAGTGTAAAACCCCCATAAGACAACGTACTGTGTTTAGTCGATACACATTTTCTTTAATAACTCAGTAAATATTTATGCTAGAATGACGAGAGAGTGCTTACCACTTTTGCCTCTCTAATTCCCATCTTTTTACATGCATTGATTTTACATCTAGGGCTTTTATGACCCTTTTTGGGCCCTCGAAATTTGAAAGATTAATCCCCAAAAAAGGGGTTTAGAGTTTTCCGATTGTTTTGCCCAACGACCTTGTCCAACTGATTACGGAAAGGAACGTCCCTACCAAATTTGAAGTAAATCGGACAAAAAATGCGACCGCTAGAGTGCAAACACACACACATATATATATATATATATATATATATATATATATGTCTATATATAGATATTGAAATTACTAAACACAGTACGTTGTCTAATGTTATTCTTATGGAGAAAAAGAAAAATTGTATATCTTGCTTATTTATAAACATAAACTGACGAAATTTGGTATAGGCTTCGTCTGGTTGTGGTTTATTGTTGTTTGCACAAAAAACTTTTCGCCTATGGTTCCCGAAGCAGCAAACCTAGGTACTTTATGGAAAATAATTAAAATGTTAAATATCGCTTATTTTTGATTGTATATGGATGAAACTTGGTATGTGACTTCACTAAGATGAGTTCTATTTATATTTTCATAAAAAACCATTATTTTGTGTTCCTTGTTGCAGCAAACCTGCGTACCCATCCTCAATGTTATTCTTATGGAGAATAATTAATATTTTAAATATTGATTATTTGTGAATATATTTCTTAAGAATCCTGTTAAGTGTGTTAATCTGTTATATTCATTAGAAATTCGCTGAGTATCCAGGTTTGCTGTTACGAGGGTATTTATTATTTATTTTCATCGATCTTCTTAAGAGGGGATATACAAATTATATTTCTTTCAGATTTTGACACCAATATCTAATATTGAACTATCTGGCTGATGCCATCCATTATGAAAATTATCTGTTTATTGGGTATAATTTATCGAAAGAATATTAAGAAATTGTTTTCAATAAGATAGGCAGTAATTTAAATATTAATATTAAACTATCGAAAGTGTAATTTCATATAATAATAAATAATTATTATAAAATAACAACTGTTTAATGTGATTATAAAAGTATATCAGAGTAGTTTTAAGTAACATTTGTATATTTCAATTGCAAATTATTAGAAACGGTACTTATGAAATGTTGTATTCAGACAATTAAAGGTAAAAAACTAAAAAAAATCATCGACTGAGGTAGCAAGTAACTAAAATTGCACCTCACTTTCAGAGGTCTCGGGTTTCATCCCAGGCGGGCCCCTCTGAGATGAGTTTGTACGGTTCCTCATTTAGGCTAATGTTGGAATGGTTCCCAAAAATAGCCGCACCCCATCAGGGAGGGGAAGATATGATCAAGCCTTCCTTGCCTGGTTAAAATATTTCTCCATAGGTTTTCTTTTATTCCCCAAACTTCCTAAATTACTTAAGGGGTTTGCCGCAATATGAATACACTACTTCAATTGCATAGTTTACTTTGAAGGCGCACTGTTTAACTAGCTTTACTCCGCAGGGTTTAGGGTTCATCATTGTTAAAATTGTCATAGAATAAATATTATTATTATTATAAATAGCAAACAAACTCATGTGTATATATTATGAATGTTATTAGCGAATGTCTTTTATTTCTGAACGACATGATTTTTGGTGGGATCTAATTTATTCTCTGTTATTTTTAGTGAATTTCCTGTGGAACGTGAACTATTAGCACGGTGAAACTTAAGCCCGGGACCACCATAGAAGTTCCTAACGTGACCCCCTGAACACGTTTTGGGGGATCGTTCAAAATTGTATGTATATATATATATATATATATATATATATATATATATATATGTGTGTGTGTGTGTGTATACATATATATATAAATGTTTTCACTCTATCGGTCACATTTTTTGTCTGATTTACTTCAAATTTGGTAGGGACGTTCCTTTCTATAATCAATTGGACAAGTTCGTTGGGCAAAACAATCGGAAAACTCTAAACCCTTTTTTTGAGGATTAATATTTCAAATTTCGGGTTTTTGGGCCCAAAAAGGGTCAGAAAAGCCCCGGATGTAAATTTTATTCATGTAAAAAGATGGGAATTAGTAAGGCGAAAGTTTTAAGCCTTCTCTCGTCATTCTAGCACAAATATTTACAGAGTTATTAAAGAAAATGTGTATCGACTAAACACAGTACGTTGTCTTATGGGAGTTTTACATTAGAAAAGCCTGATATTCATTTGTAGGTGTGCTTTTCTCATCCCCAGCTACCTCACGCCTACTTTCAAGCCTGACTGGACCTTCTCCTAACCTTTTAATGTGCAAAATTGTATTCCCAGCGTTGCAGGTAAATAACACCAGGAGCATCAGAACAACCAAAAAATCAATGTTTTCAAATTGTAATAAAAATTGGAATAATTTTTTTACACTGATTCTGAGTTTTGACATTATTTTGTGGAAATTCACTTTCCTCACGTCAGCGTGCTGCGTGCGAACTTGTTTAGGCTTGAATCTAGTAGGTGGGAAGCCTGAAGGTAGAGGCTGAAGCCTGGTAAATATCACAGAGTAAGCGAATATCTTGCTTTGATACTACTGTATCTGTTTTTTGGTGGATTGTACAGGATATATATTTAAATTTTAAATAAATTTCGCTCAAACAATTAGTTTACATTCGGTTGGGTAAGGTAAGGTTAGGTGAGGTTATACATGAATATAATTTACGTCCAATACGCCTACCTTACCTGTCATACAAAGTTCTGATTATCTGGCTTGGGAATGTTTTTGTTTTGTCTTTTTACTAATCCCAAACAAAAACCATACAGTTAAAATCAAATGTTTTATTGTATTAGGGGAAAAATTAAATTTGATTAGGTTATGAATTATTTATTTTTAAAATAATTTAATTTGAATAAAACTTGAACAAACTCTCATGTTTTATGAAACGTTATTGTTGCGTGTTTCCAAAATGCTTTTGGAATTTAAAAGTACATTTATTTAATTATTTATTGTATTCTGTTTATATATGTATATTACTTTTATTAACACTGTAAAAATGATTAAAATTATACCTTTTTTGGTTTCATAGTTTGTTTTATCGACTAGTTTCAGCTCATAGGTAATTTTCAAGTAAAAATATTGATAACCTTAAAAACTAAACTTACTGCAAATTAATTTAATAACAAATAAGTTATGTAATGTATAATGTCATATAACGTTTTGTTGGCAAGAAAAAATAGTTTCAACTATAGGATACTTGAAGGGTTTTATATGTATTTTACTACTAATATATAAAAATGTATTTTAGTATAACTAAAAACGTGTTATCGTACGTTTGAATTTTTATAACGTCTCTTTCAATTATTCAAAAATATTTATGACCAAAATCAATTAACTACGCCGCATTTGGTCAGGCAACAAAATATTCTTTGTTGCTTGTTTTACAACAAACATTCTCTAGCAACTAGATTAACATGTTAATTTTTCTTTCTACAAGAGGGTTTTCATATTAATAGCTTGTATTCCCAATGTTTACGTGGTCCTGGAGTTTAACCTCCCTAAATGTCTCTTAAGTGGGGGTTTCAAAGATATTGGCTGCCTCTTTAGTTTAAATTTCTTTGTCCATCCACATTTACTCAGACCTGTGTTGTACAGTCATACTTGGCCAGAACTAATACAATATACTAGCCAGGCAGGACCAGGCTGCAAGGATTATACAAACCGAATAAGCTGCAGTTAAGGACTCCATCGAGTCAATTCGGTCACTATGTTATGAATCACTGAAGTAAGAAATTAGTATTAAGTTATCTTATTACATTAGGTAAGAAATATCTTCATTTCCATGCCCCCTAAAAGCCTAGAGCGACTGTTTTTTTAATCGTTTAGACCTTTACAGAAGCTAATTTGGATGGCCATGCATTAGGCAAAATAAATGTTAGTTTGCCTATCAATTAATCTAGATTCACACATATCTATACAGATATTTTTGGATTTTGTTAGTTACAGCTAAAAATCCAAATATTTCTTTTTTTCTTATTTATGTACTTCTAAATAAATAATCTGAGTTGTACCAAAACATTTGGAACTATTTCGCGGACATTAACAGTAAATAAACCACTTGTGAACAAGCAATTTTTAGAGAGGCTCCAGCTCTCTGTTATTGTAGTGGAATAAACTAATATCAGAGTGTTCTGTTATTGCTTGTCAATAACCATTTTTTTAGAGAGGCTCCACTCACCGGCTTCAACCTGCTTCTCCCATAAGTCCAGTATTAACAATTACATTTCGTCCGTTCTAAACGCGTTAACCAAAATCGTTGTTTCATGACTTATTTTATAGAGCAAAAAATGCCTAACCATTTCACAGACAGAATTTTGATATAATATGTAACAATCAATCAATAAAATTCCGAACTATTCAATATTTTAGATTTTTCTATGGGATAACTATTTCCGATATCAAAATGTTGCCCACTGAACTCGCTAGTTAAATGCTTTTTAAAATGAGCCATAACCGATCTAGGACAACCCGTTGGGAAGGGACAGAATTTAAAAATTAGCATAGTCTTAAAGGAAAATCAGGTAGAAACACGAAATTGTTCGTGATTGGAATCCCTAAAAATGAAAACCTGTAAATAAATGTTACTAAACCATTTTCTCTCCTTACCTGTGGCAAGTCCGTGTACTCCGCACTGTCAGAGTCCCTCGGGGGCGGTACATCCTGGTTGGTGATGGCCTCAGAGGAGTGCAGCAGCGACGTGCCGAGCAGACACACGCACACACACAGGACACTCATGACTCCAGGACTCCAGGACTGCACTGCGGCTGGGCGATCCTGACAGACTGAGGGGATCCTGCGGTCCTGCGGCGCTCCTGCCTCCCCCCACCCGCCCCCCGCACCACCGCGCTCTGTTATCACTGATAACACGTTGGGTAACAGATCTTCCTCTCTCCTAGAAACGGTCAGGGTTCAAAAGTAATTTTGTTTAAAGGTGTCCAAATATCATCACTGAAATTATTCAGTCACCGCCACCGTTTTGAAGTATAATAACAGAATACAGTATGCAAATTGTTGTATGGGTACTAAATAAAATATGTAAACACATTTTTGTTTCTTTCAACCTAGTTCTAAATCAATACAATTTTGTGAACCATTACCATCTTCTTCATCTTTTACCCCAATGGGGATTGATAGCGTCAATTTTCAAAACATACTTGTCACTAACAAAACTTCAATTTAAATTAAAATTTAAACTGAATACATTAAAACAAGACGAAAATACTAAGACTAGGCTGTGGATAGGCCTTAGGCCCGACAACGGATCTTGCATGTACTCATCTAGCGAGTTATAGGGTTTACTTTTGAAGTTCTTCAGTAGCTTGTTCTTGAATGTGTTTTTTGTCAAGTCTTTAAAGATGACGGGAGCCTATTAAAGTACTTCAATGCCGTAACTGCGTAACATCTGCGGGTCCTAGTCATCCTTGCTCTGGGGTTGACTAGGTTTTGCTTTTGGGGTTAACCCCCAAAACAATAGATAGCAAGTACCAATATTAACTTAATACAACATTAGTAAAGCATACATTTTAGGAAACATAGAAATTTGTGAGCAAAGCTATATTTTTTAGCTGGCGGAGGGTTTTCTATGTGGAAAAATACATACTATGAGGTAAAATCATATTTTTTCTAGAAGGAGGGTTTGGTTTTTCGAATGTATATTATGTACGTCTATTTATTTGGCCCACTATATAGCCTAAATGGCTTGGTGGATTTGATCATATGAGGTGTAGTTAAATTTTTGTTTGTTGTGGTTTGGTAAGGACATTGGGTTGGTAATTCGATTTATCTTTCCGGTTAAACATTTTGAATGCACTCCGGATTTTAATCTGTACAAATTAGTGATATTCTTGTTTAATACAGAAATGAATATACTTCATTTCTATGTCTTACTCTCAGTTTTTCTTCTTAAGGTGATAGGAAATCTTAATATATAAAATCCAAAACCACTGACTGACTCACTCACTCACTCACTCATCACGAAATCTCAAAAACTACAGAACGGATTGCAACTACATTTGGAACATACTTCCTCTTGGGTCTTAGGTGCTCACTAAAAAAGGGTTTTAAGAAATTCCCAAAGGCCTCCGCCCCACGGGGAGTCCAAGTTACAATACTGTGTTATTCTTATGAACATTAATTTAAGTTTGAGGTAGAAGACCCCATTGAAGCTAGTAACAATCTCCAAAATCACATTAACGTCCTAAATAATTGGTTAAAAAATTAGAGAATAAAATTTAATGCAACAAAGTCGTCACATGCCACATTCACACTAAGGAAAGGTGTATGCCCTCCTGTACACACTGACAACAACAGAATCCCTCAAAGTAACGAAACACGTTATCTTGGTCTCCATCTAGACAAGCGATTAACATGGAAGACACACTAACAAAAAAGATAACTGCTCTCAAATCAAGAGCTAAGCAACTTTATCGACTACTCAATTTCAATTCAAAATTACCTACTAAATCAAAATTACTATTGTACAAAACTCTTCTAAAACCAATATGGGCTTATGGTATTCAAATTTTTGGTTCAGCAAAATTTTGTCACTTAAAGAAAATTCAAACCTTTCAATCTAAAATGCTTCGCTTAATTTCTGGCGTTCCCTACTATGTAAGTAACAAGACACTTCATACAGACTTTAAATTGAAATTTGTTCACGAAACAGCAAAAGAATGCTATCAACTATTCTTCAACAAACTTGATGGACACTCAAATCCTTTGATTCAAGAACTCCACACACCGACACTTCCTGGCATCCTTCAGAGAAGATTAAAGAGAAACTGGAGCCGAGATCTTCTAAGATGACTGTAGGCACAGAAGAGCAAAACAATACGTGTCAGAAGAAACCTTTGAAAATCAGTTCAAAAAAGGAAGACTACTGAGCCTACTTTTTAACATTATTTGTTCATGTTTTTGTTAGAATAATTATTAGCACATTTGCTCGTTGTATGTAATTTTACAGTTGCAAATAAAGAATGAAAGACAAAAAAAAGGTTTGAGGTGATGAAAATACAAACAACTGATCTTGATTCGTAGTAGTTCCACGAGATAACCACAGAATACAGCACAACACAACTGTCATAGTTTTTATAAATTATTATTTGCGGGGCGAAGCCTGCAGGAACAGCTAGAATATTTATATGTTTAGATACATATTAGGTAACGTATTAATGGTGCCAAGTTTTCTTTTCTTTTACTTAATGGTTTTCCATTATATAAAGCCGCTCCAACACGTTTAGATCCTCAGGAAAAGTTGTGGAAAAGTGGTATAACGATTTGTCATTCTTTAGACAATAATTACAAGTACCCCGATAAAGTATTATGTAATAATTTAAGCGCATCTTACATTTTCATCTTATTTATATTTTTTACAATTTTCAAATCAATGTAACTTATCTGTGTAGTTTCTACCTGAATAGAATAACATGTGTAGCTACTTTGACGAATTCAGTTGAAATTTTGAACTTGCAGCCTAGCAAAACATATAACTTTCTTGCTCCTATTAATTTAAATGAAAACCTCTGGAATTTCAATCGAATAAAACGACTAGGTCCATTGTGTACATGCACCATGGTGGATATGAACAAAGAACAATTCTAAGCAATGCTGCATTAACCTTTGAACAAAGGTATGACGGAGGGAGTGTACACTCTCAATTTCCTAGATTGAAGAAATGTCAAAGGTCATTGTTTTTTTTACCGAAAAGCGAAACCGCAATGTATTAAGGAATCGAAAGTCAGCAAAAATTCGATAGAATCCAAATTCCCACGGGGTTTTAAAAAGACTGAGCGCCTAACTTCTTAATACTTTCTCCGTTAGCATTTACATAAAAATCACGCTGTCCTATTAATAGTATTTACTTTATACTTTCAAAGAATAAATTGTTTGAAAATTTAATTTTCTCAGGCATAACTCGTTAACATTTTAATGTGAAAACGAAATAACCTAAGTATTCAACGTTGAAAATATTTTATTTAGTGTATAATCTGTTTAATACATTTAAAAACTAATGTTTAAGTGTGTTAAGGAGATTATTTGAAAATTTTAGTTAAATCGTCTTCAAGTGGTGTCATAAAAGTCGATTTATAAAGCACACAACAATTGTGATTTTTTCCTCGTATAATAAATAGTTTTAATTTTCAAGTATATTGAAAATATCCCACAAGTATCTACGAAAATTCTTGAAACTGTCGTTGTTTATGAATAGCAGTAGTTTATTGCTGATATTAAGATATATGTTTATATTTTTTCCGATAAAATATTGTTTGTATTAAAAATTACTCACATTCTTATTTTTAAGATATAATTTCCATACCATAAGTTTTTCTTAAAATAAAGGCTATGCAACTTTAAATGTGGCAACATTTTCTAGTCATCAGAATGCTTATTTTAATTGCACATGTGTTTTACTCACCCCTATTAAGTTAGTCTTTACACTTATTCGAATAATTTATCAGACAATTATTTTGAAATTACAATACAACTTCAACATAAACAAAATAATTTTAGTGGGCTTTATGATCTTTAGTTATACAAAATAAAGGACAAATTTAGTTCGATTTTTATGCATTATGTGTTTTTAAATTTTATTTTCCTGGCAAATAAGTTGTAGAACGCTAACGTTTATAAGTTACATTTATTAATAAAAACTTATCTTCACCATACATACTGAAGAGTAATACACTTCACGATGAAGTGTAATTCTAAACTATGAATACCAAGTCAACTAGGCTTATCGCGTAGCTACGAGTCGATAATTTATATATTCCTCTTGGACGGAGGAGGAGTCAATAAATATTTTATTTCATCCTCGAGGAGTAAAAGTGTCGATTGCTTCACCGCACCTACTATTTGCAACATAATTTATGACTTGTCGGGCGATTGGCACCTTTTCCTCTAAGCATTAGGAAACACTCTTATGTGAAGTGTAAATTTGAGAAATTTACTCCCACCGTTTGAAAATAATATTCTCCAATTATTGATTCAAAGATATAAATTACTATGGTTTTATTATTACATTTTATTTTATTTTTTACCAAAGTACTTTATTTTTTGTTAAGATTTATACAACAGTGAAAGTGATAGCAAAACGCAAGTGAGTGACAGTGAAGGCTCTCCCCACTCACAGACGAACAGTCTTTGTGGGGAACATTTCCAATTAATATTTGTCTGCTTATTTAATTGTCACCTGTATATATAATTGTAAATAAATTATCTGGATTTTAATTTTAAACTTATGATTTGTTAGTTATAGAATATTTCCATGTTTTCTATGACTTATGCAGATGGCGGTGTTGTTTTCAATCTGTTGGAACTAAATGAAATACCAAATCTTAAAAAAGTATTGTTCTACTAGATAATTTCATATCTGGGAAATTAATAATTGTTAAAGTAAGTTTAACTCGAAAACTCACGATAACTGGAAGATTTTTCGAGTTAATAAGAACAATTTTTGATAAATAAGGTTTCGATAAATAAACTGAAACTTGATCCCCAAATTCTATCCTATCTAATTATATACGTTAGTATGAGTAAGGTTTGCTTGCTTGCAACTCTGATCTCAAAGACGGCTTTAACGATTTCCACCAAAAATAGAAACTAACTCATTTGTAGGTTAAAAATAAGTTTTAGACATCCCCAGGAAAATTTTAAGGAAAGAGAACTTCGCTCAACTATATAAAAAACAAATTTGGAAAGTTAATAATATTAACATTGGGCTTATGGAGCATCAAATCCAAACAAAAGAATCATAAAAACTGTTTTGTTTATAATCAACCAGTTAACTGTCAAAGTAATATTCATGTAATTTAAGTATTAACATATGGTTTCCAGGGAGCAGTGACTAAAACCATTGAATGAAGATTACATACATTGTGATCATGTAATTTCCAAAATGAATCAAAGGGACTTTTAGCTATAATAACAATTGGAGAGACCTCAAACATGCAGAAAAGAGGCAAATGAACTAAGTACATCTGCTCGACAGTTGTTGAACGTGGTGAAAAATTACCCCAAGTCATCTAAACAGTCTGATTGTACTTCCCCGAGCAAAGCTCGCCCCCCAAGTACTTATTTAATTATTTAGAAACTAGTGGCTTACAGGGGCTATAGTCCATAACATATGGTTTTTGTGTAAATGGATAATCACAGCTGATCATTAGTTCATTTTGCTTATTAATAAAAACACTGTAGTGATATTTCAAAAAGAAAATCATTGGATCTTTGAAGTCCGGTGGGGCGTAGCCCACATAATTTTTGACATTTCAGATATTTTTGCCACCGTCCTCGTCCCTCAAGCTTTAAAATGAATCGTCATAAAACTTAAAGTCTTTCCATCTCGAGATATTTGTGGGACTGACTCGCTTACGGAATTAAATATAGACAACACGTGCAGAAGTCGTTGGAATGTGTTACAGTGGTGCCCAGAGATGCACAGTGGCCACCCAGATCTGTGACGTCATCGCCACTCAGCCGTGTCAGCTGTTCACACGATATCACCGGGCAATGTGTTTTGCAACGGGTTTTGCCACTTTGTATCTCCGTTTGTTTTCACTCACTTAAAAAAATAGCAGTGAGAAACTAGATAGAGCCAAGAGGAACTATTCCAATGTCTTCAGTTTTTGACGGTGTTATGTAAGGGGTTTGGAAGGGGAAGAATGCAGTGGTAAAAACGTTTAGTTTCGATTATCAAACCGACACCTATACATCTATATATATATATATATATATATATATATATATATATATATATATATTATTAGACGAATTTATTGATATTTGTTCGTCGATTTTTGACCCTTAAAACTATTATTTTAGATACATATTTGGTATTAGTCGAAAGCTCTTATCCTCTAGATGTGCCTGTTGGGGGTTTGAAAAAATCCACGTTCAGTGCTTCACCCCACAGGCCATCAAAGTTCCAATCTTAATCTTATAGAGATCTATTTTATTTAGATAGTCAGCTGATCAATGTAAACTTTTCAAAACGTTTGGCTCTACGTCTAATAGATTCCCGAGTATAGAACGGGACATCAGCTTGTCTTATTACAACAGTTGTAATATAAGATTAAGGCTCCGGTCTACCCTAGAGAAATTCTGCGCGGCCGCGTCGCGTAAAAATAGATTGTTAAGATAGGGAAAATGAGTAGTGCGGAGGTCCGGAGGGTTACTGTTTGTGACTATAATAATTATGTTATCAATATACTATAAACGGAATTTGATAGAAGAAAGTTAATTCTACTCATGCTCTTTTTTAGAATTTCAAAATAATGTTTCTTTCTTATTGTAATTCGGAAAAGCTCATTTTTGAACATTTTAAAGTGCTTGTAAATGCAACTTAGTGAAATAAATTAAAAAGTACAAAATTATATTTGTATATACTATTTTCCTCTTTATTATTATACTTCAATTCAAGGGTTTAAGTGGCAGCTGTAAAGAGTAATCCTGAAAACCCTTTTCTAGGGCGGCGCGGAAGGGGTAGACCGGAGCCTTAAACTAGGTTATGCAATATTTAATAAGTATCATGAATGATTTTGTAATTATTGTTGTTATTATCCAAATTATTTGTCAACTTTAACATTTCTATAAATCATATTGTTGTAATAGCAGTACAAATATTCTTCTTGCTATTTAATAACTCAGACACAGGAAACAACGTTGTATCAAAGAAGACAACACTTTCAAGAACCACTTGTTTAGTTATATTTATTGTAAGGAACATTTTTTATATCTCTAAACACAAAGAACGATTAAGAATCATTACTTAAATCTATTAATACCAAAAGGTAATTGTTTGAATCACTAACAACTTCAGTGCTACCAATCAGTAAGCGTAATGGAATTAACACGGGAAGGAAGCTATAATTTACTTCATTCTCACAGACAACGAGGCGCAATTGTTGTATAAAAGATGAACAGTCATAGCTCACTAATGAAAACGTGTGGTTTTAACTATAAATAGCAGTGTTTAGAAAATAATCTACCAACCCCGATGTAATCTTAACCATGTAATATAAAATACCGGGAAGACCGAGCCATACTCGGTGAAAAATATGTCCATTCTTTAGCAATCTTTATTCAATGGTTCTAGGCACTGTTTTCCAGATAGCATGTTGATACTAAACTTTACTTGTGTAAAGTGCTACTTTGACAGTTCACTGGTTAATTTTCTCACAACTATTACAGTTATTTTGTTTTGGTTTGAACCTTCATGCAGGACACGGCGGACACCGGGGGCCTCGGGCCTGGGGGGCCTCACTTGGGGCCTCCCTTGATATTTTTTCGCTTGAACAAAATTTTCGCTCACAAAATTTGTTATGAAGCAAATGTTATTAACAATTGTTTGCTTATACAATGTCGGTCAAAAAGCGATTTATTTAAGCGAAGTCCAGGCCAAGTGATATTGGGAAAATGGCAACAGGACTGTGTTTTATCGGCCGAAAACAACAGTCAAACCATGTTTTGTTTGTCAATACATATTAAGATTGATTGTACTGGCCAAACATGTATATTGCTATTTATGTATTAGTTAGAAAGCATTTTATTTAGACTATCAAATCTGGAATGTGATCCAAATCCCATTACACTATTTGAAACTAACAACCAACAACAGTATATTGCTAATGGCAAATACTCGCTTGAAAATACTTGAAACTCAAGAATAATTGGCACTACTCGACTCGATCCAAAATATTAGCTATAGTCACTAGGCCTATTCGCTGATCGGACAACGTGACAGTACTGGAAATCAACAAATTTTTGCAAAAGCCCTCCGTAAGACTCTTAGTGTCCGTTAAAGTGTTAGATTCTCTGGGAAGCTACATTGTGACAAAAGAGATAGTTTTGACATCTTTATGAAAAGCTGCTTAAGAAAAGAGAGGAGCCAAGTATGAGAGGAGCCAAGATCAGCATTCTCGCACCACCAAGCGCAGTACCAGACTCACATTCTTCGATGATGACAAAACATCAGACACAGTTCTAAAAGGAACGGAAAAACTAAAAATTTAAACATTTCTGCCCCGTGCTTGGTCTCTTGAACGCACAATTAGAACTACAGGCTAAAAAGTGTGAAGAAGTTACAAATAAATTTGGATTTCTTGAGGATTTTATGAAAATTCATGAAAACAGTCTACAATCAATTTAATCAAATTGTAGATGTAACAAATTAATCTTAAAACAAATAAACAAATAATAGAGGGACCTCAGTGGAGTGAGCTACCGGGGCACAAAATAATCCTAAATACGGCCTTATTCATGAGCCCAATGTTAACATTTCCAAATTCAAATGAGATTTTTAACATGAATTTTCCTGGGGTTTAGGTTTTTACCAATAGGGGTTTCAGGTACACATTCCCCTAATTCCAAATTTTGAACCGCTCTCCTGGATTTCGAGATAAATTTTGAAAACAAGTAACAAACAAACATTCAGAAATGGTTGAATTAGAGTATAAGATATGGACGTCGGAGTGTCTTGAAATATAAAAACCCTATTCACTAATACTTTAGTTTGTAATTTAATAGATTATAACTTGATTATTTTGATATAATTGGTCTGCTTGAATTTATTTACGCGTAGGGAAGAAAAATGTAGACCTCCGACAGAAGTGGGAACACACACACAATAGTAGAAACTAGGGCAAGCGAGATGAAAAGAGACCGGAGGAAAGTGTTACCTATTCAACAAAACCTTTAGTGAGAAAAACCTTTAATATAAAATATCTTATTTTGCAATAACAAACTGTTCCAGCAATTAAAATTTCTTCCACCTCAGTACACCATTTTTTTAAATAGTCGAGGTTTATTAACAATTATTTGTCAATAACAATTACAAAGGAACAGATCCGGACAAAACGCCGCTACGGAACTATTAAACCATGGTGTGTAACGATGTGTACAACAGCTGTAATGAAACAGTTATATAAAACACAAAACAATAAAACAAACTGCTTTAGCGAATGGCAAGTATTGTGGTTGATTAACTTCACCCCCTCGCTACAGTCTATCT
Source organism: Allygus modestus (assembly GCA_963675035.1). Lineage (NCBI taxonomy): Eukaryota > Metazoa > Arthropoda > Insecta > Hemiptera > Cicadellidae > Allygus > Allygus modestus. The sequence continues at coordinate 7,798,812 of OY776112.1, forward strand.
CTTTCCCACATATTAAAAAATAGTACCTGGGGGGCCGAGCTTTGCTCGGGAAAAGGCCAGTAAGTTTGGTTAAGATGACTTGGAGTAATATCTCACCACTTCCCCTACTGATAATCAGATTTGTATAACTCATTTGCCTCTTTTCTACATGTTTAAGGGTCACTCCAGTTGGTATTTATAGCTCAATGCCCCTTTGATTTATTTTACTACTCTATATATGTAATCTTCACTCAAATCTTTTAATCTCTGCTCTCAGGAAACCAAATGTTAATAATCATAAACAACATGAGTATTACTTTGACAGTTCCCTGGTTGATTATGAACAGCTGCTACAATTATTTGTTTTGATTTGAAACTCCATAAGCCCAATGTTAATTATTTTATCTTTTCATTTTAGTTTTGTTTACATTATTTGATTTTTCCTGGGGATGAGGCCTGTCTAGAACTTACTTTTATCCCAGAAATTAGTTATTTCGAACATTTGAAAAATCGTTGGAGCCGTTTTTGAGATCCGTGTCGCAAGCAAGCAAGCAAGCAAACCTTACTCATATTAGAGTATAGGATACCATAAAAATTATTCGTTTATAGATCTTAAGTATTCAGGAAAACGGTCATAACATGAAACAAAATGTGATTTCGTCAAATATAAAAAAAGTTTACCTTCAGATATAACAAGTATGTGTGTATCCCGAATAAACAAATTTGATGTAAATACCCAACTGGAAATATTTTTAGGTATAATTAATTTGTATAAGTATAACATTTTGTTTCGGAACATTTAAACACACCCTGTATATAGTTAATTTTACTCAAAGTACAAAAATATAAATAAAAACTCATTTATAAATGTTGACTCAACAACTCATCGCTCTTGCAGTAATTTAAGCAAGGTTTAATTAATAATATATTATGGTTATCTTTAGGTCCAAAAAATAAATAAAAATAAAGAATTTTCTTAAACAGGATGTCTACAATCAAATTACAAGTTTAATTAAGACATTTTTACTACATCTTTCACCTGTCATCCCGTAAGGTATCATACTTAACGTGAAGTGCGCTGCAGTTACCTTTAACTCCCGGCGATTCCCTTTCCCCATATTGTCACTCATTTTATATCGGTGACCACTCGATGTCAAGAGCGATACGATAATCGATAATCGTTATCGTTTCATCGCCCCGACCTCGTGTCATCGACTGAGACTGGTAAAACTTAACTTTCACGTCACCGCTACCGTCTTTCACTTAACCTTTTTTGACCTGAGAGTTAGCTCCCAGGTTTTCAAAACGTTGCTGAACAGCTTACATTTGCAATTTACGTTTTATAGCGACTTTCTGAAATCGGCTGAGAACTTGCTGTTTTGAGCGTGACTGGGAGTTTTATGTTGGGAATCTCGTATTGCCAAGTTCAGGAGAAACTTGTTGCCATTGGCTCAATTTTTTTTTAATTAATTAGAAGAAGCACTTATATCTTTATTTATTATTTCTCAAGAGTTTTTTTCTGTCAGTAAGACATACCTTCCCTTAATATTTAATCAAAGCCAATATTGAGCCGTAATTTTTAAGATTACTTTCACCGTTACATGCGACAAATAAATAATCAATTCGAAAACATACAGATTATAATTTAATGGCTCACTTATTTATTTGTCAGCGTACGGGTAGTACTAGATTACAGCGACAAGTTAAACTAACTCAAACCAATGATTTAACGCGCAAGCTGTGCATGAAAATTCTAGTCATTATATATTATAATATATTATAATATATATATAACATTATATCATATATTATTATATATTATAAATTGTTTTATGTATATACATTCCCTATGGACTGCTAAACCACTCGACAGAAGTTAATTAATCTTAACATAGTTATTCAGGTTATCCCTAGGAAGGTTTAAAACCATTAATCAAGGTCCTAGGCTTTCAGGGCTTTACCCCACTGGCCTTCAAATTTGCAGTGATGCTAACATGAAGTAAAGATTTGTTTTGGTTTCATCAGATGAAAAGGTAGGTTTTGATTTTATTATATGGCTGATTTAAATTATTGTAAACAGCTTTTTATTTATTTATGTAGCGAGTTGTGTTTGTTGTTTTCATATAACAATTTTTAGTTTGAGAACGGCTCTATGTAATAAATTAAAATTGTGTACATAGCTTTTTGACCTAAAGTCCTAATACCAGGAAAATATTTAAAATTCTGCGATGTTTATTTTCAAAATGGCGGCCATGTAAAATTCTTAAACTTAAATAACATCAAAACTGCATATGTTAACAAAGTGATATTGACATTGTTTTATTTAGACAATTTATTGTTTTATAAATGCAACGATACCACATTTAAAAAAATCTGTTTATAAATAAGGGAGAAAAATAATTTGTAAGAAATGGCGTACTAAACAATATTCACACGGTCATTGTATAACATCACTGCTAGTTAGCCACAAAAATCAGGTGTTTTAAATTTTAGCTGAGTTTTCTCCCTTACTTATAAACCGATTTTCTTAAATTTAGTATCGTTGGATTTGTAATTAAATTGTCTAAATAAAAAATCATCACTGTAACTTTGTTAATATATGTAGTATTAATGTTATTTAAGTGTGAAGATTTTAAATGGCCGCCATTTTGAAAATTAACATTGTAAAAAAATAATTTTTTTTCTTAGAATTAGGTCTTTGGGTCATAAAGCTATGTACCAAATTTCAACTTATTACAAAGAGCCTTTCCTCAAATTAAAAAAAATTTGAAAACAAAACAAAATGGCAGCTGTACGGGTAACTGTTGGGTTTTGGAAATTTTTAACATAATATTTTAGTTTGTCTTAGGTCCAAGAATAATAACTGAAAAGATCAGTAGAGAGTTCGGGGACTCCCTGTATATAAAGTACAGATCAGGGATTTAAATCCCTATCCTATTTATATATATAAATCCCTATCAGGGATTTTTTTAGGAAAGCCTTTGTGTGAAACTCATAAACTATATACTCGAATGAAAGATCTCGGTGGGAAAATGGGGGGATATAAGTGTTTTGACTCAACCTTTCATGAGGCCATTAAATAAAAGTGTCTTTTTAATATTTGAATTCAACCAGCAGCTGTGTGATTATATTTGAGCATAAAACTGAAATCGGGAGAACAAGCAAAACATTATTAGGCAAAGCTAAATTGAATAATAATCCAGATAAAGTGAAATATGACATTTCCGCTGAATTTAGTGTGCAACATAGTATTATGTCCGTAAGTTAAGATTATTGTATATCAAGTAGACATTATTTCAATTACTTTACCATTTACTATAAATTATATAGTATTACTAGCTGGCCCGACAGACGTTGTCCTGTGCTAACGTCTTTGAATTTGGTTTATGTCAAATACGCGTTCCTTTTCAATATGAGCTCGTTCGCTTCGCTCAATCGCCTATCAAAAAAGTTTACATCCTATTCTCAGATCTACCGAATAAACACACAACATTTCGTAAGAATCGGTCAAACCTTTTCGGAGGAGTTTTGCTACAAACACTGTGACACGAGAATTTTATATATTAGAAGAAATATAAATTATATATAATAAATTGTATGAAATAAATAACTTAATTTCAGCACTAACAAAATAATTACCCACTGTAAGGTGTATTAATTAAAACATGTTTATTTGAAAATCAACTTTGTATTGAAACGCACTCATTGTTAAAGTTGTGTTTATGCCTATAGAGATAGTAATCTAAAAGCTTGTTATATTTAATCAAAATAAATTATATAACTAACCCCCTCGAATCGGCAAAGCCCAAAATACGGTTCTGTAATTTGCTTTCCACGTGCGGAGCTCAAATACGTGTTTTTTAGATACCTACAGACTTGTATAACCAAGGATTACTGTCCTTAACATCTCGGCAACTGAATACAATTACGGTGTAACGATGAAATGCGAGTTTTAAAGTGAAAACAGAGATAAAATATGTATTCACAACTGTACCTTTTACTTTCTCCCTCTATACATAGTATATGGAGAAAGTATTGTTTTCGTAAAAATTTTCGAATTTGAGTTGTTAGTGGAAATATTCGTTTTGGTGCTCCCTGAACCCAAAAAAGTGGTTTATACGTGATGTCTGTCTGTATGTGTGTGTGTGTGTGTGTGTGTGTGTGTGTGTGTGTGTGTGTGTGTCTGTGTGGATGTTTACAGAGCTAGAGCCCTAACCTATGGGCCGATTTTTATGGAATTTGGTATGTTGGTACTAATCCACGATATCTCCAGGCATTTTTTTCATTTTTTTGAATTTTTGATTTTTAAGGGTAATTATCCCCCAAAAACCGCCTAAAAACATGAAAAATCCAAATTTCTCAAAAACGGCTCTAACGATTTTGATTAAACTTTAGTGGTTTGTAGAACTTTAGGTTTCCAACAAAATGACACCACCCGCATTTCTGGAAAAATTCGGGTTCAGAAATTACAGGACTTAAAACATCCAAAATTCAGTTTTTTGGATTTTTCATAAAAAATCATAAATGTTAAAAAAGATTAATGTTCACCATTAAAAAGAGCTCAAAAAACTAAATAAATTGGTATTTTAAATTACTATTCTACGATTGCTAGTTGCGGAGAAAATTGAAATTTTCATTTAGCGGTAAACGCAGTACGTTGTCCAATGTTATTCTTATGGGGAATACAAAAAATAACTATTTCTCTCTTATTTACTGATCAATTTCATTAAAATTTGATATGCAGGTCAAGTTAGCATTGACCAACAGATGATGTTCGAAATGTGTTGCTATTTAACCCTGGGGGGGCAAGGGGGCATTTCCCCTCTCAAAACCACTGTGTGTAGTAACGGACTCTATAGTGCCTCCCAAAAAGGGATTTGGGTGGATATTTCTGAAAATAACTATTTTAGACAATTTTCTGTACATTTATCTATACTTCATATTCTATATTTAGTAAATAACAAATGTTTTTGTCATTAAAGTTTGGCTTAAAGGGAGAAAGTATGTGTCAGTTTCCTGATACCGTTTATTGTTTTAGTATTAATGCCTTTAAAATCATTGGACTTTGTAATGAACTATTTTGTAACGTAGTGTGGATGAAAGATAAAAATATCCAATAAACAATTTAGTTGAATAATAGTTATGCCAAACAAAACTACAAGAAGTAAACAAAACATATACATCAAGAAAAATGTATACTCCATAAATGGTGAATTATTAAACAAAAACTGCAGTACTAGGATTTACATAAGGATTTTGCAGAGCTACTTTTCAGTTTTATTAGCAAATTTTATATTGAAAAGTGAACTATTAGCATGACCCTCACGGTGAGAGTTCAGCCCGGGACCACGATAGAAGTTCCTAACGTGACCCCCGAAAACGTTTTGGGGGTCTCTGAAAACTGTAATATGTGTGTGTCTATTTACACTCTAGCAGTCACATTTTTTCCCGGTTCACTTAAAATTTGGTTGATACCATTTTGTAAACAATTTGACAAGTTCGTTGGGAAAATAATTGGAAAAACGAAACCCCCTTTTTTGGACTTTAAAACCAATATTTTTAGTTTTGGGGCCTAAATATATGCCCTGGAAATAAAGTTAATGCATGTAAAACAATTGAACATAAATACCAGATATGTGTAAGTCTTCTGCCAGCATTCATTGGCGATCATAAAAATATATCTTAAGATATTAACAATGTAATTTGTTGTTTGACAGTGCGTTATGGGGGCTTAACATCGAAAATTCCATTTTGAATTACTTGAAGTCTTCAATACCTCCATAACTTCTTTTCCACCTCGTTGAACCTCCTAACTACATCATACACAAAATTACCATTCTTGCATCGCAGGTAAATAGAACCAGGAGTATCAGAACAGCAAAAGAAAAAAAATTATCAAATTTTCGAACAATTTGGGACAAGTTTTAACATCTTAGTTCATATTTTTGGTATTAAATATACAAAGTCACCCCCCACGTCAGCGTGCTGCGTGCGAAATCGTTTACATTTTTGAAGCGACGGAAACTTGAGATATGATAAGAGGGTACGTGTACTATTCGTAATTAAACAGATTAGAGAATCAGAGGATAAAACATAGTTTTAATCAACTTAAAACTTGTACATATTTCAAGAATAATGCATTGCTAAACAAAAGTAAATATTATTACAGATGATTAAAAATAACAACAGGTGAATTCCAAATTTAAATATAGTACATTCTCCCCCACTATCAGTTCACCACGCGTAGTCTTGAAGGTAACTTGGAGGCTGTCTGTTTCTTTGAGGCCTACTTACAGAAACACCAACATCAGACTCTTCAGGCGAGTTGTTAGGTTGAGACTGAGTTTCGTTCGACTCACTTGCGACTATATCATGCATTCGATTTTCTGTTTGAATATCTTGAAGGTGTGATTCAGCAGCAGGAGCCAGATTGCGGACATTTACAGAAGTTTCTCGACCGTCTGGTAAGCGGACATAAGCATATCCTGGGTTTGCATGAATAAGTTCTACTTGGCGTACCAATGGATCGTATTTGCTCGATCTCTCGAAGTTCTTTAACAATACAGGCTGAGGCTAAACTACAAATCTTAAGTGATTTCTTGTTACCAGCAAACAGTACTTCTAGGCTTTCGTAGTTTTTCAAAACATCATGACCTATTATGATATCTGTGCATAATTGATCAAGAACAAGGAGTTTAACATTGCTATGGACATTTCCCAAAATTTTTAAATTAACTCTACAAAAGGATTTTATGTGGGATTGAAAAGAAGCAGATGCCATTGAAACATTTACATCAATAGGAAATTCTCTCAAGTTACATACCTGAATAATATTTTTACTTATGAAACTCTCAGAACTCCCAGTATCCACTAAAGCATTCATTTCCTCTCCATTCAGTTGCACTTTGATAATAGACTTTACTAGAGAGGACGGAACAGCAGCGTTGAGACTATTAAGAAAAAGGTTGTTAGACAGAGAAGTACCGGTAGTATTATTATTCGCTCTTGGATTTGATTGGATGTTGCTTCTGCAAACTTTGGAAAAATGTCCAGTTTTTCCACACTTGTGACATACAACGTTCTTTGCAGGACACAATTCTCGGCGATGTCTGTTTGCCCCGCAAAAATAACATTTTTGAGTTTGGACTGCAGAAAGGGTCCCTTCAATTTTGTTTACTTTATTTTCAGGATTCTCTGTTTTGTCTTTGCTTGTACCGATAACAAGATTTACAGGATGAATTGCAGGATTTATAAACGATTCAGCATGTTTCTGAGCCATTTCAAGACTACGTGCTTGATTTAACGCATCTTCAAGTGAAAGTGTTTTATTCTCCAATAGCCTTTGACGAATCTCGCTTGACAGTATTCCACCAATAAACGCATCCCGAATATAGTCATCCCGGTTCTGTTCAGCATTGACTTGTTTGAATTTGCAATCTTTGCTTAGTTTAAATAAAGCTTGAATGTACTCATCAACAGTTTCGTTAGACTTCTGTTGTCTTGTAGCAAGTTTATGTCTCGCAAATACCTCGTTTGTTGGTTTAATGAATAGAGATGTTAAAGTACTTAAAGCATCTTCATAAGTTTTGCATAATGATATACATTCATAGATTCTTGGAGACACATAATTTATCAGGAGTTTAAGATTACCTTCATCTGTGTTTGTCCATTTTAAAGTTTCTATTTCAGCAACAAAATTCTCAAATGTAGCAATCCAGTGTAGCCACAGTTGGGAACTTGCAGTATCATTAGGATCAGCATCAAATTTTGTTGGTTTCAGTAAGTTTTCCATTACACAGTACACTATTAAAACATTAACTCAGAAGGATGTTAAGTTGATTAAATTGTACTATTCGTAATTAAACAGATTAGAGAATCAGAGGATAAAACATAGTTTTAATCAACTTAAAACTTGTACATATTTCAAGAATAATGCATTGCTAAACAAAAGTAAATATTATTACAGATGATTAAAAATAACAACAGGTGAATTCCAAATTTAAATATAGTACAGTACGTCACCTTTGGAAAATTCCACTTTCAAAGTGAGAGAATGTATATCTGGTGATTTTATGTCGTCTCCGACTTTGTGCAGTTTCTCTTGCACTTTCTTCCGGCTTCCTTTTAAAGAACTTTACTCTCTCCGGTTCACCTGACGGGTTGATGTGTGCTTGGGGACGGCGTTCACCGACAGGGACATCAATATTTACAAGAGACCAGCAAACCTGTAACACGACCATGAGAGGGAATCATGGTTGGAATTCAAGAATCATATCACCTTTAGAATGTATATCACGTTTTTTATATTAGAAACGAATTTAATAATTGATCGAGCTTATTGTAGCTTAAGAAATTAAAACTATTGATGAGACGTGTCACATTTCAACAGAAACATACCTTAGATAACTTCGTTATCTTTGTTGTTTCACAATCTTTTAATATATTTTGAGGCGTTTTCTGACGTTCTACTGAACAGTTGAACTTTGACTTGTTTCAGTTGCAAATATAATAATTTTCGGTTGACATAATTTGTTACAATAATTAAATTTAAATTGCAAATATCTTCCTAGAAGATTAACGTTAGAATATTGTCACGTAACCTTTTATCAAATAGCATATAAACAATAATAGCTTACCATACTTACAATAATAGCAATATACTTGAAATTATATTGAAATTAGTATAAGTTTTATTATTCATTTAGTGATAAACCTTTAAGTTGGAAGCTTAATATACTTTAATATACTAAATTAATTTTAAAGACTTGAATACTGATTGATAAATCTGAAAATTGTTGGTGTGTAGTCATTTTTAATTATTTTTCAAATCCTAAATAATCAATTTTCTCTTATTGACCTTTTGGTTTTTTTTTTTTTTTTTTTTCTTGCTTTGACAGCAAAAGTTTTGGTAACTCTTTAAATGATTTAATCCTAAACTAAATCCATAATATATTTGTTCAGTATTTGATCACCTAGCGAATTAAAATAATAAGCTTCTTCCTCATATGATAATTAATATTAACACAAATTTCCTTTTGGCTTTCCTTTTACCTTACATGATATAGGTAGTAGCAAGAATATAACTGATTTCGATTCCGTAACCGATTCCTGCCAACACAGTTATTGCCAATAACCTTAACAACCAATAACTTCAGTACAACGAGAAGAAGTGTAAACTCTTCCACGAGCTCTTACGGCAATTGCACCACCCTTCTTGACGAGTGCAAACCGAATAAACCGGTTGGCAGAGAGAATGATGCCGCTTGTTCCATAATCATTTCAAATTGTCCGCAATAAAAACAACCCGCCTCTCCCCCGGCGCCGGCAATGGGAAAGTAAGGCAGGACGAAGGATGGTACAACAGCGAGGAATCCTTGTCCGATGACGTCCTGCGTGATCCTTCCGCGATCCTGGTCTTCCTTGATGTCTGCATCAATCCTGGCAAGGAAGCTATCATCTACTCATCTATCGTCTAAGTCATTGTTTACATAAGTACTGGTAATTTTAGTGATTTATGGATGCAGTCTAGCTTTAGTTTGGAAATACTTGGGTTATTGAAGTTAGGAACTGACCGACTCACTGTGCCCGGATAATTTAACTAGCCTAATCTTTCATCAATGGGAGTGTCGATTTGTTCTTACAACCTGTATAATAGTAAATGCCAATCATAGTTATAGAATAGAAGGCCTATTAATTAGAAGTCGAGGAACAATTTTCAAAAGTTTTAGTAACATAAAATATATATATAACATTCTTCTCAAATAATTAGAATAAATCCTTGAGCATTTATCCTTGTTTTTTGTAGGTTATTTTAAGCATTTTGGACCAGGATTTGTTTTTGAAATCATAAATTATATGTATGCAGGATTAATTGGTCACCTCATATGTTCAGTCTGCTGCACATTTATCAAATAAATTGAACTTCTCTCTATGTTGTAATCACTTCATGAAGAGAGGTCAAACCGAACTATACAAATATCAGCACTGTTCATTTATGCGGTCTTCAGGATTCCAAAAGCGGACACCTAATAACATCTTCTTAGTACAAAAAAATGAAATAATTTCTTGGTCACGCCATAACTTGAGAATAAGTTCACCAAATTGAATAATAATTTGTTTTGTATTCGTTAATGTCAGGACAAGCTTTTTATAACAAATTTTAATCCGACCTAAGAGCTCTGTCCCTTCAAAGTTCATTTGATTTGATCGGTAGTTAGTTAGTTAGTAACACCAAACAGCTGTTAACAAGGATTATATCTAAACTTACTTGAAAGGCATATTATGGAAATAACAAATCTACTTGAATGGCAACCGGGAGGCGAGTGAGCGAAGCGAACGAGCTCATCTTGAAAATGAACGAGTATTTGGCATAAAACAAATTCAATGACATTAGGACAGGACAACGACGGCCAGCTTGGATCTATATAATAATAATATTATAATCTATATAATAATCTATATAATAATATAATAATATTGTAGAGGATTATTTAATGAAGCTAATGTTAATTACTTATTTTATAAAACTCATCTTAAGGTAAAGCCAGATTAAAGGAGCTTTCTGATGGTAACAAATATATAACCAATCTTTTAATCACTGAATAAGTTACACAACTAATTCTACTAGGGTGTATTTTAAGGTGAATGATTGAATGATGAGTGTAGAATGTGTGAGATGCCTGGTGCAGCCTTGATACTGATTAAGACCGACTGATTCTTCTGCCTGGATCATTAATTAAGTACCTGGGGGCCGAGCTTTGCTCGGGGGAAGGCCAGTCAGTTTGTTTAGATGACTTTGAGTATTTCACCACTTCCCCCTACTGATAATCAGATTTTTATAACTCGTTTGCCTCTTTTCTACATTTTTAAGGTCACTCCAGACCTTTCCAGATATATGTAATCTTCACTCAAATCTTTTAATCTCTGCTCTCAGGAAACCACATGTTAATAATCATAAACAACATGAGTATTACTTTTGACAGTTCCCTGGTTGATTAAGAACAGCTGTTACAATTCTTTTGTTTTGATTTGAAACTCCATAAGCCCAATGTTAATTTTTTTATCTTTTTATTTTAGTTTTTTTATATTATTTGATTTTTCCTGGGGATGAGGCCTGTCTAGAACTTATTTGCATCCCAGAAATTAGTTATTTCCAACATTTGAAGGGAATCGTTGGAGCCGTTTTTGAGATCAGTGTCGCAAGCAAGCAAGCCATCAAGCAAGCAAGCAAACCTTACTCATATTAGAGTATAGGATAACCCAATAATCAATGGCATCTGGATCAAAATTCTAGAAGAAAAGTGATGTACGAAAATCAAGAAACCGTATTCTCTGTAAGTTACATGAATATAAAACCAATAATTCGTCTTGGTCGAGCAATAAGCACCAAAATGACTTATTCCTCAGAGAACCAAGCGCACGGGGGTCACGGGACGATGTCACTAGGGTATTCAATGAAAGTGAACCTGTTTAGCCAAGGCCGCAGCTCGCAGGAGTGTTGGGTAACTTGTGTTACGCCCGTAACTGTGTTGACGTTCTGGAGTGGTTACTCGGTAAATAACCACGGAGACGCTGCATAAATGTGTATTACTTACTTTCCCACGGACGGTCGTGGATGGGGAGGACCTGCACGTCCGTTGGTTTCCACAATATACATACGTATTGAACAACGGACGTTGAACATATTGAAAGGTTGGGAGAAATGAATGTAGCAGCTGGAACTGTTTGGATATCAGTCTCGTTGAAGGTCAAGATCACAGAATAAGCTACAAAAAAGTAAATTAATACATACAAACAAATTCAGTCAGTTCTGTGGTCTTCTTGGGTAATTCCTTTTAGCGAATTTCCCCTATAGGGAAGAATTAGCGAATTTCCCCTATAGGGAAGAAGCTATTACAGTAGGTCTCATGGTAAGACTTAAGCCCGAGACCATGATAAATTTTCATTTTGAGGTCCCCAGATGCCAAAAACAACATTCGTTCAAATTTTTATACATGTATATATATATATGTGTGTGTGTGTGTGTGTGTGTGTGTGTATGTGTGTCCGTAAGCACGATAACTCTCGTAAAAAAGGTCCGATCTTAATGGAATTTGGTGCAAATGTGTAAAGTACCATTTATTTGAACGAGTTCGAAAACCAGATGAGTCGCACCATCCGAAGGGGGGTTTTTGGGGGGTTTTGTACCCCAAAAATGTGTTTTTTGGGGGTTTTCACATGTAATTTTAATTTAAATCCCATTTTAATTTTTACCAATGAATTCAGCTTAAAAAAAAAAACAATTTGTTATTTTGATCATTGCTCTCCGTCAATTGGTTACCGAGTGCTAAACACAGTACGTTGTGTAATGTTATTCTTATGGAGCAAAAGAAAAATTGTATATCTCGCTTATTTATGAACATAAACTGGCGAAATTTGGTATATGGCTTGATCTGGTTGTGGTTTATTGTTGTTTGCACAAAAAACAATTTTTCGCCTATGGTTTTGGTATGTGACTTCACTAAGATGAGTTCTATTGATATTTGCATAAAAATCCATTATTTTGTGTGCCTTGTTGCAGCAAACCTGCGTACTCATCCCCAATGTTATTCTTATGGAGAATAAGTAATACTTTAAATATCGCCTGTTTGTGAATACATTTCTTATGAATCCTGTTAAGTTTTTTAATGTGTTATGTTATATATTCATTGGAAATTCGCTGAGTATGCAGGTTTGCTGCGACGGGGGATTTTAGTTATAGGTGTTTATGCCCAGATATGTCATTAGACATGTCATCGTCTCGTTGCTCTTCCAATATGTGTTTGCGTAAATCTTCTACAAAAAAGATTCTACTTCATATATTTAGACGTGATTCAAACACGTGCATAATAATGTGTCCCAAATAGTTTATTATTGCAATTGCCTCTGCGCAGCTTGCAATAAATAAGGCGGTTGACTTATAAATAAGTGATGATTACCCAATAAGTTGTCACTTCTATGGGTATTGAATTGTCTGGTTGTTTTTCGTATTTAGCGGTGAAGGTAAAGTAATCTACAAAATGATGGCTCAGTTATTGGTTTTGATGAAGTACTAAAGGATTTATGGATTACTGACAAAAACCACCATTGAGAAATAATAATACGAATTTTCATCAATGAATTAAACTCGAAGATTCGCTTTATACTTGTATATATCAACAATTACTTAAAATCAATTTTTGAGCTATTTGATTTTAATGTATTACTCACTTTGTCACAAAAATATACTCAAATACGATTTAAAACAGCTGGGTTCTTCAAGCACGCGTGACAACCACAAGACCGGGTATGTCACGATGACTCTACACTCAGGTGTTTTGAAAGTAAGTAAATTTCATCAAAATAAACCAGGGCAGTGAGAACGATCAGTGATTGTTGTAGATGAAGACGTCTCACCCCTTTCTCCGGTGTTTAGCCATGGTCTCGGTGACTGGAGCATTCCTCTGGTGTTGGTGAGGAAACAAGAGTCTGGTAGACTGGAACAGTAATGCGTTATAATTGACCGACTTGGTGTCTAGTTCGACAGATAATATGCAGCTGGATCGCATCAGGCACAAATTAATACCCCCGTCGCAGCAAACCTGCATACTCAGCGAATTTACAATGAATATTTAACATAACACATTAAAAAACTTAACAGGATTCATAAGAAATGTATTCACAAACAGGCGATATTTAAAATATTAATTATTCTCCATAAGAATAACATTGGCGATGAGTAAGCAGGTTTGCTGCAACAAGGCAAACAAAATAATGGGGTTTTATGCAAATATCAGTAGAACACATCTTAGTGAAGTCACATCCCAAGTTTCATCCATATACATTCATAAATAAGCGATATATAACATTTTAAGTATTTTCCAAAAGAATAACATGGGGAACAAGTACCTAGGTTTGCTGCTACAGGAACCATAGGCGAAAAATTGTTTTTTTTGTGCAAACAACAATAAACCACAACCAGATCAAGCCATATACCAAATTTTGCCAGTTTATGTTCATAAATAAGCGAGATATACAATTTTTCTTTTTCTCCATAAGAATAACATTAGACAATGTACTGTGTTTAGCACTTTCAATATCTCGGTAACCAATTGACGTAGAGCAATGATCAAAATAATAAATTGTTTGTTTTTTAAGTTTAATTCAATGATATAAATTAAAATTTGATTTAAATTAAAATTACATGTGAAAACCCCAAAAAACACATTTTTGGGGTACAAAACCCCCCCAAAAAAAACCCTTTGGATGGTGCGATTCATCTGGTTTTCGAACTCGTTCAAATAAATGGTAATTTACACATTTATACCAAATTTCATTAAGATCGGACCTTTTTTACGAGAGTTATCGTGCTTACGAACACACACACACACACATATATATATATATATATATATATATATATATATATATATATATATATATATATATATATATATATACATATATAAAAATTTGAACGAATGGTGTTTTTGGCATCTGGGGACCTCAAAATGAAAAGTTATCATGGTCTCGGCCTTAAGTCTTACCATGAGACCTACGGTAATAGCTTCTTCCCTATAGGGGAAATTCGCTAAAAATAATCAGTGTAGACGAAATTGAGATATTTCTTAGCACTAGTTCTGCCCAATTTTCTTCACCTGATTTCAGTTTATTGTCAGATAAAATCACACAACTGATCGAATTCCAATATTTAAAATTGTTTTTTAACTTAACACTTTTAGTTTGTGATCACAGGAGAGGTTTTATAAATATACTAATATTTTTATTCTGAATGTTTCATTAGTTGAAGGTTTTTAATTATTTCTGCTTTCTTCATTCGGCGTTCTCATCTTCGATAAAATTATGTCAAATTAAATAATTTTTAAATTAAAACCAATATATTTCCTATAGAAAGTCAACTCATCACCAGTTCTTTACATGTGTTTCAACTGATGGTGAATTGAATTTTAGTTTATTTTATATATTGTTTATTTTATGAATTGGTTTTAGTTTAATTTGTTTTTATTTCATTTAATTTTAAGAAGATGAGCATACCAAATGAAGAATGAAGAAAAAATACTAAAACGTTTACTCCAATTTCTCACCGAGACCTTTCATTCAAGCTTATGGGTTTATTGGGTGTCAGAGATAAGGTTGTATCAAATATCCTGGTATGGTTTAGCTTTTTAAACAAATTAATCCGTTGCAACGAAAGACGTTCAACAGTTACGTAATTTAATAATTTTTTTATCTGAAAGTATTTTGACACAACAACAATTTATTTTAATGGGGCCCTTTGCAAAAACGACGCGACGTTTGCTGTTGCAGTGTGTAAATAGGCCAAACCGACCAGGTCGACCCGCTGTGACCGTATATGACCAAATGTGTTACATACACTTAACTCACTAACCCTCATATCCAGCCTACATTATTCAGTTATTACTTTCAGTCTTCTACATATTTAGCTTTTTAAATGTACAATTTCGTATATCGATTCGGTCTGCATTTTAATTCAAACTAGATAATCCAGCTGCTCGAATTCGAGCAGTTTACATTGTGATTAATTCCAGAAGTTGGCTTGAAATAGGTGGTTTTGCTTCTGTACAGTGTTTTATTACCTTCAACAGCTGTCTAATGCTCAATTTCAATTATTACTGTTTTTCCATGAGATTAGATGCAGCTTTTGAAGGACTGTGGGGCGTAGCCCTAAAAACGGACGATAATTCTGACGAAATTTAGCAAATCTACGCATCATCTCCTGTAACTGTACCTCCTTTATCTCCTGACACATAAATCTTGTAAATCGGTTCAGTAGTCACTGAGAACTTAGCGTTTTAACCGTGTTAATATATAGGATTCAGTGTATCAATTGCTTTACTTTTATTAAAACTGTTCGATATGCTTTGTGATTTAACTGCGTCAAATTATGTTATACCAAATAAAATGCGTCCAGAGTTGCTTGAAAAATATTTAAAGCTTAAGAAATTTTTTTTTAAGGCGGTTCTACACTTCTCGCGAACATTCGGCCGAACTCCGAATGTTCGGAGTATTCGCGAGAAGTGTGGGAGCTGCACGAACTTTTGGATACATACGGGAACATGCGGGACGGAATGTTTAATGGACATTCGGAAGAATGTTCGGCCGAATGTTCAGGCCTGTTCGTGAAAAGTGTGGGACCGTCTTTACTTTATAATTTGTTCTGCTAATTTACGTATATAATGTTGTTACATGATTTTATAAATTTACCTCGATAGCATGTAAAAAACAACTGCAATGTTTTGATTAAAATTACTTTCAGCTAAAAAAATACCATGAAACACCCCCCCCCCCTCTCTCCAAACACCCTGAATAAAGATGACATTCAAGTCATATTCAAAATAAATCAATAGGACATTGAGCTATTAGGACAACTGGAGTGACCTTAAATATTCAGACAAGAGGCAAAAATGAATTAAGTATATCTGCTCGACAGTAGTAGGACGTGGTGGAAAATTACTCCCATCTAACCAAACTGACTGACCTTCCCCGAGCAAAGCTCGGCCCCCAGGCACTCATCTAGTTGCTACCCGGTAACGAGTATGCGCATTAACTCACGAGTGTGTATGCGCATGCGCAGTATTGACCGACCGCCGCCGCTTACTGTTGGTTGTATAACGCCTCGCTTGTTTGTATAACACGTCACGCGCAGGGTGCGCTTGTGAGGGGGGAAATCCAGCCTCCGTTGTTATGTATGTAGATATTGAGAACGAGATGCGCTCTAAACTGATTTGCTGCTTGCCTTTCACAATTCACCGCCAGTGAACAATTTAACTAAGTGAACTATGGTTGTTTGTTTTTTTTTGTTAAATGTTACAACAGTTAAATGTTACAAATAAATGGTTGGTTTATTTAAAAAAATTATATATATAGTTTACATTTTCAAATCTGAACAACCTATTAGCTTACTATTTCCTTTTATATAACAATTTTTATTGTAAAAAAAAAATGGATCCCTGTTGCGTAATTTATGCCTATGGTTGGGGTACAAGTCGGTCAGAACACCAGTGTGTTACACACATTTAATATATCTACCTATCTATCTATAATATTATAAAGAAGAGGTGGTTTCTGTATGTCTGTCTGTCGTCTGTCTGATGTTCCGGGAAAACGCAAAAACTACTGAACCGACTGGGCTGAAACTTTACACAAAAGTAGATCTTGAACCCATGCAACATATAGGCTTATTCACTTCCTTAAAATCCCCTCGGGCTACACCCCGTGAACGTCCTAAGTTTAAATGTTTATATTTCAAAAGAAAGTAAACATTCAGACACTGTCATGCGAATAGCTGATGATACTTTCATTTGACAGATTAAATAGCAGAAGCAAGAACAGTTGTTTCAAGCTAACTAAAATGTAAATTGCATTGACTTTATAACGGGTAAAGAAAAGACCTGTGCGAAGAACGGGTACATCAGCTAGTAAACCATAAATGTCGTCACACAATGCCTTCTTACGAAATTCCTATTACAAATTGAATAATATGACTAACATAAATTGCACAGGCTGAAAATCGATAATATGTAATTTAGATTGCGTCAAAATTTCAAGCGCTACATTTCACCAACAGCCTTCGGAAATGGCTCATTTTGAAGCTTGAGGGCCAAGGACGGTGGTAAATATATCAGAAATGTCAAAGATTGCCTGGGCTACACCCCACTGGACTTCAAATACCCAATGATGTCATTTTGGAAATGTCACTGCAGTGTTTTTATTTATAAGCCAAAAATGATTTAAGAATGTATTTCCCACTTATGGGTACAAAAGCTTTAAGAAATAGATACAAATTGTTCATTTATTCTCTGACTCAGTTGATCAGTTGAGAGTTAATTAAATAATAAAACTGAGTTTTACAGCAATCGGAATTGAGGTCCTAATACTACCTTCACTCTCAATCGCAAACGTGTATGAATGAAATACGCACAAATTCCTTCTGCCCATTCACCATTCATCTCTCGGTTGTTATTAAACTAGGAGTACGCTCAAATATTCGCGTAATGGGATGACTGAACTCAGAAATGGTAAATGAAAGTTTCTGCTGTTAACGTAAGTTCTGACTGAAATGTCATAACAAAATATTAAATAAATAGCCCTGGGGACTCTGTAGGAAAATATATACTTTTCTTTTCGTTAATTTTAGGTCATAGGATAAATCGTTTTAATTATATTATATTAGAGGTACAAAAAAGACAACACGGTTGCCTATGCAGTGAAGTACAGTGGAAATTAGCTGAGTAGGCAGGTTTGCTAAGACGGGGGTATTTAATATCATAAACTGACAAAAGGACAAAGCTGGTAAAAGTAAATGGCTGCTGCAATCTAGCGGATAAACTATTAACTCACTCACATTACATGAGTGCGTTACCTTTATTTGTAAAAACTGGCATTCGTTTTTTAATATATCTATTTTAAAAAAACTTGTATAAATTGAATTAAATTGTTTTAAACTGAGAGTACTTTATTTATTTAATCATACAATATATTATGAATAAAACAATTTTTTAATAGTTTCTTGTAATTACGAAACAATATTGCATTAGTATCTCCTACTATAATACTATAAAACCAGTAATTTTTATCCAATGCTTTACCTTATGGAAATGTTAATTTATAAAAACGTGTTTAACGAATGTGTTCCATTTTTTAACTAGAAGCGTGAAGTGTACTGGAGAACATTTATGTAAAATTTGAAAACGATCCGTGCAGAATTTTTCATGTTATTGCATTCCGAACATACACGACCACACACTGAAGGACACCGAATTATTGTCTCTGCCTAATACATATATTCCCTCACTTCGTTTCGTCATCAATAACAATTGGTCGAATTTCAGTCAGTTTTAAACCTGCAGAACTAACAAGGTCAATGAATGGACTAATCTAGGAACATTTAAAAATAGCATTAAAAATAAAAAAATAGCATTAACAATATACGAGTTCGCACGCAGCACGCTGACGTGAGGGAAGTGAATTTCCACATAAAAACTTTTAAAACTCAAAATCCGTGTAAAAACATGCATTTGTCCAATTTTTATTGAAATCTGAAAACATTGATTTTTTTTGGCTGTTATGATACTCTTGGTTTCATTTACTTGCAAAGCTGGGAATACAATTTTGCACATTATAAGGTTAGTATAAGGTCCAGATAGGCTTGAAAGTAGGCGTGAGGTTGTTGGGGGTAATAAAAGTACTCTAACAAAGGAATGACACGCTTTTCTAGTGTAAAACCCCCATAAGACAACAATAAAAATTGTTATATAAAAGGAAATAGTAAGCTAGAATGACGGGAGGGGGCTTAAAACTTTCGCCTCTCTAATTCCCACCTTTTTACATGTATTAATTTTACATCTGGGGCTTTTCTGACCCTTTTTGGGCCCAAAAACTCGAAATTTGAAAGATTAATCCCCAAAAAATGGGTTTAGAGTTTTCCGATTGTTTTGCCCAACGAACTTCTCCAACAGATTATAGAAAGGAACGTCCCTACCAAATTTGATGTAAATCGGACAAAAAATGCGACCGCTAGAGTGCATACACACACACACATATATATATATATATATATATATATATATATATATATATATATATATATATGTATATATATATATATATAAAATTTTGAACGACCCCCCAAAACGTGTTCAGGGGGTCACGTTAGGAACTTCTATCGTGGTCCCGGGCTTAAGTTTCACCGTGCGGGTCATGCTAATAGTTCACTTTCCAAAGGAAATTCACTAATAAAAAATATCATTTTAAAATAACAGACGATACTACACCCATATTTTTACACCTCGGACTTTAGAACGTTTTTTTTTCCTCAAGTCACAGTTTAACTCTTTATGTATCAAACTCATTACTGATGAATCTTTAAAACTCAACAGTCGAATCTGTAAAATGAAAAGGTGTAAAATCATTTACAAAAGAATATTTTACAGATAACTCATCGGTAACTAGGATGAAAATTACATTTAAACTAAAACTACATTTTTACAACTCGAACTCTTAAACAATGTAACTCTCCCAAAGTCACAGTTATTAAAACTTTTATGTTTAAAATTCGTGATTATATTATTTTCAAAACTAAAACAACACTTAAATATTTTAAAATGTCAAAGAGCAATAATTTCAATTTTTAGTGAGTTTCCTTTGGAAAGTGAACTATTATCATGATCCGCACAGTGAAACTTAAGCCCGGGACCACCATAGAAGTTCCTAACATGATCCCCTGAACACCTTTTTGGGGGGTCGGTCAAAATTGTATATATATATATACATATTCTAAATAGATTTAAAATACCTGAGTACCCTTTTAATATCATTTTATTTTGCTGACATGTATTTCGGCTATAATGTCATGTTCACAGCGTCTTAACTCTTTTATACTTAACCAATATAGGTTAAGTATAAAAGTATAGGTTAAGTATAGAGTTAAGACGCTGTGAACATGGCATTATAGCCGAAACACGTGTCAGAAAAATAAAATTAAAATTAAATTAAAAGGGTACTCAGGTATTTTAAATCTATTTAGAATTATAATTATAGTAGCCCTATTAAATGAACTGAAAATTTCAATACATACATATATGTAAGTGTATGCAATCTAGTGGTCGCATTTTTTGTTTGATTAACTTCAAATTTGTTAGGGACGTTCCGGCAAAACAATCGAAAAACTCTAACCCATTTTTTGGGGGATTAATCTTTCAAATTTCGAGTTTTTGGGCCCAAAAAGGGTCAGAAAAGCCCCGGATGTGCATTTAATGCATGTAAAAAGAGGGGAATTAGTGAGGCGAAATTTTTAAGCTCTCTCTCGTCATTCTAGCATAAATATTTAGCGATTTATTAAAGAAAATGTGTTTCGTTTAAACACAGTACGTTGTGTTATGGGGGTTTTACACTTGAAAAGCCTGTTATTCCTTTGTGAGTACTTTTATCATCCTCAGCAACTCACGCCTACTTTCAAGCCTGCCTGGACCTTCTCCTAGCATTATAATGCGCAAAATTGTATTCCCAGCTTTGCAGGTAAATGAAACCAGGAGCATCATAACAGCCAAAAAATCAATGTTTTCAGATTTCAATAAAAATTGGAATACATGTATGTTTTTACACATCTTTTGAGTTTTAAACTTTTTTGTGGAAATTCACTTCCCTCACGTCAGCGTGCTGCGTGCGAACTCGTTTTTGTTTTGACACAACTCGTCACGGAAAATAACTAAGTATTAAAATTACATAGACACTCTTTTGCAAGACTTTACTTTCAAATATCAATAACCACTGTAATCTATCGACCGCCGTAAATCCAGGGGGAAGACATGACTTGTCATTCGAAAGGAATATTGCGTAATTGGTTCTCGTGATGATCTGACGGATTTACTTCGGTCCTTTCACTCCACGAGAAAAACTCAGAACGGGTTTTAACCTGTAAACCTATTACAAAATTACGTGGTTACGCAACCATCGGTGATGTATGGTGTTGGCTTGTCAATTAAAAACGAGAGCTTCTCCACTTCCGTGGACGGATGTAGGTTGACCAACTTTTGTTCCAAATACTTAAGGACTTAAAGAATCAATCGGTCTTAGACAGTAACAAGGCATCTGACCCATTTTAGCGAATTTCCCCTATAGGGAAGAAGCTATTACCGTAGTCGGCATGGTAAGACCTAGGCCCGGGACCATGATAACTTTTCGTTTTGAGGTCCCCAGACCCCAAAAACACCATTCGTTCGAAACTGTATATATATATATAGATATATATATATATATATATATACATATATGTGTGTGTGTGTGTGTGTGTGTGTGTGTCCGTGGGTGCGATAACTCTCGTAAAAAAGGTCCGATTTTGATGAAATTTGGTACAAACGTGTAAAGCATCATTTATGACTTTAAGTTCGAAAACCAGACGGATCGAGCTATCCGAAGGGGTATTTTGGGGGGGTTTTGTACCCCAAAAATTTTTTTTAAAGTTTTTTACATACAATTTTTGAAAAAGTAAAATTTTATTTTTTTTCATTGGAATCAGCTCAAACATACGCACAATTTGATGTTTTAATCATTGCTCTACGTCAATTGGTTACTGAGATATTGAAAGTGCTAAACACAGTACGTTGTCCAATTTTATTCTTATGGAGGATAAGAAAAATTGTATATCTCGCTTATTTATCAACTTATCCTGACGAAACTTGGTATTTTGCTTCATTTCATTCTGGTCTATTGATATTAGCACAAAAACCCATTTTTTGGCCGATAGTTCCCGTAGCAGCAAACCTGCATACTCAGCCCCATGTTATTCTTATGGAGAATAAGTAACGTGTGTTCTCCTTTAATTATGAACATAAATTAATAGAACTTGGTATTTGGCTTTACCTAGTTGAGTTATATTGATATTTCTATAAAAGCCCATTTTTAGTGTTCCTTATTTCAGCAAACCTGCATACTTAGCCGCCATTTTATTCTTATGGAGAATAATTAAAATGTCATAAATCGTTTATTTATGAATGTATATTGATGAAAATTGGTATGTGGTATTAAGATAAATTAATATGCATTGGAAATTCGCTGAGTATGCAGGTTTGCTGCTACGGGGGTATTAAACTCATCCTTCATTCATATTCGCCTTAAAATACGCCCTAGTTGCTTTGGCGTCTTACGCAGTGATTCAGTGGAGATTTAAATTGTGGACTGATTATGAACAATTTTTTCCCATTTTGGACTTGACAACCTATGATTATAATCAACCAGATTATTCCTCATGCTTGTATGTGGTACACTGTTATAAGACTAGACTGACTAGACATACAATCGAAGGACAAAATTTCGTTTTAAATTAATACAGTTATAGATATATAATTAATACTTTTTGAACTATTGTTACTCAATAGCTATAGTATTAAAAGGATTTTTTGATTTTTTCGATGATTTTCGACCTTTAAAACCTAAATTTGTTTATTGTTGGCCCTTTTGAGGTTTTGATCGTTTTTTTCGTATTTCATAAGAATAACACTGGATTGGAACTTTGACTCCCTGTGGGGTAGAGCCCTTTGGAAATTTCTTAAAATCCTTTCTTAGTGACTACCTTAGTGATGGAAAGAGTATACGTGCCAAACTTCGTGGTTGTAGGTGTAGAGGTTTGGCCTTGGGGATGATATTTTTTCATATTTATAGATCTCTATATATTTAATTCCGTAATTGAATCGGTCCCCAAGAAATATCTCGAGCCAGGAAGAAGTTAAGTTAGGTTATAAAGATTCTTTTTAAAGCTTGAGGGCCAAGGACGGTGGGAAAGATATCAGAAATGTCAAAATCTACGTGGGATACGCCCTACTGCACTTCAAAGAACCAATGATTTTCTTAGGGAAATACCACTACAGTGTTTTTATTAATAAGCAAAATGAACTAATGATCAGCTGTGATTATCCACTTACACAAAAACCATATGTTAGGGGCTGTAGCCCCTGTCAGCCAATAGTATGTTTTATTTAGATAGTCAGTTTATTACAACTAGTAGCCTGTCGCGGCTTCGCTCGCGATCACAACGTAATAATTATACTGACATTCTCGTATAAACATTGTGTTACCGTTCCAAAGCCAACATGGCCTGCTGATTAACTGCGTTTACTCTATCCAGGTGATTGCTTAAAACTTATAGTTATTTCCCAATGTTAAGCTTATGGGAAAAAACTCAACTTCAAGGGGCCCCAGGGCCTCACTCACAAATTATTTCTCTATAAAAAAGGTTTCCTCCACAACTTCACGTTAGGCTCTTTCCAATGAAACCAAAAATATGAAAATCGGTTCAGTAGTTTAGGAGGAGTGATTGTCACAAAAAAACTTCTCGCCTATTAAATAAATATAGAAGATGTAACATTTTCAAAACATCCGTCTCTATGAATGGTTGGTACCCTAGCGAAGAACGGAAGGACTCTGTCTTCTCATGCCACAGCTTAATTCCTACAATAAACAAATCGACCATAGTACTGGAACACATTTAAACCCACGATCACCTCAAGCCATTAGACTGCAGCCCCAAAGTATGGGAGGAAATTGTAAACAAGCAATTACTGAGCTTTCCCGCGCCTCGCTACAATTAGACAATTATGCGCGAACAATGAAGCACTTTCGCCGGGGATTGACACACATCGCGCATCCATACGGTGGGCTTTCCCCTCACCACGGCC
Organism: Allygus modestus; assembly: GCA_963675035.1. Lineage (NCBI taxonomy): Eukaryota > Metazoa > Arthropoda > Insecta > Hemiptera > Cicadellidae > Allygus > Allygus modestus. The sequence continues at coordinate 7,823,000 of OY776112.1, forward strand.
CTTGGACCGCCTCAGTCAAGCTTCCTCAGTTGGTACTGGCTACTCCTCAGTAGCAAATGCTCCACGTGTTTCATTTTAACATCTTGAAGTTTTTAAGCTTGTGGACTCAAATGTTTTCAAATATCTACGAAAAGCTCTAACGCTGGAAATTTTAATTACAGATAAATGCTGTGCTCTTAAATTTCTGCCTTAAATGATAATAATAATAATATTTATCCCGCGACAATGGTTAAAAATGTATCGGAATTTACAAAAAAATAATAAATTTATTGGAAAATCTTTAAACTAGATAATGTAGACCTGAGTTCCATCTTGCCCTTTCTAGCGGGGCGCAGCCCTTTTTGGGAACTATTCTGGCATTTGCCTCAGTGAGACGAGAAACCGTACAAACTCATCTCAAAATGGCCGGCCTGGCATAAAACCCAAGATCTCCCGAATGTGAGGTGCAATAATTGCTTCATTGCTTGTAGTGATAAGATGACATACTTGTAGATTTGAAGACTTGCTTGTAGATGAAGGACTCCTACAACAGTGAAAGAAGCAAAATCCAAGTGCCTTTCACTGCCACACATCTAGGGGAAATTCGCTAATAGCTGTACCATATTACTCTTAAGGTTGGCAACACTTTATGGTATGTTGTTGATTTATGAATCAGCTGGACGACCTCGTAAGATATTCTTGTAAGGCTTTTGATAGCGGAAAATATCTAAGCTATTAAATTGTGACATTCAAGTAGTGAGAGATGGTGAGTTCTACCCCAGCAGGAGCAGCAGTACCTCCTCCTCCTCCTCCTCCTCCTCCTCCTCCTCCTCCTCCCCCTCCTCCTCCTCCTCCTCCTCCTCCCCCTCCTCCTCCTCCTCCCCCTCCTCCTCCTCCTCCCCCCTCCTCCTCCTCCTCCCCCTCCCCCTCCTCCTCCACCTCCCCCTCCTCCTCCCCCTCCTCCTCCTCCTCCTCCTCCTCCTCCTCCTCCTCCTCCCCTCAGAGCGATCTGGCTTATCATAGGTCGGATCTGAATTCTGATTGCAGATTATTGTTCGTCTTGTCAAGCCGAGTCATTTGAGTACCCACATCGTACACTTTGGATGATGTTTACAAAAAAGGGGCCCGCACCACAATTTTGACCTTTTTTGTTTTTTTGCATTTTTGGAATCTCCTCGTCAAGACGAGTCATTTGAGTACCCACATCGTACACTTTGGATGATGTTTACAAAAAAGGGGCCCGCACCGCACTTTTGACCTTTTTTTTGTTTTTGCATTTTTGGAATCTCCTCGTCAAGCCGAGTATTCTCAGTACCCACATGACATACTTTGGATAAGTAATACAAGAGTTTAGCAGGGTAACTCTACAACCAACAGAGCTAGCCCATCAGCGCCTGCGGACAATTAAACTACCAGTGAATGCAAATTTTGCGGAGAATATAATTGCATTGCTTTGGATTAGAGCACTTGAAGGGGAGTGTATCGATACACCCCCCCCCCTTCAAGTACTCTACAACAAGGCAGCTGTTCACACAACCGACCGACGAGTCCAGTCTTGTCTGGGATGCAGCTGTCGTAACTGGATACCCCAACAGGCTGGCGCTTGACGCAGATGTTCACACAAAAAACCGACGAGTCGAGACCTGTCTGGGGTGCAGCTGCACCCGACCCCAGCAGGCGCAGCAGGAGGTCTTTACCCCAGACAGCGGTTGAGATTTATTGCTTCGGCCTTCTCCGAAATCCATTAGTGGAGAGCGGGAGCGTCACCCCACATTGCCAGCCCTCCTTCAGTTCAGTTCGAGAGTTCAGTGCGCGTAGACGTGATAGTCCGATCCTGCTCCGTTCTGCCGATTCGTGTTAGTTGCTGATTATGATCACTTGTGATTTGCGTCCAACATCCTTAAACTATTTAAAACGTTTGTGTTGTGCTGTATTATTTGTGATTATCAAAACTTTATAATCCATATTTAAGATGAACGCCGCACACAAGTGTACCGTTTGCGGCTGTGCGTACGTGCGTAGTCACAATTTGATGCAACACCACATCAGATTCCATGGATTGAGACCACAACCACCACCACCACCAACGCAGCAAGGTACGTGTTTGTGTGTTGCATTATTGTTTTAATCAGACCTAAACGTTAGTAATACAGGAATATGTTATGCAATATATAACCGGAGAGTGATAAAAGTCTTGTTTTTATTTAACAGCTTTAATTATTTTGCGCGAGTAGAAAGCTGTTTATAAAAAAAAAATAAATAACATGACAGTGACTTATTTTATTGTTCGCCCCGTCAAGTCGACTCACCAGAGCGGTCTGGCTTATCATAAGTCGGATCTGAATTCTGATTCAAGATTCTTGACCGACTAGAAGAATGTGACCGTGACAACTGGTGTTCAACTGATTTAATTGCTAGGGGGGAGATTTTCGCTCCCCCATACTTCAGGAATTATTGAAGACTAGAGCAAAAATGAGACCTCGGGTGTTTGTCAACTGGTGTACCATTGATGTAATTGCTAGGGGGAGATTTTCGCTCCTCCCTAAAACATAATGCTTCTTTAGGGTTGGTGCAGCTCAATATTGCAGCTACATCCTTAGCTTTGAACCCCGGATCATCAATGTAGACAAACAGTACAGAAGATTACATTCCCTGTTCGAAAATTGATATTTTTAATTAACAACTCCATTTTGAAATGTGATTCTCGAGAGAGGGGAATTGGATCTTTAGTTATACTAATCTGTTTTTTGTTATTATTTTCAGATGAAGGACCGGGTCCTGGCCACCACACCTGCCATGAATGCGGTCGCCGTTTCCGTCGCGAAATAAACCTGCGTCGACATGTGGAATCAACCCACAGCAGAGTCTGCAGGTTCCTATGCGACACATCGGCACCGCGTTCAAGAGGGAAGACAACCTTCGAGCCCACACCAAGCAATTTCACGTCGATGGTCAAGAACGAAGATTCTCTTGCACATACTGCGGTCGGGAGTTCACCCGGCTGTTCAACAAGGACCAACATGAGCGGTTCGCCTGCCCGATCATGAAGGACCTGATCCTGAACCGAGCGGCTATGGTACAGGACGAACCCCAGGCAGGACCCAGCACGGAGCCACAACCCGGTACGAGCACACACCCGCAACCCGATGATGTTGAGATGACTGGAGCAGGACAGTCAAGCCCCGTATTCTCACTTATTCAACGGGGTTTTCGCAACCGCCTCTTAACCTACCGTCTGCAGCGACCGATGGAGAATCTCGTCACAATCGGAGAAGTGATGGCGTTGTTGATTGTGAGCCTTACGGAGTTGCTTGAGAACACCTTGGCGAAACACCGCAGCATTAAGGTCAACTTGAAGCTGGAGTGTGAATTCAAAAATATTCACAACAACACCTGCCTGCGCAACTTCAAGACGAAGATGACTCCGCTGACGGCGACCTCGGACCTGAACCATTACATTTCAACAGCTTTTGCGAAGCTTATCAGAGAGAAGGCTGAGTGTGAGCATATCGGCTCCGGGTGGACATACATTCGCGTTCGTGATTTGGAGGTCGGTATCAACGAGTACACTCCTCTAGGTGAAGATGGTCGAGCTTGGCTCCCACTGCCGGCAGCTGTAGAGAACACCAAAGCAGTCATCAACGTATTGAACACCGATGAGCGGTGTTTTCAAACACCCACGGTCTCATTCTTGTTCTAGTCTTCAACAATTCCTGACGTATGGGGGAGCGAAAATCTCCCCCTAAGCCATTATGTGTTAGGGGGAGCGAAAATCTCCCCCTAGTAATTAAATCAACAGAACACCAGTTGTCAAACACCCACGGTCTCATTCTTGTTCGGGAGTTTGAAGCGTGTGGCTGTGTAATAGTGTTGCTGTGTAACGTTCTGTCACCCGACGTTTTGACCTAACCTACAAAATGAACCACTTAATCGCCTATGTGTTTAATGATCGGCCTTTGTCTGTACTGTTTGACAGCAGCGATAATCCATGGTTCAAAGCTAAGGATGTAGCTACAGTATTGGGATACGCTAACCCTAAAGAAGCAATCAGAGTACATGTTAGAGAAAAATATCGCAAAACAATTCCTGAAGTATGGGGGAGCGAAAATCTCCCCCTAACCTATAACGAGAAACATTCAATCTTTCTTAACGAGCCGGGATTATATTCGTTACTTATGAAATCTAAAATGCCTATCGCCGAGAAGTTTCAAGATTGGATCTTTGAAGAAGTTTTGCCATCCATTAGAAAAAATGGTCAGTACAGACTTATAAACGAGAACCAACGGCTGCTACAATCACTTACAAAGTCGCTAACAAATAACCGAAAGCTAGATCAAACAAATTCCGAGTTTAAAACTACAAATGATATATTGTGTATGGAAAACCAATCCATGAATCAAACGCTGATCGAACAGACACCTAAAGTGGCAGTGTTGCCTGAAGATGTAAATCTGAAGCATATATTTTGTGTGATGATTAGGGAAACCCTTCTAGAGCAGTACGGAGTTTGTGAATGCAAGTGCATTCGAACACAGAAGAGGAATTTCAAACAAGCCTTGAAAAAAGCAAAGGAAGAAGGATTTACAATGTGCTACTGTAGAGAAAATGTCCCCAACGGCATAAACATAGTGAATAAGGCTAAAGAAGTGATGAAGAGTTACGGCATGCACATTGACTGCAGATACAACAACATCCTAACCTCGCACAATTTCATTAATATCGTTGAACATATCTTCGACAATGCATAGGTCTGCGCTTGTGGACTCGTTCCAGAACCTTTGACGCTAGTCAGGTAGCAACAGTCGATACGTGCTCCAAAGATGACCAGTGTGGATGACGCAAGAAAAGTAATCACCATATCAATGAACAAAATACGTTATAAACGTAACAACATCCGAGAAAGGCTCGCAATCAAGTTAGTGTTGGATAGAGCGAGAGATGTGTTTGAGAGAAAATACCATATGAAACAGCATACTTATGAAGAAAACAAAAATATTGAATATCATGTGAAAGAATATAGCTATGAAGAAAACAAAACAGACTGTTACATTTAACGAGGGGCTAAATACACAGTACACTTACGAGCCCTGTGAGGATGTACAACAATTAACGTGGACTCAAATCGCAATAGATGAAATGAGATTCCGCAGACCGTTGGAACTGATGTTGGGTGAAAAAATCAAACATCTAACCTATTGCAACAAGATGTGTCACAGCGAGTGCATACAGTTTACTTCAAGGGTGAGCAGACGCACCACCAGTCCGTAGTACGGTTGAAGTCACACGGTAAGGACGTGAACATGTACGCTTACGCTTCTGCGGACGACTATATCAAAACGTTTATTCAGGAGATTGAGGTTATGAACAATAATGCTAGTGATCAGACATTGGCATCACCTCAGACGTCATCTGTAAAACCGATCACTACCTGCAAGAGACGAAGGAGGCCAACTCCCATCGAAGTGTAAACCAAGAAACCAGGATGGATGCCAAAACCAACAGATGATTGTCCCATAGCGTCATGGATGGAGGATGGGAATACTTTTGCTGTTCAAAACTCGGGAAACAAAGGACAAATTTTATTGAAAATGGAAATGTACGATGGTCCAGATATGGTGTTCATGTGCGGTTTATTTTTGGACAAAGATGGTGAAATGCACCAAAGTGTTAAACAAGTAGTTGATAAAGTGGAAAACATGTGGATCTATAAATCAACAGGAGTACCGAAAATTACAGGCTTAACTCAAACTGTTACACAACGCAGTGCAGTTTCGCAACCACCGTCGAAGAAGCGAGCTGTGAGGAAGAAACAACGAGTGTCGCAAGCAGTCAATTAGAGCATCCGCATTCCCAGACAGGAGGGCGACGCGTCGGTTTTTTGTGTGTGTGAACACCTGCGCCCGGCCAACTACTACTAGAGATGTCGAGCAGAAGCACTTTCATGCTAGAGTTTCCGAGCGTGTAACTGCAGCAACCGCGGACCTGAGAGCTACCCTAAACAACTGCAAGTCCGACTCTCCGCTCTGCACCAGGATAGCCGATCTCCGAGAGGAATGCGGCTATCTCATCACTGCGATGGTGCGAGCCACCACACCCTTTGGCGAGACGATCATCGTGATCCTGGAGGGGCAGGTCGGGGACGACTTCTTTCTACGAGTCTACCCGCCTAGGCGCTTCAACGAGGTCCTGAGCAACACCGACATCGAGCGCTACAACGGCGGGTTTGGAGAACGCCTTCGCTTGGTGAAGCGCAGCCCGAGGGGTTCCAATAGCAGATTCACACCTTTGGAGTTTATGTAAAGCAAAACTTGAAGATTATGTAAATACATTTGTAAATTAGTTTTCGTAGTCAATACTTATAGTCACGTTCAGAACATAACCACTGTGTTATTTATTTCACTTAACCCCAAAAATGTCCTTTAGTAGTAAGTTTAAGAGCGTGAGTATGGTAACTGTGGGGTGTTTAGCTCATCAGCGTCATCATCAGAATCATCGATATTTGTACATAGATGTAACCAACCGCGTAATGCGATACAATTGGTTAGAGCACATCGTGTGTGAGCTGTCTTGTGATGGCGACATCGCACTGCGTTTGTTGATAGTAGACTGTTGATTGACGATAGTGATCCGCAACCAATATCGCTGATATCAATGACATTAGTAGTACAGTGATCCGTGATGAAATTGCATCGTACAAACTCTATTTACTCAGTACCTTTGACATAGACAATCGGTCGTTTGACGATACATGCACGTAACTTTTCCTCTAGCTCATGATACCAGATATCACCTTGAGCCCATTCCAATCCGTGACAGTGTTTTGTGAGCCAATAGCTATCACGTAGTTTCTCTTGTGATAGGAAATCTCGACTGAATGGTGATTTGGCGATATGATGCATTAGCAGTGTTCCACAGGACAATTCCAAGACACACACTTCCTTCAGAATATAATCGCTATTGATGTCCTTGAAACATTGAAAATCCAAAATAATGGGAGATGCTACATTTTTACGAGGTACTCTGCGTAAACAATCCATCTTGTATGAGTGTTGGTTGCAGACTGGTTATGATTTAACCGACAAAGTCCACATTTAGATCGCGATGTTGATTAATTTAGATGACGTTGGTAAATCCACATATACCAAACAGTTGCCAATCTCTGTGAGTGCAGGCATGCATTATACCACATCGATATCGATAGTAGCAACAGTAGTACTAGTAGCAGTCGTGGTCATCGACACATCGATCACTCTTCTTTATTCTTCCGCAATGTGCATTATCTTGTACGTGACAACTGGTACTAACAGCGATCTTCGTCGCCTATGTATTTAATAACCAGATAGGAGCTGCTCTGTATGACAGTAGTAACAACCCTAGGTTCAAAGTTACAGAGGTTGCTCAAATCTTGAGCTACGTTAATCATAAAAAAAGCACTTACAGCACAAGTTAGTGAACAATACAAGTCAACAAACTTAGAAACGATAAACTTCAGTCTTTGCAATCCTTTACAAAGACACTAACAAATAACAGAAACTAGATCAAATTATCTCGGAGTTTAAAACTAGAAAATTATATGTATATATATATATATATTGTGTAAGGAGACCCAGACCATGATTCAAATGTTGTCTGAACAGACCTCTAAAGAAGCAGTGTTGCCTGAATAACTTGACTTCGAGCCTTTATCGTATGTTAGTTCGTTAACAAAATAACTTTTACATTAACACGACGATCACTTTTCTTGCTTAAGTCACGATGTGCATTATGGCGTACGGGACGATTGGTAATAACAGCGTTTAAAGTAAACTGTGCACATTCGTTGTGATACGTCTTGTCACAGCAGGTTAGATTTCACATTCTCACATTCAACATCAATTACAATTGTAGACGTAATCTCATTTCATCTGTTGTGATCTAAGTCCACGTTAACCGTTGCACATCCTCACGCGGCTCGTAAGTGTAATGAGTATTTAGTATGACACTAAACTTCTCGAATGTTAGTACGTTAAATCGTAGCTTGTTCATTGATTCATCGATCCCTATTCTTGTTTCAGTCTCAATATGCATTATGGTGTACGTGCCAGATGGTACTAACAACGCTTGAAATAAACTGCACACATGTGTTGTGATACATCCAAACACAACAAGTTAGATGCATCATTCTAACATTCAGCATCAATTGAAATGTTATGCGTGGTATCATTTCATCTGGTGTAATTTGAGGGAATAACTCGACTACGAACCTCTATCGTATGTTAGTTCGTTAACAACGTAACTTATACATTGACGCATCGATCACTTTTCATGCTTAAGTCACAATGTGCATTATGATGTATGTGACGACTGGTAATAGCAATGCTTGAAGTAAACTGAGCACATGTGTTGCGATAGTCTTGTCACAGCAGGTTATATTGCTCATTTCCCCATTCAACATCAATTACAATTGTATGCGTAATCTCATTTCATCGGTTGTAATTCAAGTCCGCGTTAACTGTTGTACATCCTCTCGGGGTTCGTAAGTGTAACGAGTATTTAGTTTTACATTAAACTTCTCGTATGTCAATCCCAAGTAATCGGTGTTTGAAGAAGTTTGCCTTTCCCTCAAGAATTGTCACTAGCATTATAACATACGCGTTTAATAACCAGATCGCACTTGTAATATTTTTGTATACCGGTAAAAATTCCAAGTAATCGAGGTTTGAAGAAGTTCGCACATTGATACAAAACAAAAATCCAAGTAAACGATGTTTGAAGACGTTTGAGTTTTCGCCATCACACAAGTTCCAATCTTGAGTAAAGTCAACCCAAGAAAATGAAAGCTAACAGCATCACGTAGTTGTGTTAAGTTACGATAGGTATAGTTAGGTTTATTAAGACTGTTTCCAGTTAGAAAGGGGAAACATGGGGAGACTTATCTCATCGTTAGGTTACGATATCCAGTGTAAAGTTAGGTCCCTGCATAGAAATAGGAAACGTAGGCAGTTGTATTTCATCCTTAGGTTATGTTATGCTCTGTTAAGTTAGGTTTGTGCTTATAGATAGGAAATATTGTCAGTAGTATCTCGTCGTTAGGTTAAGTCATGCTCTGTTAAGTTAGGTTTGTTGTTGATTAAAAAAAAATCTGTACCTTAATGTCGGCGCGCGCAATTTAAAAATGGTATAATCATAATGCGCACGCCGACATTAAGGTACAGATTTTTTTTTTAATCAACAACAAACCTAACTTAACAGAGCATGACTTAACCTAACGACGAGATACTACTGACAATATTTCCTATCTATAAGCACAAACCTAACTTAACAGAGCATAACATAACCTAAGGATGAAATACAACTGCCTACGTTTCCTATTTCTATGCAGGGACCTAACTTTACACTGGATATCGTAACCTAACGATGAGATAAGTCTCCCCATGTTTCCCCTTTCTAACTGGAAACAGTCTTAATAAACCTAACTATACCTATCGTAACTTAACACAACTACGTGATGCTGTTAGCTTTCATTTTCTTGGGTTGACTTTACTCAAGATTGGAACTTGTGTGATGGCGAAAACTCAAACGTCTTCAAACATCGTTTACTTGGATTTTTGTTTTGTATCAATGTGCGAACTTCTTCAAACCTCGATTACTTGGAATTTTTACCGGTATACAAAAATATTACAAGTGCGATCTGGTTATTAAACGCGTATGTTATAATGCTAGTGACAATTCTTGAGGGAAAGGCAAACTTCTTCAAACACCGATTACTTGGGATTGACATACGAGAAATTTAATGTAAAACTAAATACTCGTTACACTTACGAACCCCGAGAGGATGTACAACAGTTAACGCGGACTTGAATTACAACCGATGAAATGAGATTACGCATACAATTGTAATTGATGTTGAATGGGGAAATGAGCAATATAACCTGCTGTGACAAGACTATCGCAACACATGTGCTCAGTTTACTTCAAGCATTGCTATTACCAGTCGTCACATACATCATAATGCACATTGTGACTTAAGCATGAAAAGTGATCGATGCGTCAATGTATAAGTTACGTTGTTAACGAACTAACATACGATAGAGGTTCGTAGTCGAGTTATTCCCTCAAATTACACCAGATGAAATGATACCACGCATAACATTTCAATTGATGCTGAATGTTAGAATGATGCATCTAACTTGTTGTGTTTGGATGTATCACAACACATGTGTGCAGTTTATTTCAAGCGTTGTTAGTACCATCTGGCACGTACACCATAATGCATATTGAGACTGAAACAAGAATAGGGATCGATGAATCAATGAACAAGCTACGATTTAACGTACTAACATTCGAGAAGTTTAGTGTCATACTAAATACTCATTACACTTACGAGCCGCGTGAGGATGTGCAACGGTTAACGTGGACTTAGATCACAACAGATGAAATGAGATTACGTCTACAATTGTAATTGATGTTGAATGTGAGAATGTGAAATCTAACCTGCTGTGACAAGACGTATCACAACGAATGTGCACAGTTTACTTTAAACGCTGTTATTACCAATCGTCCCGTACGCCATAATGCACATCGTGACTTAAGCAAGAAAAGTGATCGTCGTGTTAATGTAAAAGTTATTTTGTTAACGAACTAACATACGATAAAGGCTCGAAGTCAAGTTATTCAGGCAACACTGCTTCTTTAGAGGTCTGTTCAGACAACATTTGAATCATGGTCTGGGTCTCCTTACACAATATATATATATATATATATATATACATATAATTTTCTAGTTTTAAACTCCGAGATAATTTGATCTAGTTTCTGTTATTTGTTAGTGTCTTTGTAAAGGATTGCAAAGACTGAAGTTTATCGTTTCTAAGTTTGTTGACTTGTATTGTTCACTAACTTGTGCTGTAAGTGCTTTTTTTTATGATTAACGTAGCTCAAGATTTGAGCAACCTCTGTAACTTTGAACCTAGGGTTGTTACTACTGTCATACAGAGCAGCTCCTATCTGGTTATTAAATACATAGGCGACGAAGATCGCTGTTAGTACCAGTTGTCACGTACAAGATAATGCACATTGCGGAAGAATAAAGAAGAGTGATCGATGTGTCGATGACCACGACTGCTACTAGTACTACTGTTGCTACTATCGATATCGATGTGGTATAATGCATGCCTGCACTCACAGAGATTGGCAACTGTTTGGTATATGTGGATTTACCAACGTCATCTAAATTAATCAACATCGCGATCTAAATGTGGACTTTGTCGGTTAAATCATAACCAGTCTGCAACCAACACTCATACAAGATGGATTGTTTACGCAGAGTACCTCGTAAAAATGTAGCATCTCCCATTATTTTGGATTTTCAATGTTTCAAGGACATCAATAGCGATTATATTCTGAAGGAAGTGTGTGTCTTGGAATTGTCCTGTGGAACACTGCTAATGCATCATATCGCCAAATCACCATTCAGTCGAGATTTCCTATCACAAGAGAAACTACGTGATAGCTATTGGCTCACAAAACACTGTCACGGATTGGAATGGGCTCAAGGTGATATCTGGTATCATGAGCTAGAGGAAAAGTTACGTGCATGTATCGTCAAACGACCGATTGTCTATGTCAAAGGTACTGAGTAAATAGAGTTTGTACGATGCAATTTCATCACGGATCACTGTACTACTAATGTCATTGATATCAGCGATATTGGTTGCGGATCACTATCGTCAATCAACAGTCTACTATCAACAAACGCAGTGCGATGTCGCCATCACAAGACAGCTCACACACGATGTGCTCTAACCAATTGTATCGCATTACGCGGTTGGTTACATCTATGTACAAATATCGATGATTCTGATGATGACGCTGATGAGCTAAACACCCCACAGTTACCATACTCACGCTCTTAAACTTACTACTAAAGGACATTTTTGGGGTTAAGTGAAATAAATAACACAGTGGTTATGTTCTGAACGTGACTATAAGTATTGACTACGAAAACTAATTTACAAATGTATTTACATAATCTTCAAGTTTTGCTTTACATAAACTCCAAAGGTGTGAATCTGCTATTGGAACCCCTCGGGCTGCGCTTCACCAAGCGAAGGCGTTCTCCAAACCCGCCGTTGTAGCGCTCGATGTCGGTGTTGCTCAGGACCTCGTTGAAGCGCCTAGGCGGGTAGACTCGTAGAAAGAAGTCGTCCCCGACCTGCCCCTCCAGGATCACGATGATCGTCTCGCCAAAGGGTGTGGTGGCTCGCACCATCGCAGTGATGAGATAGCCGCATTCCTCTCGGAGATCGGCTATCCTGGTGCAGAGCGGAGAGTCGGACTTGCAGTTGTTTAGGGTAGCTCTCAGGTCCGCGGTTGCTGCAGTTACACGCTCGGAAACTCTAGCATGAAAGTGCTTCTGCTCGACATCTCTAGTAGTAGTTGGCCGGGCGCAGGTGTTCACACACACAAAAAACCGACGCGTCGCCCTCCTGTCTGGGAATGCGGATGCTCTAATTGACTGCTTGCGACACTCGTTGTTTCTTCCTCACAGCTCGCTTCTTCGACGGTGGTTGCGAAACTGCACTGCGTTGTGTAACAGTTTGAGTTAAGCCTGTAATTTTCGGTACTCCTGTTGATTTATAGATCCACATGTTTTCCACTTTATCAACTACTTGTTTAACACTTTGGTGCATTTCACCATCTTTGTCCAAAAATAAACCGCACATGAACACCATATCTGGACCATCGTACATTTCCATTTTCAATAAAATTTGTCCTTTGTTTCCCGAGTTTTGAACAGCAAAAGTATTCCCATCCTCCATCCATGACGCTATGGGACAATCATCTGTTGGTTTTGGCATCCATCCTGGTTTCTTGGTTTACACTTCGATGGGAGTTGGCCTCCTTCGTCTCTTGCAGGTAGTGATCGGTTTTACAGATGACGTCTGAGGTGATGCCAATGTCTGATCACTAGCATTATTGTTCATAACCTCAATCTCCTGAATAAACGTTTTGATATAGTCGTCCGCAGAAGCGTAAGCGTACATGTTCACGTCCTTACCGTGTGACTTCAACCGTACTACGGACTGGTGGTGCGTCTGCTCACCCTTGAAGTAAACTGTATGCACTCGCTGTGACACATCTTGTTGCAATAGGTTAGATGTTTGATTTTTTCACCCAACATCAGTTCCAACGGTCTGCGGAATCTCATTTCATCTATTGCGATTTGAGTCCACGTTAATTGTTGTACATCCTCACAGGGCTCGTAAGTGTACTGTGTATTTAGCCCCTCGTTAAATGTAACAGTCTGTTTTGTTTTCTTCATAGCTATATTCTTTCACATGATATTCAATATTTTTGTTTTCTTCATAAGTATGCTGTTTCATATGGTATTTTCTCTCAAACACATCTCTCGCTCTATCCAACACTAACTTGATTGCGAGCCTTTCTCGGATGTTGTTACGTTTATAACGTATTTTGTTCATTGATATGGTGATTACTTTTCTTGCGTCATCCACACTGGTCATCTTTGGAGCACGTATCGACTGTTGCTACCTGACTAGCGTCAAAGGTTCTGGAACGAGTCCACAAGCGCAGACCTATGCATTGTCGAAGATATGTTCAACGATATTAATGAAATTGTGCGAGGTTAGGATGTTGTTGTATCTGCAGTCAATGTGCATGCCGTAACTCTTCATCACTTCTTTAGCCTTATTCACTATGTTTATGCCGTTGGGGACATTTTCTCTACAGTAGCACATTGTAAATCCTTCTTCCTTTGCTTTTTTCAAGGCTTGTTTGAAATTCCTCTTCTGTGTTCGAATGCACTTGCATTCACAAACTCCGTACTGCTCTAGAAGGGTTTCCCTAATCATCACACAAAATATATGCTTCAGATTTACATCTTCAGGCAACACTGCCACTTTAGGTGTCTGTTCGATCAGCGTTTGATTCATGGATTGGTTTTCCATACACAATATATCATTTGTAGTTTTAAACTCGGAATTTGTTTGATCTAGCTTTCGGTTATTTGTTAGCGACTTTGTAAGTGATTGTAGCAGCCGTTGGTTCTCGTTTATAAGTCTGTACTGACCATTTTTTCTAATGGATGGCAAAACTTCTTCAAAGATCCAATCTTGAAACTTCTCGGCGATAGGCATTTTAGATTTCATAAGTAACGAATATAATCCCGGCTCGTTAAGAAAGATTGAATGTTTCTCGTTATAGGTTAGGGGGAGATTTTCGCTCCCCCATACTTCAGGAATTGTTTTGCGATATTTTTCTCTAACATGTACTCTGATTGCTTCTTTAGGGTTAGCGTATCCCAATACTGTAGCTACATCCTTAGCTTTGAACCATGGATTATCGCTGCTGTCAAACAGTACAGACAAAGGCCGATCATTAAACACATAGGCGATTAAGTGGTTCATTTTGTAGGTTAGGTCAAAACGTCGGGTGACAGAACGTTACACAGCAACACTATTACACAGCCACACGCTTCAAACTCCCGAACAAGAATGAGACCGTGGGTGTTTGACAACTGGTGTTCTGTTGATTTAATTACTAGGGGGAGATTTTCGCTCCCCCTAACACATAATGGCTTAGGGGGAGATTTTCGCTCCCCCATACGTCAGGAATTGTTGAAGACTAGAACAAGAATGAGACCGTGGGTGTTTGAAAACACCGCTCATCGGTGTTCAATACGTTGATGACTGCTTTGGTGTTCTCTACAGCTGCCGGCAGTGGGAGCCAAGCTCGACCATCTTCACCTAGAGGAGTGTACTCGTTGATACCGACCTCCAAATCACGAACGCGAATGTATGTCCACCCGGAGCCGATATGCTCACACTCAGCCTTCTCTCTGATAAGCTTCGCAAAAGCTGTTGAAATGTAATGGTTCAGGTCCGAGGTCGCCGTCAGCGGAGTCATCTTCGTCTTGAAGTTGCGCAGGCAGGTGTTGTTGTGAATATTTTTGAATTCACACTCCAGCTTCAAGTTGACCTTAATGCTGCGGTGTTTCGCCAAGGTGTTCTCAAGCAACTCCGTAAGGCTCACAATCAACAACGCCATCACTTCTCCGATTGTGACGAGATTCTCCATCGGTCGCTGCAGACGGTAGGTTAAGAGGCGGTTGCGAAAACCCCGTTGAATAAGTGAGAATACGGGGCTTGACTGTCCTGCTCCAGTCATCTCAACATCATCGGGTTGCGGGTGTGTGCTCGTACCGGGTTGTGGCTCCGTGCTGGGTCCTGCCTGGGGTTCGTCCTGTACCATAGCCGCTCGGTTCAGGATCAGGTCCTTCATGATCGGGCAGGCGAACCGCTCATGTTGGTCCTTGTTGAACAGCCGGGTGAACTCCCGACCGCAGTATGTGCAAGAGAATCTTCGTTCTTGACCATCGACGTGAAATTGCTTGGTGTGGGCTCGAAGGTTGTCTTCCCTCTTGAACGCGGTGCCGATGTGTCGCATAGGAACCTGCAGACTCTGCTGTGGGTTGATTCCACATGTCGACGCAGGTTTATTTCGCGACGGAAACGGCGACCGCATTCATGGCAGGTGTGGTGGCCAGGACCCGGTCCTTCATCTGAAAATAATAACAAAAAACAGATTAGTATAACTAAAGATCCAATTCCCCTCTCTCGAGAATCACATTTCAAAATGGAGTTGTTAATTAAAAATATCAATTTTCGAACAGGGAATGTAATCTTCTGTACTGTTTGTCTACATTGATGATCCGGGGTTCAAAGCTAAGGATGTAGCTGCAATATTGAGCTGCACCAACCCTAAAGAAGCATTATGTTTTAGGGAGGAGCGAAAATCTCCCCCTAGCAATTACATCAATGGTACACCAGTTGACAAACACCCGAGGTCTCATTTTTGCTCTAGTCTTCAATAATTCCTGAAGTATGGGGGAGCGAAAATCTCCCCCCTAGCAATTAAATCAGTTGAACACCAGTTGTCACGGTCACATTCTTCTAGTCGGTCAAGAATCTTGAATCAGAATTCAGATCCGACTTATGATAAGCCAGACCGCTCTGGTGAGTCGACTTGACGGGGCGAACAATAAAATAAGTCACTGTCATGTTATTTATTTTTTTTTTATAAACAGCTTTCTACTCGCGCAAAATAATTAAAGCTGTTAAATAAAAACAAGACTTTTATCACTCTCCGGTTATATATTGCATAACATATTCCTGTATTACTAACGTTTAGGTCTGATTAAAACAATAATGCAACACACAAACACGTACCTTGCTGCGTTGGTGGTGGTGGTGGTTGTGGTCTCAATCCATGGAATCTGATGTGGTGTTGCATCAAATTGTGACTACGCACGTACGCACAGCCGCAAACGGTACACTTGTGTGCGGCGTTCATCTTAAATATGGATTATAAAGTTTTGATAATCACAAATAATACAGCACAACACAAACGTTTTAAATAGTTTAAGGATGTTGGACGCAAATCACAAGTGATCATAATCAGCAACTAACACGAATCGGCAGAACGGAGCAGGATCGGACTATCACGTCTACGCGCACTGAACTCTCGAACTGAACTGAAGGAGGGCTGGCAATGTGGGGTGACGCTCCCGCTCTCCACTAATGGATTTCGGAGAAGGCCGAAGCAATAAATCTCAACCGCTGTCTGGGGTAAAGACCTCCTGCTGCGCCTGCTGGGGTCGGGTGCAGCTGCACCCCAGACAGGTCTCGACTCGTCGGTTTTTTGTGTGAACATCTGCGTCAAGCGCCAGCCTGTTGGGGTATCCAGTTACGACAGCTGCATCCCAGACAAGACTGGACTCGTCGGTCGGTTGTGTGAACAGCTGCCTTGTTGTAGAGTACTTGAAGGGGGGGGGGGTGTATCGATACACTCCCCTTCAAGTGCTCTAATCCAAAGCAATGCAATTATATTCTCCGCAAAATTTGCATTCACTGGTAGTTTAATTGTCCGCAGGCGCTGATGGGCTAGCTCTGTTGGTTGTAGAGTTACCCTGCTAAACTCTTGTATTACTTATCCAAAGTATGTCATGTGGGTACTGAGAATACTCGGCTTGACGAGGAGATTCCAAAAATGCAAAAACAAAAAAAAGGTCAAAAGTGCGGTGCGGGCCCCTTTTTTGTAAACATCATCCAAAGTGTACGATGTGGGTACTCAAATGACTCGTCTTGACGAGGAGATTCCAAAAATGCAAAAAAACAAAAAAGGTCAAAATTGTGGTGCGGGCCCCTTTTTTGCAAACATCATCCAAAGTGTACGATGTGGGTACTCAAATGACTCGGCTTGACAAGACGAACAATAATCTGCAATCAGAATTCAGATCCGACTTATGATAAGCCAGATCGCTCTGAGGGGAGGAGGAGGAGGAGGAGGAGGAGGAGGAGGAGGAGGAGGGGGAGGAGGAGGGGGAGGTGGAGGAGGAGGGGGAGGGGGAGGGGGAGGAGGAGGGGGGAGGAGGAGGAGGAGGGGGAGGAGGAGGAGGAGGGGGAGGAGGAGGAGGAGGAGGAGGAGGGGGAGGAGGAGGAGGAGGAGGAGGAGGAGGAGGAGGAGGAGGAGGAGGTACTGCTGCTCCTGCTGGGGTAGAACTCACCATCTCTCACTACTCATTCAGTCCTAGCTTGACTTTCGTAAAGGGTTGTCACAGACGCTTAGATTAAATACTTCGCGCTTCGTGCAACGAGCTCTAAATTTTGAAAAGTAGTGAATGTAAAGGAAGTTGAGTTATAAATATTTTACATTGTAGGGATCTTAAGCAGTGACTTTTTTAACACTCGTTTACAGTAAATTGGAGATTAATTATTAATTACCCCCGTCGCAGCAAACCTGCATACTCAGCGAATTTCCAGTGAATATATAACACAAAACATTAACACTTGACAGGATTCATAAGAAATATATTCACAAACAAGCGATATTAATAAATATTAATTATTCTCCATAAGAATAACATTGGGGATGAGTAAGCAGGTTTGCTGCAACAAGGAACAAAAAAATAATGGGTTTGTATGCAAATATCAATAGAACTCATCTAATTAAAGTCACATACCAAGTTTCATTCATATACATTCATAAGTAAGCGATATATAACATTTTAATTATTCTCCATAAGAATAACATGGGGACCGATTACCTAGGTTTGCTGCTTCGGGAACCATACATGAAAATTTTGTATTTGTGCAAACAACGATAAACCCCAACCAGGTGAAGCCATATACCAAATTTTGTCAGTTTATGTTCATAAATAAGCGAGATATACAATTTTTCTTTTTCTCTATAAGAATAACATTAGACAACGTACTTTGTTTAGCACTTTCAATATCTCAGGAACCAATTGACGTAGAGCAATGATAAAAATACCAAATTGTTTGTTTTTTTATGCTTAATTAAATGGTAAAAATTAAAATTTGATTTAAATAAAAACTACATGTGGAAACCCCAAAAACCCATTTTTGGGGTACAAAACCCCACAAAAACCCCCCTTTGGATGGTGCGATTCGTCTGGTTTTCGAACTCGTTCAAATGAATGGTGCTTTACACATTTGTACCAAATTTCATTAAGATCGGACCTTTTTTACGAGAGTTATCGTGCTTACGGACACATATATATAAAAGACATATATATATATATATATATTTGTCTTTTATATATATGTGTCCGTAAGCACGATAACTCTCGTATATATATATATATATATATATATATATATATATATATAAATTTGAACGAATGGTGTTTTTGACATCTGGGGACCTCAAAATGAAAAGTTATCATGGTCTCGGGCTTAAGTCTTACCATGAGACCTACGGTAATAGCTTCTTCCCTATAGGGGAAATTCGCTAAAAATTATAAAGCTCTATATTTTGCATGATTTTTTGTTTCTAGTTTCCCCTAGAACAAGTTCTAAAAGAATATCGAAGAGTTTAAAAAATTTGTATATTAGCAAGGATTAGAAAGGGTAAACATAATTTTTACATAAGTACACAATCAAAGGACCGCATCGAACTACGATAAATAAACCAAATCCAATACGTAAACGATTGCGAAACCCAAACGCCGAGAGGGAATGGCAAATAAGAACGGTAAGTAGCCGTGTGGCAACGTGGTTGCGTCCAACGCATTTCAAACTCACAAAAGATTCGAACGGTTCTTTCAGCCAGTGATTTAACTACAGTTACTGTAGTCGAGTGGTATGGTCCTGCAGATCCTGAAGATACGACCACCCGACCTTCGACTTCTAAGAGGCTGCTCGCCATCTACGGCGGCGGGATGAAAGTAAGAGGAAACGTAAGTGGAACGACCGTGGAAAACAACGGGATCGCGGTAGAAAGGAAAAGTAATTAGATTCACGGGTGAGAAAGATAATATGATAGGTGAGAGAGCTGTAGGATGCTTGGAGGGTGGGGTGAGCTCTGATTGGGTGAAGGTCGAGGATTTGTAACTGTTATTTTGTGCTATGATTGACTGAATTATACATAGTCAATCCTATACTCTAATATGAGTAAGGTTTGCTTGCTTGCTTGCTTGCGACACGGATCTCAAAAACGGCTCCAACGATTTCCTTCAAATAATCGAAATAACTAATTTCTGGGATAAAAATAAGTTCTAGACAGGCCTCATCTCTAGGAAAAATCAAATAATGTAAAAAAACTAAAATGAAAAGTTAAAAAAATTAACATTGGGCTTATGGAGTTTCAAATCAAAACAAAAGAATTGTAACAGCTGTTCATAATCAACCAGGGAACTGTCAAAGTAATACTCATGTTGTTTATGATTATTAACATGTGGTTTCCTGAGTGCAGAGATTAAAAGATTTGAGTTAAGATTACATATATAGAGTAGTAAAATAAATCAAAGGGACATTGAGCTATAACAACTGGAGGGACCTTAAACATGTAGAAAAGAGGCAATTGAATAATAGAAATCTGATTATCAGTAGGGGGAAGTGGTGAAATATTACTCCGAGTCATCTAAACAAACTGACTGGTCTTCCCCCGAGCAAAGCTCGGCCCCCCAGGTCCTGGTGTTAAACTATACAATATCATCAGACTGAAATAGATATTTCTAGCTCACAGTTTCGGATAAAGGAGGAATATCCTTTAAAGCTGATTAACGTTGTAAATTGTAAACAAATACTTGCTGATTGAAAAGAAAAACAAATGTTTCGACGTTTCGCGATCTAGAATCTGATCCCGTCTTCAGATGGGAAAAATACTAGAACAAAATTGTAACAATCTAAAACCTAGAACAACCTGGAATATTTAGAGCAATACTGTGACCTGTTCTGGGTATTCTTCTCACCTGAAGACGGGATCAGATTCCAGATCCCGAAACGTCGTGAAACTTGTTTTACTCAATCAATGATTAGAAAATGTCCGCAAGAGTTTCAAATAACATAATCTCACCTTAACAAACAATGTTATTTGTTAAGGAGAAAATACATTTATAAACAGAGAAAATACATCGGTTAAGGAGTTTTGTTCCCTTTAAAAGGGATGGCATCCTTTAAGGCCACAATAGTTTAGTGTTCCTTCATACCCAAGCCCCTGAGCCATTATTAGCGAATTTCCCCCATAGGGAAGAAGCTATTACCGTAGTCGGCATGGTAAGACCTAGGCCCGGGAACATTATAACTTTTCGTTTTGAGGTCCCCAGACCCCAAAAACACCATTCGTTCGATACTGTATATACTGTATATATATATATATATGTGTGTGTGTGTGTGTGTCCGTGAGCACGATAACTCTCGTAAAAATGATCCGATTTTGATTAAATTTGGTATAAACGTGTAAAGCAACATTTATGACTTTAAGTTCGAAAACCAGCCAGATCGCTCTATCCGAAGGGGTATTTTGGGGGGGGTTTGTACCCCAAAAATGGGTTTTTTGAATTTTGTACATATAATTTTTGAAATTGTCAAATTTTAGTTTTTACCATTGTATTCAGCTTTAAAAAACACAAAATTTGGTATTTTAATCATTCCTCTACGTCAATTAGTTCCCGAGATATTGAAAGTGCTAAACACAGTACGTTGTCTAATGTTATTCTTATGGAGGAAAATAACAATTTTATTTCTCGCCTACTGACGAAACTTGGTATACGGCTTCATCTGGTTGTGTTCTATTGATATTTGTTCAAAATAATAATTTTTTTCCAAAGGCTCCTGTAGCAGCAAACCTACATACTCAGCCTCATGTTATTCTTATGGATAATAACTAAATGCTATATCTCCCTTAATAATAAACATAAATGAATAAAAACTGGTATATGACTTCACCTAGTTGAGTTATATTAAAATTAGCATAAAAACCCATTTTTTGTGTTCCTTGATGCAGCAAACCTGCATACTCAGCCCCAATGTTATTCTTATGGAGAATAATTAAAATTGTATATATCGCTTATTTGTGAATATATTTTTATGAAACTTGGTAAGTGGCTTTATGAAGTATTAGGACATTTATATCTCCATTATAAATTCGCTGAGTATGCAGGTTTGCTGCTACGGGGGTATTTTTGTACACTCCAGCATATCTATATTACTGTAAATATATTTATTAGATTTACATTAATTTGTGTATGTGCAATAAGACTTATTAAATGGTTCACGATAGGCTATTATTGTAATCTAGAAACTCTACTTATAGAAAGGGGCCAGTTATATCATGGAAATCTCCAAGTTCTATGGCTGTTGTAATTACAGACTCCATTGGTTTGTTCATTGGAATGTATCTAACAACAGTGCGGATTCATTATAGTTAACAACCCGGGAAATATTATTAATACATCCTTACTAACGACTTCCATCACGAAATGTTAGTAAACGAGTCGTTTTCTAAGTGGTTTGGACATTTGTTGTTTTGTCTATTTTTAATTTACCACAATTTTGATATGATCCCTTTTTAGCGAATTTCCCCTATAGGGAAGAAGCTATTACCGTAGGTCTCATGGTAAGACTTAAGCCCGAGGCCATGATAACTTTTCATTTTGAGGTCCCCAGATGCCAATAACACCATTCGTTCTAATTTGTATATATGTATATATATATATATATATATATATTTATTTATTTATTTATTTATTTATATATATATATATATATATATATGTGACCGTAAGCACGATAACTCTCGTAAAAAAGGTCCGATCTTAATGAAATTTGGTATAAATGTGTAAAGCACCATTCATTTGAACAAGTTCGAAAACCAGATGAATCGCACCATCCGAAGGGGGGTTTTGGGGGGGTTTTGTACCCCAAAAATGTGTTTTTTGGGGTTTTCACATGTAATTTTAATTTAAATCAAATTTTAATTTACACCATTGAATTCAACTTAAAAAAACAAACAATTTGGTATTTTGATCATTGCTCTACGTCAATTGGTTACCGAGATATTGAAAGTGCTAAACACAGTACGTTGTCTAATGTTATTCTTATGGAGAAAAAGAAAAATTGTATATCTCGCTTATTTATGAACATAAACTGGCAAAATTTGGTATATGGCTTGATCTGGTTATGGTTTATTGTTGTTTGCACAAAAAAGCAATTTTTCGCCTATGGTTCCTGTAGCAGCAAACCTAGGTACTTGGTCTCCATGTTATTCTTATGGAAAATACTTAAAATGTTATATATCGCTTATTTATGAATGTATATGGATGAAACTTGGTATGTGACTTCACTAAGATGAGTTCTATTGATATTTGCATAAAAACCCATTATTTTGTGTGCCTTGTTGCAGCAAACCTGCGTACTCATCCCCAATGTTACTCTTATGGAGAATAATTAATATTTTAAATATCGCTTGTTTGTGAATACATTTCTTATGAATCCTGTTAAGTGTTATGTTATATATTCATTGGAAATTCGCTGAGTATGCAGGTTTGCTGCGACGGGTGTATTTTTAATTTACCACAATTTTGATATGATCCCTTATTAGCGAATTTCCCCTATAGGGAAGAAGCTATTACCGTAGGTCTCATGGTAAGACTTAAGCCCGAGACCATGATAACTTTTCATTTTGAGGTCCCCAGATGCCAATAACACCATTCGTTCTAATTTGTATATATGTATATATATATTCATATATATATATATATATATATATATATATATATTTATTTATATATATATGTGTGTCCGTAAGCACGATAACTCTCGTAAAAAAGGTCCGATCTTAATGAAATTTGGTACAAATGTGTAAAGCACTATTCATTTGAACGAGTTCGAAAACCAGACGAATCGCACCATCCAAAGGGGGGTTTTGGGGGGGTTTTGTACCCCAACAATGGGTTTTTTGGGGTTTCCACATGTAATTTTTATCTAAATCAAATTTTAATTTTGACCATTTAATTCAGCATAAAAAAAGAAACAATTTGGTATCTTGATCATTGATCTACATCAATTGGTTACTGAGATATTGAAAGTGCTAAGCACAGTACGTTGTCTAATGTTATTCTTATGGAGAAAAAGAAAAAATGTATATCTCGCTTATTTATGAAAATAAACTGACAAAATTTGGTATATGGCTTCATCTGGTTGTGGTTTATTGTTGTTTGCACAAAAAAAAACAATTTTTCACCTATAGTTCCCGTAGCAGCAAACCTAGGTACTCGGTCCCCATGTTATTCTTATGGAAAATAATTCAAATGTTGTATATCGCTTATTTATGAATTTATGTACATGAAACTTGGTATGTGACTTCACTTAGCTGAGTTCTATTGATATTTGCATAAAACCCATTATTTTTTGTTCCTTGTTGCAGCAAACCTGCGTACTCATCCCCAATGTTATTCTTATGGAGAATAATTCATATTTTAAATATCGCTTGTTTGTGAATATATTTCTTATGAATCTTGTTAAGTGGCTTAATGTGTTATGTTTTAATTCATTGGAAATTCGCTGAGTATGCAGGTTTGCTGCGACGGATGTATTTTATACTCTGCTTCTGATGTTACACTCCCGGGGTTTCATTCTAAGCGGACTCCATTGAGCGTACTCCATAATGTCGATTCACAACTTTAAAACGTTGTCACTTACCCAATCCTCCCACTGTATACCATAATAAGAGGATCCATAACGACTGCATTGTGTTGAACAGTGTACACTCTAGCTCTTGACCCTACTTAAGGCTATATACCGTAGAATAGGAGGACACAGAGGCATAAACCAACAATCTCTTAGTTTCAAAATGAATCCCCGTACTTTTCATTCGGGGATGATTGGGACTCGCATACTTGTTTGTACAAAAAAAAATAATAATAATAAATTCCGCAAATAAAAACAAATTGTGACGATTTCTTCTAGCATAGCGTAGCTAGTAAAACGCAGGCAATTTATCATTGAACATCGTTCTTGCATACATCTCATTTAATTTCACCTCTTTCAGCTGGTTGGTCACCATAAGATGCTAGTACACCAGTTGATATGGTGTCCTCAGCACACCAGTAAGTGTGCAATTTCCTTATCACAATGCTTTCAAAAGGTTACCAAAAAAAGCTTCAAGGTTTACATAACCTTGTAAATTAAAATGGAAAAACGTTACGAGAGCGTTGGCGATAAGGTTATAAAAAGGGTCCAGTTGACCGACGACAAGTCCTACACTAATTAATTGCAAGGATTACTTAGGGTTGTCATTAGTTTCCTTGTGAAAACTTTGGTTAGAGTTTCTCCGTTTTAAGGTTGTTTTCAAAACCTTGAATATTACGGTTTTACACGGAAAAAATTGTTACGTAAATGGTATGATTCAAACCTTTTTACAACCTTGTAAACTATAACTCTAGAATGACTATCTAGGCGCTCAATGAGCCAGATAACACGGCCGACCGCCCTCTTTCGTAATTTATGCTAGACACTGCTTGTATGTCTCTTTGTATATGGATTGTTGTACAGTAGTACAATATATATTCCACAACAACCGATTCTCGGGATATTGCAGGATATTGCAGTTATTCGCTTCTTCTATTATAAATAGGTCCAATTTCAACTACACTTTTGCAATCTTCTACGTGCAATCACTGCAATTTGTGAATTTCAGGAAAAGTTATTATTTTACTTGTTTCCAAATTTTGAAAATTGAAATACCGGCGATGTTTTTACACGTGAAAGAATAATTTATCTGTCAAATCTAAAACTATTCGTTTTCGTGGTTCGTGGATCATGACTATTCATAAATGTGTTTTTGTTTTGGTAATAAGATTTAAACATAATAATATAACAAATGAGGTTGGAAGCTTGTTTTGAGAGCATTTAAGATTAAAACTCGCCCTTCGCCATGTTAAAATTTAACATATTCTATTAATAATAAATGTGGAGTTTACCACCATTTACCGCTTGTATGTCCCATGTCCTTCATATTTGAATCATGAAATATTACTTCTATCGACGAATATTGTTCTAATTACTGCAGTACCATCAGGAACCCCTTTGAATATTGTTCTAATTACTGCAGTACCATCGGAAACCCCTTTGAATATTGTTCTAATTACTGCAGTACCATCAGAACCCCCTCTGAATATTGTTCTAATTACTGCAGTACCATCAGGGACCCCTTTGAATATTGTTCTAATTACTGCAGTACCATCAGAACCCCCTTTGAATATTGTTCTAATTACTGCAGTACCATCAGAACCCCCTTTGAATATTGTTCTAATTACTGCAGTACCATCAGGAACCCCCTTTGAATATTGTTCTAATTACTGCAGTACCATCAGAACCCCCTTTGAATATTGTTCTAATTACTGCAGTACCATCAGAACCCCCTTTGAATATTGTTCTAATTACTGCAGTACCATCAGAACCCCCTTTGCATATTGTTCTAATTACTGCAGTACCATCAGAACCCCCTTTGAATATTGTTCTAATTACTGCAGTACCATCAGAACCCCCTTTGAATATTGTTCTAATTACTGCAGTACCATCAGAACCCCCTTTGAATATTGTTCTAATTACTGCAGTACCATCAGGAACCCCTTTGAATATTGTTCTAATTACTGCAGTACCATCAGGAACCCCTTTGAATATTGTTCTAATTACTGCAGTACCATCAGGAACCCCTTTGAATATTGTTCTAATTACTGCAGTACCATCAGGAACCCCTTTGAATATTGTTCTAATTACTGCAGTATCATCAGAACCCCCTTTGAATATTGTTCTAATTACTGCAGTACCATCAGGAACCCCTTTGAATATTGTTCTAATTACTGCAGTACCATCAGAACCCCCTTTGAATATTGTTCTAATTACTGCAGTACCATCAGGAACCCCTTTGAATATTGTTCTAATTACTGCAGTACCATCAGGAACCCCTTTGAATATTGTTCTAATTACTGCAGTACCATCAGGAACCCCTTTGAATATTGTTCTAATTACTGCAGTACCATCAGAACCCCCTTTGAATATTGTTCTAATTACTGCAGTACCATCAGAACCCCCTTTGAATATTGTTCTAATTACTGCAGTACCATCAGAACCCCCTTTGAATATTGTTCTAATTACTGCAGTACCATCAGAACCCCCTTTGAATATTGTTATAATTACTGCAGTACCATCAGAACCCCCTTTGAATATTGTTCTAATTACTGCAGTACCATCAGAATCCCCTTTGAATATTGTTCTAATTACTGCAGTACCATCAGGAACCCCTTTGAATATTGTTCTAATTACTGCAGTACCATCAGGAACCCCTTTGAATTTTGATTCGTTCACCTACTTTGATAAATGTACGGATTATTATTATGAATCAGCAATTTAAGCTGAAATAACAATTAATTATAATCATACTAGTTGGATAAAAGCATAATAGTCTAAAGAAATTTAATAAGTGATGAATTAAATTCAATGTAGAAAGTATAGTTAAATATTTGTGATAAAAAGTTATAATGCAAATTAACCAATTTCATGTTGTATTTGATAAAAACTCTCACAGAATTTCTCAAGTGAAGTATTTACTCGCTTTTTGGGGTATTGAAAAACATGGCTTCAGTATCTGCCATGGGATTTTAAAGTTTCAATTTTAGTTTTATGGAGTTATATTTTATTTAGTCAAACAGCAGCTTATAATGTAAATATCAGATATGTAAACATGTAAACATCAGATAGTACAGTTCGCGCCACGGTGCTTGACGCCTGGGAAAGGCGAGAACCAACTCAATCTTCTCATAATTAAAAGCAGACAATAACGAAAATAACAAAAACCAATATGTTAACATTAAATTATTTAATTTTGGTTTCTGTTGACAAAAGTATTCTGTAACACTAACGGTACTAAGCCATATAGAGGCGAAAAGTCATTCCAGAGCATACGCTAACCAGGCGCCAAGCACTGTGCCCCGAACTGTAAATGAAAACCCCCGTGCAGAAAAAGGGACATCAGCTAGTTTAATCGTGAACATTATTAATAAATATTTTTGATAAAGTAGTTACAATACAAAATAACCAGTTCCATGCGGTATTTTACAAAACCTCATACAGAATTTCTCAAGTGAAGCATTTACTCACTTTTATCCACCTTCAGGACTCTGCCATGGGCCTTAAAGTTCCAATTTTATGGAGGTATATTTTATTTCGTCAAGCAGCACAATTAAATGTAAACATTTCAAATATCAGACTATGCACGCCCTTCCAGATCCTTGTGTGGAGAAAGGTTAATGGAACATCAGCTAATTTGATTGTAAACATTATTAATAAATTAAATATTGTTGATAAATTAGTTACATAACAAGATAACCAGTTTCATCCAGCATTTTACAAAAACCTCTTACCGAATTACTCAAACGAAACATTCCCTACCCGACTTCAGTGACACAACGCGCACTCCCAGATGTGGGGGAGTCCCAGACAGACTCGTCATAACAATTTTACGGATCATAATGTCCTCGATGTGAAATTACTAGGGAAAGGGAAGACCAGTGGTCGGATTGCGTCAGTGCTCCCACCCACTGCTCCCACTGGGGCCGGTTGATGGCCCATTTTAAACTGCTCTAACTCCCTGAATGTCCATACTCCATCGATTGCCTGTGATCGACGCGTTCCAACCAATGAGGAAGGGACAGTACAATGGCCAGTGGTTAAGGCGATGATTGACCCGTTATGTTGGAAAGAGAAGGTGGGAAGTGTTACTTTCTATGTGAGTTTTGGGATTGAAATTTCGTTTGATGGAGAAGAATTTCTATGATGAAGAGATGACGTTTTAATGGTTTATGTTTGTTAAAACACTTGAATGTGCTTAGAAGCTTCAGAAAAATTTTTTTAACGTAAAAGATCTGGGGAGACCGAGCCATTCTCGGTGATATTTTATTGTTTAAATGAAAATAGTGTCCACTCAATATGCGATGTTTGTTCAATAGTTACTGACACGGTTTTTAAGAAATTATTTGTTGCTTGAAGGGACTAATGGCTTTAAGGGGCGATAGCCCCTAACCTTACTCTACTTCTGATATTTTTACTCTTTACATGCTGAGGAAAATAAAAGGAACACATGTCAGTTCCTAAACAAAGTCGACATTTAATCACATGATTTAATGTAAACAAAGCAGACGTTTTTAAATTCCCATGCTTTTCTTAATGGGGGGATGTTTTATCTTATATCTTATTCCCGGTATTTTTTTGGAAATACTGCTAGTTTTTCCGAGTCCCTAGGATCAAGACCTTTAATTTGAGTCGTCTCCCATCATTCTACGATTTTACAAACCCCCACAATTTTGACTTAAGGGTGCGCCCTACCCAGATTGAATTCATTGTTGTTTAGCGCCGCGCCGGCGCCGCCAACAAGCAGGGCCATGCATATTTACGCTTGAAGACCATTTTGTTCTCCTCGATCACACTGTTATTTTACAGATTTCTACCAAAATATTTGCAGTTTCACACTTTTCAGATTCCAATCTAGGGATCATACGGTTCCTTTTCTCCAAAATAATTTTTCTCCATACGTTAGGAATCTTTAGAAAAACGCTTAATTTGAGAACATTACTAATGGCCTACCACTTATTTTGAATTAAAATCACGATTTTTAAATCGTATGATCTCTAGATGAACATTTATTGAATTAAATAACATCAAATTATTTTTAATTGGTTAACAATTTAGCCTACAATGAGGGAGATGCAAAGCCCTTACTTGAGCGTGCGGAAGGGAGGTACGGCGCACCCTTAACAATTTCGCTTACAGAATTATATATACAGATTCTTTACCTTGTGTAAGTGCTACACTTTGAAAGTTTACTGGTTAAGTTATTCACAGCAGTTATGATTCTTTTGTTTTGACTTGAAACTCCATAAGACCAATGTTAACATTTCCAGTTTTAAAATGAGATTTTTAACAAAATATGAATTTCCCTTGGGTTGAGGTTTTTATCAGTCGATTTGTAGGTCTAAAAGCCCCTACAACGTTTTAACATCCACCGTTTCGCTTATGTTAAAACAGATTGCTCGTGTAGGATTGAAACATATTTTATCTGTCATACTGCGTCCCTGCTTGGGGATCTGAGAGCGTTTAGATCTACTTCGTATTTTAATTCAAAATTCTTTTTCTCAAATACTCAAACTCCTGTAAATCCCATTTTAAGACATACAATTAGCTCGATCTTCCATACATTTAAATCTTGGAGAGTTTAACTTTTTTGAAACCCAAAGATTCTCTCTAACTTCTCATTTAATTACAAGCTAAAACACAAATCTAGTACCTACAACCCAAAAAATTTAATAAAATCCCACATCCACACATCACGCTATATTTCCCACGAAACACATGCACCAATCATGCATAATGGTTTTTAATCATGCCTTAGTCCCGTACAGTGGTCCTAAAAAAAGATAAGAAAGTAAATGCTTTTAGGCGTGACCTGGAAAAGTCCTTATTAAACAAAGAGTACTGTTATGTAAGAAAATGTTTCCAAGAAGTGAAAGAATAAAAGTTCTTTTATTTTCAAATGTCTTCATCACCGGAAGTGGCCAGACGCCATCTGGGAGTTTTGTTACATAAGGCCAATGTTAACTTTGTGCCCCCGTTACTCATCACCCTATTGTCACAAAAAATTCGTTTAGGCGTTAAATTAAAGGTTAGTATTTACATTTTCAAGGGAATTAAATTTTAGATTTCCTTAATTTGGATTTTACGGTTTTACAATCAATTGTTCCATTTTCCCCCCATTTTCACTGTATCGGTGTATAGTTTCTCATTAAGTTGTCTAATTCTAAATTTTATTCCACCAGAGGACGACGAAACATTTAATTTTATACAAAAATTAATTGTATAACATGATGACCGGGTGAGGAGTAACGGAGGCACAAATTTAACCTTGGTATTGTGAAACGAAACTCTCAGATAGCGTCCGGCAACTTCCGGTGACGAAGACTCTTAAGTTTTCGCTTGTTTTGCATTATTTTTATAATTTGTCACGATTTTAATTTTTGTAAGATACTTGCCCATGAATTGTAAAAACTATTGGCAAATAAAGAACTTTAATTTTACATCCAAGCAATTCTTGGTCACCAACCCACGCTGGACATTGGAGCAAATCCTAATAGAACGCCGCACTGCGGGGAGATGAGTCCTGATCCCGAGGTCACGACTGTAAATGAACTCGCTACTCGCTGACGGGGAAATGGCGCTTCTCGCTAATTCAGCGAGGAAAGTTTAAGAAGCGGTTCACGATCTTCGCTGCTTTCATTTTTTACTTACGGTTTATAATGTGAACTATCCCTCGCAGTCGGTGTCCCTCTTGCGTCAGTGTTGTCAGCTGTTTTGATTGCATCACACGATAAAAGACTACCCCCGACGCAGCAAACCTGCGTACTCAGCGAATTTTCAATGTATATATATATGTATCTTAATAACACATGAAGCCACATACCAAGTTTCATCAATATATATCCATAAATAAACGATTTATGACATCTATATATAATACGCAAGGGGCTTTTTCTTCACAGTCATAACTCGATAACGGCTGGACGGATTTTAACGTTTGAGATGTCAAATTGAAGATACTTCTATTTACGTAGATTTTCCAATACGTCTCAGAATTTTAAGAAAGGGCGTCACTTAAATACAGTAAAGGGCTGAATTTTCGGAACAGTGGCGCTATCCGACGGCGGAAGTCTAAACTACGTGTTGATTGAAAGTACACTATTATCATGCGTTTTAATATCAGATGTTTTGTTATGTTTGTTTACAACTGAAGTAACCTTTCTCCTTTGGTTGGGTAGGATAACTAGTTTTAATTATTGTCCATAAGAATAACATGGGGGCTGAGTACGCAAGTTTGCTGCTACGCAGAACTATCTGCAAAAAATCGTTTACTGTGCAAATATTAATAGACCACAACAAAATGAAGCAAACTACCAAGTTTTTTTAGGATAAGTTGGTAAATAAGCGAGATATAACATTTTTCTTATTCTCCATAAGAATAACATTGGACAACGTACTGTGTTTAGCACTTTCAATATGTCTGTAACCATTTGACGTAGAACAATGATCAAAACACCAAATTTGTTGTTTAAGCTGAATTCATTGGTGAAAAATAAAATTTGATTTACTAAAATATTATATGTAAAAATTAAAAATAAACATTTTTGGGGTACAAACCCCCCTCCCCCAACCCAAAAAAATACCTTTTTGGATGGAGCGATCTGGCTGATTTTCTAACTTTAGTCATAAATGTTGCTTTACATGTTTGAACTAAATTCCATCAAAATCGGACCATTTTTACGAGAGTTACCGCACCCACGGACACACACACACACACACACATATATATATATATATACAGTTTTGAACGGATGGGGTTTTGGTATCTGGGGACCTCAAAACGAAAAGTTATCATGGTCCTGGGCCTACCAAATAGCTTCTTCCCTATAGGGTAAATACGCTAACAGAGGTAACATCAGTTAATTAATTAAAAATGGTTATTAAAAAGCTCTATGTAATAGGAAAATCCGCATTCAATAAGCGAATGAGAAAATTATATTGTGCAATAATGAATTATTTGTCTTTATGGCCAAAATCCCTAGCATTGCGGTTAGCTTCTTGGACTTGGGTTCAAGAGGTCTCACGTTCGATCCCCGCGGTGTCCATTGTTATATGTTTCGAATCATTTACCTAAAAGCGATTAGTACCTCTTTAACAAAGTTCCTTTGGCGTAGATATAAAAAAACATTAGAATGCTCAACAATTTATGATGCGAAATGTAAATCTTTTAATTATTATTATAAACTGTCAATATTTACTAATTTACGTCCTCAGTAATCTGGTATAGTTATTATAGTAAAGATAGTAATTATATTAATGGCTTAAAAATTATAAAAATGTTCCGAACGATATAATTTCCCGAAAATTACAAAAACACTTAACACTTGTTTTACATACACTGTTTTTCTTTACAAGCAATTTTGGATACCACGAATGTACAAATATTCACTTTCATGCAACAAATTTATTTTGGCTGAATTCTTGAGATTGAGGTTATAAACCCCGAGTCAGTTAGCTTGGTCCAAAGCAACAATCAATCGACAGTTTATTACTACTTCAGCTAGCAGAAAAGTAAGGCACTGCAAGCGAAAAATGCAGCTGTTTTACGATTTGGTTTAGATTATAAAGAAACACTTAGGTACTGTTGTAGACCAATATTTACTGTTTCAAAATTAACCCAAGCATTCATTATTGCTGCTCTTTGTGAGATGACAAAGAGCTGAACTTCATATTTTCTTTTCCGTTTATAATTATCGTCTTACATCCTTTTCCAACTATAGCGTCAGTATGATTCTAACCAGTCTGTAACCTCGAGCTGATTCCACTTAAGGCTACTTATCGACTTACAAATCCATCCGCTGATTAGCACAACCCAATTACCACCAGAGAATCAAAGGCGGCAGCGGCGGCGGCTGGCGACGCCTTTGAAGTGGCAATAAACATCATCATCAGCATCATCAGAATCATCAGCAGAAGATTAGCACTGTTAACATCGGCGGTTACAACAGCGAAAGCTCTCCCAAGATTCGTCAAGCGTCATTAGAAACACAATCGATGAAATTCCATCCCGGCTCGAGATATTTCCGCTTGCGGCTGATTCACTTTCCATCCGCACGTAACCGAGGAGCGCTGTGATTCGTTCTGAACTAACGCGAAAACAGCTGGACTACGACACACGTGTTCACACTGTGATTAGGACTGGTCCACGAAAAATGGTGTGAAACAAAACCGGGAACCGGGGCAGAACGAGGGAAGGAATTGCATCACACACGCCAGGCTCTGCGTGAAAGATAACTCGTTCTGTCCTGATCAAACACTGAAGTGTTTTGCCAAAGTATAGTATAGCACATAGCGGTAGACCTAGTTTTAGTACTAAATATAAGTAGAAACGAGTTCGCACGCAGCACGCTGACGTGAGGGAAGTGAATTTCCACATAAAAACTTTTAAAACTCAAAATCAGTGTAAAAACATACATTTGTCCAATTCTTATTGAAATCTGAAAACATTGATTTTTTGGCTGTTCTGATACTCCTGGTTTCATTTACTTGCAAAGCTGGGAATACAATTTTGCCTCACGTCAGCGTGCTGCGTGCGATCTCGTTTCCTATTATCGCAGCACAAGACTCTCTCAGATAAACAGAACATATACTTTCTCGTTAATGTCAATAGCAGCTATTAGTTATAGCATTGACTTTTATAGTCAATGGTTATAGTGTTTGAGATGACCAGTATTGTGCAAGAACCGATATTCAGTTCACAGTTACCGGCGAGTAACCGTTACCGCAATGGTGACAGAACAGTAACCGTTTCGCACATTACGCTCCTTCCCTTCATGTTGTCCACCGCAGGTTGGCTAAGATGATTCATAACCTCAAAAACGCTTCCTGTAATCAAGGAAAGATGCGGTCGTAATTTTAAACAACATAAGAGAGAGTCACAGAACATTACGTGTTTCTGCTATTCTCATAAAATGACGTCTCTATTTGAAGGATTGTCCGAAATTCTTTATTTAAGTGGGCTTTTGGCACAAAAACATTTGGAATTTATATCTGCGTCTCCCAAATGGCCAATGTTAACTTTAATGTCCGTCCCTCCTCAGCGGATATCGTTGATTTATGGCTCGTTTTTTAGAGCGAAAAATAGCCATAGATTTCATTGTGCAAAGTTTCTAAATCCCAAATTATTAGCATTTATCACGCCAACTTTAAAGTTTAAAACAATTTTCTAAAACAATTCCCTGTCAATCATGTGCTCCTAATTTTACATCCGTCAATAGTCCAATGAAGAAGATGAATCTTTCCGCTAACAAGTTTCGTTGTAATTGTCAATGTCATTGTCAAAGCAGTTACGTCAGATAAATACAGGAACACACATACACTACACTGAGACGAAACTCGAAGGCATATCTTATATATTAATACTCTAAGCAGTTTTTTGTTAAGAAAACTCCTACGTTATTTCTGAACCGATTATACGAGTGAGGTACCGAAATATTCGTCCTGATTTGGAGTTGTACGTAAAGGTTTTCATTTTTCGATAATTTCAATCTGAAGGGCACGGGTCGCCCTCAAGGTTCGTTTTTTACGCCCACAAGATTAACATGGAGAATCTTATACATTAATTCGCTAAGCCGGTTTTTGTTAAGAGAACTCCTCCGCTATTTTTGAACCGATTTTAACGATTGAGGTACCAAAATATTTGCCCTGTATATAATCTTGATGTCTGACCTTGATTAGGTTATGTATAAATTGCAAGAACCATTCAAACTGAAGATTGAATATAAAGCGGTCATGTCCAAAATGAAAATAAAAGAGCAAATAAGCAAAGCAAATATGTCTCTGGGCTGCCTCCTGGAAAACCGTAAATAAATTCAAAATGTGTTACAGACAAATTGAAAGTAACATTGTCTGGCCATGAAATCACAAGTGACGTGTTGACTGACTGATTGATGTCTGAAAACTTCGCAACAGGCCCAGAAACGAAACTGGCCGAAGGCTAAAGCTTTTATCCCCCTTTCTTTCCCCTTACCATGAATATGAGGGTGGTAATTTTAGCGAATTCCCTCTATAGAGAAGAAGCTATTACCATAGTTGGCATGGTAATACCTCGGATAGGCCTGGGACTATGAAAACTTTTCGTTTTGAAATCCCCAGATGCCAAAAACACTATTTGTCCAAATATGTATACACTATTTGTGTTTCTGTGGGTGTGATAATTTTTGCCAAAAAGGTCGAATCTTGATGAAAATTGGTACAAGCATTTAAAGCAATATTTATGACTTAAAGTTCAAAAACCAAGAAATTATGTACCACCAAATCTTCTCTTGAGTGTTTGACAAACGAAAATTTGTTAAGCCATATTTTCGTTTGGATGTCTAGATTGAGCTTAAAAGATAGTATTGTGAATTATTGCTTTACATCAATCGGTTACTGAGATACTGAAAGTAATAGACACAGTGCCTAGTCTAATATTAATTTTATGAAGAAAAAGTATAATTTTATATCTCACTTGTTAATGGGAATATATTGAGTAAAATTGGT
This sequence comes from Allygus modestus, assembly GCA_963675035.1. Classification (NCBI taxonomy): domain Eukaryota; kingdom Metazoa; phylum Arthropoda; class Insecta; order Hemiptera; family Cicadellidae; genus Allygus; species Allygus modestus. Next base: position 7,858,453 of record OY776112.1, read on the forward strand.
AGCTGGCTTCACATGGTTGTGATCCATTGATACGTACATATACCATGATTTTTGTAGTCTCTGTTGCAAAAAACCTTCGTACTCAATCATAATTATTTTCTGATGGAGAACAAAATGTCAGTTCTCGCTTATTTTATGAATATATTTTGAGGACACTTGGAAAGTGGCTTCATATGATAGTGAGGTGTCATTTGAAATTCTCTGAGTATGCAGGTTTACTTTACGGTGGTACTCAGAGTTAATTACTTTTTTCTATTAAAAACATTTATGAAAGAGAGTGCTGCATTAAAATGAGTTAAGCCTGAAAACGTTAACTAATAAAGTACGGTTTTTATGTTTTAAATATAGAAGATCCGACGAAAAGCTTTGCTCGGTTTAGAGGAATAGCTCCACTCGTTTCATGTAATATTTCGAACTCCAAAACTTTATTTCGAACGAATTTAGCCTTCATATTTTAACAACAGGGTAAATATGTTATTGTCCTTCTTTAGCCACATGTAATTTCACACTCGGTTTTTAATACAGTATCTAAATATAGCACATAACAATGCTGGATTTCTTTTATTATTGTGCAATTACGTCTAGGAGGCTACTCAATATCTAGTAAGCTAAATATTTGTTCACATTTATGTATTAGAATAAGTGCGTGATATGATTGTCCTAAATTATTGTTCCTTTAAATATAAATTATATATTTGCCGCATGGGGAGTGGACTAGCTTTTTGATTAGCTTTAAACGAATGTCTCAATTTAATTATGAAAACAAAACTAAGTAATTTTACTTTTAACTCTTGTACAGTTTAAGTCTAATATATCTTTAGAGTTACTTCTCTAAAGATATATTAGACACTCAAAGTAATGCATCTCAGCGTCAAAACATTTGTACATTACATTAAAACATCTAAGAGAATATTTAGTTTGTACTAAACAACGTTCTCTTGTGAGGTTTGCTCGTCGTAGTTTGGTTTACAACTGCCAGAGAGCTGCACAAATCACGCTAACTGCACAGAGAGACAAAATGTCACGGTGGAAAATATTTTAAGTCCTAACTCTTTATGATAAATAGTTTTGCAATATTTATTCTTGAAGTAAACACTATTATGTAATCAGTGTATTTGAGGTGAAACATCTATTTTAATTTTAAAATTAGCTTTATGATTTTTGTAATACATTTTTATAGATGTTCGTATCATAACAAACAAACAAACAAACAAATATATTTGCAAATAATTCGTGCATTTCCGTTAATTTAAAAAACTAAAGTTAAATTGGTGCATGATGACGAATTATTCTTTCAAAACAGCTTCTCCAGCGTAAAACAGTCGTTATTAGGGCGATCATCGAGTAACGACTCAGTGTCCTATAAATATACTAGGAACCACTACAGTTAGCAATAATTGATAATAGTTCAATATTAATTAAAATTTAATACATTGAATTATTTGTCTGCTTTTATTTTGCTTTATAAATACACAGACAAAACTGTCTAGTGCTTTTTAAATTGCTCATTAGAACCAACTTATAGCTTTCCAAGGAAGATAATCGACTGAATAATTTATTGTAACGTGTCAGTAAAATAATTTGATCACTAATACAAGTAATGCCTGCGAATAAGGAGCAAGCTCGACCTTGCGGAGAATGGCGGAACTACCAGATGATGCTCTGCAATGCCGACACGCAGCCATGCTGAAGGAGTGACAGAGCTACCAGCGGATGTTCTGCATTTCCGACACACAGCTATGCTGAAGGAGTGGTGGAACTTCTGGAACTATCAGAGAGTTCTCTACAACGCCGATACACAGTTATGCTGAATAAGTGGCGGAACTACTAGCGGATTCTCTTCAATTCTTATTCACAAATATTCTGAAGGATTGGCGGAACTACCAGATCAACCAGCGGATCATCTGCATTGCCAAAACTCAGCTCTGCTGAAGGAGTGGCTGAATTTCGGGAACTAACAGAGAATTATCTACAATGCCGATACACAGCTATGCTGAATGAGTGGCGGAACTACCGGATCTACCAGCGGATGTGCGTTTTCACACTGGGCGACACGACAATGGCACGACAACGACACGGTGCTGTCCCGGTGTCGTGGGAGTTAAGATTTAGTGCTAACCAATGGAACCATTTACACACACACCAACACGACGATGCTGTGCCGTTGCCGGCACCGAATTTTCGTGGGCAACATCGCTCCCGCGGGTGCCGTTGATGTATCGTCGCGTTTAATTGTGTTTGTAGTGCTCAAGTTTACAATATACAGTATAGCCAAAGTTCTCTTTGCTCATACGAACAAAATATTCATATCTCATATAAGACTTGTGTTTGGGTTTGTTACCATGTCAGTGTCATAACATTGCAAGCCTAGCTTTTACGCCCATGTTGCCAATTTGTTTACTTACATTTGAGAAGCATATCCAGTAAACAACTATTTTAATTTAGACAGCAGAAATACTCTCAACGGCAACATCGCAAGGCAAGGGGGGTAGAGGGGAGCGGAAGGTACTTTCGTTGAAGCTTGCAATGATATGACACTGACTTTAGCTTATCAAATAATGTAGGTATAATACAAGCCATTCAAATTGTGAACTTTTATTATTGGGTCAATCCAAACTTGTCTATACCGACTGCGCCTCTTATGCATCGAACTATATAAGCACTCTTATGTTGCAGATATAATAAATACAGTCTCCTGTTGTAATCAGCTCTCATGTACTACTGAAAACATGAGGTGAGTTCTCCACCGACAGACAATTGTGTCGTTCTCGTGACGGTAAGTGTGAAATGCCTTAACGACTTGTCGTGTCGGTGTCGGCACCGTGTCGTCGTGCCAGTGTCGTGTCGCTTAGTGTGAAAACGCCCGATCATCTGCATTTCCGACACACGCTCTGCTGAAGGAGTGGCTGAACTTCCGGAACCATCAGAGAATTCTCTACAATGCCGATACACAGCTATGCTGAAGGAGTGGCGGTACTAACAGCGTACGCTATACAATGCCGATACTCAGCTACTCAGCTATGCTGAAGGAGTGGCGGTACTAACAGCGTACGCTATACAATGCCGATACTCAGCTATGCTGAAGGAGTGGCGGTACTAACAGCGTACACTATACAATGCCGATACTCAGCTACGCTGAAGGAGTGGCGGTACTAACAGCGTACGCTATACAATGCCGATACTCAGCTACGCTGAAGGAGTGGCGGTACTAACAGCGTACGCTATACAATGCCGATACTCAGCTATGCTGAAGGAGTGGCGGTACTAACAGCGTACGCTATACAATGCCGATACTCAGCTATGCTGAAGGAGTGGCGGTACTAACAGCGTACGCTATACAATGCCGATACTCAGCTATGCTGAAGGAGTGGCTAAACTATCGGATCTAGTAGTGGATCATCTGCATTGCCGGCACACAGCTATGCTGAAGGAAGGTATGAACTAGCAGCAGATACTCTGCATTGCCGACACACAGCCATGCCGTAGTGACACTCCATGCAATGTATACATAACTGAATAACATGGTATGGACACATGGACACCCCATGTTATTTTATTTTAGCTCCCCCTCCCGCCCATTCAGAAGAGAAAATAGCGCTGAATGCCCCTCCTTCTTTATTGTTGTCCCATCGTGCGCACTACATTGACCTTTAAAACGTATATATAAAAATGAATATACAAACTGGAAAACTGCAGACGTATGACAATAAATTTCAGCCAGCTTTTGTGATTTTAACAATTAACTTCATCAGGAGACACTTAAATCCAAACCGAATAGAGTCAAATACGCGATTGTGACTCTACCTGTGTTTGGGGGTGGCGTTCTCAACTAACATTTTTCCCCATAAGCGAACCGAACTTACAATAATTATACTCTCCTATATAAATTATTCTATAAAAATAACCATAGAAGAAATAAAAACCACTACAAAAGAAAATGCCTACTTATTCGTAAACCGATATATTGTCCCATACTATTTAACTTAGTTTTCCCTCCTAAGTTTAGAGTATAAATTATTAGCATAGTTCCCCTGATTAGTTTACTTCAATAATTTACTTGAAAAAATCATAACAACGATGTATGTAAACAAACTAATAACGTGAGATACATGTAAACATAATCCAGTCAAGTGTTTGAATTTCAAGATAAGGCTTCATCCAGAAACACTTAAAACCGAACTAGAATAGTTAAGTACACGTTGTGGTTCTATCTGTGTCCGGACGCGGTGTTCTCACTAGAAATACACGTTGTGGTTCTATCTGTGTCTGGACACGGTGTTCTCACTAGAAATACACGTTGTGGTTCTATCTGTGTCCGGACGCGGTGTTCTCACTAGAAATACACGTTGTGGTTCTATCTGTGTCCGGACGCGGTGTTCTCACTAGAAATACACGTTGTGGTTCTATCTGTGTCCGGACGCGGTGTTCTCACTAGAAATACACGTTGTGGTTCTATCTGTGTCCGGACGCGGTGTTCTCACTAGAAATACACGTTGTGGTTCTATCTGTGTCCGGACGCGGTGTTCTCACTAGAAATACACGTTGTGGTTCTATCTGTGTCCGGACGCGGTGTTCTCACTAGAAATACACGTTGTGGTTCTATCTGTGTCCGGACGCGGTGTTCTCACTAGAAATACACGTTGTGGTTCTATATGTGTCCGGACGCGGTGTTCTCACTAGAAATCATTTTTCCATAAGCGTATCCCTACTTAAAAATTTATTTGTTTATATTGGCTCGAGTATGGAGTAGAAAAATATATCTTATACAGACATTGAAAACTCTTACCATATAAACCTTTACACAGTCGTCCTTAAGTTTATAAAACGGTTCCATATGTTGCACCCGAACATCGAGATTATATCATACAAATAAAAACATAGTAAAGAGGGAAGTTATGACCTACAAAATTATAGTTGCCAATGCCGAAGTTTAAATTATTGTCCAATGTGATGATCAAAAACAATTAATTGTCTTTTTCTAAGGTAGTCCTTTTTTCTCTAAACGTGCCTTTTTGCGGTTAAAGATTGAAATAATACAGGGCTTTTCCTATATTCGTGAAGGTTCCAGTGTTATATGCATAGCGTTGTGTGTCTTAATGTTATGCTTAAATTATTCAATCGGCAGATAACTTCAATACGTATTATCTTTATATTTTATCTTATATTTTCCCTCCAGAATATTTCTCCGGTAGGTTATTCAAGGATTCAGTATGTAGATTTATCATTTATTCTGAATCGTTAAAAGCATTTCATGATTTTTGTTTAAGCCGGTAAAACCACTATTTTACATACATGTTTGGTATCAATCTAAATCTCTTACATTCAAGATTAGCCTTTTGGTGATTTAAAAAAGAGCCACTCTCAGCACTCCGCCCCAGGGGCTTTCAAAGTTCCAATGTTAATCTTATGGGGCAATTTTTCAGTTAGTCGGCTGATTATGATGTATGATGTTCTATCCCCTATTTGGTCCTATTTCTATGTGATTCTCGTGCGTAGAAGAACAAAAATAGGAAGGACCATAAACAGAAACAAATGACGTCAGTGGATCGAATGTAAACACGTTTGTTTTTATTTACACATGATGGATATATCTAAACGTCTGTGCGTTTCCTGTTATCGCTGCAGACGATAATATTACTATAAATAAATAAACTGAGCCATAAGTCAAGAAAGTTTGTTTACATTCGATCCAAATACGTAATTTGTTTTACGTTTATGGCCCATATCGTTTCTTTTCTAGTATCCGTGGGGTGGTATTTTTAAAATAGATTATTAATTTAATATCGATGTTTTTTTTTGCTCGGAATAAATTGTAACTTTTAAAAATATTTACTACCGAAAAACCGAAAAATCTTATTCACTCACGAGAAACAAATCGAAAGTCAACAAGCTGATAATTAAATTCTTTCGCTAAGAACAGCTGAAAGTTTCTAATAATAATGGTTCAATTGGATCATATCGAATACCTCAACAATCAAAATATTCAAATGATAGTTGTCACTCATGGAGAGCATACCGAACATCCCTAACAACCGAATGATTCACCCGGTCACATATCGAACTCCGGCGACCGAACAGTTCGTCGGCTCTGCTCAGTGCCGCCGCGACCATGCCCTCGAGCGCCACCCTCCTTCTGGCCCTCACGGCTGCCTCGGTCGTCCCCCGGCCCGCGGCCTCGGAGGGTGTCCTGGTGACGGTGGCCGGCCTCGGCGACGCCCTCGGCTCCCTCTCCGCCACGGCGTGGACCTCCCGCACCGTCTACCAGTTCCAGGGGATACCCTACGCCCGCTCCCCCTCGCGGGTGAACAGATTCAAGGTAAATACTAATCATAGATTTTAAGATCTTATAATTGCAAGAGGAAAAAATAATAAAAAAGGTAAATTTCCGTGTTTAGCTCCTTAAAAATGTATTTAAAGTACAAGAACTCTTTTAAAACTTTCAAATGAAAATAACTTTCAGTTGTGATTGTTAATCAGGTGTGAAATCTATACATTAGTAGTAGTCTACTGATCTATTTTCCAGTAAACAGTAGATAAAAATCGAACTAAAACAACAATAGCTTCTATCAATTCACTAGTTTATTAAAACTGTATAATTTTCATGATCACGGCAACGACTGGTTGGACAGGAAATAAAAAGTTGCAAGAATGCGGCTCAGAAATGTTTTACTCTTTCTAGCAAACATATTTTTACGTTTTTAGTAGTAAAAGGCTTTGTTTTATAAATTGTAAAAGACTGTTTGTAAAATAGCACATCGATAATGAACTAGTAACGGTACCTAAACCAAACAGTGTAATAATAGCCGGAAGAGACATTCTTAAACGTGTGTAAAATTTAATGAAGATCAGTGTGAGACCATACTTGTCGTTTGTGAATACTTCAATAAATAAAAAAAATACATTTTTGAGTTTTTCAATAACTATACGTAACAGGTAGTTTAAAAGCCCGCATAAACGCTTTGCCGCCAATATTGAATTAAATAGGTTTGCCGCAGACAACAGAATCACAATTAATCTTATTTGTATTTGTTGACATTGTATTTGTTTATATTGTCAGATAACTTTATAATTAAAATCCCGAAAAATAAGAATCAATCAGGCCCGCCCAGATGGGGGGGGGGCAAGGGGGCAATATTGCCCAGTGGCCGGACTCTTTGGGGGTCCGGGCAAAACTTGTTGTCTAAAAAACGTCACCAACTTGGATCCGGACGGCAACCAGGGCCCACACCACCAGGTCTGCCCCGGGGCCCTCTTGGGAGGGATAAGGGCCCATACTCTAATCTTCCCAAGGGCCCGAAATTTCTCCGGGAAGGCATGGAATCAATCGCAATCGGACGGTTTTATAGAGTTTAGTAAAATATCTAATAAGTCAAACACTAACAAGACTAGAACAAGGAACCTGGAAAATTAAATTTCTCTTACCAATTTCTTTACCAGTTAGTCCTTGTTTACTTTTTAGCGGAATTTAAACACAAATTGAGGTACAGTCATGCAGTCATTATACTTTTTTAACAATTTTATTCTGGTTCAATACTTCACATTATTCACAGAAATTATAACAACGAGGCAAAATAACAATATTAGGCTCGCTTCGTTTGAAGACACCCAGGAACTTATTTAAAACTTGTTAGTTAGAATGACAAATTAAATACAGAAAAATATGTAAATAAAACTAGAACATTATAGTGTTCTTAAATCAAATCATCCTGCACCTTGAAAGAATCCTGAGGAAGCCTTGCTTTTAAACGCCTCCCTAAGGTCGGTACTCCTAAGTTGAATGTAACGGCCCCAGGAACATGGTGTAGATTAGACAGAAACTTTCTTGTACTTTTTCTTATAAAGTGTCGATTCCCAGTTCTTCGTGAAAGTGATGCGGTTTTGACATTAAATACCAAACAAACCAAAGAACAAAAATATTTATTTTACTGAGGCCATCATAAAAGAAGTTAATATAGATGAATAGTACATTTCAATATGTTCACAATTCGTAGCTCTGCTGAAATCCAAACGATGATTCAATTCAATTCACGGTACAACATGTCTCTCGTTACTGAGGATGCTGCCTCATATAATTTCTCTTAAATGATCCACAATATGATTTTTTAACTATATTGAGAGATTTTTTAACTATATTTTAACTATTTTTTAACTATTTATATATATTAATACGCTATATATTAATAAGCTAGGGTTTTTTCTTTACAGTAATAACTCGATAACGGCTGGACGGATTTCAACATTTGAGATGTCAAATTAAAGGTATTTTCACGGATACTAGCGTAGATTTGTCATTACGTCTCAGAATTTTAAGAAAGAGCATCACTTAAATACAGTGGCTGAATTTTCGGAAAGTGGCGTTATCCGACGGCGGAAGTCTAAAGTTATCATCCGTTTTAATATCAGATGTTTTGTTATGTTTGTTTACAACTGACGTAACCTTTCGTTGAGTACAAACTTGCTCGTATTCGAGCAGCAGGACAACTAGTATTATTTACTAGCTGATACGCTGATGCCCGTGCTTCGCGCAGCTGATTAAAATTCCTGCTGCAACTACATCTGTTTAGGTAATTACCTGGTCTTTTAAACCTCTTGCCCATAAGAATAACATTGTAACTTTAAAGGCCACTGGGGCGGAGCCCTAAGGGATAGTCAGGATGGGAATAGGCCTATATGTAGCCCGGATAAATTATCTACCTACAAGCAAATAATGTTCAGCTCGATTGGTTCAATAGTTTTAACGTTAAAACGGAGTATACAAGTCGACAGACAGACACCACTTTGGTTCTATAAATATATAGGATTTCCTTTATATAAAAACACCTCCTTAAAAAAGTTTAGATTATTTATGGTGTACATTTCTTTATTTAACTCTTAGAGAAAGTCCTAATTGTTATAATATTAATTTATGGCTAAGAACAATAAATCATGAATAGATTCTTGATCCAAACTTGAAATCATGATTTTTTATTTTATATTGTACGCAATATACTCGTTGTTTTATTTTTATTTTAAAAGTCTCCAATTTCGTATGGTCCTTTCTCGATGAATGTTTTAATTTATTTTTGATTTGTTTTATGTTGTTTGTAGACGTTATTTCTGAAGGAATCCTACTGTAAATTGTATTGATTTATAATTACAATAAATTTATTCATTTTTGAAATAGTGCACAGTCATATCAAATGCATTCAGTTATAATAATATAATTGTAGTATATGTTTATTTCGAACGCTTAATGTGCTTTAAGTAAACGCCTTTTCAAAACTAGAAGGAAAATCGATATAACTAGTTATACAGATGTTTTATTTATTAGGTTTCAAGGTTAACTTATATTACAAAATTATACAAACACGTCCATGTTGTCGGGGTGCTGTGAGGTAAGTTGGTGACGTTTATGGAAACTAGTCACACAATAAACGCATACAAAGTATTTATTTTTCTTTTAGCGAATTTCCCCTATAGGGAAGAAGCTATTACCGTAGTCGGCATGGTAAGACCTAGGCCCGGGACCATGATAACTGTTCGTTTTGAGGTCCCCAGACCCCAAAAACACCATTCGTTCGAAACTGTATATATATATATATATGTGTGTGTGTGTGTGTGTGTGTGTGTGTGTGTGTGTGTGTGTGTGTGTGTGTGTGTGTGTGTGTGTGTGTGTGTATGTGTGTGTGTGTGTCCGTGAGCATGATAACTCTCGTAAAAATTATCCGATTTTGATGTAATTTGGTATAAACGTGTAAAGTAACATTTATGACTTTAAGTTTGAAAACCAGCCAGATCGCTCTGTCCGAAGGGGTATTTTGGGGGGGTTTTGTACCCCAAAAATGGGTTTTTTGAATTTTTTACATATAATTTTGGAAAAAATCAAATTTTAGTTTTCCCCATTGGATTCAGCTTAAAAAACACACAATTTTGTATTTTGATCATTTCTCTACGTCAATTGGTTACCGAGATATTGAAAGTGTTAAATACAGTACGTTGTCTAATGTTATTCTTATCGAGGAAAAGAAAAATTGTATATCTCGCTTATTTATGAACGTATACTGACGAAACTTGGTATACGGCTTCACCTGGTTGTGGACCATTGATATTTGCTCAAAAAAACAATTTTTTGCCAAAGGATGCCGTAGCAGCAAACCTGCGTACTCAGCCCCATGTTATTCTTATGGAGTAACGTGTTATCTCCCTTAATTATGAAAATAAATTAATGAAATTTGGTATGTGGCTTTACCTAAATGAGTTATATTGATATTTGTATAAAACCCCATTTTTTGTGTTCCTTCCTTCAGCAAACCTGAATACTCAGCCGCCATGTTATTCTTATGGAGAATAATTAAAATGTCATAAATCGTTTATTTATGAATGTATATTGATGAAACTTGGTATGTGGCTTTATGTGGTATTAAGATACATATATATGCATTGGAAATTCGCTGAGTACGCAGGTTTGCTGCTACGGGGGTATTGAATCTTAGTGTTTTCTCTGTCATCTTTTTTAATGATGAAATATTTATACCAATTAAAGAAAGTCTGATTTCTCATTCTATGCCTAGTTCATTTTCACCCCATTGATCTTTAAAGTGTCTATCCTAATTTTATCACGGAGATTTAATTAGGTCATATGCTTAACAAATATATCAATATTTTATCTCAGCATGCGGGTTAATGAACTCTTTTATTCGCATACTACGAGCCTGTTACTACCAGGCTACAGTACAACCGTTGTGTGTGCTGCACTCTGCGGTTAACCTTTGGAACTAATTCTAATAACGCACATTTGTTTAGTAGGACATTAGAGTCGCAAGTGCTGCTAGTCAGGGGAAAGTTAAGGCGAAACTCGGAACTAATCAAAAAATATGTCGCCAGTGTTGTTACACACTACTGTATTAAAAATTTAATGTCGATATAAATTATTCCGGCCGTGAATTTTGAAGAGCCGTGGTGCGGAGTTCTATGAGAGATTTGATTTTTAAAGGCCCGTTTAAACGCTCTAATATGGTTGAACAATCTGATTGCGCAAACTAAATTTGTGCAAAACGTTTGAATAGACACGGTCGTTCACACGATATGATATTTTTACTCAATCCTTCCTTCCTTCTTTCCGCCAGTATCTATTGTGATCGTCATTAAGGAGGTGCTGTTATGGTCTACGTATGCTATTTTTTTAGCAATAATAGTAAACCGGAAAAGACGAAAACCGATGAGTAGGTGGTGTAGGTCTTGGCTTCTGAAACGAAGCAAGTTTTCCCACGTGAGGCTCTTAAAAGAATTGCGTGATGAACCAAATGATTGGAGAAATTACTTGATGATGGCTGAAGATTGCTATGTAGAACTTCTAAACTTTGTCTCTCCACTCACACAGAAAAAGGATACCGTCATGAGGAAAGCGATTTCTCCACACGAGAGACTTGCCGCAACATTGAGATATCTCGCCACCGGCCGCACTTTGAAGTGAATGGAATTTACCACTGTAAGCAGCGCGGTTTGGTGTGGTAACATTGTTTTCAGGTTAGGTTTGAGCAATACGGTTTGGCGTGGTAACACTGTTTTCAGGTTAGGTTTGAGCAGTACGGTTTGGCGTGGTAACACTGTTTTCAGGTTAGGTTTGAGCAATACGGTTTGGCGTGGTAACACTGTTTTTAGGTTATGTTTGAGCAGTACGGTTTGGCGTGGTAACACTGTTTTCAGGTTAGGTTTGAGCAACGCGGTTTGGCGTGGTAACACTGTTTTCAGGTTAGGTTTGAGCAGTACGGTTTGGCGTGGTAACACTGTTTTCAGGTTAGGTTTGAGCAGTACGGTTTGGCGTGGTAACACTGTTTTCAGGTTAGGTTTGAGCAATACGGTTTGGCGTGGTAACACTGTTTTCAGGTTAGGTTTGAGCAGTACGGTTTGGCGTGGTAACACTGTTTTCAGGTTAGGTTTGAGCAATACGGTTTGGCGTGGTAACACTGTTTTCAGGTTAGGTTTGAGCAATACGGTTTGGCGTGGTAACACTGTTTAAGGTTAGGTTTGAGCAATGCGGTTTGAGCAGCCGTTTACACGTTCCAACCTATCGCTCAACTTTCAATCTGATCGCATGATTGATGAAAATTGTCATCAACCGTCCAACCTCACTCCAATCCAATCGTTTACCAATCTTCCGTTTACACGTTACGATCATTTGTACAATTTAGTTTGTGCAAATCAGTTTGTACAAATAAATTAGAGCGTGTAAACGGTGCTTAAGCGAATAGGGCTTCCGGTGCCCACATATACCAACTCAACTACTAACAACACCGGTTCGTAAGTTTTTTGCATTAAAAACTAAATATTCATGGCGTAAGACAGACAACACCTTTGTTTTAAAACTGCTCTCGGACCAAACCATGTTGTAGGGGCCAAAGAATTTTGGATACGTGTTTTCAGACTTCAGGGGTCCGCACCACTCGTCTTCAAAGTTACCATGTTATTTATATGTTGCAAATATGTTGCTTGGAGCGATGAAAGGCATTCGGCTTTCGCAATAAATAATACCTATAACAGTATAAGGTTATTTGTTCGATAAGTAATTTTTATCATGAAAGGTTTATGTATGTTTCTACATTCAAAAGAGCTGATTTGTGTATACATTTATCAGCTACAGCAAATAAAAACCATACATGTATACCCTACACACCGCGAACTATTATATTAGACAAAACAATCATGAAATGACATGGACTCATTGAATCATGGAATGTCAACGAGTATTAAATTACAGGATAATATGTCGCAATACAATTTATGACAACTGGAATTAATCGTTATTAGTTTATTTTTAAGACACGCATTTTTAACGAATGCGAATTAATAATATAATATTTGTAAGAAAATCAGATAATGAATAAATACATTTTAATAGAAATCCAGAGAATAAATGCGGGATTCCCCTGCTAAGAGTAAAACATAAAACAAACATTGTGATTGAAAATGATAATTATTTGTTCTTTACTCCTTTATATTTTAATATTTATTCCTGTAATGGTGTCAAGCATTAAACCAGACTTGGGAATGGCAATACGCTCTTAGTCTAATCAATGTTAATTCTCTTTTCTTTCGCCATCCTTTGCCATAATCTAAACCTCAAAAGCTTTTGTTTGAAGTCGATTCGAAACAATGCATTTTATGAAGCTATTGAAATATATTTAATATGACGTTAATCTAATAGTATTAAAGCCTTGTAACTGTCGATATCATATTATTAATTCCCAATTTTGTTGTAAAAATTTAAATATTAATACACGCAGTTTTATAAATTATGCAACACAGATAAAATAAAATATCTTCAATTGATTTCCCATGGAGAAGTACTTTAGTTCATAAGGTGAATGTAAAAGCGATGATTATGGTAAATGGTGACATAGTTCGTAAGGTAGGGTGGAAAGAATCTTTTTAACGTAAATAAAGAGAAATGCGAATATGTAAAGCGGAAAAGCGCAATTAAGAAAAGTCAAAAGATGAGTGAAAAGAATGAGAGAGAAGTCAAAAGTTGAACTTGCCCACCGTGTATAGATAGGGGTAGTAGTGTTGGGGGGCAGTATGGGGGGGCAGTAGGGGGTCATGAAGATTTAACTGGACCTTCCTTTTCCCTTTACACTGAGAATGAGCGTGCATTTAACTATAGTGGGAGAACCTTTAATAATCCACAATACCAAAATCTTTAATAATGAGGACAAAAGTTGTATATTTGTTATTATTGCCCCAATTAAATAACACCTTTTATGCTATTTTATGCTCCTCACCAACCTTACGTAGGGGTTGTTTTTTTAAGATCATGTTCTGTAAAAGCAGTTATTTTTCAAATTTTAAGACCATTATGATTTTTTTTATCCTCTTCTTCATAATAATATTAAAACACTGTAGTGTAGTTTTTTAATGGGCTAAAAGTATTTTTAACAAATTCTTTGAAATTAATTTTGTTTTATTGTGTTAGTGTTTTTTGTTTTTAATATTTATTTTTGAATTCTTCAAATAATCTATACTACAGTTTGTAGATAGATCCACAGAAAAAAATTGTTTGATTATGCACGAAAAGCAGCTGTTTTTGGGTCTGTTATTAATCTGTAAAGTCGCATTTTTCTGAAACCATAAAATAGCGCACCATAAAATAGCAGTGGTGGATTTTTTCAGTGCGCTAACCTCAAAGATTTTCCTTGCTTATTTTTAAGTATGTGTATTATTTTGTTTGAAAATAAAATAAATTTAAATATTGTAAAGTTAACCTACCTTAACTACCAAAACGATAACAATCACATAATATTTGGTCCAAATTATCAACTTTCAAAGGCTTATAAATGGGCAGTATATTACAAAAATTTGTTCATTATATGATGAAAAAGTGTTTTTTTTTGTCCTTGCGATGAATACTACTATTCTAAGTGAGTTAAAGCTGTAGTTGCAGCTGTTCTAGTCGTTAAAACTATAAAAGGCAAACTTGAGGGGATAGAACATATAAAATAGGATAGGATAGACCACAGGGGGGCCTTGCCCTGGTTTTCATACAAATGTGATTGTGCGCAAAATCTTTTACAGTAAGTTCAAATAGCTCCAAACAAAAACTTAGCCATTAAGGAAATTAAATTAAAAAATCTTTCGAACAAATTTCTATTTTGTGGGTAGGGTTCTCCTTAAAGTTAAATTCAAACAAATTGTGTAATTGTTTCATGGAAACTGGACCATTTCCCAATTTTTCTGGTAACCTTTTACTTAACAATAATTATTGTTACCAACCTCAAAATACCCCCGTAGCAGCAAACCTGCGTACTCAGCGAATTTCCAATGCATATATATGTATCTTAATACCACATAAAGCCATATACCAAGTTTCATCAATATACATTCATAAATAAACGATTTATGACATTTTAATTATTCCCCATAAGAATAACATGGCGGCTGAGTATGCAGGTTTGCTGAAGCAAGGAGCACAACAAACGGGGTTTTATACAAATATCAATATAACTCATGTAGGTAAAGCCACATACCAAATTTCATTAATTTATTTTCATAATGAAGGGAGATAACACGTTACTTATTCTCCATAAGAATAACATGGGGCTGAGTACGCAGGTTTGCTGCTACGGGAGCCATTGGTAAAAAATTGTTTTTTTGAGCAAATATCAATGGTCCACAACCAGATGAAGTCGTATACCAACTTTCGTCAGTATACGTTCATAAATAAGCGAGATATAAAATTTTTATTTTCCTCCATAAGAATAACATTAGACAACGTACTGTGTTTAGCACTTTCAATATCTCGGTAACCAATTGACGTAGAGAAATTATCAAAACACCAAATTTTGTGTTTTTTTAAGCTGAATCGATTGGGAAAACTAAAATTTGACTATTTCCAAAATTACATGTGAAAAATTCGAAAAACCCATTTTTGGGGTACAAAACCCCCCCAAAATACCCCTTCGGATAGAGCGATCTGGCTGGTTTTCGAACTTAAAGTCATAAATGTTGCTTTACACGTTTATACCAAATTTCATCAAAATCGGATAATTTTTACGAGAGTTATCGTGCTCACGGACACATATATATATATATATATATATATATATATATATATATATATATATATATATATATATATATACAGTTTCGAACGAATGGTGTTTTTGGGGTCTGGGGACCTCAAAACGAAAAGTTATCATGGTCCCGGGCCTAGGTCTTACCATGCCGACTACGGTAATAGCTTCTTCCCTATAGGGGAAATTCGCTAATAACTAAAAACATTGTTCTAGAATATGACGGATACTATGCCTACTTCGTGTATTATAGCACTTATAGAACTTCAACATTGTTGCTGAATGTATTTTAAATCAAACTTATTCTTCATACAGAAGGATCGTTTTTCCTAACAAGTATTTTGATTATAATTATTTGTTTTAGGAATTTCTCCTATAGGGAAGAAGCTATTGCCGTAGTCGGCATGATAAGACCTAGGCCCAGGACCATGATAACTTCTTGTTTTGAGGTCCCCAGACCCCAAAAACACCATTCGTTCGAAACTGTATATATATGTATATATGTGTGTGTGTGTGTGTGTGTGTGTGTGTGTGTCCGTGAGCACGATATCTCTCATAAAAATGATCCGATTTTTATTAAATTTGCTACAAATGTGTAAAGCAACATTTATGACTTAAAGTTCGAAAACCAGGCAGATCAACTCTTCGAAAGGGGTATTTTGGGGGGGGTTTGTACCCAAAAAATGGGTTTTTTGAGTTTTTTACATATAATCTTTGAAAAAGTATAAATTTAGTTTTCATCATTGGATTCAGCTTTAAAAAACACAAAATTTGGTATTTTCATCATTGCTCTACGTCAATTGGCTCCAGAGATAGTTAATGTTCTAAACACAGTACGTTAACCAATGTCATTCTTATGGAGAATAAGAACAATTTTATATCTTGCTTATTTATGAATGTATACCGACGAAATTTGGTATATGGGTTCATCTGATTATGGTATATTGTTATTTGCACACAAAAATTTTACCAATGTAGTTCCTGTAGCAGCAAACCTGCATACTCAGCCCCATGTTATTCTTACGGAGAGTAAGTAAAATATTATGTATCCCTTAAATTATGAATATAAATTAACAAAACTTGGTATGTGGCTTCACCTAGTTGAGTTAAATTCATATTTTCATAAAAATCCATACTTTGTGTCCCTTGTTGCAGCAAACCTGCGTACTCAGCTCCCATGTTATTCTTATTGAGAGTTGTTAAAATGTTATATACCCCTTATTTGTGAACTTATTAAGATTAACTGGATGCGTTATTAAGATATAAACATGCATTGGAAATTCGCTGAGTACGCAGGTTTGCTGCGACGGGGGTATTTTTATTATTTCCTTAGCTTTACTATGCTTAGAACCTATTGTTACTGATGTAATGTACTAAATACTGATGACAACTACCTCAAACTCTCACTTTTAGCGAATTTCCCTTATAGGGAAGAAGCTATAACCATTGACTATAGATACTGAAGATACTTCAGTATCCATAGTCAATGCTATTACCGTAGGTCTCATGGTAAGACTTAAGCCCAAGACCATGATAACTTTTCATTTTGAGGTCCCCAGATGCCAAAGACACTATTCGTTCAAATTTATATATATATATATATATATATATATATATATACACGTGTGTGTGTGTGTGTGTGTGTGTGTGTGTGTGTGTGTGTGTGTGTGTGTGTGTGTGTGTGTGTGTCCGTAAGCACGATAACTCTCGTAAAAAAGGTCCGATCTTAATGAAATTTGGCACAAATCTGTAAAGTACCATTTATTTGAACGAGTTCGAAAACCAGACAAATCGCACTATCCAAAGGGGAGTTTAGGGGGGATTTTGTACCCCAAAAATGTTTTTTTTGGAGTTTTCACATCTAATTTGTATTTAAATCACATTTTAATTTATACCATTGAATTTAGCTTAGAAAAACAAACAATTTTATATTTTTATCATTGCTCTACGTTAATTGGTTACTGAGATATTGCAAGTGCTAAACACAGTACGTTGTCTAATGCTATTCTTATGGAGACAATCAAAATTGTATATCTCGCTTGTTTATTAACTTAAACTGACGAAACTTGGTATATGGCTTCATCCGGTTGTGTTTTGTTGTTGTTTGCACAAAAAACAAAATTTTCACTAATGGTTCCCGTAGCAGCAAACCTAGGTACTCGGTCCCCATGTTATTCTTATGGAAAATAATTAATATGTTATATATCGCTTATTTATAAATGTATATGAATGAAACTTACTTAGATGAGTTCTATTGATATTTTAATAAAAACCCATTATTTTTGTGTTCCTTGTTGCAGCAAACCTGCGTACTCAGCCCCAATGTTATTCTTATGGAGAATAATTAAAATTGTATACAGTATATCGCTTATTTGTGAATATATTTGTATGAAACTTGGTAAGTGACTTTATGTCGTATTAAGACATTTATATCTCCATTTGAAATTCGCTGAGTATGCAGGTTTGCTGCGACCGGGGTATTTTCTTTTCTTTATCGCTGGGGAACAAAATTATTGTATCGGTTACCGAAAATAATGCATATTTCAAGCGATAAATAATACTAGTGCAGTTCTAAATGGGCCACGAGCTTGTGCAAAGTATGCCAAGAAAGTTGCTGGCTTCATGCCTATTCAGTTTGGGAAGTTCACCCTAAGATTCAAGCCTTAAAAGTTGTCTTTATTTGTTTTCAAACTCAGAGCCATTAAAATACTTTCATTTCCTACTTCAACGGGGTTATTCACGTTATTAGCACAACATAAGGGAACTATGCTAATCTGGGAGTTTATCGATGGAAGAATGACAGTTTAGTATTAAAATTCAGTATGTTAATCCGATCTCCACACGGGAATCTATCCGGAATAAAGTCTGATGTTTTGAAAAACTACACTATACTATACTACACAGCTGTTCGACAAAATAGTATATTTCGCACCAAGGGCCGAAAGTGGGGTTTTGCTGGCCCGAGATCGTGTTTTATGACCGAGACGAAGTCGAGGTCATAAATCGTTCGAGGGCTATGCAAAACCCTTTCGGCAGAGGTGTGAACGCTATTTTTCACCATACGGTACTACAATTTTTAACGGGTTAAATGTGATCGGTCATAAAACACGAGCGGCCTCATGCAATCTCGGACTAAAATCAGTTAACCAATTAACAAATCATCGATGGTACAATGTTTTGAAATATATTGTTATTTGTTCCAGTGTTTCAACCAAAGAACACAAAATAGTATGCACGAATTAACCAGGTAACGTCGTGTACGCTTGAAAACAAGTTGGCAACACTGGCTAAACAGATCAGCTGACTTTCGGCCCTTGGGCGGAAAAAACTCTACTTTCGGTAATCAAATGACGTTCCGAAAACAGATGATTACAGCGTAGTGTGGTGAAAAGAAAATATAACTCCACTAGAGTAAGTAGCATCAAAGGAGTCCGATGGATGTTAATACATTGTTGCCAAATCGCTCTGGTCTAATAATACATATGGTAAAGCATACCTGTCGTCTGTTTTGAAATGCATTCCTATCGTACAAAACATAAAACAAAATACCCCCGTCGCAGCAAACCTGCATACTCAGCGAATTTCCAATGGAGATATAAATGTCTTAATACTACATAAAGCCACTTACCAAGTTTCATAAAAATATATTCACAAATAAGCGGTATATACAATTTTAATTATTCTCCATAAGAATAACATTGGGGCTGAGTACGCAGGTTTGCTGCAACAAGGAACACAAAAAATGGGTTATCAATATAACTCAACTAGGTGAAGTCGTATACCAGTTTTTATTCATTTATGTTCATAATTAAGGGAGACAGAGCATTTAATTATTATCCATAAGAATAACATGGGGGCTGAGTACGCAGGTTTGCTGCTACGGGAGGATTATGCAAAAAAACTTTTTTGGAGCAAATATCAATAGACCTTAACGAGATGAAGCTGTATACCAAGTTTCGTCAGTATACGTTCATAAATAAGCGAGATACAAAAATTTTCTTTTCCTCCATAAGAATAACATTAGACAACGTACTGTGTTTAGCACTTTCAATATCTCGGTAACCAATTGACGTAGAGGAATGATCGAAATACCAAATTGTGTGTTTTTTAAGCTGAATCGAATGGTTAAAGCTAAAATTTAACTTTTTAAAAAATTATATGTAAAGAATTCAAAAAACCCATTTTTGGGGTACAAAACCCCCCCAAAATACCCCTTCCGATAAAGCGATCTGGCTGGTTTTCGAACTTAAAGTCATAAATGCTGCTTTACATGCAGAATTTTTTTGATACTCATATATATATATATATATATATATATATATATATATACAGTATCGAACGAAAGATGTTTTTGGGGTCTGGGGACCTCAAAACGAAAAGTTATCATGGTCCCGGGCCTAGGGCCTAGGTCTTACCATGCCGACTACGGTAATAGCTTCTTCCCTATAGGGGAAATTCGCTAACAAGCAGACTGAATCATTGTTTGTGAAATTGTAAATTTGTTGGATTAGAGGGGAGACTCATGTGGGCGATTAACCTTCGGACCATTTCCATGCGGTCTACTCTAGCTGTTACCCGCGGCTTATGGCAACAGTGTTGGATTAGAGGGGAGACTCATGTGGGCGATTAACCTTCGGACCATTTCCATGCGGTCTACTCTAGCTGTTACCCGCGGCTTATGGCAACAGTGTTGGATTAGAGGGGAGACTCATGTGGGCGATTAACCTTCGGACCATTTCCATGCGGTCTACTCTAGCTGTTACCCGCGGCTTATGGCAACAGTGTTGGATTAGAGGGGAGACTCATGTGGGCGATTAACCTTCGGACCATTTCCATGCGGTCTACTCTAGCTGTTACCTGCGGCTTATGGCAACAGTGTTGGATTAGAGGGGAGACTCATGTGGGCGATTAACCTTCGGACCATTTCCATGCGGTCTACTCTAGCTGTTACCCGCGGCTTATGGCAACAGTGTTGGATTAGAGGGGAGACTCATGTGGGCGATTAACCTTCGGACCATTTCCATGCGGTCTACTCTAGCTGTTACCCGCGGCTTATGGCAACAGTGTTGGATTAGAGGGGAGACTCATGTGGGCGATTAACCTTCGGACCATTTCCATGCGGTCTACTCTAGCTGTTACCCGCGGCTTCGCTCGCGACAAATTAGAACACATTAAAAATAGTACCTGGGGGGCCGAGCTTTGCTCTAGGGAAGGCCAGTCAGTTTGTTTAGATGACATGGAGTAATATTTCACCACTTCCCGCTACTGATAATCAAATTTGTATAACTCATTTGCCTCTTATCTACATTTTTAAGGTCACTCCAGTTGTTATTTATAGCTCAGTGTCCCTTTGATTTATTTTACTACTCTATATATGTAATCTTCACTCAAATCGATAATCTCTGCTCTCAGGAAACCACATGTTAATAATCATAAACAATATGAGTATTAATTTGACAGTTCCCTGGTTGATAATGAACAGCTGTTACAATTCTTTTGTTTTGATTTGAAACTCCATGAGCCCAATGTTAATTTTGTTAACTTTTGATTTTAGTTTGTTTTCATTATTTAATTTTTCCTGGGGATGAGGCCTGTCTACAACTTATTTTTATCCCAGAAATTAGTTATTTAGAACGTTTGAAGGAAATCGTTGGAGCCGTTTTTGAGATCAGTGTCGCAAGCAAGCAAGCAAGCAATCAAACCTTACTCATATAAGAGTATAGGATTAACCTGGCCAGCAGTACCAAATCTGTGTTTAGTTTTACAAATCTGTGTTTAGTTTTGTAAAACTAAACGCAGATTTTGTATTGCTGGTCAGGTTAATATTTTATCATATGACTTCCTTTGCCTTAACTGACAAACAAGTACAGCTGGTAATTTTATAAATTACTAGCTGGTAATCCCGTGCTTCGCAACGGGGGAAAAATTCAGAGTAGAAAAACTAAGCAGTTATGTGTGCTGCATTCTGTGGTTAGCCCGTGGAACTACTAAGAATCAAGATCAGCTGTTTGTATTTTCATCAGCTCAAACCAAAACGAATGTTCATAAGGAATACATGGGAACTTTGAACCCCCGTGGGGCCTTTAAGTGTTTTAAGTGTGTTTATAGGGTTTTAAAAACGAAAATAGGCCTATATGTTTATTTGGTATATAAGAAAAATTCCTGTAAATTTTCATGCCAATCGGTTCAGTAGTTTTTGAGTGATTGAGGAACAAAAAGCAGGCAGACACACACCATCCCATTTTTATATATTAGTATGATTATATCCTCCCTTAAGTTTTGCATTGGACCTTACAGGACCCGTGGTGTGGAGCCCTAGGGTTGGATGTGGGCATTATCAGATCTATATGTTAATGTAATATGTACGCTATGCTCATGCCTAATTATTGTAGCTTGATCGGTCCAGTATTTGTGCGTGATGGAACTGTAAACTTCCACACATCCAAACTTTCACAGTCATAATATTGAGTGGGAAGTAGGATAACATTAACATTGGACCTTTAAAAGCAAAAGATTTAAAAAAAAACCCAAAAGCATATCTTAAGGGTAAGAGCTCTCGATTTAATAAAATTATTAGTTTTAGAGGCCTAAAATCTCCGAACAAAAATTAAGAAACTCTTTTAGCGAATTTCCCCTATAGGGAAGAAGCTATTACCGTAGTCGGCATGGTAAGACCTAGGCCCGGGACCATGATAACTTTTCGTTTTGAGGTCCCCAGACCCCAAAAACACCATTCGTTCGAAACTGTATACATATATATATATATATATATATATATATATATATGTCCGTGTGCACGATAACTCACGTAAAAATTATCCGATTTTGATCACATTTGGTATAAACGTGTAAAGCAACATTTATGACTTTAAGTTCGAAAACCAGCCAGATCGCTTTATCCGAAGGGGTATTTTGGGGGGGTTTTGTACCCCAAAAATGTTTTTTTTTAATTTTTTATATATAATTTTGGAAATAGTCAAATTTTAGTTTTCACCAATGGATTCAGCTTAAAAAAACACACAATTTGGTATTTTGATCATTTCTCTACGTCGATTGGTTACCGAGATATTGAAAGTGCTAAACACAGTACGTTGTCTAATGTTATTCTTATGGAGGTTAAGAAAAATGTTATATCTCGCTTATTTATGAACGTATATTGACGAAACTTGGTATACGGCTTCATCTGGTTGTGGACCATTGATATTTGCTCAAAAAAACAATGTTTTACCCAAGGCTCCCATAGCAGCAAACCTGCGTACTCAGCCCCATGTTATTCTTATGGAGAATAAGTAACGTGTTATCTCCCTTAATTATGAAAATAAATTAATGAAATTTGGTATGTGGCTTTACCTAAATTAGTTGTATTGATATTTGTATAAAACCCCATTTTTTGTTCTCCTTCCTTCAGCAAACCTGCATACTCAGCCACCATGTTATTCTTATGGAGAATAATTAAAATGTCATAAATCGTTTATTTATGAATGTATATTGATGAAACTTGGTATGTGGCTTTATGTGGTATTAAGATACATATATATGCATTGTAAATTTGCTGAGTACGCAGGTTTGCTGCTACGGGGGTATTAATATTATGTATAAATTAACTAATGTTAAATAAAAATTGGAATTTAACTCATATGTAATATGATCTAAGATTTATGAAGTAGTTGTCTTCCCACTGTTTAACCCAATAGCAAATCCGACTTTATATGATCAAAATGGATCTTATAAACTTAAAAACGACAAAGAGGTAGAAAGAGATACATAGGAAACGTTGGTATTTTTAAATCTAGTAAAAGTTGGTATTTTTGAAAAGTGTCTGCGTGTTACCAGGGCGACGTTGTTGGCACTAATGGCCCAGGCAGATCGGAAACCAATCAGCCCCATCCCGCGGTAATCAAATGACGGCCGTTCCTGTTGATTAGCTCCCTGGTTTCCCGGTGACAACTGACGGCGTTACATGCATGTTGTAATTACAGCGGCACGAAAAATCAGGAACAGTTCCAAATTGATTAGTTGATTTTGTTCTTGATGTTAGTAATTTGTTCTGAATGTAGTGTAATAGGCCTACCTTTTCATGACTTAGGTTTTCTTTAAAATAATTTAATATTAATATAATTATCTGAGTTTCTGTTCTCACCAATTGTAATATTTGTATTGCCATTATAACAAGCATTTGTCATCAGCAATATTAAAACAAACAAAACAGTCGGTTTTAAATTAAAAAATACATCAACTATATTTTTAGCGAATTTCCCCTATAGGGAAGAAGCTATTACCGTAGGTCTTATGGTAAGACTTAAGCCCGAGACCATGATAACTTTTCATTTTGAGGTCCCCAGATGCCAAAAACACCATTCGTTCAAATTGTTATTGTTATGTGTACGTAAGCACGATAACTCTCGTAAAAAAGGTCCGATCTTAATGAAATTTGGTACAAATGTGTAAAGCACCATTTATTTGAACGAGTTCGAGAACCAGACGAATCGCACCATCCAAAGGGGGGTTTTTGGGGGGTTTTGTACCCCAAAAATGGTTTTTTTGGGGTTTCCACATGTAATTTTTATTTAAATCTAATTTTAATTTTTACCATTTAATTCAGCATAAAAAAACAATTTGGTATTTTTATCATTGCTCTACGTCAATTGGTTCCTGATATATTGAAAGTGCTAAACACAGTACGTTGTCTAATGTTATTCTTATGGAGAAAAAGAAAAATTGTATATCTCGTTTATTTATGAACATAAACTGACAAAATTTGGTATATGGCTTCATCTGGTTGGGGTTTATCATTGTTTGCACAAAATACAAAATGTTCACATATGGTTCCCGTAGAAACAAACCTAGGTAATCGGTCCCCATGTTATTCTTATGGAGAATAATTCAAATGTTATATATCGCTTACTTATAAATGTATATGAATGAAACTTGGTATGTGACTTTACTTAGATGAGTTCTAATGATATTTGCATAAAAACCCATTATTTTGTGTTCCTTGTTGCAGCAAACCTGCGCACTTATCCCCAATATTATTCTTATGGAAAATAATTAATATTTTTAATATCGCTTGTTTGTGAATATATTTCTTATGAATCCTGTTAAGTGTTAATGTGTTATGTTATATATTCATTGGAAATTCGCTGAGTATGCAGGTTTGCTGCGACGGGGGTATTTATTTTATTTCAACGAGGCCTTTCGATTACAAATTAATCATCTTCAGGCTTTCGATCAACTAAATTTAAAGTTACAAATTCGAAAACCTGGAGATGATAACTTTGTAATCGAAAGGCCTCGTTCAAATAAAAATAAATTAATTTATTGATTAATTTATTTATTAATTTAAAATTTATAATCAGATAAGAAGAGCGGTTGAAGATGAACAATTTTAGTATTTCTGTTGAGATACAAAACAAAATAATTAAAAATGTATAACATAAAATTGTGTAACTTAATTTTTAAAACCTATCACACACCAAAATAATAATATTATAATTATAATAATTATAATTATAAATAATAATTAATTATCTAATGTTTAATAGCAAAAACTAGTTTTACTTCAGAACAATACGCTATTGTTATTAAAACGTTTGACCATGATTTGTAAATTCATCAACAATGTAAAATTCATTTTTAGATCAATATTCTTTTAATTTTGTTTTGAAAGGTAATAAATTTGTCATGTTTATTAATTCCTTTAGTAAGTTTTGGAAAACGTTTAGTTTGTGTTTATGCAAGCGGAACTTACTACATAAACTAGTTGTTATTTTACTTACGTCGTCAATCCAAGTTGGTTTGTGATGAACGCGTTTCGGCGATAGGCCATCATCAGCATCCATACACTATACACTAGATTTTTCATGAAATCTGCGTTGCGTAGGTCTAGTAGCAAACTGCGTCATGTTGTTAAAAAAAACAATATTTACACACATTAAGAACATACACACGACTAACAAAAATGCTATTATAAAACCTCGTGCGCACGGGTAAGGGATCCGGCTCGTAACTCTTAAGGTTCTTCATAAAGGGTTGAGAGTTAATACATTATCAAATTGTTGCGTTTTCTTACTGAACTGCCTTCTTACTTTCTCTCCTTATACATAGTATATGGATAAAGTATTGTCAAGTTGGTTTTTAGCAACATATTATGCCAACAAAGTCTTTCGGAAATGCACCATGGATCACATCTTGCGGTGCCTTGTCAAAAGTCATATTACCAAACTGGTCAGTTAGGTTTAGCATAAAATACTGTTTAATGTACCGGTAGGTTTTCTTTCATAAATTAAAGCAGTGATTTATGATTTCTATGTATATTTAGTAATAACTGATTTTTGCATATAAATTACTTTCCTAAGGTTTTTTTATATAACAAAATTCTGAAAATTTGTTTAAAGTTTTTGGGATTTGAAAATCCAACACTAATGTTAAAAATTATTGTTACACATTTTATTTAATTAGACTATCAAAAACCGTGAGAACTTTTTAAAGTAATCAGTTAACTCAACTGTACAACCGTTTAAAGTTTATACAGAAATATTATCACACTAGATCTACTTTAAACATTTATAAAGAAGAAGCAGATGAAAGGACAGAAAATTACCCAACGGTAATCAAAGAATGCAAAGAAACCGGAATCGAAAAGAAAAATCACTTGATTTATAGTAATTAATTTTCTAGAAAAGTACAGAAAACAGTGAGGGACCCAGGTTTAATAAACTCTTAATATTTTTTAGAAGGATTTTTCTGACAATACACAACACAAAGGGAGTGAGAGGGAGAAAGAGACAGTGTGACAAATGCATGGTATATGATGATACAATCATCCCCCACACCTGGGCTTCAATACCCCGACTCCGTCTTACGCTAGCTCCCACCCCTCCCCCCCACCACTCCCCACCAGTCCCCACCCCTCAGCGACCACCTGAGCATGACAAATGGATCTCCTCGAGCCGTTCTGAGGATTCAAACAGTTATTCAATCCCTATAATTGGTTTATACCTGCTTAAAGGAAGGATATTAATTTGAATTGTTATCACAACGTTATTTTACCAACCGACGTAAGTGGCAAACCTGAATTTTCATTTGTTTCTTGCTCTGTCACGCAGGAACAACTTGACGGATGGAGTTAAGTATTTGAAGGAAGATAAATGCAATAATCGAAGGCAACTATCCAAAGAACACATCGACCCTTTCTCGTTTCGAAAGTCCTCTAGTGCCACATTGACATTCAAAGTTCCAACATTAATATGTTTTCCTAAGAGCCTCTTTTTCCTTATATTTGCTCGTTTGTATTGCCTCAGACCTATGAGTGTGAAATATATCGAGCAAACCTTTAACGTTAATGGGCGAGCCGTTACAGTACAAGGGATGGATATACGATTTATCAGTTTATTAATGCTTTGTCTCAGCCAATCCTTCCTCAGTTAGTACGTAAGGGTGTGAAAAGGTTTATAACATCGTTTTCATACCATGTTTGTAAAAACCTGTAAACCTTACGCAAGGTTATGAAAATATCTACACAAGGTTTTCACGAGGTTTACAAGGCAACCTTATGTGTAAAGCTTGTCGTACAATATTTAGTGTCAGCGTTGTCGCTAGTCAATTAACGCTTTTCACCTTGTCGCTAACATTTTCATGGTTTTAAATTGTTATTGACAAGGCTATGATGTAAAACATTAAATCTTTTTGTTGGAAACCTTTTAAAAACCTTGTGAAAAAGTTACATACATTATAAATTTCATAATAATTATGAATCTGGATTGACTATAATCAGTTGTCCTTGATTTATCGAGCTGGTCAATGTCAAATTAAACATTTTGGCGTTTAGCCCCTGAACTGGAATTGAACTTAAAATATGGTTTTACAATACCTGTTCTGACCAGTTCACATGAATAATCATAAGATTACTGCAGTTTCGACATTAATATGTCATCATCAGATCTTCATGTATAAAACACAGCTCATTTTCAATAAAAACGTTGTCAAAATGTTAAATTTTACAAATACAAAACAACTGACCATAATAAATTTAAACATAAAAATACGCACAAAATTTATACATGGGCAAAGCATGGTCTTGCATGCTGGCCAGCAGATAACAAATTCAATGTCGTTTAAACAAGAAACATTGGTACTTAAGGAGTTTAATGCTTAACTTTCAGCTCTGCAGGAACTTAAACCATCATCAAACCAAATTTCACATTGAACACTTTCAAACATTTCAAGAACTATCATATTTCTATGTAGTGATATTCATAATACTAAAAATAACTGGCCAACTACCTCATTTCAAAAATTGCCTTATAATTTGCATAATAATTATTAATATATAAATCTATGAATTTGTTGTAGATTTAAATTGTATTTAATCGTTTAATGTGGCTACCTTTAGTTTCAATATTCGAGTTTTCAGTATAAAATATTATCAAAAACATGTTTTGACAAGTAATTGATCTGTTACAAATTATAGAACTTCTAAATAAATTAGTTGTAGATTTCAACAATGCTGATAAGTTAATCCCTAAAATGTGAAAGGTTTAACTGTTATCCAACTAAAACTGTTTTTAGCGAATTTCCCCTATAGGGAAGAAGCTATTACCGTAGGTCTCATGGTAAGACTTAAGCCCGAGACCATGATAACTTTTCATTTTGATGTCCCCAGATGCAAAAAACACCATTCGTTCAATTTTTTATATATGTAGTATATTTATATATATATATATATATATATGTGTCCGTAAGCACGATAACTCTCGTAAAAAAGGTCCGATCTTAATGAAATTTGGTACAAATGTGTAAAGTACCATTTATTTGAACGAGTTCGAAAACCAGATGAATCGCACCATCCGAAGGGGGGTTTTCGGGGGGTTTTGTACCCCAAAAATGTGGTTTTTTTTGGGTTTTTACATGTAGTTTTAAGATAAATCAAATTTTAATTTAAATGAGGTTTTTGGGGGTTTTCACATTTAATTTTAATTTATATCAAATTTTAATTTATACCATTGAATTCAGCTTAAAAAAACAAACAATTTGGTATTTTGATCATTGCTCTACGTCAATTGGTTACCGAGATATTGAAAGTGCTAAACACAGTACGTTGTCTAATGTTATTCTTATGGAGAAAAGGAAAAATTGTATATCTCGCTTATTTATGAACATAAAATGGCGAAATTAGGTATATGGCTTGATCTGGTTGTGGTTTATTGTTGTTTGCACAAAAAACAATTTTTCACCTGTAGCAGCAAACCTAGGTACTTGGTCCCGATGTTATTCTTATGGAAAATACTTAAAATGTTATATATCGCTTATTTATGAATGTATATGGATGAAACTTGGTATGTGACTTTACTAAGATGAGTTATATTGATATTTGCATAAAAACCCATTATTTTGTGTGCCTTGTTGCAGCAAACCTGCGTGCTCATGCCTGCGTTCTTATGGAGAATAATTAATATTTTAAATATTGCTTGTTTATGAATACATTTCTTATGAATCCTGTTAAGTGTTTTAATGTGTTATGTTATATATTCATTGGAAATTCGCTGAGTATGCAGGTTTGCTGCGACGGGGGTATTGTTATTATTTGATTTGTTTCAATATTTAAGCTTATAGGCAAACAAGTCTCGTAACACAAGTGGGGGGGGGGGGTGCTCAGCGTCACATATACGTTATCTGGGAGGAGGGGGAGTTAAACTTACGAAAAACTCAGCATACCAAACGCAAATGCTTCTTCGCTTGTCCGTTTGCATTTACATAACAGTTAAGCCAATAATCCGTACGTCGACGTCATGGTGTTTGTTTATCGATCGTTTCCAATGTGTACCTTGTCCTGTAACAGGTGGCCATTACCGCCATTGCCAATCATCAACATTCATTTGGCAGGTTAAACTATCACCTGTTCGTTTCCCACACGGGGGGCCCTCAGACACAAATAAAATGTAAATTTGATATACGCTTAAAATATTTTTCAAGTAAATGTTCATACTAGCATGGGGATTTGTTCACCTGTTATCTGCTGCCTCCCTCATTGAAGTATTATAAATGCCACTAAAATGTTAGTTATAGGCCTATATCAGACTGTGGGGGAAATCAAATCCTTTTGAAATATCTTGAGGGAAATCTCTTTAATTTGATACCTTAACTGTCAAAATCGGCCATGAAATAAAGACGTAGCAGATGACAAAAACAAATTATTTTGAGAAATAAGAATTAAGGGATGATTAATGCACTAAAACAGTAGAGCCGATCTAAACTATTGTTACAGCGGGCGGACTTAGGTTTTAGCGAATTTCCCCTATAGGGAAGAAGCTATTACTGTAGTCGGCATGGTAAGACCTAGGCCCGGGACCATGATAACTTTTCGTTTTGAGGTCCCCAGACCCCAAAAACACCATTCGTTCGAAACTGTATATATATATATATATATATATATATATATATATATATATATATATATATATATATATATATGTGTCCGTGAGCACGATAACTCTCGTAAAAATTATCCGATTTTGATGAAATTTGGTATAAACGTATAAAGCAACATTTATGACTTTAAGTTCGAAAACCAGCCAGATCGCTCTATCCGAAGGGGTATTTTGGGGGGGTTTTGTACCCCAAAAATGGGTTTTTCGAATTTTTTACATATAATTTTGGAAATGGTCAAATTTTATTTGTTTCCATTGGATTCAACTTAAAAAAACACACAATTTGGTATTTTGATCATTTCTCTACGTCAATTAGTTACCGAGATATTGAAAGTGCTAAACACAGTACGTTGTCTAATGTTATTCTTATGGAGAAAAATAAAAATTTTATATCTCGCTTATTTATGAACCTATACTGACGAAACTTGGTATACGGCTTCATCTGGTTGTGGACCATTGATATTTGCTCAAAAAGACACTTTTTCACCCAAGGCTCCCGTAGCAGCAAACCTGCGTACTCAGCCCCATGTTATTCTTATGGAGAATAAGTAACGTGTTATCTGCCTTCATTATGAAAATAAATTAATGAAATTTGGTATGTGGCTTTACCTACATGAGTTATATTGATATTTGTATAAAACCATATTTTTTGTGTTCCTTGCTTCAGCAAACCTGCATACTCAGCTGCCATGTTATTCTTATGGAGAATAGTTAAAATGTCATAAATCGTTTTTTTATGAATGTATATTGATGAAACTTGGTATGTGGCTTTATGTGGTACTAAGATACATATTTATGCATTGGAAATTCGCTGAGTACGCAGGTTTGCTGCTACGGGGGTATTTATCTTAAATTATCCCAACGGCGATTAAATTACATCTTAAATTCAACTTGAGGGACATGGTGTAGTTGTTGTAATAGGCGTCCAAATAATACATATTTTATTAACTCAGATTTAATTTGAAGCGCTTACCAAGAAGTATGTATTCCTTCGTACCGGAAACAGGGTCAGTTTTTGCAACTTTTCAGCTGATCACAGAGCAACTAATAGCACAGACAAAATGTAATCATGTTCTATATTAGTAACAGTTTTATTGTCGATTTGCACTCGGCGTGTTTTGACTAAATACAGAATTAGTTGTTAGTAGTAGCTTGAGGGGCGGTAGCCTCTAACCTTGCTCCAAGTAAAAACACGTCAGATCATAAACAAGGTATACACTTAATCGCGTGTTTTAATATAAACAAAGCAGACGTTTTTAAATCCCCTTGCTTTTATTATGGGGGATGTTTTACGTTATAATTTCGTTTGCTGGTAACTTTTGAGAAATTCTGCTATTTTTCCCGAGTCCCTGGGATCAAGACCACTAATTTAAGGCGTCTCCCACCATCCTACGATTAGCCAAACTCCCACAATTTGGACTTAAAAATTTTGCCTAGAGAATCTACATATTTTTTTAAAAATCCTGATTTTTGTTCACTTACTTCCTGAATTTAATACTTAGACCGATTTTGATGATTTTTTTTATTTAAAAGATAATTTCAAGTTCTAAGTCACTGACGAGCCAGAATCTCGATTTAGGCCCCAAGGGCTCTGCCCCACGGGACTTCCAAGTTCCCATGTTATTCATATGGAGGAGAGTTTTATTTGGCTTATGTCACATGTGTTTGTTCTTAATTCAATAAACAGCTGCTATAAGGGTTATACCTGCAAATTTTTGTGGGGGAGTTACTCGTTATATATAAAGACTAGTCGAACCGTGCGGAATTCCGCACTGCGAACTAAATCTTGTCAGCTGATCAGATGTTCTTTTGTTTGCTCCTGTCAAAACAAACTATCTTCTATATTATTGAAATTATTTATTTATTTTGGTTCGGCGATTTTCGACCCATCAAACTATAATTTTATATACATATCTGGTAACTCTCGAAAGCTCTTACTCTCAAGATGTGCCTTTTGGTGTTTTGAAAAACATCCAACTTCAGGGCTCCGCCTCATTGGCCCTTAAAGTTACAATGTTAATCTTATGGAGTTATATTTTATACAGTCAAACAGGTGATTATAATGTAAACAGGTCAAAACATCTGACCCTGTGCCTGCGAGATTCCCGTGCGGAGAACGGGACACCTGCTAGTTCCATTTATTTATATTTCATATTATTCAAATTTCCGAGAAGCGGAACATTTTTAGACAGTGGATCTATTTTTCGTCAATAGCCGGCACAATAAGCTTTAAAATGAGGGGCAAATCATGGAATTTGATAAAAGAATAAGGAAGATCTCGCGGACTGACAGAAAAGCAGGCTAGAGAAATAATATATAAAATTATTTGACCAACAGTTTAAACGCAATATTTTTCGAAGCTTGATAAAATGTTCTATTTTGTTCGTGAAGTATTATTTTTTAAGTTTTATATAAAAACGTCGACAAATTAATATTAAATTGTTTTATTAAGTTTATGAAATGTACTTATTTAATTAAAAACATCGCTCACAAACAAAGTATAAATTCGAGAATTTGATTTAAGATATGAATCACAGGTTTACAATAATAAATAAGCTATTATATTCCGCCCTTTAACAATGGTTCTTATGTTTTAAAATCCAACATCGCCGTCTCCAACGTCTTCCTAAACGGACAAAATCAATATTACAATTCCATCGAAAATAAAATGCGATAAGGGAAACGGGAATCGCATTGCAAAGAGACATTGCTCCGGGGCGGCCTCCTAATGTGACACTTGACCCTGGTCCAATCTGGGCCCAATTACGACCGTCATGTGACCAATCTGCGACTGAATACGTTAGCCTCTCCTCGTGACGTACACCGGTCTCCTACACCAACCCGGTTCATCTACGTACAGTACGTTGCACGAGTGAACTAGGCCGCCCATACGTCCAATGTTAAATTAACACTATTCTTACAGACACAGACGGTCCGGTTTTTCACTCGTGCAACGCACTGTACAAGCGTATGTGTGTTTGGTCGGCGCTGTTCATGATTACGTCGATCTATAAAGAGTTACCATAGAATGTGACGTCATTTTGGAAAACCTACACCCGGCGCGCGGCCGTAAGCTTGCGAGAAGTTAATTTAGGTTTTTTTTCAGAAGCTGTAATTAGATTTACTACATGCATGTGTTAATCGTATATTTTTCAGCCAGACTGCCGAACATTTTTTATTTGTACCCCCACTAATCGTCAGCTGCATTATTTAGTTTCAAATTATAGGCCTACTCCAGATAATTTGAGAGTTCAAATGTGCGAAATATTATTTATAATGGTTTTAAATTACCTTGTCATAAACAGTTCAATCCGTTTAAATTACTACAACCTGGTTTCGGCGCCTAATTACGCAATTTTTTTTGTATTTCTACGCCAGTGGTATTTTTAGCTAATTTACCCTATAGGGAAGAAGCTATTACCGTAGTTGGCATGGTAAGACCTAGGCCCGGGACCATGATAACTTCGTTTTGAGGTCCCCAGATTCCAAAGGTCGTTAAAAGTTCTTGAACAACACGAACAAATTAAACACGGTAACACACGAAAACATTAATACATTTATCGAACTCATGGACAGAACCCCTATCTGACTTTACCGTTGCGGCTACCGGCAATGACAATGAAACATATTTTAATATCATTATTATTATTTCATTGCATACCTACAACGATTTGAAATAGCCTCTATTTTCCCACGGCTACACAGAAAAGTGTGAAACAAAATTTTGACCGAATTCAGTAAATACCGTTGTCCCGTGAAAGAGAACAAAATCTGGGTAACAGATAAACAGACATTTATTAACACAGATTTCGACTTTGTTGAGGTGGTTTCTGGGTATATGTCTGTCTACTGTTCCGGGTAAAGGCAAAAACTACTGAACCGACTGGGCTGAAACTTTACACAAAGGTAGATCTTGAAACCGTGCAACATATAGGCCTATTCACTTCCTTAAATCCCCTCGGGCTACGCCCCGTGAACGTCCTAAGTGTCACTGTTTACATTTAAAAGAAAGTAAACATTCAGAAACTGTAATGCGAACAGCTGTGGATACTTCCATTTGACAGCTTAGAGCAGAAGCAAGAACAGCTGTTTCAAGCTAACTAAAATGGAAATTGCTATAGAACGGGTAAAGCAAAAACCTGTGCGAAGAATGGGTACATCAGCTAGTTTTGTATACATGTTTTCATGTTTGGTATCAATCAAAAGCCTTTACCCTCTAGATGTCCCTTTTGAAGGTTTCAAACACATTTACCTTCAGGGTTCTGCTCCATAGGCTTTCAAAGTTCCAACGTTAATTTTATTGCGTTATTTTATTTATGTAGTCAGCTGATTGAATTGTACAAATTTAAAACGTCTGATCCTGCTTGCAAGATTCCCTTGTGAGGAACGGGATACTGGCTAGTTATTAGTGAATTTCCTTTGGAAAGTGAACTATTAGCATGACCCGCACGGTAAAACTTAAGCCCGGGACCACCATAGAAGTTCCTAACGTGACCCCCTGAACACGTTTTGGGGGGTCGTTCAAAATATATACATATGTGTGTGTGTGTGTGTGTGTGTGTGTGTGTGTGTGTGTGTGTGTGTGTGTGTGTGTTTGCACTCTAGCGGTCACATTTTTTGTCCGATTTACTTCAAATTTGGTAGGGACGTTCCTTTCTGTAATCAGTTGGACAAGTTCGTTGGGCAAAACAATCGGAAAACTCTAAATCCCTTTTTTGGGGATTAATCATTCAAATTTCGAGTTTTTGGGCACAAAAAGGGTTAAAAACGCCCCGTATGTCAAATTAATGCATGTAAAAATTACTATTAGCAAGTAAAAGTTTAAAGCCCTCTCTCTTCATTCTAGCATACATATTTACCGAGTTATTAAAGAAAATGTGTTTCGACTAAACACAGTACGTTGTCTTATGGGAGTTTTACACTAGAAAAGCTTGTTATTCCTTTGTTAGAGTACTTTTATCATCCCCAGCAACCTCACACCTACAAACAAGCCTGTCTCAAGCCTGTTTAAAGCCTGTCTGGACCTTCTCCTAACATTATAATGCGCAAAATTGTATTCCCAGCTTTGCAGATAACCAGGAGCATCACCGTTTTCAGATTTCAATAAAAATTGGAATAAATGTATTTTTTACAATGATTTTGAGTTTTAAAAGTTGTTATGTGGAAATTCACTTCCCTCACGTCAGCGTGCTGCGTGCGAACTCGTTTTTTTACTTGCACGTGATATTCCAATTAGGTATTAGGCCGTCTCTAGGCACAATCAGCTGTCAGCAACTAAGCTCCAGAGCTCCAGTGCTTCAGTATTCATGGCTGGAGCTTCAGACTATATACCGTCCATTATGTAGATCTGTTCGTGAGAAGGCGTACATCACACAGCTGTCCGACGCCGCTTCCTTCTTAACTTCTCTCTCACGCACGTTGTCAAAGAAAATACTGAGTTATTCACACAACTTTTCAATAACGGTTGCAGGGAGGGTACGAGATCAGACCTGCGGAAGTCTTGTATGCGATTGCGGTGTTACAAATATTGCAATACTGTTTGGAACAAAAAAAAACAATCCTTTTTATTTTATATAATTCGTTATATACTATGTTGAATATTTATTAATCACGCTGTGGGCCCTCGACAAACAATCATGAAGGGCACGATAGGACTCGGTCCTACCTTACCTCGTTAAAAGATTTTCCAATAAATTAAATAAGTTGTTGTACATTCCAATACATTGATAAACATTGTCATGGAATAAAAGCTATTGTTATTATTATGTTATAAATGTTTACATGTAGGAATTTATATAATGGCTTTATATTATAAACTGTATTGGGGGAAAAATATGTATTACTCTGTGTAAATCATAATCTTTATATATATAATTCTGTAAGCGAAATGATTAAGTCAAAATTGTGAGCGTTTGGAAAATCGTAGGATGATGGGAGACGGCTCAAATTAAAGGTCTCGAGCTCAGGGACTCTGAAAAAATATCAGTATTTCTAAAAATTTACCATAAATGAGAAATGACGTAAAACCTCCACCATAAGAAAAGCATGGGGATTAAAAACGTCTTCTTTGTTTAGATTAAAACATGTGATTACATGTCTACTTTGTTTACGAATTTTCTCCAGCATGTCAATAGTAAACAAATCAGATGAGGCAGAGCAAACAGAGTATTAGAGCAAGGTTAGGGGCTATGGCCCGTTCAAGCCCCTATAGTTGTGTAATTTCACGTATTTTATTACTACTATCTGTGGCTACTTTATGACGTTCACTTAGCTCATTCGCCTTTATTTGATTTTCATTTGCTACCTCCAGCTAGAAGTATTGAATAATTAAAACTTGCGCCAATAAAAATAACCTGAATCATGCATTCCAATAAAAATAACATCCATGCGAAATAGGATGGTATTGGAACATTGAATGCCGATGGGCGAAGGTGAAACCCTACATTTTCGCCTTCTTTCGATTCTCATTTGTTACCATCTTCCTGCCCAACTTTTAGCTTGATCGGTCTGGTTTGTACAAAACGAGACAACACACTAACAGACGGTCAGATTCACAATATTGGTAGAATAGGACAGTAGAATAAGTAGAATCAGTGTTTCACAGTTTTCAAAGGGAGAATGCATAAATGTGCAGTTTATATACAGTACCTCACTTTTCGATTTTAATCTTAGAACATTTCAAAAATATACAAGTTTAAGAGGGGTCCTCTGCTTCTACCTAGCTGCTTCTCCCATAACCCAATTTTAACTTTCAAATCTCGTCCCTCCTCAACGGATATCGTTTATTTATGGTTTATTTTAAAGAGCAACAAAATACCTAGCGATTTCAGTAAGCAGAACTGCAATTGCACAAATATAGTTCGCCCATCATAATTGAATATATTTGATTTTTTGAACAATTGTTATTTTTTTTATCTAAATTTGGTCTCACTGAAATCACTAGGTATTATTAGTGAATTTCCTATGGAAAAGTGAACTACTAGCATGACCCGCACGGTGAAAGTTAAGCCCGGGATCTCCATAGAAGTTCCTAACGTTACCCCTGAACACGTTTTGGGGGGTAGTTCAAAATTTGATATATATATATATATGTGTGTGTGTGTCTATGCACTCTAGCGGTCGCATTTTTTGTCTGATTTACTTCAAATTTGGTAGGGACGTCCCTTTCTATAATCAGTTGAACACGTTCGTTGGGCAAAAGAATCGGAAAACACTAAACCTCCTTTTTGGGGATTAACCTTTCAAATTTTGAGTTTTTGGGCCCCAATAAGGGTCAGAAAAGCCCCGGATGTATCATTAATGCATGTAAAAAGATGGGACTTAGTGAGACAAAAGTTTTAAGCCCTCTCTCGTTATCTAGCATAAATATTTACTGAGTTATTAAAGAAAATGTGTATCAACTAAACACAGTACGTTGTCTTATAGGGGTTTTACATTAGAAATACCTGTCATTCATTTGTTGGTGTACTTTATCATCCCCAGCAACCTCATGCCTACTTTCAAACCTGACTGGACCTTCTCGTAACCTTATAATGTGCAAAATTGTATTCCCAGCATTGCAGGTAAATGAAACCAGGAGCATCAGAACAGCCAAAAATAAATATTTTCAGTTTTCAATAAAAATTGGAATAAATGTATGTTTTTACACTGATTTTGAGTTTTAAAAGTTTTTTTGTGGAAATTCACTTCCCTCACGTCAGCGTGCTGCGTGCGAACTCGTATTTTTTTTAAATGAGACGTTAATGAACGAAGGGTAATCCATCAATTGGGTCGTGAAAGTGTTTTGAATCAAGCTCACTCAAGTTAATACACATCATACGAACCTACAAAAGTGTTAACTTAAACCCCATCTTCAGAACTGTTAAACAGTTTCAAATTTTAGCTGTTAAACTGTTTAAACTTCAATCTCGAGAAACTAGTTTTAAAATTCCCCAACACATAAAGTACAAACCATTCCGCCACCTTGTGCTCCACATTCCTCATAACACGAGCTGGCGTTAAATATTTCGGAGGTTGGATTTACGGAGGCGGCAGTAAAAAGTCAACTCGCCACACTGTTGAATGTTGTAACGTGTGTGGCATCTCAACTACCGTACAATGGTACAACGCTGTCGTACACTTCACAGTGTTTAGGCAGTAGCCTGTTGTACTGCGCTGATCTTCGTTTAATTTTACTTCTTATAAAGTATTGAGTTTCAACAGGCATTCACACCTTACTTCAATGTTCAAGAGGGACATTACCTCTGGTGGAATTAGATTTCATTTTGAATATTATACTGATATCGTAGATAAATTAAGATTGATTAGTTAATTTTTATTTTCTTGCGTGCATATGTAGAGAAATTATTGTTTTCATCATTTGCAAATTGAGTTGTCGGTGTAATTTGTTTGTATGCTCCCTGAACCCAAGTAAGTGGTTGTTGAGGTGACGTCTGTCCATCTGTCTGGTATGTGTTCAGGCTAGGAGAGTAGTAATGCCGCGCGCTTTGGCCGTAACATGGGGTCTTATGGAGAATAGAATAACATGGGCTCTTATGGGGGAATAGAATAACATGGACTCTTACGGAGAATAGAATAACATGGGCTCTTATGAGGAATGGAATTAGGGTGTAATTGCCTCCCTCTGTGGCTCTTTTGCTACCCTCTGTGGTTGATTTTCTGACCCTCTATGATTAATTATCTACAGTTTTTGGTAATTATTTAACCCACGTGTCCTTCTGTTGTTAATCATCTAGCCTTCTGTGGTAATAATTTGACCCTCGTGTCATTCTGTTGTTAATCATCTAGCCCCCCGTACATCTAACCTCCACATCCTTCACCCCCTTCTGCATATCTAACTACAACTCCTGTTCTCTTAGCGTACTGTAGCTGGCGGGTGTAACGTGAAAATTTTAAGTAACCTGATTGGCTGGTATGTTGATTCGCGTCCTTCTGTTGTTAATCATCTAGCCTTCAGTGGTAATTATTTGACCCTTGTGTCCTTCCGTTGTTAATCATTTAACCTTCTGTGGTAATTATTTAACCCACGTGTCCTTCTGTTGTTAATCATCTAGCCTTCTGTGGTAATTATCTGACCCACGTGTCCTTCTGCTGTTAATCATCTAGCCTTCTGTACATCTAACCACAACATCCTCAACATAGTCTCTATCAGCAAACTCGTTGTAACTAGTTGCTACCTGTGGGCTCTGTGATTGAAAGAGACATGGCCCCCACCACTTTCTATTATCCCGCGCGCTTTCTCTCTCTCTCTTTGCTCCCTGCTCCCGTTGCGATCGGACGTGTTTTTGCGCTGCTCCGTTCGTTGCGTTTTTCAAAGATAAAACTTGAGCTTTTACTCCCCATAGCGGCTTCACTTTTCCTAACCTCACTTTTGCTTTGTATTTTACATAACCTCACTTTGTATTATAGTAATCTTGCGTCTCGTGTGATTTTTAGCATTATCTGACTTGCTAAAGTAACCTCACTTTTTCTAACCTCACCCATTACACTCCAACCTTACTGTATTATATTAATTTTCCGTGCATGGTGTACTTCATTTTATTGTCTTGGCTAGATTAGTGTTGTGTTTATATTTAATTGTTTGATTTGGTAGTTTACAGTAAAGAAAGTAACATAACCTCACTTCCTCGTGGCTAAAGTAGTGTTGTGTGTTGTATAACAGTAACAGTAATCCCACTTCCTTGTGTCAAGAGTTGTGTCGTACTTGTTGCTGACTGACATAACCTTACATCTGTAACCTTTGAGAGTTACCATAACCTCACCTCCTTGTTCTTTTATACAGTAACTTCACCATTTTGTTTTACTTGGTAGTGTTGTGTTTGTATGTGTTGGCTAAAATAACAGTAACCTTTGAGAGTCACAAAAGCCTTATTTTCTTGTATCAAGAGTAGTTTTGTGTGTTGTATTTAATTGTTTGATTTGGCTAGATTAGTGTTGTGTTGACTAACATAACCTCACACCCAGTAACCTCAGTTTCTTGTTTGATTTGGCTATAGTAGTGTTGTGTTGACTAACATAACCTCACACCCAGTAACCTCAGTTTCTTGTTTGATTTGACCATAGTAGTGTTGTATTTGTATGTGCTGAGTAACATAACAGTAATCTCACGTTATCATGTACTTGTCTTGTTCATGTCTGACTTACCTATATTAAGAGCGCTGTATGACTTGGTAGTTTACAGTAAAGAAGGTAAACATACCCTCACCATTTTGTTTTACCTGGTAGTGTTGTGTTTGTATGTGTTGGCTAACATAACAGCAACCTCAGTTTCTTGTTTGACCTAGCTAGAGTAGTGTTTTGCATTGTATTTAATTGTTTGGTTTGGTTAGAGTAGTGTTTGTATGTGCCGACTAACATAACCTCAATATCGACCGTCTGCTTACCATAACCTAATATGACGTAACCTCACTTTTTCTAACCTCACCCGTTACACTCCAACTTTACTGTGTTATATTAATTTTCCGTGTATGGTGTACTTTATTTTATTTTTGAGTACTGTTCGTGGTTATTGTCTTAGCTAGAGTAATGCTGTGTGGTGTATCCATTTAATCTGACTTATTAGTTTACAGTAAAGAAAGTAAACATACCCTCACTTCCTTGTGGCTAAAGTAGTGTTGTGTTGACTAACATAACCTCCAGTAACCTGTTTTTGCCCTGGTTCTTCTGTACAGTAAATTCACCTCAACAACCTCACTTTCTATTATTGTTATTTTATGCAGTTTTGGCTGGAGCAGTTATTATATGTATTGACTAACATAACCTCACGTCCTTGTGTCAAGAGTAGTGTTGTATTTGTATGTGTTGAGTGACAGTAATCTCACTTTCTATTCTTGTTCTTGGTTAGAGTG
The DNA here is from genome assembly GCA_963675035.1 of Allygus modestus. Taxonomy (NCBI): domain Eukaryota; kingdom Metazoa; phylum Arthropoda; class Insecta; order Hemiptera; family Cicadellidae; genus Allygus; species Allygus modestus. The sequence goes on from OY776112.1 coordinate 7,899,271, forward strand.
GTGTTTGATACCTTCATTAGAGTTAACTTTCGGTAACCTGTAGTTCTGGCTTGACTTGCGTAGTTTGTGTGTTAGTGTTTTTCTGACATGCGTAGTAATGCAGAGGTACTGTGCTCTCCTACATACTATATAACTCTTGGAACAAGCTCTAGTTCTTCAGTCTGATTTCAGTCGTGACACTGAGCAGACGTGTTTTGTGCTGCTCTTGCGTAAGTGTTCTCTTGCACAGATTATTATTGATTCTGCGTAATTAAGTTATATCCGTGTGAGTTTGACTCTGTTCGGGGTACTTGCTGTTTTAAGCGTTAACACAGTTTAGCTTGTTTTCAGTATTAAATTCTGTGTTGAAGGATGGATGTTTCTAAAAAGGACCCTCAAAACCCGGTAGATTTAATTAGTAAAGATGAAACCTACGTTAGTCACTTTAGACTTTACGGGACTAACACTGTTTTCAAATTCACTAAACCTCCCAAAGGTATCTCTGAGTTTGATTGGATTCGTAAAGGTTTTAATCAAATTGTAGAGACATCCAAAGCCAACGTTGCACCCACTGATTATCTAGGGTTTAAATTACAGTCTATAAATTTAAAAAGTGCTGAACCGGGATACGTATCATTGAGACCGGTCTCTAAAGTTAGCGGTGATGTTCTCTGGGATATTTTCGGGGGCATAATTCAAAGCAATGCGCAATCTATAACCTCTAGTGACACGTTTAGAGTTGATGTTACGAGGATTAACGTCCCCGTAGGTAAAGGAAGGGCAAGACCCGACTTTTACAATACCTTTGATGAAGAATCTAAAGCTAGGAAGGGTATTATAGTAATTAATAATAAAGACAATTTATGTTTGGCTAGAGCGTTGGTAGTAGGCAAAGCACTTGCAAAAAATGATCCTCAGTACAAAGCTATTCGCCAGGACATGGGGAAAAGACAAACATTCAGAGCTAATAAGCTCATAGCAAAAGCCCGTGTAGAAATGCCGGAGGAGGGTGCAGGAATCCCTGAGCTTGAAAAATTCCAGTCCCATCTTAAAAAATACAAAATCACAGTCTACAACTATGACAGAAAAGGTCGTGATGTTTACTTTGAAGGAGGTAATGAGAACGCTAAGTTAAAAATTAACTTGCTCTTTCACAACGGTCATTACAATGTAATTAGAAACTTAACTGCCGCATTTGTTTGCAATTTCTTTTGTGAAGCCTGTCATATTCCCTATAGCAACAGACATGAGCATCGATGCTCTAACAGATGCACCTCATGCCATACCATCTCCCCGCCCTGTAAACTAGAACACGGTGGCATCACATGCCGTTTTTGCAACCGTTTCTTCAAAAATGAGCGGTGTTTAGTAGCCCATCAAGGGCAAATTTGTAAAACTGTAAAACTCTGCCGTAACTGTAAGAAAATGATTTATCCAAAAAGGCGTAAGACAGTTCATGTATGCGGAGAAGTTTTCTGTAAACCCTGCGAAGCGTTCAAAGACCCGGCACATCAGTGTTTTATGAGGGTAGATAGGAGAATACCGAAAGACCGTGATTTTTTGTTTATTTTCTTTGACTTGGAAACAAGGCAAGACGAGTCACTTCCCTCAGACCCACAACAGAAAGTTCACAAAGTAAACTTGTGTGTATCACAACAGTACTGCTTTAAATGTATTAATGGGGGTGAGTGTGAAACTTGCTCGGAACGGCAAAGGGTATTTGAAAAAGAACCGGTAAAACACTTCATGGACTATATCATGGGAATTCGAAAAAAATTTAAAGATGTCTGTGTAATTGCCCACAACGGGCAGGGTTTTGACTTCCAATTCATACTACAGTATATTATGGAAGAAACTAAATTTACACCAAAAATAACTCCTCGGGGAACTAAAGCTATATTGATTGAAGTAGCCAACGTAAGGTTTGTGGACTCTCTTAGCTATTTTCCCATGGCCCTCGCTGCACTCCCTAAAGCTTTTGATCTACCCCCCGAGAAAAAGAAGGGCTACTTTCCCCACCTCTTCAACACCCTGGCGAACCAAGATTATGTAGGCCCTATGCCCGACAAAAAATACTACTGTCCGGAATCAATGTTTGAGAAACCACACAAGGCCTTTGAAGAATGGTATGACGAACGAGTCGCTGAAGACTACGTGTTTGATTTTAAGAAGGAAATCTTGGAGTACTGTATTTCAGACGTGGAGATTTTAGCTCAGGCATGTATTAAATTTAGAGCCTTACTTCTTCAAGAGTGTAACGTAGATCCTTTTCTCGAGGCTATAACAATCGCCAGTGCATGTAACTTGGCCTTCCGCCGTAACTTCTTAAAAGAAAATACTATTGGACTAATACCAAAATCAGGGTACCGACTTGCAGACAATCAGTCAGCCGTTGCTTTACAGTGGTTAACATGGGAGGAGGAGAAACGTGGAGTAAAGATTCAACATGCGGGCCGGGGCAGAGAAGTTAAAATTAATGGACTAAAAGTTGACGGGTTTGACGGGGAACGAATTTATGAGTTTCACGGGTGTTACTGGCACGGTTGCCCAAAATGTTATCAATACAGCAGAGAAGAACCTCTGCCGGATGATCCCTCAGACAGTTTGCATCTCCGTTACGAGAGAACCAAATCCAAAATGGCAAAATTTAATAGCTATGAAGTTGTAGAGATGTGGGAGTGTGAGTTTAAAGCTTTGAAAAAGGACAAAAAACTAAATCACTTGAACAATCTGTCCATTCTAAACACACTACCGCTTAATCCTAGGGATTCCTTCTTTGGAGGCAGAACGGGTAATACTAAAACGTATTGTAAATGTGAAGAGGGAGAAACAATACAATACGTTGATGTCTGCTCCCTTTATCCGTTTGTGAATAAATATTGTAAGTATCCCGTTGGTCACCCTACTGTTTACGTTGGAAATGACTGCCGAGAGAGAGGCCTTGAAGTAGAGGGCTTGTTGAAATGTAAGATTCTACCTCCTTACAACTTGTATCATCCCGTACTCCCCGCTAAAATGAATAATAAATTGATGTTTGTTTTGTGTAGAACTTGCGGTGAGACTTTAAACCAAGGGGAATGTTTTCATGATAGTGAGGAAAGGGCAATGGTAGGAACATGGACTATGGATGAAATTAGAAAAGCTGTAGAAAAAGGCTATGTGATCTTGGACATGTACGAGTTGTGGGAGTACGAGGTAGCCACATACGAGAAAGGGGGACTTTTTACAGACTTTATTAATAAATTCTTGAAAGTAAAGCAGGAAGCCTCAGGGTATCCCGCATGGTGTAAAGCAGAGGAGGATAAAGAAAAGTATGTTTCTGATTTCTTTGAGCGTGAGGGTATTCAAATGGAGAAAGACAAAATTGCTAAAAACGGGGGTTTGAGATCGGTAGCTAAATTAATGTTAAATTCATTCTGGGGCAAGTTTGGTCAACGAGAAAACATGACAAAAACTGAAATCGTGAGGGACTCTAAAGAATTATTCAATTCGTTAACTCAACCAGGAAAGGAAGTAAAGTTTGTTGAAGTAATTAACCAAGAGGTTTTATTAGTTAATTGGCAGAATGTTGATGATGCCGGTGAGGCTCTAAAGACTGTAAATGTTGTTATTGCGGCCTACACCACTGCTCATGCCAGACTTAAACTGTATGAACACTTAGATGCCCTTGGAGGTCAAGTCCTTTACTATGACACGGACTCGTGTATTTATTTATACCGGGAAGGATTGTACAGGGTCCCTACGGGAGATTACCTCGGGGAAATGACGGACGAATTGGCAAGTGAGTACGGGCCCGGCTCTTATATCTTAGAGTTTGTTTCTGGGGGACCAAAGACCTACGCATACCTTGTCTGGTCAACCAAAAAGCAAAAGCTAGAAACTGTATGTAAAATCAAGGGCCTCACCCTTAACATGAAGACTTCCGAAACATTAAATTTTGAACAGTTAAAAAAGATGGTCCTTAGTGAAGCTGCTGAAATTTTAGAAATTGAAGAAAACAGAATCAGGAGAACAAAGAGACGGGAAGTCGTTACAGTAAGTGAAATTAAAAAGTTTAAAATTACAGGGCCAAAGAGAAGATTTAATGATGATCACGACACCCTGCCTTTCGGCTTTAAAAAACAAAGAGTTGCTTAATGGAGCTGTCACTCACACGGGTACTGAGCGTATATACCTCTAAACATCAGCTCTATTAACTCATTCTGTTCTGAGACGTGGTAGTGAACGGACGTGTCTGTGTCTGTTACTGTTTGTCTCTTCTTGTAGAATGTCTGCTGAAAATAATACACTCCCTATTCAAGGGGTGTTTTTGAAGTTTATATCTAAAAGGAAGTTAAATGAAAATTCAAAGTTTCGCATTAAATCCTCAGAGTATGAGTTCTTTCTTACTGGGCCAATAAACGTATCGGAATGGCCTTTAGTGTTTTCGGAGTACATAGTAGATAAAATAACGGAGAACTCCTCATCAAACACCTACATTGGAGTATCAATAAAGTACGGTGATATCTCAGGAAATATACCATTCTTTCCTTTAGGGAATCTAACACCAACAGTCTTTGATGATCACTTTGAAAACATATTTTGTAACGTTAAGAAACTATCTGGTGTTTTACGTCTTGAAGTAACACTTGTCTCAATTCCGTGTTGCTACCTTCGATAAAGGTAGCACCTTTCCTTACGGAGCAATGTTACTCCTGTATATACCAAATGTCACTAGTACAGTTCATCATTCTGCTTCAAGTCGTGATACTGATCAGACGTGTTTTGTGCTGCTCTTGCCTGTACTATTGAGTAAATTGTGACATGGCTGCCAAGTTCTATACATTCAATAACAAACCAGTATTGGTTCTGTTTGATAGTGAAGGAAAGCCGTGGTTTAAAGCTAGAGACGTAGCTACTGCTCTAAAGCATGTTAATGGCTGGAGTGCAGTTCGGAAACATGTAGATGACAGTGATAAATTAACTGTTGGAAGTTTTTCCGACGCCCAAAAACAGGGCGTTGGACCGATTGAGAAAACAACGGTTTTCATAAATGAAGCCGGATTATGTTCTTTGATGTTAAAGTCAGCTACTCCTGAAGCAAGACTGTTAGTAAGAAGTCTGTTGCCGGAGAAGTTTTACCTTACTTACACAAATATGAAAGATGAAAGTTCACTTTAAATGTAGTTTTTCTTTAAAATCACAAGTTCCCACTGTATGTGTGTGTGTGTGTGTGTGTGTGTGTGAATGAAGGTCACTGGCGCGGGTGACTAAAAGCCCCGTAAACCTGAATGAAGGTCACTGGCGTGGGTGACGAAAAGCCCCGTAAACCTGAATGTGTGATGAAGGGTTTAGTAGATTGAGGCGCCGGGCTAACACCCCAGCTACTCCTTCAAAAAACCCGGTGTGAATGAAGGACTTTGTACATTGAGGAGCCTGGCCAACACCCTGGCTACTCATTGGAACAGTCCGTACGGTGGGACTTGTAAAAAAGTATAAAAGTAAAATACAAAAAAATAAACGGAGGAGACAACCATTTTGTTTTTGGAAGGTCTCCACGAGTCATGGCGGTGGAGGGGCCATGACTTTACTAAACATTCTCTGTTTATCTTAGTAAATGTAGAGTTTAAAGGTGTTAAAATGAACGGACTTTGTCTTAGTAAATGACCGCCTTCCTCATACACAATGAACGGATTGACAGAGAATACAAAAAATATATAAAAAGGAGGTAGCATTTTGTTATGGAGTGGCTACCACAGTGAGAGGCGATGGTTGGGGCCTCTCACCCCAGAGGTTAGGCCTCCAGGGGAAGCTCTGGGTAACCAAAAAGAACGCGCCGACGCTCCTACGACCTAGCCTAAAGGCTTACCGTGGTGTGGAAACGCGAGCGTTCAAAATTATTTCATTGGGGTAAGCTTTCTTGCCTGTCCATTTCTGCTAGTGTTCTCCTAGTATTCTCTCCTTTAAGTTATTATAGGTTTTCCAAAATAATCCTGCTATCATAAGTATAAAATTCCAAATATTCCTCAACGTAGAGTTTTTAAAGCAACTAATTACACCAAAAAGTCACATCTGAACTCTAAAATGTGTAATCTCTGTACCTTTTTAACTTTACAAAATACCCTACTGTTTCTTTTTACACAGTAGTTTTAATTCATAATCAGCGGGCCATGCATGTAGATAGGTCTATCCCATAGACCATCTACAAATGTAATTTTTATTAAAGGGGTGCAGGAAATGTAGTGATACTGACCAAATTAATAGGAAAAATCTAACTCCACCATTACGGTGGGGTTTGAAAGTAATACCATTACCACACCCTATCATACCATACCATACAATACCATACCATACCCTACCCTACCATACCTCACCAAAGCCAAAACATCCTATACTAAAGTCACCATATCCTAACACCCCACCCAAATACCATACAATAACATACCCTACCCTACCATACCTCACCAAAGCCAAAACATCCTATACCAAAGTCACCATATCCTAGCACCCCACCCAAATACCATACAATAACATGACATACCACACCCTACCATGCCTCCCAATACCCTACCATGTCATACCATACCATACAATATCAATACCCTACCATAGCTCCCAACACCCACACCATATCAAACCATCAAATCCTATACCATACCATTACCCTGCCATACCCTACCCTACCATTCCTCCGAATACCATATTCTACCCCACCATACCTCCCAATGCCCTATCATACCATACCATACAATACAATAACATACCATACCCTACCCTACCATACCTCACCAAAACCATAACATCCTATACCAAAGCCACAATACCAATACCCCTACCAAAGTCACCATATCCTTACACCCCACCCAAATACCATACAATAACATGACATACCAAACCAATACCCCATCATACCATACCCTACCATACCATACCTCCCAATACCATATTCTACCCTACCATACAATACAATATCAACACCATACCATACAATACAATTACCACACCATACCGTACCATACAATACCCTGCCATACCATAGTAATGTTATTGAAAGGGTACGGGAATTGCTCACCCCTGCTGGTTTTCATACTTTCGTTGAAGTACAAAACGTGACCAAAATACCTTCAGTTTATTCTATTAAAAGAGAGTCCCAATTCCAAACCCATGGAGTGAGGGTATAGTTTTCTTGCGTGTCCATTGCAGTGTTTGTAGTGCATTGTCCTGTTGTAGTGTTTACAAGCCTCTTCTCTCCTTTAAGTTACTGTTAATAGTACTTTGAGATTTCTAAACAATTAAATGCATAGAAAGTTTCCCAAAGTAATTCTTTAGTAACACTTAATTTACAGGCATACACAACAGCTACAATTATTCACTCATGAAGCTAAAATCCAGCTAATTCCCCAATGCCTCAAGACAATGTCCCTAAATAACAGCTAAAACCCAGATAAAGCTTGATGCTCCTAAATAACAGGTAAAAGTCAACATACTTTATTAACAATTACTTTTCTTCATAACAGCTAAAAATAGCCAGAGAGTCATTTTAGCGAAAGGGGGTGTATTGACCCCTTTAGTACATTCACGTTAAACAGTCAGTCAAAGTATAATTTATTTTGTGTTGGTTTGTCACTAATTTTCTTGTATGTGAGTTTGTTTCAATTACATATATTTTACAGTGGTATGGTTTAAGAGTAGCTGAGATCTTGGATGATGTAGAGAAAAAAGTGCTAGAATGTCGGGGTAAGGCACTGACACCCTTTAAACTATCAATCAAACACAGTTTACACCAATAAACCAGGCCTTTACTATATTTAACATAAAAACATAAGCTAAAACTTTCTAACATCCTGAAAAACTAGTACGACAGAGCTTGTAGTCTGTCCAGTTTTGTGATGTTTCTTCTTTACAGAGTTTAAATTGTAGTGTGGGTTAATAAGTACCAACAAATCTCAAGATATTACATTTTAAAGTATAGCAACTGTCTTGATACTTACCCATAGTACAGGGTTTAGGTTTTGGTAAGATGTAGTGGAGGTTAACAGGTACGTACATTCCAAGTTTCATGTAAATAGGCCCTACCATTCTCAATAAATTACATTTCAAAGTATAGCTCCTGCAATTGTTTTGATGCTTACCTGCAGTACAAAGTTTAGGTTTTGGTAAGATGTAGTGGGGGTTAACAAGTACATACATACCAACTTTCATGAGAATCAGCCAAGCCATTCTCAAAATATTACGTTTTAAAGTTTTACACCCTCCATCATCCCTTAAACAACCCTCTCCTACCCTCCTACAATATTGAAATTTAGAGGAGGTTAACAAGTACCCGCATACCAAGTTTCATTAAAATAAGCCCAACGATTCTTAAGATATTGATTTTTAAAGTATGGCTCCTTCAATTATTTTGATACTTTCCCGCAGTACAGGGTTTAGGGTTTTGTAAGATGTAGCGGAGGTTAACAGGTACCCACATACCAAATTTAATTCATATCGACTGAGCCGTTCTCGAGATATTTAATTTTGAAATTTTGCCCCTTCAATTTTTTGGATGCAACCCGCAACATTTTGTTTAATATTTTTCATTTGGGTAGCTGTCCCTCGCGCGCGCCTACACTACGTAGTAGGCGAAATCTGTTATCAGAATCGCTCTAGGACTTACCGTTTTCGAGATATTAGCGATTTTAGGATAATCAGACTCAAAAAAGAGAAGAAGAAGAAGGAAAAAGAGAGAAACAGTGGCACGGAGTGGTGAGGGGGAGAGGGGAAGGTGAGGGGAGTAACATAGCATGCAGAAGAAGAAGAAATAAACGAGAGGATGGCTGAGGGGGAGTGGGGAGGGGGAAGGTGAGGGGAGAGAGGAAGAAGAACACGCAAGTGCTAACAGAAGTGATCAGTAGTACATCCTATGATTCAGCGCTAACATTGTTTTCTTATGAGAAAACGTGTAGCCAACCTAAATGAATTGCAAAACAAAAAACATGACCTACATAACAGTGGTACCAACTTAAGAAAACAAAATACCTGTTGGCTACTTACGTCACGCTAACGTGACCAACCAAAAATTACGTCACGCTGAAGCATGGGTAGTGTAAGAACAAATGAACATATATAAAAGAACAAAACATGTTAGCCTTCATCTCCTGCGTGTACTACTGATCACTTCTGTTAGCACTTGCGTGTTCTTCTTCCTCTCTCCCCTCACCTTCCCCCTCCCCACTCCCCCTCAGCCATCCTCTCGTTTATTTCTTCTTCTTCTGCATGCTATGTTACTCCCCTCACCTTCCCCTCTCCCCCTCACCACTCCGTGCCACTGTTTCTCTCTTTTTCCTTCTTCTTCTTCTCTTTTTTGAGTCTGATTATCCTAAAATCGCTAATATCTCGAAAACGGTAAGTCCTAGAGCGATTCTGATAACAGATTTCGCCTACTACGTAGTGTAGGCGCGCGCGAGGGACAGCTACCCAAATGAAAAATATTAAACAAAATGTTGCGGGTTGCATCCAAAAAATTGAAGGGGCAAAATTTCAAAATTAAATATCTCGAGAACGGCTCAGTCGATATGAATTAAATTTGGTATGTGGGTACCTGTTAACCTCCGCTACATCTTACAAAACCCTAAACCCTGTACTGCGGGAAAGTATCAAAATAATTGAAGGAGCCATACTTTAAAAATCAATATCTTAAGAATCGTTGGGCTTATTTTAATGAAACTTGGTATGCGGGTACTTGTTAACCTCCTCTAAATTTCAATATTGTAGGAGGGTAGGAGAGGGTTGTTTAAGGGATGATGGAGGGTGTAAAACTTTAAAACGTAATATTTTGAGAATGGCTTGGCTGATTCTCATGAAAGTTGGTATGTATGTACTTGTTAACCCCCACTACATCTTACCAAAACCTAAACTTTGTACTGCAGGTAAGCATCAAAACAATTGCAGGAGCTATACTTTGAAATGTAATTTATTGAGAATGGTAGGGCCTATTTACATGAAACTTGGAATGTACGTACCTGTTAACCTCCACTACATCTTACCAAAACCTAAACCCTGTACTATGGGTAAGTATCAAGACAGTTGCTATACTTTAAAATGTAATATCTTGAGATTTGTTGGTACTTATTAACCCACACTACAATTTAAACTCTGTAAAGAAGAAACATCACAAAACTGGACAGACTACAAGCTCTGTCGTACTAGTTTTTCAGGATGTTAGAAAGTTTTAGCTTATGTTTTTATGTTAAATATAGTAAAGGCCTGGTTTATTGGTGTAAACTGTGTTTGATTGATAGTTTAAAGGGTGTCAGTGCCTTACCCCGACATTCTAGCACTTTTTTCTCTACATCATCCAAGATCTCAGCTACTCTTAAACCATACCACTGTAAAATATATGTAATTGAAACAAACTCACATACAAGAAAATTAGTGACAAACCAACACAAAATAAATTATACTTTGACTGACTGTTTAACGTGAATGTACTAAAGGGGTCAATACACCCCCTTTCGCTAAAATGACTCTCTGGCTATTTTTAGCTGTTATGAAGAAAAGTAATTGTTAATAAAGTATGTTGACTTTTACCTGTTATTTAGGAGCATCAAGCTTTATCTGGGTTTTAGCTGTTATTTAGGGACATTGTCTTGAGGCATTGGGGAATTAGCTGGATTTTAGCTTCATGAGTGAATAATTGTAGCTGTTGTGTATGCCTGTAAATTAAGTGTTACTAAAGAATTACTTTGGGAAACTTTCTATGCATTTAATTGTTTAGAAATCTCAAAGTACTATTAACAGTAACTTAAAGGAGAGAAGAGGCTTGTAAACACTACAACAGGACAATGCACTACAAACACTGCAATGGACACGCAAGAAAACTATACCCTCACTCCATGGGTTTGGAATTGGGACTCTCTTTTAATAGAATAAACTGAAGGTATTTTGGTCACGTTTTGTACTTCAACGAAAGTATGAAAACCAGCAGGGGTGAGCAATTCCCGTACCCTTTCAATAACATTACTATGGTATGGCAGGGTATTGTATGGTACGGTATGGTGTGGTAATTGTATTGTATGGTATGGTGTTGATATTGTATTGTATGGTAGGGTAGAATATGGTATTGGGAGGTATGGTATGGTAGGGTATGGTATGATGGGGTATTGGTTTGGTATGTCATGTTATTGTATGGTATTTGGGTGGGGTGTAAGGATATGGTGACTTTGGTAGGGGTATTGGTATTGTGGCTTTGGTATAGGATGTTATGGTTTTGGTGAGGTATGGTAGGGTAGGGTATGGTATGTTATTGTATTGTATGGTATGGTATGATAGGGCATTGGGAGGTATGGTGGGGTAGAATATGGTATTCGGAGGAATGGTAGGGTAGGGTATGGCAGGGTAATGGTATGGTATAGGATTTGATGGTTTGATATGGTGTGGGTGTTGGGAGCTATGGTAGGGTATTGATATTGTATGGTATGGTATGACATGGTAGGGTATTGGGAGGCATGGTAGGGTGTGGTATGTCATGTTATTGTATGGTATTTGGGTGGGGTGCTAGGATATGGTGACTTTGGTATAGGATGTTTTGGCTTTGGTGAGGTATGGTAGGGTAGGGTATGTTATTGTATGGTATTTGGGTGGGGTGTTAGGATATGGTGACTTTAGTATAGGATGTTTTGGCTTTGGTGAGGTATGGTAGGGTAGGGTATGGTATGGTATTGTATGGTATGGTATGATAGGGTGTGGTAATGGTATTACTTTCAAACCCCACCGTAATGGTGGAGTTAGATTTTTCCTATTAATTTGGTCAGTATCACTACATTTCCTGCACCCCTTTAATAAAAATTACATTTGTAGATGGTCTATGGGATAGACCTATCTACATGCATGGCCCGCTGATTATGAATTAAAACTACTGTGTAAAAAGAAACAGTAGGGTATTTTGTAAAGTTAAAAAGGTACAGAGATTACACATTTTAGAGTTCAGATGTGACTTTTTGGTGTAATTAGTTGCTTTAAAAACTCTACGTTGAGGAATATTTGGAATTTTATACTTATGATAGCAGGATTATTTTGGAAAACCTATAATAACTTAAAGGAGAGAATACTAGGAGAACACTAGCAGAAATGGACAGGCAAGAAAGCTTACCCCAATGAAATAATTTTGAACGCTCGCGTTTCCACACCACGGTAAGCCTTTAGGCTAGGTCGTAGGAGCGTCGGCGCGTTCTTTTTGGTTACCCAGAGCTTCCCCTGGAGGCCTAACCTCTGGGGTGAGAGGCCCCAACCATCGCCTCTCACTGTGGTAGCCACTCCATAACAAAATGCTACCTCCTTTTTATATATTTTTTGTATTCTCTGTCAATCCGTTCATTGTGTATGAGGAAGGCGGTCATTTACTAAGACAAAGTCCGTTCATTTTAACACCTTTAAACTCTACATTTACTAAGATAAACAGAGAATGTTTAGTAAAGTCATGGCCCCTCCACCGCCATGACTCGTGGAGACCTTCCAAAAACAAAATGGTTGTCTCCTCCGTTTATTTTTTTGTATTTTACTTTTATACTTTTTTACAAGTCCCACCGTACGGACTGTTCCAATGAGTAGCCAGGGTGTTGGCCAGGCTCCTCAATGTACAAAGTCCTTCATTCACACCGGGTTTTTTGAAGGAGTAGCTGGGGTGTTAGCCCGGCGCCTCAATCTACTAAACCCTTCATCACACATTCAGGTTTACGGGGCTTTTCGTCACCCACGCCAGTGACCTTCATTCAGGTTTACGGGGCTTTTAGTCACCCGCGCCAGTGACCTTCATTCACACACACACACACACACACACACACATACAGTGGGAACTTGTGATTTTAAAGAAAAACTACATTTAAAGTGAACTTTCATCTTTCATATTTGTGTAAGTAAGGTAAAACTTCTCCGGCAACAGACTTCTTACTAACAGTCTTGCTTCAGGAGTAGCTGACTTTAACATCAAAGAACATAATCCGGCTTCATTTATGAAAACCGTTGTTTTCTCAATCGGTCCAACGCCCTGTTTTTGGGCGTCGGAAAAACTTCCAACAGTTAATTTATCACTGTCATCTACATGTTTCCGAACTGCACTCCAGCCATTAACATGCTTTAGAGCAGTAGCTACGTCTCTAGCTTTAAACCACGGCTTTCCTTCACTATCAAACAGAACCAATACTGGTTTGTTATTGAATGTATAGAACTTGGCAGCCATGTCACAATTTACTCAATAGTACAGGCAAGAGCAGCACAAAACACGTCTGATCAGTATCACGACTTGAAGCAGAATGATGAACTGTACTAGTGACATTTGGTATATACAGGAGTAACATTGCTCCGTAAGGAAAGGTGCTACCTTTATCGAAGGTAGCAACACGGAATTGAGACAAGTGTTACTTCAAGACGTAAAACACCAGATAGTTTCTTAACGTTACAAAATATGTTTTCAAAGTGATCATCAAAGACTGTTGGTGTTAGATTCCCTAAAGGAAAGAATGGTATATTTCCTGAGATATCACCGTACTTTATTGATACTCCAATGTAGGTGTTTGATGAGGAGTTCTCCGTTATTTTATCTACTATGTACTCCGAAAACACTAAAGGCCATTCCGATACGTTTATTGGCCCAGTAAGAAAGAACTCATACTCTGAGGATTTAATGCGAAACTTTGAATTTTCATTTAACTTCCTTTTAGATATAAACTTCAAAAACACCCCTTGAATAGGGAGTGTATTATTTTCAGCAGACATTCTACAAGAAGAGACAAACAGTAACAGACACAGACACGTCCGTTCACTACCACATCTCAGAACAGAATGAGTTAATAGAGCTGATGTTTAGAGGTATATACGCTCAGTACCCGTGTGAGTGACAGCTCCATTAAGCAACTCTTTGTTTTTTAAAGCCGAAAGGCAGGGTGTCGTGATCATCATTAAATCTTCTCTTTGGCCCTGTAATTTTAAACTTTTTAATTTCACTTACTGTAACGACTTCCCGTCTCTTTGTTCTCCTGATTCTGTTTTCTTCAATTTCTAAAATTTCAGCAGCTTCACTAAGGACCATCTTTTTTAACTGTTCAAAATTTAATGTTTCGGAAGTCTTCATGTTAAGGGTGAGGCCCTTGATTTTACATACAGTTTCTAGCTTTTGCTTTTTGGTTGACCAGACAAGGTATGCGTAGGTCTTTGGTCCCCCAGAAACAAACTCTAAGATATAAGAGCCGGGCCCGTACTCACTTGCCAATTCGTCCGTCATTTCCCCGAGGTAATCTCCCGTAGGGACCCTGTACAATCCTTCCCGGTATAAATAAATACACGAGTCCGTGTCATAGTAAAGGACTTGACCTCCAAGGGCATCTAAGTGTTCATACAGTTTAAGTCTGGCATGAGCAGTGGTGTAGGCCGCAATAACAACATTTACAGTCTTTAGAGCCTCACCGGCATCATCAACATTCTGCCAATTAACTAATAAAACCTCTTGGTTAATTACTTCAACAAACTTTACTTCCTTTCCTGGTTGAGTTAACGAATTGAATAATTCTTTAGAGTCCCTCACGATTTCAGTTTTTGTCATGTTTTCTCGTTGACCAAACTTGCCCCAGAATGAATTTAACATTAATTTAGCTACCGATCTCAAACCCCCGTTTTTAGCAATTTTGTCTTTCTCCATTTGAATACCCTCACGCTCAAAGAAATCAGAAACATACTTTTCTTTATCCTCCTCTGTTTTACACCATGCGGGATACCCTGAGGCTTCCTGCTTTACTTTCAAGAATTTATTAATAAAGTCTGTAAAAAGTCCCCCTTTCTCGTATGTGGCTACCTCGTACTCCCACAACTCGTACATGTCCAAGATCACATAGCCTTTTTCTACAGCTTTTCTAATTTCATCCATAGTCCATGTTCCTACCATTGCCCTTTCCTCACTATCATGAAAACATTCCCCTTGGTTTAAAGTCTCACCGCAAGTTCTACACAAAACAAACATCAATTTATTATTCATTTTAGCGGGGAGTACGGGATGATACAAGTTGTAAGGAGGTAGAATCTTACATTTCAACAAGCCCTCTACTTCAAGGCCTCTCTCTCGGCAGTCATTTCCAACGTAAACAGTAGGGTGACCAACGGGATACTTACAATATTTATTCACAAACGGATAAAGGGAGCAGACATCAACGTATTGTATTGTTTCTCCCTCTTCACATTTACAATACGTTTTAGTATTACCCGTTCTGCCTCCAAAGAAGGAATCCCTAGGATTAAGCGGTAGTGTGTTTAGAATGGACAGATTGTTCAAGTGATTTAGTTTTTTGTCCTTTTTCAAAGCTTTAAACTCACACTCCCACATCTCTACAACTTCATAGCTATTAAATTTTGCCATTTTGGATTTGGTTCTCTCGTAACGGAGATGCAAACTGTCTGAGGGATCATCCGGCAGAGGTTCTTCTCTGCTGTATTGATAACATTTTGGGCAACCGTGCCAGTAACACCCGTGAAACTCATAAATTCGTTCCCCGTCAAACCCGTCAACTTTTAGTCCATTAATTTTAACTTCTCTGCCCCGGCCCGCATGTTGAATCTTTACTCCACGTTTCTCCTCCTCCCATGTTAACCACTGTAAAGCAACGGCTGACTGATTGTCTGCAAGTCGGTACCCTGATTTTGGTATTAGTCCAATAGTATTTTCTTTTAAGAAGTTACGGCGGAAGGCCAAGTTACATGCACTGGCGATTGTTATAGCCTCGAGAAAAGGATCTACGTTACACTCTTGAAGAAGTAAGGCTCTAAATTTAATACATGCCTGAGCTAAAATCTCCACGTCTGAAATACAGTACTCCAAGATTTCCTTCTTAAAATCAAACACGTAGTCTTCAGCGACTCGTTCGTCATACCATTCTTCAAAGGCCTTGTGTGGTTTCTCAAACATTGATTCCGGACAGTAGTATTTTTTGTCGGGCATAGGGCCTACATAATCTTGGTTCGCCAGGGTGTTGAAGAGGTGGGGAAAGTAGCCCTTCTTTTTCTCGGGGGGTAGATCAAAAGCTTTAGGGAGTGCAGCGAGGGCCATGGGAAAATAGCTAAGAGAGTCCACAAACCTTACGTTGGCTACTTCAATCAATATAGCTTTAGTTCCCCGAGGAGTTATTTTTGGTGTAAATTTAGTTTCTTCCATAATATACTGTAGTATGAATTGGAAGTCAAAACCCTGCCCGTTGTGGGCAATTACACAGACATCTTTAAATTTTTTTCGAATTCCCATGATATAGTCCATGAAGTGTTTTACCGGTTCTTTTTCAAATACCCTTTGCCGTTCCGAGCAAGTTTCACACTCACCCCCATTAATACATTTAAAGCAGTACTGTTGTGATACACACAAGTTTACTTTGTGAACTTTCTGTTGTGGGTCTGAGGGAAGTGACTCGTCTTGCCTTGTTTCCAAGTCAAAGAAAATAAACAAAAAATCACGGTCTTTCGGTATTCTCCTATCTACCCTCATAAAACACTGATGTGCCGGGTCTTTGAACGCTTCGCAGGGTTTACAGAAAACTTCTCCGCATACATGAACTGTCTTACGCCTTTTTGGATAAATCATTTTCTTACAGTTACGGCAGAGTTTTACAGTTTTACAAATTTGCCCTTGATGGGCTACTAAACACCGCTCATTTTTGAAGAAACGGTTGCAAAAACGGCATGTGATGCCACCGTGTTCTAGTTTACAGGGCGGGGAGATGGTATGGCATGAGGTGCATCTGTTAGAGCATCGATGCTCATGTCTGTTGCTATAGGGAATATGACAGGCTTCACAAAAGAAATTGCAAACAAATGCGGCAGTTAAGTTTCTAATTACATTGTAATGACCGTTGTGAAAGAGCAAGTTAATTTTTAACTTAGCGTTCTCATTACCTCCTTCAAAGTAAACATCACGACCTTTTCTGTCATAGTTGTAGACTGTGATTTTGTATTTTTTAAGATGGGACTGGAATTTTTCAAGCTCAGGGATTCCTGCACCCTCCTCCGGCATTTCTACACGGGCTTTTGCTATGAGCTTATTAGCTCTGAATGTTTGTCTTTTCCCCATGTCCTGGCGAATAGCTTTGTACTGAGGATCATTTTTTGCAAGTGCTTTGCCTACTACCAACGCTCTAGCCAAACATAAATTGTCTTTATTATTAATTACTATAATACCCTTCCTAGCTTTAGATTCTTCATCAAAGGTATTGTAAAAGTCGGGTCTTGCCCTTCCTTTACCTACGGGGACGTTAATCCTCGTAACATCAACTCTAAACGTGTCACTAGAGGTTATAGATTGCGCATTGCTTTGAATTATGCCCCCGAAAATATCCCAGAGAACATCACCGCTAACTTTAGAGACCGGTCTCAATGATACGTATCCCGGTTCAGCACTTTTTAAATTTATAGACTGTAATTTAAACCCTAGATAATCAGTGGGTGCAACGTTGGCTTTGGATGTCTCTACAATTTGATTAAAACCTTTACGAATCCAATCAAACTCAGAGATACCTTTGGGAGGTTTAGTGAATTTGAAAACAGTGTTAGTCCCGTAAAGTCTAAAGTGACTAACGTAGGTTTCATCTTTACTAATTAAATCTACCGGGTTTTGAGGGTCCTTTTTAGAAACATCCATCCTTCAACACAGAATTTAATACTGAAAACAAGCTAAACTGTGTTAACGCTTAAAACAGCAAGTACCCCGAACAGAGTCAAACTCACACGGATATAACTTAATTACGCAGAATCAATAATAATCTGTGCAAGAGAACACTTACGCAAGAGCAGCACAAAACACGTCTGCTCAGTGTCACGACTGAAATCAGACTGAAGAACTAGAGCTTGTTCCAAGAGTTATATAGTATGTAGGAGAGCACAGTACCTCTGCATTACTACGCATGTCAGAAAAACACTAACACACAAACTACGCAAGTCAAGCCAGAACTACAGGTTACCGAAAGTTAACTCTAATGAAGGTATCAAACACCACTCTAACCAAGAACAAGAATAGAAAGTGAGATTACTGTCACTCAACACATACAAATACAACACTACTCTTGACACAAGGACGTGAGGTTATGTTAGTCAATACATATAATAACTGCTCCAGCCAAAACTGCATAAAATAACAATAATAGAAAGTGAGGTTGTTGAGGTGAATTTACTGTACAGAAGAACCAGGGCAAAAACAGGTTACTGGAGGTTATGTTAGTCAACACAACACTACTTTAGCCACAAGGAAGTGAGGGTATGTTTACTTTCTTTACTGTAAACTAATAAGTCAGATTAAATGGATACACCACACAGCATTACTCTAGCTAAGACAATAACCACGAACAGTACTCAAAAATAAAATAAAGTACACCATACACGGAAAATTAATATAACACAGTAAAGTTGGAGTGTAACGGGTGAGGTTAGAAAAAGTGAGGTTACGTCATATTAGGTTATGGTAAGCAGACGGTCGATATTGAGGTTATGTTAGTCGGCACATACAAACACTACTCTAACCAAACCAAACAATTAAATACAATGCAAAACACTACTCTAGCTAGGTCAAACAAGAAACTGAGGTTGCTGTTATGTTAGCCAACACATACAAACACAACACTACCAGGTAAAACAAAATGGTGAGGGTATGTTTACCTTCTTTACTGTAAACTACCAAGTCATACAGCGCTCTTAATATAGGTAAGTCAGACATGAACAAGACAAGTACATGATAACGTGAGATTACTGTTATGTTACTCAGCACATACAAATACAACACTACTATGGTCAAATCAAACAAGAAACTGAGGTTACTGGGTGTGAGGTTATGTTAGTCAACACAACACTACTATAGCCAAATCAAACAAGAAACTGAGGTTACTGGGTGTGAGGTTATGTTAGTCAACACAACACTAATCTAGCCAAATCAAACAATTAAATACAACACACAAAACTACTCTTGATACAAGAAAATAAGGCTTTTGTGACTCTCAAAGGTTACTGTTATTTTAGCCAACACATACAAACACAACACTACCAAGTAAAACAAAATGGTGAAGTTACTGTATAAAAGAACAAGGAGGTGAGGTTATGGTAACTCTCAAAGGTTACAGATGTAAGGTTATGTCAGTCAGCAACAAGTACGACACAACTCTTGACACAAGGAAGTGGGATTACTGTTACTGTTATACAACACACAACACTACTTTAGCCACGAGGAAGTGAGGTTATGTTACTTTCTTTACTGTAAACTACCAAATCAAACAATTAAATATAAACACAACACTAATCTAGCCAAGACAATAAAATGAAGTACACCATGCACGGAAAATTAATATAATACAGTAAGGTTGGAGTGTAATGGGTGAGGTTAGAAAAAGTGAGGTTACTTTAGCAAGTCAGATAATGCTAAAAATCACACGAGACGCAAGATTACTATAATACAAAGTGAGGTTATGTAAAATACAAAGCAAAAGTGAGGTTAGGAAAAGTGAAGCCGCTATGGGGAGTAAAAGCTCAAGTTTTATCTTTGAAAAACGCAACGAACGGAGCAGCGCAAAAACACGTCCGATCGCAACGGGAGCAGGGAGCAAAGAGAGAGAGAGAAAGCGCGCGGGATAATAGAAAGTGGTGGGGGCCATGTCTCTTTCAATCACAGAGCCCACAGGTAGCAACTAGTTACAACGAGTTTGCTGATAGAGACTATGTTGAGGATGTTGTGGTTAGATGTACAGAAGGCTAGATGATTAACAGCAGAAGGACACGTGGGTCAGATAATTACCACAGAAGGCTAGATGATTAACAACAGAAGGACACGTGGGTTAAATAATTACCACAGAAGGTTAAATGATTAACAACGGAAGGACACAAGGGTCAAATAATTACCACTGAAGGCTAGATGATTAACAACAGAAGGACGCGAATCAACATACCAGCCAATCAGGTTACTTAAAATTTTCACGTTACACCCGCCAGCTACAGTACGCTAAGAGAACAGGAGTTGTAGTTAGATATGCAGAAGGGGGTGAAGGATGTGGAGGTTAGATGTACGGGGGGCTAGATGATTAACAACAGAATGACACGAGGGTCAAATTATTACCACAGAAGGCTAGATGATTAACAACAGAAGGACACGTGGGTTAAATAATTACCAAAAACTGTAGATAATTAATCATAGAGGGTCAGAAAATCAACCACAGAGGGTAGCAAAAGAGCCACAGAGGGAGGCAATTACACCCTAATTCCATTCCTCATAAGAGCCCATGTTATTCTATTCTCCGTAAGAGTCCATGTTATTCTATTCCCCCATAAGAGCCCATGTTATTCTATTCTCCATAAGACCCCATGTTACGGCCAAAGCGCGCGGCATTACTACTTAGGAGACCTCACCATTGGCCCGATTTTGAGACAATTTGATGTTCAGGCTAGGAGACCTCACCATTGGCCCGATTTTGAGACAATTTGATGTTCAGGCTAGGAGACCTCACCATTGGCCCGATTTTGAGACAATTTGGTGTTCAGGCTAGGAGACCTCACCATTGGCCCGATTTTGAGACAATTTGATGTTCAGGCTAGGAGACCTCACCATTGGCCCGATTTTGAGACAATTTGGTGTTCAGGCTAGGAGACCTCACCATTGGCCCGATTTTGATACAATTTGGTATGTAGGTAATAATTCGCAGTATCTCCAGGCATCGTTTTACTAATTATTTAAATTTAAGATTAATTACCCCCAAAAACTGCTAAAACCATGATGAAAATTTCTTAAAAATTACTCTAATGATTTTAATTCAAACTCGGTAATTTATAGTGTTTCAAGTCTCTAATAAACACCTCCCAAATATCTGAGGAAATTCGTAAACAGACGTTATAGGGCTTTAAAGTTTTCAATTTTTTTTCTTTAACCATAAATTGAATTCAAATTTACCCTCCACAATTACTCAAAAATCTGAATAAATTAGTATTTTATTTATTATTCTACAGCTAATGGTTGCGGAGAAAATTTAAATTTCCATTTAGTGATAGATAGATAGTTTATTAAATCATCTGACCTAATACAGAACATAGATCATGTCCCATTATGTTACAATATGTTTCTACAGACACTACAAAATACCGTAGTAAAATTTCATCCCAAAATATTCAAATATTTACAACAGAAAATCTTAAGTTTAGTTTAGTTAATCTTGAGTTTAGCCAAACTCAAGTTATAAAACATATAAATAAATTTATAAAATAGGGTATAGTGGTAAACATAGTCCAATGTCCAATACTGTATTATTCATGAGGAATAAAAATTTTCATTTCTCTCTTATTACTGATAAGTTTCATTAAAACTTGGTATGTAGGTTAAGTTAACATTGACCAACAGAGAATTTTGGGAATATGTTGCCAGCTTACGCCTAGGTGGGGAGGGGGGGGGATTTCCCCTCTTAGAACCACTGTGAGTGGCAGCAAGTGACTCTGTAATGCCTCCAATAATAGATTATTTAAAACAATAGTTTACTAGAAGATGTGTAAATATATACCAACTTTCTTTATTCTGTACTTAGTAAATATAAAGGATTTTATTGATTAAATTAAGGCTAACATGGAGAAAGTATGTGTTAACACCATATTTTTACTCTTTCTTTGTATTTACTCGTTGAATATCTTGCAATAGTATTAGCAATAAATAGTAACAGAAGAATAACAAGTTCTTACAGGAAATGTAAATTTTGTTCAAAACAAAAATAATGGAACGCTATTACCATTGTTCTAAGTGTAATTATGTTTTCAGTTTAAAAATTATACATAAACATGTTTGCAATATTCTTTATTTGCTATAACATAGTTTGGATACAAAACCAATTATAATAGCAATAGTATACAAATTTAAAGAGTAAATTGTGTATATTTATTGTAAAAAATGTACGCATACAAATTTACAATTTATTTCTTGGCGTTGACTTTTTTCACCCTCAGTCTTAACTACTGGTCACCTCTTATTTAAAACCAGTGGGTCACCAAATGGCTTTACATTATAATCAGCAAATCCAAATATCGGATTAACAATTGACCAATTATTCCCATCTCATATATTTGCTATCTTTCATTCCTCGAGGTTAGAGATATTCCATATTGACTGATCGAATCCCCAGTCAGCAAGGATTATGGACGATGACCAAGGACATGAGTGTCACTACGACCGCCAGGATGAAGGCGATGAGGAGCATCTGCGAGGCGGGACGGGAGAGGAGGCGACAAACGGCCCAGCAAGAGGTGTCGATGTTGCAGGAGTGGAAGACCTGGGTCCGGGGGTTGCCGGGCTCTATGGGCATCACGGCCAGGTGGTAGCCTGGGTCACACACACAGTTACCTGGGGACATTGGTGTAGTTAGTCAGCTGGTCTACGATACCGTGGATTTTACTTAAAACACTACAGAATACTTCTTAAGAGGACGTTGGAGCAGGTGTTTGCCATTTTGGATGTTTAGGATATAAAATTCTACTGAATCAAATACAGACCAAAATTCTAAGCGACTATTACACCCTTTATTGATTTGAAAAATCACCAGCTGTCAAAAAATACAGTGAATTACTGGGTTTTGAATATATGTTTTAGACCTTTAGTTGCAAGGCATTTGGTCGCAGTCAATGAAAACACTGATTACCAATGTTGTCTAAACATGAAAGTACGTTGTGAAGTTGTGTGCTGGCGATTGCTTAGTGGGAGAGTTAAGTGATGCGAAGTTGCAAAAAAAGTTTGTGAAATATTCTTTTAAATTTATGTATACGCTAATTTAATGTTTTTTTTTTGTGAAACATCGGGTTCTTATTTGATTTTAACGCCATGCATCTTTAAATGTCCATGCAACTCCGGGGAATGGAATTTTTAGTATATATCATGCGATGACTGAGTGGAAATGTCTCGCCTCGCCTAACACCAACCTGTGACGTTGCTGATCGTCCCATGGTGACAGTCTATATACGGCATCTTGCCGCAAGTGTACGGTGAGCAGTCGGGTTCCAGATCAGCGTGCGCTAGATGCTGGAGGTCTTCCTCGTCCAAACAGTTCGTCACATCCGTGCACTGGTTGCTGCTCACGTCATACACAATGTCCGGCATGCCGCGCCTCTTGCTCGGCAAACACGGTGGCACCTGCTCGCACACCCGGGACGCTTTGTTGAAGAAGCTCCGCAGCCCGAAGTACTTCATGTGGCAGTCGACCATCTTGCAGCGGTCCATCACGTCTTCGTCGTACGAAGCACACGGAGGCCGCTCCACCACGTAGCCGGGGAAGCCTCGGACCATGTTGCACCTGCGGAAAATAGCGTCACTTTTGTGAGAACATTTTGACATTCACTTAAACCTTTGGCTGCCAGCGGACGATTACGATTACATTGACTCGCAGCACTTACTCGAATCTTACTTCAGAAACAGATATTGATACAATAATTTCTATATTAAAAACGTAAATATTTTTTTTAGTAGCATAAGACGTGTAGTTACAATCAAACAGGATAAATAAACTACGTCTCACAACACTAGAAAGTATATTTACGCTTACTAGTTGTCCTTTTGCTCGAATACGAGCAAGTTTGTACCCAACGAAAGGTTACTTCAGTTGTAAACAAACATAACAAAACACCTGATATTAAAACGGATGATAACATCTGAGAATAATGTGGATAACGTTCTTTCAATCAAACACGTAGTTTAGACTTCCGCGGTCGGATTGCGCCACTGTGCCGAAAATTCAGCCCTTTACTGTATTTAAGTGATGCCTTTTCTTAAAATTCTAAGATGTATTGGCAAATCTACGAAAAAATATCTTTAATTCGACACCTCAAACATTAAAATCCGTTCAGCCGTTTTCGAGTTATGACTGTGAAGAAAAACCCCTAGTGTATTAATATAAAGGATAGTGTACTTAAAGACAGTAAATATACAGGAAAGATGGTACAAGGTGATTAATTTCAACCAGTTACACCAGCCATCATCAGGCCCAATCAGATAATCATCAGAGTTTGTGAATAACAAAAATGCCGTTGATGGTGAAAAAAAGACACCGCAATCGTTAAATTAGTCATAAAATAAAAACTTAGCTGAGCACACAACAAATTCCTTAGAGAATTAAACCTTTGGCTACCGGAAATCAGTGATTCTTTGATTGGACCTGATGACGACAGGTGTAACTCGTTGAAATCGGTCGCCTTGTACCATCTTTTGTGTATTTACTGTCTTGTATGTAAGTACAGTATAAGTGTAAATATACTTTGAAGTCTTGTGAGTCGTAGTTTATTTATCCTGATTAAAATCATGAAAACAATTCATTAGTCAAGATATTTAGTACATCGATAACCAAATAGTTCAATAACTCGGATTTTTAGGTACATTTTATCATGAAAACAGCTGAAACGCTCTGGCAGTTTTCAGACCGATAAGCCAACTCAGACCCATCGTGGTATTGTGAGACTAAACGTCTCGGTTTTTCCGGTAGCCAAAGGGTTAATTCTCTAAGGAATTTGTTGTGTGCTCAGCTAAGTTTTTATTTTATGACTAATTTTAACGATTGCGGGTATTTTAGCGAATTTCCCCTATAGGGAAGAAGCTATTACCGTAGGTGGCATGGTAAGACTTAAGCCCAAGACCATGATAACTTTTTGTTTTGAGGTCCCCAGATGCCAAAAACACCATTCGTTCAAATTTATATATATATGTATATATATATATATATATATATATATATACTGTATATATATATATATATATGTGTGTGTGTGTGTGTGTCCGTTACTGCGATAACTTTTGAAAGAAACGCCTGATTTTGATGAAATTTGGCACAAATGTGTAGAGTAACATTTATGACTTTAAGTTCGAAAACCAGATTGATCGGACTATGGGAAGGGGGTTTTATGGGGGTTTTAAATTTTTCAAAAATCAGTTTTTTGAATTTTTCCCCCTACAATTTTAAAAACACTCAATTTTAGTTTTAGTCATTTAATAGAGCTTAAAAAAACAAATAATTTGGTATTTTGAATCATTAACCTAGGTTAAGTGGTTGCGGAGAAAATCCAAAAAACGTGTTCATAAAATCTCCCATGTTAATCTTATGGGAAAATGGTTGTTTACTTTTCCTCAATTAATTTTACTGTAAACTTCACATTTACTTTTACCAATCAGTTTAGCTCTACAATACAATCATTTTGGTGTTTAAATTGTGATTCTAAGTCCAACCGTTGCCGAGTAATTCAAAGTGCTAAACACAGTACGTTGTCCAATGTTATCCTTATGGAGGATATTTAAAATTTTATATCTCTATTATTGATGAATGAATATTGATGAAACTTGGTATGTGGCTTCACCTAGTACTGGTATATTGATATTTGCACAAACAAATTATTTTTTGTTGATTATCCTCTTAGCAACAAACCTGCATCCTCATCCCTAATGTTATTCTTATGGAGAATACGTAAAGCTTTATATCTCCCTTAATTATGAACATAAATCATTGTATGTAGCTACATAGCTTCACCTGGTTGAGTTATATTGATAATTGCAAAAAAAAATTTCATCTTCCTTGTTGCAGCAAACCTGCGTTTTCAGCCCTAATGTTATTCTTATGGATAATAAATAAAATGCTATATATCACTTAGTTATTTATGTATTTTTATGAAACTTGGTAAGTGGCTTTATGTGGTAGTAAGAAATATATTCATGCATAGGAAATTCGCTGAGTACGCAGGTTTGCTGTGACGGGGGTATAGTTCTTGCTAAACCCAAATTTTAGTTTGCACCATTGAATTCAGCTTAAAAACAAACCATTCAGTATTCCGAGAAATCACTTCACTTGTTCAGCGGGTCGCGTTAGTTTGACAGCGCCTTCTATTTCAGTTGAGGTTGACGGCAATACACGCGTGTATTGCAGGTTTTTGTTCAAGTTTGTAGGCGCTAGTCATTGAACGAGCGTGATGACCTCGAGGCCGACCTTGCCACCCTTCCCCCTGGCGCCTGGACTGGCGTTATCTCTATTTTATCGCTTCATTCATTCTATTTTCCTGGAATTTAATAATTTATCCGTTCTCTTTAATTTCATTCTATTCAGATTGAATTAAATGCCAGTTTTCTTTGATTTTATTAGCGAATTTCCCCTATAGGGAAGAAGCTACTACTGTACCGTAGTCGGTATGTTAAGACCTAGGCCCGGGACCATGATAACTTTTCGTTTTGAGGTCCCCAGATCCCAAAAACACCATTCGTTCGAAACTGTATATATATATATATATATGTGTGTGTGTGTGTGTGTGTGTGTGTGTGTGTGTGTGTGTGTGTGTCCGTGGGTGCGACAACTCTCGTAAAAATGGTCCGATTTGGATGAAATTTGGTACAAATGTGTAAAGCATCATTTATGACTTTAAGTTCGAAAACCAGACAGATCGCCCTATCCAAAGTGGTAATTTGGGGGGGGTTTGTACCCCAAAAATGGGTTTTTTGAAGTTTTTATATGTAATAATTTAAAAAGTATAATTTTAGTTTTCACCATTAGATTCAGCTTAAAAAAGCACACAATTTGGCATTTTGATCTTTTCTCTACGTCAAATGGTTACAGAGATATTGAAAGTGCTAAACACAGTATGTTGTCCAATGCTATTCTTATGGAGAATAAGAACAATTTTATATCTTGCTTATTTATGAACGGATACTAATGAAACTTGGTATACGGCTTCATCTGGTTGTGGCCTATTGTTATTTACACAAAACAGCAATTTTTACTGATTTTTCCCGTAGCAGCAAACCTGCGTACTCAGCCCCATGTTTTTCTTAGGAGAATAAGTAAAATGTAATGTCTCCCTTAGTTATGAACATAATTTAATGAAACTTGGTATGTAGCTTCACCTTGTTGAGTTATATTAATATTTATAAAAACAACCATTTTTTGTGTTCCTTGTTACAGCAAACCTGCGTACTCATCCCCCATGTTATTCTTATGGAGAAAAATCAAAATTATATCGCTTATTTATGATTGTATATTGATGAAACTTGGGATGTGGTTTCACCTAGGTGATTTATATTGATATTTGCATGAAAACCCCTATTTTGTTTTCCCTGTTGCAGAAAACTTACGTACTCATCCCCAATGTTATGCTTATGGAGAATAATTAAAATTGTATATATCGCTTATTTGTGAATATATGTTTATGAAACTTACTATCCAGCTTTATGTGGTATTAACCCTTTGAGTGCCAGAGTTTTTCGGTCGTCATATCCCTAGAGTGCCAGAGTTTTTAACACAGTATATCCCAAAAGTGCCAGGCACAAAATCAACATTTTGCAAGGGTTTGCAAAAAAATTAATAACTTTTTTATTTGGTAAGATATTATTATGAAACTTTTTTTGTTTTGTAAGTTTAAAGTTTAGCTATAATATTATGCACATATATAATATTTAAAAAATAAAAAATAAAAAATTTGAATAAATATATGTATGTGGGAAATTTCTTTTAATTTTTTTTTATTTGTTTCAGGTAAATAAACATTGTTCAAATATAAGATTTTCACCAAATAACTACTAGAATTATAGAGGACATGTTTCCCAAAATATTTCCTGAAAGTTTCATTAAATTTGGGCTTTAGGCGGACAAGTTATTTCCATAAATGTAAAAAAATATAAAAACGGCAAATTAGTACACAAGACAGTAGCCTAACTTTATTCAAGGGTTTAAGTTTTATTACAATTTTATTTCATAAAGCAGACTAACTAGGCCTCGTATATTTATGGAGTATATGTTTACCTGAACATATCCTGGAAATGTCCTGGAAGAAATAATAAAAAGTAATGGCGTAAGAAAAATTTTCTATATCAACGATTCACAAAATCAACATTTTGCAAGGGTTTTGTACATAAAATCAATAACTTTTTTATTTGGTAAGATATTATTATGAAACCTTTTTTGTTTTGTCAGTTTAAAGTTTAGCTATAATATTATGCACATATATAATATCTAAAAAATACAAAATAAAAAATTTGAATAGGTACATAATATTATACATGCGAGACATTTTTTATATTTTTTCAGATAAATAAACATTGTTCAAATATAAGATTTTCACCAAATAACTACTAGATTTATAGAGCTAGAAACTATCCTGGAAATCACCTGTAAGAAATAATAAAAAGTAATGACGTAAGAAAAATTTTCCATAACAACGATATATCGTTGCAATGTATTTTTCGGTAAGACCACCGACGACGATATATCGTTGTGAAGTATTTTTCGGATGTTCCGTGCACAACGATATATCGTTGCGTGGCACTCAAAGGGTTAAGTATTATTATGCATTGGAAATTCGCTGAGGACGCCGGTTTGCTGCGACGGGGGTATGTTAATCTTATGGGAATACGGTTTTTAGATTTTCCTCAGATAATTTCACTAAAAACTCCACATTTCTTTCTACCAATCAGTTTAGCTCTACAAAACAATCATTTAGGCGTTTTAATTGTTGTTTTATGTCCAACCGTTGCAGTGATATTCAAAGTGCTAAACACAGTACGTTGTCCAATGTTATCCTTATGGAGAATAAATAAAATGTTATATTTTGATTATTTATGTATGTATATTGATGAAACTTGGTATATGGCTTCAACTAGTTGTGGTATATTGAAAATAGCACAAAAAAGTTTTTTTGTTGATTTTTTCCGGTAGCAGCAAACCTGAATACTCAGCCCCCATGTTATTAATATGGAGAATAAGTAAAGTTTTATATCTCCCTTAGTTATGAACCTAAATTAATAAAACTTGGTCTGTAGCTTCACCTGATTGAGTTATATTGATAATTGCAAAAAAATTTCTTATCTTCCTTGTTGCAGCAAACCTGCGTACTCATTTATAATGTTATTGTTATGGAGAATAAATAAAATGCTATATATAACTTATTAATGAATGTATTTTTGTGAACCTTGGTAAGTGGCTCTGGGTAGTAGTGATACCCATATATTTGCATTGGAAATTCGCTGAGTACGCAGGTTTGCTGCGACGGGGGTATTTTTATTTCACCACCAACGTCATTTTTGTTATTCACAAACGCTTTTAGGGAAAGAGGTCCAAACCCCTCAAATTTGTTTGCTCACCTTAGATTTGAACCCGTGAACCCTTGAACCGAAGTACAAGACGCTAACCGCGTCAACTTAAAGAGATTATCTTGTAGATGTTTCTAAATCAATTTATGTCTCTCTCGGACATCAGGGATCCATCCCACTGGTCCTCAAAGTTCTCACTAACATTAACAAATTTAGAACACTTACTTCTTATGTTAACATTAGCATATAAGTTTCACATCAAAATTCATTTACCTGCGACTGTAATGAAAATTCAATTTTTTATTAGTGCAAAATGGTACCTGTACGCATTTAACATAAGGGGAAAAAAGAAGATTAAAACACAGTATAAAAACACAATTACAGCATAAAACACACAAATGTCTGTTTATAAAACTGCAAAAATGTTTTAGGTGGTTGCCACTAGATTTGATTTAATTTCTTCTTTGGCTTTTTTTTTTTTTTTTACTTATATCTTATAATGTTGAGTATTGTTCTGGCTCTTAACAATTAACTTTAGGTAAATAATTTACGGAATTTGTTATGTTCTAAGTATACTTTCCATCATCTGGAATTGAATAGAGTCCAGCTCCCCAAACTAGTTTTACTGTAATTATTGACAGCACAAGTTGTCGATAACATTTTAAAGAACACTGTACTTGACCTACTTGACATTCTGCTCGCTGAGGGAGGTGTCAAAGGCTATGTGCTGCAGCGCTTCCTTGGACCTGTTGCACGACATCATGTAGTGGACACCCAGGAGGCACTCGCCCCGCCGGTTGTACGGATAGAGAGTCGGGTGGATCAGGGTGAAGTTCCGGGTCACGTTGGAGTCCATCATCCGAGTCTCGGGTACCAGGTGGATATTGGTGCAGTCCGTCTGTCCTCCGGGGAAATCCTCACAGCATTGGACCATGTTGACCAGCACCTTTCAGAACAGAAATAAGGGTCGGTGCATAGTACTGTGGAACTATCTGTGGTGATGTCGTGACGTGGTCAGAAAACACGTGTGAAAGCAACTCAAACTCTCGGTCCAAGTGTTATCCCCGGCTGGAAAGCAGCTGCAGCAGACCAGGTGGTATTAGAGCCTAGGCGCTGGACGAGGTAGTTCAGTTTGTGTCTACCAGGATACACCACATGACAGACACAGACTGTAAACTGAGCTCATAACGGTACAATCGCTTATGCAGCAGTAACAATATTAATTGTTGGCAGATCAAAAAGAATATATATTGGTCCATAGCACTAAAAGGGTTAAAATAACGGAGTTAAAAGTTGATCGACACAAGACAATATATCACAAGACAATACTTTGCATTGTGCTTTTTAGTTTAATTGAGTACAATAACATGTTGCAATATAATTCACAGAAAAATGATGTGCAACATAAATTGTAACATGGTGATCAAACATTTAACCTAAAAAGGCTTTGAATTTGTAATAGCTTAAGTATACACAGTATTCCAAATTTCACCTCTGTGGCTTCTGGACCCTTGTTGCTGACGGTCACAAAGAAGTGAATACCAATATGACCCTTGACCAGGGGTAGCAGACCAGCATCCACTATCTCCACACAATGGTTGGCCCCCCACACACCCCACCAACCCATCGGAGCGACACATGACCACACTATTGCACAAATCACTAGCATTTGGTTTCAATTAGTGTAATTTGGATATTTTAAAAATTATTTTGCGAGATAGGTAATTTTAAAATTATTCCTCATCAATATTTGCATTTGTTTTGACATTTCTCGTTTAAAAACAAACACAAGATGTAAACAATTTGAATGAGAGAAAAAACATGTGATTTTCATATAGGCTCAAAGATGAGTAAAGAAGAAATCTATATTATTAAAATAATTTCCTGATTTTTGTTCAGCGATTTTAGACCCCTAAAACAATTATTTTGTATACATATTTGGTATCAATGAAAAGCTCTTACTCTCTAGATGTGCCTTTTGGGAGTTTGAAAAACGTAAACCTTCAGAGCTTCGTCCTGTAGGCTTTCGAAGTTTCAATGTTAATCTTATGGAGTTATATTTTTTTTAGTTAGTTTTCAGCTGATTATAATGTAAATACACTTTTAAAACGGCGTGCTCTATACCTGATAGATACCCGTGTGGAGAACGGGACATCTGCTAGTAATACTTTATTTTATAGTTAAAAATAAATCAAGGCGTCACTAGAATAAATAGAACATTTGTTATATTGTAATACTTAAAACCTTTTTTGCAATTTAAATTTACTAAAATCACTCAAAAATTTGTAAAGAAAGACATTGAAACTTTGAATGCCAGTGGGGTGGAGCCTGAACGTCAGGATAAAATCCATCCAACATATTTTTAAATTGAGTAAAATAATGCAAAAAACATTAGTCAAATGAATGAATAACAGAATAACCTTTACAATTTTTAAGGCCAGTGAAGCCTCAAAAGCCTCCCCCAGAGTCATATGCCAAGATTCAGTTACAGTTACATTACAAATAACAATTGCGTTTGTAATCTTAAAGCAACGTCTTCAGACAATGTTTTACCATTAATTACTTTTGTTTTTCAGCTGCCCATCCCAACAGGGAGCTGGAGTGGGATCCTAAACGCCACTACCTTCAGAAATAAATGTCCACAAGCAAACAACGAAAAGGAACTACTGGATCTTCAACAAAGAATCGAGAGAAATGAAGATGTTGAAGATTGCTTGCATCTCAACATTTATACTCCTCAGGTTAGATATTTTTATTTTTTTACAGAACTGTGGTTTAAAATGGTCAGTAAATTCATCAACACGAGACAACCACTTCTGCTACTGTAAAGACAAACGTGCTTACAAATTAAATATAAATTGAGTTTCAGTTTTAAAACCTTTTTGGCATCTGCACATCATCTCGCAGTCTGCAATTGGTATCAACACGTAGTTTGAATTCAAATTTGTATAATCTAAAAAAAAGAGTATTTCCAAATAAATGGTTAGATTTGTACCTCGAAAACAGAAAACAACTAGTTTATTTTTCTGGAGGAACATCAAAAATTACATTTTTTATAATTGCAGGTGTCCCACAGGGATCAATCTTAGGCCCCATGTTATTTTTTATTTGTGTTTGAAAAAGTATCAGCATTTACATTTCAGAATAAAAATAGAAAAATTGAATAAATGTATGCAAAACTATGATTTTCTGTAATTTGTTTCACACCACAGTCATTGAAATAACACAGGAGTTATATGAACCCTTTAAATTTAGTAATTTGAAACAAAAATTTGATTTGGTAATTTAGTAATATTAAAAACAAACAAGAAGGATTGCTAGTTTTTATAAACATTTTTACTTAATATTACCTTAATATCGTTTGAAGATATAACGAGTTCGCACGCAGCACGCTGACGTAAGGGAAGTGAATTTCCACTTAAAAAACTATGAAAACTCAAAATCAGTTTAAAATATACAATTATTCCAATTTTTATTCAAATCTGAAAATATTGATTTTTGGCTGTTCTGATACTCCTGGTTCTATTTACCTGCAATGCTGGGAATACAATTTTGCGAATTATAAGGTTAGGCGAAGGTCCAGTCAGGCTTTAAAGTAGGCGTGAGGTTGCTGGGGATGATAAAAGTACTCCAACAAAGGAATAACAGGCTTTTCTAGTGTAAAATCCCCATAAGACAACGTACTGTGTTTAGTCGATACACGTTTTCTTTAATAACTCGGTAAATATGTATGATAGAATGACGAGAGAGGGCTTAAAACTTTTGCCTCACTAATTCCCATCTTTTCACATGCATTGATTTTACATCTGGGGCTTTTATGACCCTTTTGGGGCCCAAAAACCCAAAATTTGAAAGATTAATCCCCAAAAAAGGGGTTTAGAGTTTTCCGATTGTTTTGCCCAACGAACTTGTCCAACTGATTACAGAAAGGAATGTCCCTACCAAATTTTAAGTAAATCGGACAAAAAATGTGACTGCTAGAGTGCAAACACACACACACACACATATATATATATATATAAAATTTTGAACGACCCCCCAAAACGTGTTCAGGGGGTCACGTTAGGAACTTCTATGGTGGTCCCGGGCTTAAGTTTCACCGTGCGGGTCATGCTAATAGTTCACTTTCCAAAGGAAATTCACTAATAATATATCTTTTATTGTTTATGTTTTAGGTGCCACAAAACAACAGCTGCAGTAGCAACTTGCCAGTTATGTTTTACATTCATGGAGGCAGTTTTCGAGTTGGGTCTGCCCGAGATTTTCTCCCCGATTTTCTACTGGAGGAAGACATTGTCTTGGTTGTCATACAGTACCGCCTAGGACCACTAGGTGAGCATTTTAGTATTGCTAAGATTTCAATTTTGGAGTCGTAATCTTAGATATCCAAGCTATTGATGTGCTAAAAGTTGTTGTAAAGGAAAAGTTAGAAGTTAAGAATAAAATGTTCTTAAGAAAGTCAATCAGTTAGACAAAGCGGTTTTAAAGTAGTTTTGACATAGTCAAGGAATCTACTTGAAATTGTGTTAGTTAATATTGCTTATGCATAGAGAAGAGAATAAATAAACCAATAAATACCCCCATCGCAGCAAACCTGCGTACTCAGCGAATTTCCAATGAATATATATGTCTTAATATTACATTAAGCCTCTTACCAGAATTCATAAGAAATATATTCATAAATAAGCGATATTTAAAATATTCATTATTCTCCATAAGAATAACATTAGGGATGAGTACGCAGGTTTGCTGCAAAAAGGAACAAAAAATAATGGATTTTTATACAAATATCAATAGAACTCATCTAAGTCAAGTCACATACCAAGTTTCATCCATTTACATTCATAAATAAGCGATATATAACATTTTTATTATTCTCCATAATAATAACATGGGGACCGAGTACATAGGTTTGCTGCTTCGGGAACCAAAGGCGAAAAATTGGTTTTTTGTTCAAAAATCAACAAACCACAACCAGATGAAGCGATATACCAAGTTTCGTCAGTTTATGTTCATAAATAACCGAGATATAAAATTTTTCTTTTTCTCCATAAGAATAACATTGGACAACGTACTGTGTTTAGCACTTGTAATATCTCAGTAACCAATTGACGTAGAGCAATGATCAAAATACCAAATTGTTTGTTTTTTAAGCTGAATTCAATGGTATAAAATTAAAATTTGATTTAAATAAAAATTACATGTGAAAACCCCAAAAAACCCATTTTTGGGGTACAAAACCCCAAAAAACCCATTTTTGGGGTACAAAACCCCCCAAAAACCCCCCTTCGGATGGTGCGATTTGTCTGGTTTTCGAACTCGTTCAAATAAATGGTACTTTACACATTTGTACCAAATTTCATTAAGATCGGACCTTTTTTATGGGAGTTATCGTGCTTACGGACATATATATATATATATATATATAAATATATATATAAAAATTTGAACGAATGGTGTTTTTGGCATCTGGGGACCTCAAAATGAAAAGTTATCATGGTCTCGGGCTTAAGTCTAACCATGAGACCTACGGTAATAGCTTCTTCCCTATAGGGGAAATTCGCTAAAACCAAACAATGAAAAATACATGGAGATAATAAGCAACATTATGTAAGTTTATCCTGTAATATATAGTTTTGGGGTATGTTTACACTTTTTTACTTTCTCCCCCTATAAATGTAAAGGAAAAATATTGTTTTCATACAAATTATTGAGTTGGAATTATTGGTGGAAATATGCGTTTTGATGCTCCCTGAACCAAAAAAGTGGTTTTCGATTTGATGTATCTAGTCTGATTGTCTGGATATGTAAAAGCCTAGAGACCACAGTAATGAACCAATTTTTATTTATTAAATATGGTATCTACAGGTACCTCCAGGTTTTTAATTTTGTAATTTTTTATTTTTTAGGGTCATTATTCCCCATAACAAAAAAAAACATGAAAACGATCCCAACTTTTTTTACAGCTCTAACAGTTTTGATTTAAATTTGGTAGGTTTTAGTGCTTTAAGAAACTAACAAAATGACACCACCAGCATTCCTGGGAAAATTTGGGGTAAAATATTATAGAGATTAAAAGTTCTCAAATTTAGTTTCTTTTTAGTCTGTCCAACAAAATAAAATAAAATGCACTCATCAATACAGAAGTTGTTACTAAAAGAAATAAAATACCCCCGTCGCAGCAAACCTGCGTACTCAGCGATTTTCCAATGCATAATATATATCTTAATTTCATATAAAGCCGCATACCAAGTTTCATAAAAATATATTCACAAATAAGCGATATATACAATTGTAATTATTCTCCATAAGTGTAACTTTGGGGATGAGTACGTATGTTTGATGAAACAAGGAATGCAAACAATTGGTGTTTATATAAATATAAATATAATTCAACTAGGTGAAGTCATATACCAAGTTTCATCAGTATTCATTTATAAATAAGCGATATATAATATTTGAATTATTTTCCATAAGAAAAACATGGGGGCTGAGTAAGCAGGTTTGCTGCAACAAGGAACACAAATTACGGGTTTCATACAATATCAATATAACTCAACTAGGTGAAGTCACTTACCAAGTTTTATTAATTTATGTGCATAATTATGGGAGACATTACATTTTACTTTTTCTCCATAAGAATAACATGGGGGCTGAGTACGCTGGTTTGCTGCTACAGGAATAATAGGTAAAAATTGCTTTTTTATGGAAATAACAATAGATCACAACCAGATGAAGCTGTATACCAAGTTTTGTTAGTAGTCGTCCATAAATAAGCGAGATATAAAAATTGTCTTATCCTCCATAAGAATACCATAGGAAAACGTACTGTGTTTAGCACTTTTAATATATCTGTAACCAATTGACATAGAGAAATGATAAAAACACCAAATTGTGTGTTTTTTAAAGCTGAATCCAATGGTAAAAACTAAAATTTGACTTTTTTAAATATTACATGTAAAAACTTCAAAAAACTCATTTTTGGGGTACAAAACCCCCCCCAAAATACCACTTTGGATGGGTCGATCTGTCTGGTTTTCGAACTTAAAGTCATAAATGCTGCTTATTTAAACATTTTTACCAAATTTCATCAAAATTTTCCCTTTGTTACAAAAGTTATCGCACCCACGGACACTATATATATATATACAGTTTCGAAAGAATGATTTTTTTGGGGTCTGGGGACCTCAAAAAGAAAAGTCATCATGGTCCCGGACCTAGGTCTTACCATGCTGACTACGGAAATAGCTTCTTCTCTATAGGGGAAATTAGCTAAAAAACTATAAAGTTAAATCAAAATTAAATTGATTACTAAACTAACCCTATATTACACACATGTGAACAACAGACAAACAAATTACATTAGCATTCGTTCAAACAATTTGTATTTATTCTATAGCAATATAGAGAATTTTTTAAACTTTAAAAAAGTGAAAACAATAAATATGTAATCTATTTAAATTATAGAAATAATAGCATGCAATACATCTCTGCGTTCCAAATTAAATAAAACAGTAGAGTAAAAGCATTTAAGGGCTCATGTTAAAAGAGTTGGGAGAACACGCTCAACGGGACAGGGCATCAAAACCATTTTGACTTAGCTTTCTAATCACTCCATCCAAACATAACGAGCTCCTTTTCATTCCAATGTGTGAAAAACGAAAGTTTAGGGCATTCACTCCTTTTCTTACCACAAACATCAAGCAAATGAAAGAATTTTTTTAATTTATAAAAATCAAATGCAGGTAAGATCTAGGTAAATATTACCAAATAAAGAATAGGACTACCTCATTTAAAAAATTACACAAATTCCAAAATTACAATAAACTAGTGGCTTACAGGGGCTATAGCCCGTAACATATAATTTTTGTGTAAGTGGATAATCACAGCTGATCATTTTAGTTCATTTTGCTTATTAATAAAAACACTGTAGTGATACTTCCATAAGAAAATCATTGGATCTTAGAAGTCCAGTGGGGCGTAGCCCATGTAATTTTTGACATTTCTGATATTTTTCCCACCGTCCTTGGCTCTCAAGCTTTAAAATGAATCATCATAACATAACTTAACTTCTTCCTAGCTCGAGATATTTCGTGGGGACCGATTTGCTTACGGAATTAAATATAAAGATTTAGTAATACTATTGTAAACTATTGAGGCTGGAGAAATTATTTCTTAAAATGTAAATAGAGTATTTTTAAGTTATTTTGACTATTTCTTTGATATTAGATTTTGAAATAGTATAACTTATTTCATTACTAGTGCCGAAAGTGGTCTTTTCTGGCACGCGATAGCTGAGCTGATAGTATTTTCCGTGTGAGGCGATAGCTGAGCACGGAAATTCGATCAAGTACCAGAAAAACACTTTAGTACGAGTCATGAGCGATATTTTTCATAACACTGTAAATATTAATAATAATGAAACATCTTTTTGATTTAAACATTTTTATCAGGTTTGCTGAGTAATATATCTCACAACATAATGACATTTTTTTTTTTTTTTTTTTTTTTTTTTTTACGTAGGAGGAACGCTTAATGCGCGAACCCAAAGGAACAGTGTGGGACTCCCTCTTACGAGGTATACCCACTAAACCTCCTACGGAGCCGCGGGGGAAAACCAGGCCGGAACCCTTATCGGACAACTTCGGCACTGGCCCGCGTGTCTTGCGCCCAGACGGGTCACGTCACCGTTTCGGGAAACTTAGAGGTCACCTAAGCATCCCTCGTCTCGCTTTCCCCGAAGAACGGATTGCACGAAGAGCGCAACCGCTCTCCAGGAGTCTTCATTTCGAAGCATCGCCCCCACCACGACGTCCGGGGACAGATCGCCAACAGCAGAGACGAGCCTCCTCCTGTCTTCAGCGAAACGACTGCACCGGAAGAAAGTATGATGAGCATCATCCACCTCCTCCGGGCAGTAACTACACTGAGGTGACCTCACCTTCCCCATGCGGAAAAGGTATTCCCTGAAGTACCCGTGGCCCGTCAGGAATTGACACAAGAAAAAGTCAATTTCCCCAAATGCACGGCTCAACCACGGGCTTATGTCTCTGATGAGACGAAACGTCCATCGCCCTTCCAGTCCACCGTTCCAACGCTCTTGCCAAACTCGCAGAGTTTCGAGTCTGGCTTCCACAGCAGCTTGGTCTCTTCCGAGATCAGGAGCACGGTGAAAGATGTTCTGCCTCTCAGCGGCGAGCAGATCAAGGGGAAACACTCCAGCCACAACCATTACAGCCAGTCCAGACACAGTGCGATACGCACAGGCAACCCTAAGAGCCGCCCTGCGCTGAACGGAGAGAATTCTCTTGCTGTGTTTTTTGACTCTCATGGCACCCGCCCACACTTCTGCGCCGTACAGGAGAGTGGCGTTGACGGTGGACATGAGAAGTCGCCTCTTGCTGGACCTCGGGCCTCCGACATTCCCCATCAATCTGCTGAGCGACAGAACAACCCTCGTCGCCTTGTTGCAAACCGCCTGGATGTGCTCCCACCATGTGAGGCGGCGGTCAAGTACCACTCCCAGATACTTCGCCGCAGTCTTCGTCTGGACCTCCACGTCACCAACAGTCATAGGGATTACTGTTTGGATCCTCCGTCGTGTGAGCATGACGATCTCGGTCTTGGCGACCGCCAGCTCAAGTCCATGACCGCTCATCCATCTGTTGACCCGAAACATCACCTGGTTGAGGCGAAGCTGGGCTAACTCCGGATTCCGAGCCGTGATGACTGCGGCTACATCATCTGCGTAGCCCACGAGATAGGCTTGTGGTGGCATCTCGAGGCGAAGCACTCCGTCATATGCCACGTTCCAAAGGTCAGGGCCAAGGATCGACCCTTGCGCCGCGCCGGCGGTGACCACTTTGGAACGGACCCCTGCTTCTGTGCTATATAGCAGCCTGTGCTCCTTCAGGTAGTCCTGTACCACGACCAAGAGATAGTCGGGTACCCTGAAGTCCCGCTGCAACGCCTCGAGCATGTCCACCCAACGGGCCGAGTTAAAAGCGTTTTTAACGTCCAGGGTGACCAGCAGCACGATTACACTGGCCTGATGGCAGGCCGTGTCAGCCCGCTGGACGGCGCCCAGGACTTCAGCCACGGCATTCAAGGTTGAGTGGCCCTTCCGAAAGCCGTGCTGCCGAGGGGACAAGTCCCCAGCGGCTTCGACGGCCAACCTCAACCTGGGTTTCAGCAACCTCTCAAAGAGTTTACCCGCCGTGTCCAACATACAGAGTGGTCTGTATGCCGACGGGGACTCCGGGTCACCTTTGCCTTTGCTGATGAGCGCCAGTCTAGCTGTCTTCCAGCGTGACGGAAACACACCCGCCGCCAAACACGCGTTGAACATGCGCAGCAGCAGATGTGGGTGACTTCCCACCACAACCTTCAGAGCCTCAACCGGAATGCCATCAGGGCCTGGAGCTCTGTTGTTGTGCATGGCAGACGACGCTGCCACGAGCTCCTGTTCCGTGAACAAAGGAACATCAGGCACCGGCCCCGTTACTCTTTCCTCTCGCCTCACAGGGTGACTTGGGAAGAGAGCATCGACGATGGCCGTGATCGTGCCTGCAGGCATAGAGGCACTGCTGGCCCCCATTCCCCCGAGCTTTCTCGTGACGAGCTTGTACCCTTTTCCCCATGGATCGGAGTCCACGTCCCGGCACAGCTCCTTCCAGCAGCGAGCCTTGCTCAGGCGAATTGCACTGGCAAGAGCTTTTTTCGCAGTCTTGTGCTCTGCCGACCTGGCCAAAGCCTCCGGTCGGTTTCGAGTTCTCTGCGCTCTTCTGCGAAGCATCAGTGCCGTTCTCCTGAGCTTCGCGATTTCGTCCGTCCACCAGTACACGTGGCGACGACCCCGGACAGGTTTTTTCCGAGGCATCGACGAGTCGCATGCACGCTCGATCAGCTGCATTGTGGAACCCACGAGAGCTTCGACCCGATCTCGATCAGCGGAGTCAAAGCGCTCCGTCAAACCGGCCTCGGGGCTACGACTGAGCCGCTCGACGAATTTTCCCCTGTCCAGTTTGGCCTGATTCCAGCCAATTGGGTTTCGGGTACTGCATCGACAAGACAACTCGTTTTCTTCCAGATTGAAGGAGATGAATTCGTGGTCACTGGCCGTGTACACGTCCATCACCCCCCACCCCGCTACCAGAGGAAACAACCCTGCCGATACCAGCGTGACATCTGGTATGGAGTCACCAAAACCAGGTCTTCGGTATGTCGGCGTGTCCCCTCTGTTCGCCACTTCCAGGTCGAGCCTCGAGGCCATCTCCAAGATAATGACAACATTAGTGTTTCTGTTAATCTAATAAGTACCTGGGGGCCGAGCTTTGCTCGGGGGAAGGCCAGTCAGTTTGTTTAGATGACTTGGAGTAATATTTCACCATTTCCCCCTACTGATGATCAGATTTGTATAACTCATTTGCCTCTTTTCTACATTTTTAAGGTTACTCCAGTTGTTATGTATAGCTCAATGTCCCTTTGATTTATTTTACTACTTTATTTATGTAATCTTCACTCAAATCTTTTAATCTCTGCTCTCAGGAAACCACATGTTAATAATCATATACAACATGAGTATTACTTTGACAGTTCCCTGGTTGATTATAAACAGCTGTTACAATTCTTTTGTTTTGATTTGAAACTTCATAAGCCCAATGTTATTTTTTTAACTTTTCATTTTAGTTTTTTAAATTATTTGATTTTTCCTGGGGATGAGGCCTGTCTAGAACTTATTTTTATCCCAGAAATTAGTTATTTCGAACATTTGAAGGAAATCGTTGGAGCCGTTTTTCAGATCCGTGTCACAAGCAAGCAAGCAAGCAAGCAAGCAAACCTTACTCATATTAGAGTATATGATTAGTTTAATAAGAACAGCTGATTTAGACTGCATCACTAATATTGGTGCAAAACAGGCTGCTAGCGCTACTAGTGTCAGAATAAATAATCACAGTGCGGCAAAAAACACCAGCTGTTTTTACGGCACTATGGTGGAAAAGTGACTCTTTTGGGACTAACAGCTGCTTTCGGCAAAGTGTGACGAATACTTATTTTTTTACCAGATAATAGAAAAATTAAAGTTTTTATCCTAGTCAAAGTTCATACTCAAGTAACAAGCTTTCTATTTCCCCGTAGGTTTCCTGTCGTTTGGCATGGAGGATGCCCCAGGCAACATGGGTCTCCACGATCAGCTGACAGCCCTCCGTTGGACCAAGCGCCACATCGACCAGTTCTGTGGCGACCCCCGGAGGATCACCATCTTCGGCCAGAGCTCCGGGGCAGCAGGCGTCACCCTCCTCATGGCCAGTCCCCTCGTCCCACCGGGTGAGTATGTTTAGAAAATCCTGTTATTTATTAAAGTCTACTTAAAGTAGCTTTAGGATTGACTCCAGTGGCTCCTGTAGCCTGTAGGAACTAATGGAAACTATAAAGCAGTAGCGTCTCGCCCGGCCAATGACGGGACAGCTTTGACAAAACATAACCGTAGCTACCAAACAGACATGTGGCCTGCAGTGCCAGATTGCTTTATGATTACTGGTCACCATATTTGAGGAGTCTGCTTGGAGTAAATAAACGTTTGTTTTTATTCACTCATGAAAATTATAACGAGTTCGCACGCAGCACGCCGACGTGAGGGAAGTGAATTTCCATATACAAAACTTTTAAAACTCAAAACCAGTGTAAAAACATACCTTTATTCCAATTTTATTGAAATCTGAAATCATTGATTTTTTTGCTGTTCTGATGCTCCTGGTTTCATTTACCTGTGATGCTAGGAACACAATTTTGTGCATTATAAGGTTGGGAGAAGGTTTAAAGTCAGGCTTTAAAGTAGGCGTCAGGTTGCTGGGGATAATACAAATACACCAACAAATGAATAACATGCTTTCTAATCTAAAAACCCCATAAGACAACGTACTGTGTTTAGCCGATATACATTTTCTTTA
Organism: Allygus modestus; assembly: GCA_963675035.1. Classification (NCBI taxonomy): domain Eukaryota; kingdom Metazoa; phylum Arthropoda; class Insecta; order Hemiptera; family Cicadellidae; genus Allygus; species Allygus modestus. The sequence continues at coordinate 7,941,241 of OY776112.1, forward strand.
ATAACTCGGTAAATATTTATGCTAGAATGATGACAGAGGGTTTAAAACTTTTGATTCACTAATTCCCATCTAAATATATGCATTACTTTTACGTCTGGGGCTTGTCTGACCCTTTTTGGGCCCAAAAACTTGAAATTTGAAAGAGCAATCCCCAAAAAGGGGGTTAGAGTTTTCCAATTATTTTGCCCAACAAACTTGTCCAACAGATTGTTGAGAGGAATGTCCCTACCAAATTTCAAGTAAATCGGACAAAAAATGTGATCGCTAGAGTGCATACATACATACATATATAATTTTGAACGACCCCCCAAAACGTGTTCAGGGGGTCACGTTAAGAACTTCTATGATGGTCCCGGGCTTAAGTTTCACCGTGCGGGTCATGCTAATAGTTCACTTTCCATAGAAAATTCACTAATAAATGTGCAAATGCCAATTGAAATCCAATGTTGTTTGTTTTGATTTTGATCCTTTCAATGTTTTGTTAAACTATCTAAGGTATTTCATGTCTCCCCATTGTTTTGTCTCCCCAAGGTATTTCCCCAGTGTTTTGGCAACCTGTGGAAAGTGATTCCTATAATATGTTTTCACCGTATGTAGTGTCATCTCCTGATACTTGAAGATTTGGCAACATTGCACCACAAAAGCTTCCAATAGCTTCCACTTGGGTCGTACAGTCAATCCTAAAGCTACTTTGACCCTTTGAGTGCCAGAGTTTTTCGGTCGTCATATCCCTAGAGTGCCAGAGTTTTTAACACAGTATATCCCAAAAGTGCCAGGCACAAAATCAACATTTTGCAAGGGTTTGCAAAAAAATTAATGACTTTTTTATTTGGTAAGATATTATTATGAAACTTTTTTTGTTTTGTAAGTTTAAGGTTTAGCTATAATATTATGCACATATATAATATTTAAAAAATAAAAAATAAAAAATTTTAATAAATATATGTTTGTGGGAAATTTCTTTTAATTTTTTTTATTTGTTTCAGGTAAATAAACATTGTTCAAATATAATATTTTCACCAAATAACTACTAGATTTATAGAGGACATGTTTCCCAAAATATTTCCTGAAAATTTCATCAAATTTGGGCTTTAGGCGGACAAGTTATTTCCATAAATGTAAAAAAATATAAAAACGGCAAATTAGTACACAAGACAGTAGCCTAACTTTATTCAAGGGTTTAAGTTTTATTACAATTTTATTTCATAAAGCAGACTAACTAGGCCTCGTATATTTATGGAGTATATGTTTACCTGAACATATCCTGGAAATGTCCTGGAAGAAATAATAAAAAGTAATGACGTAAGAAAAATTTTCTATAACAACGATTCACAAAATCAACATTTTGTAAGGGTTTTGTACATAAAATCAATAACTTTTTTATTTTGTAAGATATTATTATGAAACTTTTTTGTTTTTTCAGTTTAAAGTTTAGCTATAATATAATGCACATATATAATAACTAAAAAATACAAAATAAAAAATTTGAATAGGTACATATTATACATGCGGGAAATTTTTTATATTTTTTCAGATAAATAAACATTGTTCAAATATAAGATTTTCACAAAATAACTACTAGATTTATAGAGCTAGAAACTATCCTGGAAATCACCTGTAAGAAATAATAAAAAGTAATGACGTAAGAAAAATTGTCTATAACAACAATATATCGTTGCAATGTATTTTTCGGTAAGACCACCGACGACGATATATCGTTGTGAAGTATTTTTCGGATGTTCCGTGCACAACGATATATCGTTGCGTGGCACTCAAAGGGTTAAATAGACTATAGCAGAGGATATTCTTAACATTTTGTTTGATGTACGGTACTGTAAGATTACTTGATGGGCAAAGAAAACACTTGATATCTTGATATCTAGTAAACAAAGAAGGGCAAGTTTAGAAAACCTCAACTGCCCGTCACCATTGGCCAATGACCTGTGAGGTGAACTAAAGACAGTGAGGTACTGTAACAGCATTAGTCACATGGGCAAGCCAGAGGTGACCGCTCATGATCTTGCAGGAGTCGGTTGGGACCGGGATCGAACCTGCCACGTCTGACTTACTAGTCAGACACTTTACTACCGCGTCCGACAGTGGCTCCCCCTCCACTGTTGATACACTGTTTATTGACAAAGCCAACCAAGAAACTATTTTTTTTTTCTTTTTGCCTTTACTTTGCCTGTTTACATAGACTATAGATCTGTGCGTGAAATTAATTCATCAAAGCAAGAGGTGAGCCGTTACAGTAGGAGTTGAACAGTACTGATAACATTACCAGTCAGGACTGGGATTCGAACCCAAGGCAAGCGGTTTTCGAACCGCTGCCACGGTTCCGGATCCTTTTGCCTTGACCACTATGCCAAAGATTCACTATCATAATTTACTCACTATATCAATGAAATGTAATAGTGTTTTATAATTAGCTGAGACAAAATATTGCAATGTAAACAAATCAAACAACTTTGTCCAATGGCATAAGTAAGGAAAGATTGTGGGGGGGGGTAACTTTCCCTTAATCTTGATGAAGATATCCCAACCACGGTTGTCTTGATGTTGTAAGTAATGGCCAGAAGATAATGCTAGTTGTAAGGTATCCCAATTACCGTTGTAAGCAGTAGCCATTTGATAATGTTAGCTGTAAGGTATCCCAACCACGGTTGTCTTGTTGTTGTAAGTAATGGCCAGAAGATAACGCTAGTTGTAAGGTATCCCAATTACCGTTGTAAGCAGTGGCCATTTGATAATGTTAGCTGTAAGGTAACCCAACCACGGTTGTCTTGTTGTTGTAAGTAATGGCCGGTGGTTTATGAAGACCTGTTCCAGCGAGCGATCGTTCAGAGCGGCTCGGCGCTGTGTGATTGGGCGGTAGACTTCAACCCTGTGGCCCATGCGGAGACGATTGCCAAGATGTCGGGCTGCGACCGGCCCAACCATGAGGCAATGGTGGGCTGCCTCAGGAACCAGTCTGTCTACCAGCTTCTGATGGCTCACTCTGACTTTCTGGTCAGTAAAGTAGACACAAAATTTGTTATTCAGCTATAATTTCTATTTTTGGACCTTTTCCGTTATACGACTATCACTATATTTTTTTGTTTAACAATACACAATCCCGATTATGACGTTTACTACTGATAATACTACACGGGAATGGTTTTAGCAAGTTATCTGGATTTACCTATTTAGCTGTCTTATCGGTTACTGATAAGAGGCGCGCTTGGACCCTGGCGGTCAGTTGAGTAACATGAATTTTCTAGCAGTTGCTCGTGAATGCGAAACTAAGGACAGGGTGTGTATTTCTTACAGCAAAGAGGGGTATTTTGCTCAATCGGTGACTTCGTAAAACCCATCACGAAATGATTCTACAACTCAATGACACTCATGACTCATGTCCGTTTGTTTACTGGTCCTCGTTTGTATTTCTATTCGTATACCATAGGTCGAAAGAGTACACAACTGTGAAACTATTGCTAAACAGTGGGTTTTCCCATTAAATATAATTCAATATACATATTTCTTTTATATAACCTTTCAATTTTAGTTTTTAGATTATGTATCATTTGATTTCTTACAATTTCTGTAGAAAATATCCTGCATAATCTCTGTCTGAAACCCTAAACAGGATTTGTAGATAACATTTCAACCTGAAATATATAGTGGTAGTCGTACAATGGAAAAGGTCCCTATTTTTTGGGCATCACCTCAATTGAACTGAAGTAAAAGTGTCTTGTCAAAATTTTACAAACATGAGAACGACAAACACATAAGTTAACTGCCCGTTCTCCAATTTCGACGTTTCACCACACCTAGGTGTTTATGTTTGTGCCGCGGCGTTTCAAGGTTCTCTTACTGACCGGTCACGTACATTTTGTGAACGCCTAACCACGACTGACAACTTCAGCGGTGGTGAGGGCAGGGGAGGCTCTATTTTCCTGCACATCTTATAACACTTTCTTGCTTCCTTGCCCCTTACAATCAAGCTGTTTAATCTATTTTGCCACAGTCCCGTGGGAACATCGGTAACTTCAATCGATGGCCTCGACAGTACCGAACCACTATAAATCAATGGCCGCGACAGTACCGAATCACTATAAATTGATGGCCTCGACAGTACCGAACCACTATAAATCGATGGCCTCGACAGTACCGAATCACTATAAATCGATGGCCTCGACAGTACCGAATCACTATAAATCGATGGCCTCGACAGTACCAAACCACTATAAATCGATGGCCTCGACAGTACCGAATCACTATAAATCGATGGCCTCGACAGTACCGAATCACTATAAATCGATGGCCTCGACAGTACCGAACCACTATAAATCAATGGCCTCGACAGTACCGAATCACTATAAATCGATGGCCTCGACAGTACCGAATCACTATAAATCGATGGCTTCGACTGTACCGAATCACTGTAAATTGATGGCCTCCTAAGCTATTATAAATAGAGCTCCTGCTAAATTTTTTTGATGTTGTAAATTAAGTGGAAGTCTGTAAATTGTTTCACTAACAATTTTTGAAACTTTGATCCTTTTCCCACCTCTCACTCAATTAACAGTTTCTTTTACAGTCATCCATGAATCATTCTTAATGTTCATAATTAATTAACAACAATCAACTTAACAAACAATTAAGTACTAAGTTTTTCTCAAGTTATTTTTTGTGCGTAACATATTTTGATGACAAACTCAAATTGTTTGCACAGTTGAAATTTCTGCTAGCTATTTTGCCATTTCATCAGTTTCATATGTGCTGTAGGGAGACAACTTGAGAGGGTAGGGGTGACGATGGTGTGGTTGTACCCCTTCACAACCATTCATTTAATCTTTTGGTTTGGCCTGTTGAAACTATCAATTAAACTTAATATGGCTTTTAATAACCAGCTGTTGTAAAATCACACAAAACCAAACTACTTTGTTCAATGGTAAAAGAATGCAAGGACTGTGGAGGGGTACTCTCCCCTCATTTTCTTAACTCCTCAACTCCATCAGGCCACCTTGGAACAGATTAACAGCTTTCAACTTGCTGTTAAACTGTGTAATATTACGAACCCCTTTGAATGCAAGTTAATTAAAATTATACCAATGTTAAGCTTATACAAACAAAATATCAACTTTTTAAATTAATAAAAATAAAATTTGTTATGTACACCTGTTTGTTTTTCAGCACTTGTTTTTCAGTCAAAATTCCTTCAGAAAATACAAAGCAGTTCTCTTAACCAAAATTGGCTTCGTGTACTGAACACAAGACGATATTTCAAAACGCATAACATTCTGTTAGACAGAGGTTCTGATCAACGAGGGAAGAGCGGTGCGGGGGAACAACGGAGGAAACCACGCGGTGGTGGAAAAGCCGGGGAAGACTAGCTTCCTGGTGGAGGATCCGCGAACCAGCTTCCAAGATGGCCGCTTCGCCAAGGTTCCGATGATGGTTGGAGTCACCAAACACGAGGGCAGCTTCTTTCTTGGAAGTGAGTTCTTGATATGAACCTTGTATGACTGCCTGAATTTATTTGCCAAAGGTACACTGGGACAATTTTCTAATATAATTGATCCGTTATCATAGCAGCTTATAGCCGCTTAATGATCAGATAAGAGGCAGGGCATGAATATATTTTGGGTATTTCAATTGGGGGGGGCAAATTATCGTGTTTGTGATTTTGTGAATGTTTATATATTACAATAATATATGCTCTCCAAATTATTGAGAGGATAACTATCCTCCCTGCGCCTCCAAATTAAACTTATAGAGCAGGAGTCATTTTTGAGTATCACTAACAGTATTGAAAATATATTTTGTGAAGAAGAATACCAACCAAAATATCTAAAAAGTAAGAAGACTATATCATACTAATATTATAAATATGAAAGTATATGGATGTTTGTGCGTAAATTTGTGCGTAGCTCTGAAGTTCCATCATGTGAAAACTAATAGACCGATTGAGCTGAAACTTTGCAGAGGTACTTGATAGCCCTGAGTAACAGCCCTGAGTAGTATAGGCATATTAAAGTTGTGAAAATCCTATAGGGCTATGCCCCAAGGGGGTTCAAAGTTCCTATGTATTTCTTAAGGTCATTCATTTTTGTTTAAGCTGATGAAAATACAAACAGCTGAACTTGATTTGAAGTAGTTCCACAGGCTAACCACAGAATGCAGCACACAAAACTATCATTGTTTTTATAAATAATTCGCGGGGCGACGCCTGCGGGTAACAGTTAGTAAACAATATATTACAATGTAAAAATGTAAAAATACAATGTATAAATGTTTAAAAAATGTGCAATCGAGTGATGTAGCAATTATTGCACCTCACATTCGGGAGGTCTCGGGTTTCATCCCAGGTCAGCCATTTTGAGATGAGTTTGTACGGTTTCTCATCCCACTTAGGCAAATGCCGGAATGGTTCGCAAAAAGGGCTGTACCCCGCCAGGAAGAGGAAGATAGGACTCTGGCCTACCTTACCTGGTTTAGAAGATTTCCCCAAAAATTAATTAATTTGTTGTGGATTCTGATAAATTTTAAACCATTGTCATGGAATCAATATTATTATTACGAGCTGCTCCCCCGTAATATTTTTCGGATATAATCCATATAACAGCTGTTTATTGAATCAAGAAAAAACACATGCGACATAAACCAAATAAAACTCTCCTCCATATGAATAACATGGGAACTTGGAAGTCCTGTGGGGCAATTCCTGGGGCCTAAATTGAAATTCTGGCTCAACAGTTACTTGAACTTAAAATTATATTTTAAATAAAAAAATAATCATTAAAATCGGTTAAGTATTAACTTTAGGAAGTGGGTGAACAAAAAGCAGGAATTTTTTTAAATATGTAGACGAGACTCTCCCCCGCAAAAATTTGCTGATATAATCCTTATAACAAGTGTTTATTGAATAAAGAAAAAACACGTGACATAAACCAAATAAAACTCTCCTCCATATGAATAACATGGGAACTTGGAAGTCTCGTAGGGCAGAACCCTGTGGCCTAAATCAAAATTTTGGCTCGATAGTGACTTAGAACTTAAAATTACCTTTAAAATAAAAACAGAATCATCAAAATTGGTTTAGTATTAAGTTCAGGAAGTGAGTGAACAAAAAGCAGGAATTTTATAAATATGTAGATATAGCAATTAGAGAATCAATGGCTATTATTATTGCTTGTATACGTTTCTCAAGGTAGTTCACAACTTAGACACTACAATAGCAATCACAGCGGTACAACCACAAGAGTGGTTCCACGTTCTGAGTGAACTTTATGTTCTGAGATTATGTAAGATTTTGGAGAAATTGCTCGCTAAAAAATATAACTTATAAATCAGGGAAAAGTCCTTTGAACCTTCTTTTATAAATAGTACCTGGGGGCCGAGCTTTGCTCGGGGAAAGGCCAGTCAGTTTGTTTAGATGACTTGGAGTAATATTTCACCACTTCCCCCTATTGATAATCAGATTTTTATAACTCACTTGCCTCTTTTCTACAGGTTTAAGGTCACTCCAGTTGTTATTTATAGCTCAATGTCAAATAAAATTTGATTTATTTTACTACTCTATTTATGTAATCTTCACTCAAATCTCTTAATCTCTGCTCTCAGGAAACCACATGTTAATAATCATATACAACATGAGTATTACTTTGACAGTTCCCTGGTTGATTATGAACAGCTGTTACAATTCTTTTGTTTTGATTTGAAACTCCATAAGCCCAATGTTATTTTTTTTTTAATTTTTATTTTAGTTTTTTTACATTATTTGATTTTCCCTGGGGATGAGGCCTGTCTAGAACTTATTTTATCCCAGAAATTAGTTATTTCGAACATTTGAAGGAAATCGTTGTAGCCGTTTTTGAGATCCGTGTCGCAAGCAAGCAAGCAAACCTTACTCATATTAGAGTATAGGATTATAGATGATTTTTTAGATTATAAACAAAAATTATCATTTTTGAACAAAAAGTTAAACAGATAAAATAACTTCTTTTATCAGACAGAAGGTCTTGTTTCAGATATTCATGACTTCATTCTGGAAAGAAACAATGCCACGAACAACACAGATTACCTCATTAATGACTTTTTGAAAGCCACTCTCCAGTTCAGCGGTAGGTAATTTAATAACTTTACATAACATTTTTAAGCTAACACATTATTTTCCTCATCTAGCATCCAGATTTACCGTACAACTACAACAACAAGGTTCCTTCATCCGCTCAAGGACGTCTGAGATATTGTAGGAGTCAAGGACAAAATTTTGTTTTCGGCTATTACATCTAGCTATATTTAAAATGCTAATTTTGGAGTGCACATAGTCCAGTGGGAAATCTGCTGTGACAATGTTAAAGGTGTTATTGTGTCAAATCACTAACATATTGGATAGTTACAATAAACTCATTGTAACTATTTTTAAGAAACTTGGCTGTCTATTGCATCTGTATGTTTAATGACAATAAATGATTCTGATTCTGAAATAAAAATGTTAATAAGATTTTTCCTATTAGTGTCAAAATTCAGAAAATGCTGAAATTTTCCTCAGGTTTCTCCATTGGCCTTAAAAGTTTAAATATTTATCTTTAGCAATTATTATTATTTTGTTATTGTTAGATAATTGTATTGTTCCCATGTATGTTAGTCATAACGTTCATCGGTATCATTATGAAAGAACGCAGCACAAACATTTTGTAAATAACAATTCTGATAATGTAATCTTAGGAGGTTGGCAGATAGCAGAATGATTATAGGAGCACAAATGAAAGGTCTTGGCCAACAAGGTTGGGGACAAACAAGTTTTATAACAGTTTTGCGTGAAAAGTTTTGGTGTACTACTACATCTATAAACGTGTTGTTCAAATATATTTTTTTACAATTACAGAACCGTTAAAAACAATTACAAAAAAATACCATGCTATGCTATGCTTAATTCTTCGATTAATACACAAGTCACTACTTTTTTGTTAATTACTTTTCACTTTAAATTCTCTGTTAACAGGAATTGATGACACCACTGGAGCAATAACTGATGTATTCCAAGATAAATACTTCAGAGTCGAAGAAATTGGAAACTTCATGGCAATGGTTCCAGGACTAGTTGATGTAAGCATTGAATATATGATGTTTATTATTGATTTAACCAATTTGTAATGATTAAATCATTAAAATACAGGTGAAATCAACAATAAGCAAGAATCTGAAATGGTTCCTAAAAATAAAAGCAATTAAATCAGTCTGGCTAGCAATTAAATTGTCTCTAGCTGACGACACTGCAAGGAATAGCTTTTATTTTCACAAAAGTTTTTCTTCCACGTGGTGGAAAATTCCCATACTCAAGTAATTCAATCAATAAGAACCAAGGACGAGTTAGTTTGTGACTCATTTATTTTTATAATTTTACAGACAACAAAAAATCGTTCCCAAATAGTCCCTGGGTTTTTTTCAATGTTATCGAGCCTAATTTAACATGATTCACTCTCAGACTACTCAGATTTTAAGCACATTTCGCTTTGCAGTGTTAACTCATTATTTTCATTTTGTTTCATTATTCAACAAAAACAATAAAAATGTATTAATCTATATGTAGTCTGAAGCTTAAAAATTTGTTATTTCTTTATCAACCATTGACAATTATAAAATTGCATAGGCTTAAATGATAAAATCTTAAAAAGTAACACTTGTAAACCTGTTCTCAGATTTGTGGAGTGACTCTCCTGAAAGCGTGCACCCTGCAGCAGGCTAGACGCAACGCTCACCTCGAGCCAACATTCCTGTACACCTTCAATTACAGGGGAAACTACACCAAGTTCGGGCAAGGCGAAGAGGCGCACCACTACCCCTTCCCGGGAGGTGAATGAAGTTGAATCTTATAGGTTAAGAGGTGCACCACTACCCCTTCCCGGGTGGTGAATGAAGTTGAATAGGTTAAGAGGCCCACCACTACCTCTTCCCAGGAGCTGAATGAAGTTGAATCTGATAGGTTAAGAGGCCCACCACTACCCCTTCCCGGGAGGTGAATCTGATAGGTTAAGAGGCGCACCACTACCCCTTCCCGGGAGGTGAATGAAGTTGAATCTTATAGGTTAAGAGGCGCACCACTACCCCTTCCCGGGTGGTGAATGAAGTTGAATCTGATAGGTTAAGAGGCCCACCACTACCTCTTCCCGGGAGCTGAATGAAGTTGAATGTGATAGGTTAAGAGGCGCACCACTACCCCTTCCCAGGAGGTGAATCTGATAGGTTAAGAGGCGCACCACTACCCCTTCCCGGGAGGTGAATGAAGTTGAATCTGATAGGTTAAGAGGCCCACCACTACCTCTTCCCGGGAGCTGAATGAAGTTGAAAGTGATAGGTTAAGAGGCGCACCACAACCCCTTCCCGGGAGGTGAATCTGATAGGTTAAGAGGCGCACCACTACCCATCCCGAGAGGTGAATGAAGTTGAATCTGATTGGTTAACTGGAAATATGGATCTCATGAAGAAATTTAACCCTTTTCACAGAGGTTTTCAACAAAAAGGGTCAAGGTCACCTTGTTAATGAAAATGGGAAACCTTATAACAACTTTAGTGACAAGGTTATGAAAAGGGTCTAGTTGACCAGTAAGAAATACTTTTTTTCATCGTACTGTAAATTAAATTCACCGTTAGTCACCTGCCACAGATGGGATTCTGAATAATTCTTAGTGTTTGGTTTACTGACATTTGTTTGATCTTTACTATTAAAACTATTTACTGTTCCTCTAATTATATTCCAAAAAAACACACTTGAAAAAGAAATGTATCTGTCGGCTCTGTTGTATTTAATCCTGTAAATAGCAAACTGGCATGTATTATGACAAACTGGCATGTATTATGACAAACTGGCATGTATTATGACAAATTGGCATGTATTATCATTGAATAAAGATATTTTGACTAATAACTATTCTAATCTTGAATTTCTGATGAAGTCTCAAGAAAAACATCGTGCAAACACTATTTAAACAATTAAATAGTCTAACATTATGGTCAATTTTTATATTACAAGCTGCAAGTTTCGTACATTTGAACCTTGATCAATTTTCATTCAGAAGACAAATTCATAATTAAAACACGAGAAATCTCAACCATATAGACTTAACACATCCAAATTCAACATTCCGACAAAGATGGCCAGACTACATATCAATCAAAATTTACAATAAAATTCCTTATGAAATAAAATCTTTAAATAACAAAAGACAATTCAAAAATAAATTAAATCAATGCCTTATCGAGAAATGTCCATACAAAATTGAAGACTTTTCTAAATGAAACAGCAAAGAAAATATAACATATTTAAAATCAAAATTTGGTGGTTTCGAGATGGGAGGAAGATTATTTTGTAAGATTCAAGGATTCAATTAATCAAAATTCTATAAATATTATTAGCATTACATACTCTGTTAATTGAATGTGGTCTTAACCAAAATTTAATTATAGCAATAAAGATGTTTACCAATAAAGAAATTTCTAATGTATCAGTTAGCCTAAAAGGGCGATGCAGATCCGCATGTTTGAGGGCTGATCAGCAGCTATCGCAGGAGTCACGGGAGTTCGCCCTCTGGTTAATTGGCTACTAATCCCGTCCCATCTCTTTTGTCCCTGCTAGGTTTTGTCCTTTACGTGACCTGTGCAAAATTCTCACGTGAAAGACATGCCCAGCGGCTCTGCCAAATTTTCTCAACCCACCAAACTAACATTGAACCAATAAATCAGAACATAATGGTAACCATACCTTAACTCAATACTCAAGGCAGTAACGCAATAATGTTTTGATGGTTTTCTCTCTATTAGGTGTAGCACATTCAAACGATCTCCTCTACCTGTTCCCTAATACCGATGGCAATCTGACTGGAGAAGATAGGAAGGTGGCCCAAACCATGGTGCAATTGTGGACCAGCTTTGCGGCAAATGGGTAAATATAGTGTAATCAAGGGTACATCGGGCTTGAACTTTAACGTTGAGATTTGAACATTGTGGTTTCTTAGTAATTGACAGTAAAGGAGCGCTAGCTAGACGTATCTAGTTAAATGTGTACTTGCAAGATACATCCACACCCCCCTAGATCCTCAGCCCCCCCTTTTCCTGGGTGGTGTTTCATCCCCCAAACCTCACAGGCTTTGTCCTATCCAAACCCAATTCCTAGAAATATCACTAAATTTACATACATATAGGCTTATAAAAATATTTACATTAAATTGTAGCATTTACTTTTGTAAAACATAGGTATACAAGGTTGTTAAGATTTTTAATTGTAAACTTTAATTCTAAAAACTATAACAAATAAGTGCTGTCCGATACAATTTTTGAAAAAAAAAACTATTTACTTTATACTGTCCATTTCGATATTTCAAATTACATCAGCATATAAAAAATGTAGTTTGTATTATTCTTTGATAGATTAGTTTGGATTTTTAAATGAAAAAAATCACCAGGGCAATCTTTAATACAAAGGGCCTTTGGAGGTTCCCTATAATAGGAGATTGTTTGTTTTAACAATAAGGCTAGTGTGTAAGGCAAAATTTGAAATCTTATCATTTTAAAACTAATCAATACTATTTGATAAAAATGATATACATTTTAATAATGTTGTATAGTTAACTTCAATTTCTTTCTGTAATTATGTTTTTTATTTTGTATTTAAGTTAGGTTATAATTATAAATGTAAATTTTATTATTCTATGTAATATATTTGATGATAATGTCAAAACAATTAATTTTAACACTTAGATTGTCTGACAGTCATTACCTGATTCACAGTTGTTTGCACCTTGTAGTAGCTTTCATGACAAAAATTGTTTAAGTAGCTGAACTAAGCAGCTTTCTCGTGGTTTTACAGATATCCAAAGACGTCCCACATGTCAGGGTTGTGGCTCCCCATGTCGACCACTGTCGGGCCTTACCTCAGAATCGACGATGCTCCATCTCTCAGGGATAACTTCTACGTAGAGTACAACATCACCGCTACCGAGGGATTGGAAGTCTACATGCGTGAACTGTCAAGTGCTTCCAGATCGATCGTTGCACATATAAATATATTTATAGTAATTTCAATCATCATTACCTGTAGATAGACTGATTGAATTCAATCAAACATTTGTGACAGGGTTATGAAAACTGTACTTAAAAGCGAATTATTTGCTTTAAGGCTTTAGCCTACATGACTGCATCTTTGATGATCATGAGATTTAAAGATGATTATTTTCAAACTGCTTTGCTGCTGACCTATAAAATTTAGCAAATTTTAAAAATACGATGTCTTTAGACCCATGGTAACATGTTTAGAATTGTATTATGATATAACAAATATTAACAAGGGAGTGAAGTGTATTTTTGAATTTGAACAGATGTCGGCTGAATAAGGTTAAGAAATCACTAATTAGAAAATATACTGTTTTACCTTTTACTAAAATGTGTTAAGATCTACTGGCAACTCATACGATCTCAAACAAATATTTGTAATTAACATATACATTTTATAGTTTCGTAATATCTCGGAATAGCTTTTCGATGACTAAAAATGGTAAACATAAAGAAATATTGTTCTTTGTCACAGGCAAATTAATTTACTGAGACCAAATTTCAACAATAGCTAAAAGGTTTGCATCTGTTTTTACTGCCTTAGAGCTTCAAGTTTTTCATCTTGGTAAAGGTCACATGATCAAAATCAAACTATATTGTATTTTATCACTTATAAAGAAACATAATTTGTATAATGTAAAGAGAAACACCTGAGACTCTATTATTTATACAACTTTTTGTTATATTATTGGAAAAAAATAACAAAAATACTTTCTTTAATTCACAGTATCATTAAAAAGAATAATTATTAGGTCCAGAGTTACATCAACCAAAACCCAAAACGCCGGTCTCTGTGACCGTCCTCCACACTCAATGTGTAGTTCTCAAGGAAAAAATGGTCTCTCAGACCGGTAGTTTTAAGAAATTTCTTGTACTTTATCCTTTGTCTCTGATCCTTTAGAAAACGTAATATTCCTTGAAAATTGCTATCACTGTATTATGAAAATATAGTGACACATATAGTCTACATATCATGCTGGGTTCATGATGTATATTGGAATCGACTCAAGATCAGAGAAATGTTAATAATTTAGATAGATGTAATAATATGATCTATAATTTTAGCTAACAAAAGTAGTTATTTTACTTAAAATAATGTCATAAACCTATGTAAATAAAGACCCGTTTTAAAATTATACTGTTTTATTATCACCCAATCACTAAAGGAGTTTTGACGGTTGGATCTACTGTGTGATTTAAGAACTTGCTTGTAGCTAAAAGCAACCAAGAACTAGCTGCAGAACATGTAGTAAAATTGCATTAATACATCCAATTTCCATTTATTCTTCGACAGTACCCAATATGGGAGCCTCCTCAAAAACATACAACTTATTAGAATCAGATCACTGATTGCTGATGAATTTAAATCAAAATTGTAGGAAGAAATTACAGCAACTGCAGAAAATAATTCTATTCATCAAAGTAACATTTTTTTTGATAAAGAGAAAACAAAGGATTTATTATTGATCCCACCTTTTGTTTCAAACTTAGTTAAAAAGAGCCTCAAGAAGTTAAAATGCCTTATTGATAAAATGCCATTAATTGGGCTATTAATTAATGATGCTTTCTAAGAACAGGTCGACCTTACATAGTAACAAGACCAGGGTTTGGACAGTTCCTTATCAAAACGTTAAAAATTGCCACTGGTGTACACACACACACAAAAACATGTTTTCGGTATAGGTATCTCACTTTTAATAACTATAATTTGAAAAACTTGGATCATAACTTCATGTGGTTGATAGGTATAGGCTTATATTTACATATGATACTTGCTGAGTACACAGCAGGGGTATGGGGTTCGAATGGGACAGGGGAGTGTATCTTACTATACATATAGATCAAGTCTACAAAAATACAGCTATCAGCATGAAAATATTCCCGCAAATATGTTAATTTTTTCTTGAGGCTAGGTAATCATTGTCCCATATCGTGATCGCCAATAGAATCACTATTTCTAGATATAGCAGAAAAATATGAAATTTATGCCATTGCGTGTTTTGTGAATTTCATTATAAAAACAGCCTCGATAATACAGCACAGTTTCTTTGACTTAAAACACCTTATTGGAAATCCGATGAATCAAGTCACAATGATAAATGGATTTTTTTCAAGAAATAAATCTGTCCATTTTGGTTTCGCCACAAAAATAATAAAAATTGTAGGACCTAAGTTCAGTAGGCCTACTTTAAATCCATAGACGTACTTCTTGTGAACTTCTTTTCAAATAATTTTAAATTTGAACAGTGTACATTTTTAAACTGTAGGTACTATGTAAAAAAGCTATGACCTGATTGTTCCCTACACCCATACATATTCTTGTCTACAAATATATTAAACAATATCTTGACTCAGAACTGTTGGAAACAAAACGATATTACATTAGATTTGCATTTTCCACAACTTTCCCAACTACAATTTAGAAAATTAGTTACCGTATAGAAAAAAAAATCAAACTTGAAATAAAAGAATTATCGGTTAGCCGATGCTACTCCAGCCTGCCCTCATAATCCCTCTCCCCTCCTTCTAGGAAGCCAGAAGTGGGACTATATTTGACGCATCACATACCTGGGAAGAATCCAAGCAATGAAGACACCGTGAGAAAGAATAACAGTTACACCACTCAAGTACAGTCTTCTTGGGGTATGAAGAGATAACGAGTACACTTGCATAAGCAGAACGATATAAAAAACCGAATTAAATTTTTCGATATATAAATTAATTTGATTATAAAATAGTTTATTGCCTGTATGTTAGTTATGACGTCACATTAGTTTTAAGAATTAAACTTAAAGGGAAAAATAAATGTTACGTAAAAATAATTTACAAACAATACTAAAAATCTGAATACCTAGGCCTAAACGAGTGTTATAGGTTTCTAGGATGTAACTTCCTGGTAGCATGTAAAGATAGGTATCATAAAAGGATCTTTCCCAGAGAGTTTAATTTCTTTCCTAAATAAATATTCACATGGATTGTCAGCGATGCGTTCGGAACATAGTATGCGTTTACTGCTCTCCAGGAACTTTCTATAGTCTGTGTTTGCACCGATCAACGGATCTATGAAATTCTTGCTATAATATACCGTGAAGTGAACATATCTTTCATATGGTTTAACGTGTGTGTCTTTATATATCCTTCATTGGTCAATCGAATGTAGAATTTCCATTGATCAGTTGGTTGTTCCTGGCATAGGCCTACATGTTTAAGTATTTGTGGATCAACGAAGCAGCAAAATGTTTGTTATCTGGACAAATTTCAAGGCATATTTGTTTATTTTGTTGCATATAACTTACGAGATCGCACGCAGCACGCTGACGTGTGGGAAGTGAATTTCCGCATTAAAACCTTATAAAAGTTCAAAAGTTTAAACTGACACTGGTTACATTTTTTTTAATTGAAAAATATTAGTTTTTGGCTGTTCTGATGCTCCTGGTTACATTTAAATTCATCAATAGGATGCCAATGTTATACATTATAAAGTTTGATATACAGTAAAATCGTGTTGCCTACTTAAAATAACATCAAACATTTAAAAATTAAATACCTTACCGGTACCTACTATAGTTTAATTGCTTTACCACAAAAATCACTATCCCTGTACTAAGTTAATTTAAAACAAACAAACTATAGCCATTACATATATTTATACATTATCTTGGCCGCAAAATTGTTTATTAAATTTTCAAAATACAGGAAACACATGATATTACTTTCTATAGTCAGGATGTTTACAGGATGTAAACGTCTTTGTTTAATGCTACTTCCAAGGTAATGTTCAAATCTTTATTCAGGAAATGTTCTTCCAATGGACACACTCTTGGTATATCACCAAAATACTGAAACACTTTTAAATATTCGGAAATACAGTAAAAAAATGTCTCTTGCAGGAGTTTATACTTAATTATCAAATTGAATTTTCGTTATGATATCACAGTAGTGAAATGATCTTCATCGTTTGCTCTCATTTGTTCCTATGTTATTTTTAATAGTGTGTGGGGTAGTCGGAGGATTCAGCTTTAGTAAAAGTGATCAGCAGATATCCCACAACCCTACGATGTAGAGTTTTCCACATAAAATATGAGTTTTTATATATTAACAGCGCTCTACCACTTGGTTTCAGAAACGCCATTTCGTTGACTGAACTTTTCGTGCCTCTTCGCACTGCGTCTTGTGCGGTTGCCGCTTGCTGGTAGCGCCGCGCCGCGTTCTGTCTATTGTTACCCTTAATAACTTAACTCTCTAAGGAAAATTGCATTTAATGGGCTATTAAGTAAAAATTCAAATCCATCTAACAACATTTATTTATAGTGAAACACAACAAACTTACCACGCATTAACTTCTTATGAAGTCAATGTACAAAAGTAACAGATCAAACAATGGTAACGCTTTATGTTCTGTCAACCTTAACAACCCATGATTTAGGCTTAGATTACTGAATGATCATGAGAATTGTTAATATATAAAAAAGTGAATACTAGCTTTTAAACTCACAATTTTCCTTTTTTTATAGCCTAAAAAATATTAATAATTACAGAACATGGAAAAGACAATAGACCTACGGTATAGATTAACTTCCATCAGAGAGATAGGTAGCGTAAAAATCCATCTGAAAACTGTCCCTTTTACTGCATAAATCAGGCTAGGTTAAATCCATATTACTATAATATTTATGAAGGAAAATGGTAGCCTATGAATATAAATCAAACAGATTTCTGTCGGACAGAAAAATAGTATGCCTATAACTTACTAACATTTTAAAAAATGCTGTCAAGCTAAATTAAGATCGAAGGCAGGAATCAGCAATGTGCACAAAAAGCAAAACAAGACTTCAGCTTATTTTACAGCTCATCAATATTGAAAAAAGATTATTGCCTACCTACCTTATAAGATTATATACAAAAAATCATAGCTCTGTTATATTCGGAGACAACCTAAGGATTACCAAACTCAAAAAGTATTCTGGAGGTTCTTTTCAGTAGGCTTAAGCACACTTTTGATAGAACAGCAATAGTGCATATACAATTAGTAACCTCTTTCAGATAACTCTTTTTAGCCAATCTACATATCATATAAAAAGACTATGAACATCAGCAATTTTCAGAGGTAAAAACTGTAATTCTTAATTGAATACCCGTAACAGTGTAAGTCTTTCTATATGAACATTATATACACATTATATCCGAACAGTGGTTTCATATCTTCTGGATCTTCTGTCCTGTAACAACTGGGTTTTTGCGGCGAATCTCTTCCACTCCAAGCTCACGATAATCAAATGTGCAATCGTGTTTATCAGAATAGCGATGTGCAGCACAGTACAAACCACCACAGCGACAATCAAAGCCTGTGAGTCCAACCTTCTTACGACACAGGGCACAACGGTTTTTCTTCTTCAAGGCATCTTTATCACTTTTGTTCTCCTGACTCCCACTGGACTCGTCACCATCGTGAGTCACCGATGTGCAGGCTGCAGCTCCTTCCTCTGTATCTTTGGAAATAGAAGGATCAGTCTGGATAGGCTTAATGGTGGGCACATCCTTGTCAGTGTCTATAAATCCTGAATTAGTGGAAGCAGGGGTTACTGATGGGGCTACACTCACTTCTGGAGACTGCTGCTTTTTCTTCAATGACTCCTTAAAGCACTTGGAACACATTCCATCAGTCGCTGGGCTACCAAAGAAACCACATCCAGAAGAGCATAATCGCATTGAATGGCTTTCACCCTCCATTATAAAAGTAAAATGAACTTATCTAATCTGTCAATATGGCCTTACTTCTCAATATGATGGTACAGTGGATGGCTTTTATTCCTTTGTCATGAAATCTTAATCATCATTGTAACGAATTAACAAATATAAACTATGGAAATTAAAAGAAACGAAAAAATAATCTAAACCCAAAACTAACCTGACCACTATAAAAGTACAAGTCAAAGACAATAGACAAGGAGTTCTGCGTTTAGTTTAGAATTAAATGGAATTTTGATGATTCAACACCATTGCCAACTGCCAACTATGCTGAAAATGGAGGGGAGAAACATCGCAATAGAATCCGTCTAGAATATATTGTTATATGTTTATTTTATCGAAATTTCTAAACTTCCTTTGTAAATGTTTCAGTCATCGTTTATAACACTCTCACTCTCACGTTAAAAACTAAAGTGTTCGGAAATCGGATACAATGAGTCATTGAGATCTATGTTTTTAACTCATTTATTGGATACACTATACAGTAAAAATGACGATTTTCAAAGCTAAGGGAGGGAAATTATTAATTTACTATACACTAGGGGTTTTTAAAAGCCCAGAATACTGGGTTGTTGAACGGTTTATATTTGTATTAGGAATATGTTTTTCATATAGATCATAGATCTGTTATTGTTATGGTTAATGTTTTTTTTTAAATGATTCTATCATACTTCAATCTCATTTTGGTCATTATTTCGACCACAGGACCTATCAATAAATTGAACATTTTTACCCAAAATATTCAAAATATTATACTGATTTGGGAAATTACATTTTTCCCCGTCAGAAAGATGTAGTTATTTTTACAATTAAACAATTAATAAGCAAACTATTGTCCAAAATTAATAAGCAAACTATTGTCCAAAATTAATAGTCAAATCCAGTCAAATTAGGGGGGCCCAGTGGAATTCTCGGGTGTTGGGTCAGTATTAGTCAAGAAATAATTTTGAAGCTCTGTTTTTTAAATTCGCCTTATCGTATTTAGATTAAACATATGTTGATTATTGTAGTTTGATAGTTTGATCCTCTATAATTTATTTTAGAAACGCTTTTCAAATGCATAGAATAATAATTTTGAACAAATAGACTACCCTACTATTATTATTATTGTGAGTCTATTCTAGAATCAGTGAGCTTTATATAGTCTGGAGAGACTACTGCCATGCAGTTTCTGACAAAAAAGTGAGCCGTAGAAAATCAGCTGGAAGCACAATATTACCCCTCTTTAGTACCAACATTACACAACGAACACCATGTACAAGGTACCATGTTCGTGTTGTAATGTCGGTGCTAAAGAGGGGAAAAATTCTGCCGATGATGGCACGAAAAGCCAACCGCAGTAGTCTCTCCAGGAATACAATATGATTACTCTATGGCCACTATTTAGGTGCAAATGCAGTTTAGTTACAGTTATTACTCCTTGTGTTGCTATAACAACAGAGTTTACAGTTTACGTTTACTTTTTTCATAGTTACTTTTATTCAATTCTTTCAGTGTAAAGAAAAATTAGTTATTTACTAATTATTGTTGACAGTTGATAGTTTAACTTACTTTTATTAGGATTTTTTTAAGTAAACCTTTTTCTGTACCAAGAGTTGAATAATAATCCAAATGGTTGATCTAATCATCTCCATCACTTAACCTTTATTACTGCTGTAAATAAAGACAAAAATATTGTTGTATATTTAAAAGTATTTTCGCCTAGTAGCTTCACTGTTATCAAGGTATGCTCTAAATAAGTAATGTAATTTTGAATAGCGGTATCTAGTGGTAGGATCAGCTTATTATTACCAGATATTTATGAGTCCAACCCAGGACAGTTGGCGAGGGTTGATCAACATATCCCCAGTCCCTCAATAGTGCACCAAATCAAAAAAGATAATAAGAGAAAAATGAAAATAAATTAATAAAATTTTACCTTATTTTGTATTAAATATTTCGGTGACTAGCATTTTGGTTACAACGTTGTTCAGAATGTCTACAGACAAACTGTCTGCTATTTGCGGTGCAGGTTTGCCAATTTTAGTATATTTATGTCAAATTTACCTTGTCGCTCACCAGGAAAACTTACAAATTTGAGATACATTCCCCCACCATCTTAGGACTCCCCCCTCTGGCAAAGTTGCAATGTTATTCTTTCTATTTTTTACAGGATTTTAAACTTAACCAATTGATCCATAGCATTTGAACCTTTTTTACATCCCAGAACTTAAGAGCTCTATCCCACTGGCTAAAACATTGTCATTTTATTCTTATGGAGAAAAGAGTACACCAGGTTATTGCAAAAAAGACACCTTAAAGCACACCTGGATCATTAACACGTTGTAGGGGACCAAACAATTTCAGAGACTTTTTCTTTTTTCTCCGGACTTCAGGGCTCTCCGCAGGTGTAGTTCCGTATCTGTCCTACCATACTATCGAATTAAAATATCAAAGTTATAACAATCGTGTAACTTATAGGCCCTATATCGAATAATTAAACTTTATTAGACTTTTAATAATTATATGTTTTTAATCATTATTGATTAAAATTGTTATTTACATTTTAATATAAAGTAAATACAAATGGAAGTAGAAAATGGATGTGATTTTGTTACTTTTAGATATTTTTGCAAAAATGTATTTAATTCAATTGAAAATTGTGTTGGTTTTCCACAAGATAAAGAACTCATACCTAAGAATCCAAATTGCAAAGTGTGTGGAGACCGAACAAAAACTGAAATTAGTCAGTAATAAGTCAGTTCTTCAGTAACTGAAGAACTCAGTAATCTTTTGATGTCAAAAAAAGAGACACAATACGAGGAAGAATTCGCTAGAAAACACTTTTTTGAGAATTAAAATTTTGGATCGATTAATTTTCTAACTGTAGTTTATTTTTTGTTTATAAATGTTGAGAATTATGATTTTTTAGTTGGAGAAACAAGCTCAGCAACCTCTAAAACTAACAGAAAAACTATTGCTGATTGGATATCATTTTGTAGCGAGATCTGCTTTTCATTTCGTTATATGGTTAACTTATCTTGTTATTTTAATTTGTTTAATCAATTACTTTTAATATTCTATATAAGTTACCATATATCGATTGTTAAAACTTAGATTTTTCATTCGATAATATGGTAGGACAGACACCGAACTGCCCCCACAAAAGCTGCCATGTTATTCTTGAGGAGAAACAATGTTTTCTATAAATACAGTAGCTCAAAAATGCCACCTAAAATTTGCTCCCGGGTGGACTAAAAGACTTTGGATAGGTACTTTTATTTGACTTCAGGGCTCTACTCAAATACGTAAATGAACGAAGCCAATTAAAATAATTACAACAATCACAATTATCACACTAGAAAACAATTCATCGTTCAACATCAAATCCACAGAACCACTACATATAAAAATTCACCCCATTACATGATGGGAAGAGTCATAAATCAGATTAAACAAATTCACAAAATTGAAGTAATTGGAAGAACAGAATTAAGAAAAGTAAAAGAAATTATAATCAACAATCATAATAATTTATAATTTATAATTTTCATTGATTCTTTCTATACAGTATGTAGGAATGATGCTGTAAGACTGATTGTAAGTCACTTTGATTTATTAAAAATTATTACTTTTCTATTAGGTATGTTAAGAGTTTGCCAATTTTTAATTTAACACTTACTTGCTTATTCTGTCCGTGTCCATGAGGCAAGGGACTACCGTATGGAGATGGATTGAAGGCCAGATAGTACACAAAGGGTTGAAGGAAACGTTATCCCCACCACAACCCTTCCTTCCTTATGCCTTTGGTCAAAGTGATTTCATTAGTGAATTTCCTTTGGAAAGTGAACTATTAGCATGACCCGCACGGGGAAACTTAAGCCCGGGACCAACATAGAAGTTCTTAACGTGACCTCCTGAACACTTTTTGGAAGGTCGTTCAAAATTTTATATATATATGTATATATGTATTATATATATATATGTGTGTGTGTGTGTATGCACTCTAGCGGTCACATTTTTTGTCCGATTTACTTCAAATTTGGTAGGGACGTTCCTTTCTATAATCTGTTGGACAAGTTCGTTGGGCAAAACAATCGGAAAACTCTAAACCCATTTTTTGGGGATTAATCTTTCAAATTTTGGGTTTTTGAGCCCAAAAAGGGTCAGAAAAGCCCCAGATGTAAAATTAATGCATGTAAAAAGATGGGGATTAGAGAGGCAAAAGTTTTAAGCCCTCTCTCGTCATTCTAGCATAAATATTTACCGAGTTATTAAAGAAAATGTGTATCGGCTAAACACAGTACGTTGTCTTATGGGGGTTTTACACTAGAAAAACCTGTTATTCCTTTGTTAAAGTAATTTTAGCGAATTTCCCCTATAGGGAAGAAGCTATTACCATAGGTCTCATGGTAAGACTTAAGCCCGAGACCATGATAACTTTTTGTTTTGAGGTCCCCAGATGTCCAAAACACTATTCGTTCAAATTTATATATATGTATATATATATCTATATATGTGTCCGTGAATGCGATAACTTGAGTAAAAAACGTCCGATTTCGATGAAATTTGGCTCAAATGTGTAAACTGACATTTATGACTTTAAGTTCGAAAACCAGAAAAATCGGACTATGGGAAGGGGGGTTTATGGGGGTTTTAAATTTTCCAAAAATCAGTTTTTTGCATTTTTTACCCTACAATTTTTAAAACACTTAATTTAGGTTTAGACCATGTTATAGAGCTTAAAAAAACAAATAATATGGTATTTTGAATTATTAACCTAGGTTAAGTGGTTGCGGAAAAAATCTGAAAAACATGCTCATAAAATCTCCCATGTTAATCTTATGGGAAAAAGGTTTTTGGCTTTTCCTCAGTTAATTTTACTTTAAACTTCACATTTTCTTTTACCAATCACTTCAGCTCCACAAAACAATCATTTTGGTGTTTAAATTGTGATTCTACGTCAAACCGTTGCAGAGATATTCAAAGTGCTAAACACAGTACGTTGTCCAATGTTATCCTTATGGAGAATAAATAAAATTTGATATCTTGATTATTTATGAATGTATATTGATGAAATTTGGTATGTGGCTTCATGTTGTACTGGTATATTGATAATTGCACAAAAAATAAATGTTTTGTTGATTGTCCCCGTAGCAGCTAACCTGCATACTCAGCCCTAATGTTATTCTTATGGAGAATAAGTAAAGTTTTCTATCTCCCTTAATTATGAACATAAATTAATAAAACATGGTAAGTAGCTTCACCTGGTTCAGTTACATTGGTAATTGCATAAAAACTCATTTCTTATCTTCCTCGTTGCCACAAACCTGCGTACTCAGTCCTAATGTTATTCTTATGGGGAATAAATAAAATGTAATAAATCACTTATTTATGAATGTATTTTTGTCAAACTTGGTGAGTGGCTTTATGTACTAGTGAGAAACATATCAATGCATTGGAAATTCGCTGAGTACGCAGGTTTGCTGCGACGAGGGGTATTATTATCCCCAGCAACCTCACGCCTACTTTCAAGCCTGTCTGGACCTTCTCCTAACCTTGTAATGCGCAAAATTGTATTCCCAGCTTTGCAAGTAAATGAAACCAGGATTATCAGAACAGCCAAAAAATCACTGTTTTCAGATTTAAATAAAAATTGGACAAATGTATGTTTTTACACTGATTTTGAGTTTTAAAAGTTTTTATGTGGAAATTCACTTCCCTCACGTCAGCGTGCTGCGTGCGAACTCGTTTGTTTTTATTGCAAGATTTTATAACAGCTGATTATTAAACACTTTACGTTTCATTGATAGTTATCGGATGACTTTGCTAATGAACATTGTAGAACAGTAGTGAGGGCTTTACTGAACCCTTTGTTTACTGGCCTTCACGTCTTCTCCATACAGTACATTTAGTTACAAGGAAAATAAAGGAGAACGTGTAATTACAGCAGTGTAAACAAACCCAAGACAATATTTATTACTAGGAGATTCAATTGGGAGGAAGGTATATCAGTTTTCTGATACCGTTTATTACTATTGTAGCTTTGAATTTGGAGCAAGGGTGTAACTTATTAATAAAAAAAATGAGTTCGCACGCAGACGCTGACGTTAGGGAAGTGAATTTCCACATAAAAACTTTTAAAACTCAAAATCAGTGTAATAACATACATTTATTCCAATTTTTATTTAAATCTGAAAACAGTGATTTTTTGGCTGTTCTGATGCTCCTGGTTTCATTTACCTGCAAAGCTGGGAATACAATTTTGTGCATTATAATGTTAGGAGAAGGTCCAGACAGGCTTGAAAGAAGGCGTGAGGTTGCTGGGATAGATAAAAGTACTCCAACAAAGGAATAACAGGATTTTCTAATGTAAAATCCCCATAAGACAACGTACTGTGTTTAGTCGATACACATTTTCTTTAATAACTCAGTAAATATGTATGCTAGAATGCCGAGAGAGGGCTTAAGACGTTTGCCTCACTAATTCCCATCTTTTTAAATGCATTAATTTTACATACGGGGCATTTCTGACCCTTTTTGGGCCCAAAAACTCTTAATTTGAAAGATTAATCCCCAAAAAGGAGTTTAGAGTTTTCCGATTGTTTTGCCCAACAAAGTTGTCCAACTGATTACAAAAAGGAATGTCCCTACCAAATTTGAAGTAAATCGGACAAAAAATGTGACCGCTAGAGTGCAAACACACATTTTTTTATATATATATATATATATATATATATAAAATGTTGAACGACCCCCCAAAACGTGTTCAGGGGGTCACGTTAGGAACTTCTATGGTGGTCCTGGGCTTAAGTTTCACCGTGCGGGTCATGCTAATAGTTCACTTTCCAAAGGAAATTCACTAACAAGCATTATATACTATGATAATTCCATGTTTTTAGTGATAATGACACTCTACTTTGATTACCGAGTGAGACTAGAAGATATAAGTTCAACCACTATCGCAATACAATGGCACCCGCAGCATCCTCTCTTAGCACTTGCTTCCTACAGCATCGAGCGAGGCGGCTGTGTCAACATATCTGATGATCATGTGAGTAATTGAGTTTTTATCAAATTTAACCAATTCATATTTTATCAATTCTTTTGAAATGATCTGTTACTGTAGGTAACGTGGTAAGTCATGGGTCTAAAACTAGGAACCCCTATATGAGCAAGCCCATGGTCACTCAAATTCCGTTTTGACTAAAAGAAAATATTTTGTTAAAAACCATCTGGATCACTGACTAGTAAATTAACAAATTTTTACCTTTGATAACTCGTGATATAACAAGGGACGTATATAAATCAATTTAAAATCTTCCATTTTTATTGTCAAGATTCAAGATTCAAGATTTTTATTGTCTTTAAGCTCTTACAAAGTGCAATTGACAAGGTCATTACATAGCATTTATGGTGTCTTTAGGAGTTTAAGATAAATGTGATAGTAATTTGAATTAATATCAACCTACTTATTTAAATTAATTTAATAAATTTACAAATACATTAATAATTGTTTAATAATGATTTACGGTTTTTTCCCAGTCTTGGGAAAATACATCACAAACAAAATATAGAATTTTATCAAGTTTAAAATAAGTTTTTACAAAAAATTTGATCAGATAATAACAAAAATTATGGTTTTTCGTGAGAGATTGTGAGCTTAATGTACAGTGAAGTTTTCACTGTTTAGCCCTGCATTCACCTGGTCTGTTACAGAAAATCCCCTTCAGTGCGTGGGAAAACTTCTTGGAAGATGAATATAACTAAATCAAAATAAATTTTTAAAATTTATTATTCTATTACCTGGCCCGACAGACGTTGTCCTGTCCTAATGTCATTGAATTGTTTTATGTCAAATACTCATTCACTTTCAATATAAGCTCGTTCACGTCGCTCACTCGCCTATCGAAAAAAGATTTTGAGTTGCCATTCAAGTAGTTTTTATTTTTATTTACATTATGAGAGTTTTCAAGTAGGGTTTTTATTTCCATAATAAACATATATTTAGGCCTTTTAATTATGTTTAGATATACTCCTAATAAACACATGTTCCCATGAGGAATAACATGTAAACTTTAAAAGTTAAAAAACAGCTGTTTTATCGAAACATTATCTGTTTATTAATTAAAAGCAGAAAATGATAAACACATCCTCATAAGGAATAATATGTAGGCCTAATTTTAAAAGCCAAAGGGGCAGAGCCCTTCATATTTTCCGGGGTAAAAAGTATCCTATGTGTTAATCCAGGTTAAACTATCCGTGTGCAAATTTTCATTTAAAAATCCGTTCAGCCGTTCTTGAGTTATAAAACTTGTAACTAAAACCACTTTTTTATATAATAAGATTGACCCCGATGTTTCACTGATATGGTAAGCCCTCCGGGTGAAATCCAAGTTCGATCCCTGTCGGAGTTATCAGAATTTTGATCAGCTCTAACGTTTTAGAACAGTGGAATGTAACATCATTGGCTGCTCAATTAATTCAGAGTTTTGCCTCAATTTACCCCTGACCAGCAGCTTCTGTAACTCCAACGTCCTGTTATTTTGACATTCTAGTTTCTATTTACTGGGACCAGTCCTTTTTGCGAATTTATGTTGCAGATTTTTCTAAAAATACCAATAGGTACCACATTTTCAAAAACCATTGAAAATGTCATCATGCAGACGACACAACTGTGGGTTCAAGAAGGAAGCTAAAGAGGTCTAGACCACAATATAGATTAATGTATTTACAGTTTAATTTAAGTAACTGGTTTAGGGAAAAAGGTTTAAATTTTAAGTTGTGAACCAAAACAAAATAAAACCCAAACCGAAAATTCTTGTAAATTCCTAGGCATCCTCGTAGATTCTAAATTAGACTTTTCAGTTCACACTGAGACATTAAATAAACAGTTAAATTCATGTTGCTTCAAACGCTGTCGATCAAAGTGTTTTAAGAATGGTTTATCATGCAACCTTTCAATCTAGGTTAACTTATGGGATAGTAATATGGGAAGCACTTCATCAGAAAATGTTAGTAAATTATTTCGAATTCAGAAAAGGGCCATGAGAATAATGCATCATGTAGCAGTAGATGAACCGTGCCAACAATTATTTTGAGATCTAAAATTAATTACCTTACCACGTCTGTATATAAACAAATTGTGGAAGTATTTAATGAAGTATAAAGACCATTTTTGCAATATTTCCCCTCTTATTTCCAATGCAATAAATGATTTCTTAATATATATCACTCACTCAATCTCAAAATTTGAAAAATCGCCAAACTATATCACTCGTAAAGTCATAACAAGTTTGTGATATTAGATAGAGAGACTGTTTTCAATATTTTTTTTTTTTTTTTAAGAAAGGTGAAAGAATATTTGTGTAATAATGCATTTTATAGTCTAGGCCTACATGATTTCTTTAACAGTAATATTAAGTTTATCTAGATTGAGGGGCAATACTGTACACCATGTAACTCAAGTTAGGCTTAGTTATAATTTATTTTGACAAGTCTCTATGTACGAAATTGTATACTTTTTATTGGAGGAATAAAATTCCGATTCTGATTCTATTCCTTCTGGCCAGGGAGAGCTGCTACCCGAGGTGCAGCCGGTGTGTGTGCCGTCGTGCCAGGCGCTCGGCCTCGCGTGGCACCCGGTACGCAAGACACTGGTGGCCGGATGGGAGAACGGCGGCCTGCGGGTGTGGAACGGCGAGAGGGACTTCGCGGCGATGTCTTCCCCCCACTCTACACCCGTGCTGGTGCTCAAGTGGAGCAAGATGGGCGGTAGACTCGTCTCGGTGGACGCGGTATGTGCCTAATACACTGTTGTGTGCCTGAATTTGTTTTATAACTAAATTTATACACCTTATGTACGTTTTAAACTTGAATTCCCGCCAAAACTGAGTCATGCTTATAACCCATACTCTAATACGAGCAATGTCAGTCTGTTTGTTTGTTTGCAAAATTTATCTCAGAATCCAGCAGAACGATTTTGTTAAAACTTTGGAATTAGGGGCTTTTGGAACTAAAAAGTCTATTGGTATGAACCTCAACTCCAGAAAAAATCACATTTTGTTAAAAATCTCATTTTTAAATTGGAAATTTTAATATTGAGCTTATGGCGTTTCAAATATAAAACAATTTTAATAATAACAGCTGCAAATAAATTAACCAGTGAACTGTCAAAGTAGCACTTACACAAGGTAAAGTACCGGTATCAACAAATGATTTCTTGAAAACAGTGACTAGAACCATTGAATAAAGATTGCATGTAAGATTGCGGATATGTTTTACCTACAAAACCAATTAAATAACACAGCTATGGCTTGATCTCCCAGGTACTTATTACAACAAACGCATATAAGAGTAATGTTATTTTTGAGCATCACCTGGAACAACATGGAGTCTGTTTTGTTATAGAAACAGTACAAGCTGGTTATCAGAGACCTTTCAAAGTCTCAGGTCCACTGGTTTGATCGTAAGCAAACATCTTGCAACAATTTTGAAAACAGTTTGATCTTAGATACAAGAACGAAAAGTAAAAAATGTCACTGGCATCACAGCATCCAGATAACATTGATTGGAATTTTTGCACTGTTCTGTTGTTTCACAGTAAAGTTTATAAGAAAAAATTTGTCACAACGTTTCCACCACCATGTTGTATTCAGGTGCTTGGGACTAGGGATGGTCAAATATATTAGTATTAGGTTTTTTGTATTAGATATCCAAAAGTACTATACCTAACTCCTTGGAAACCTTGCTTTGTCAAAATCTTGGAAACATTGCTTTGTGAAAATCTTGGAAACATTGCTTTGTCAAAATCTTGGAAACATTGCTTTGTCAAAATCTTGGAAACATTGCTTTGTCAAAATCTTGGAAACATTGCTTTGTCAAAATCTTGGAAACGTTGCTTTGTCAAAATCTAGGAAACATTGCTTTGTCAAAATCTTGGAAACATTGCTTTGTCAAAATCTTGGAAACATTGCTTTGTCAAAATCTTGGAAACATTGCTTTGTCAAAATCTTGGAAACGTTGCTTTGTCAAAATCTTGGAAACGTTGCTTTGTCAAAATCTTGGAAACGTTGCTTTGTCAAAATCTTGGAAACGTTGCTTTGTCAAAATCTAGGAAACATTGCTTTGTCAAAATCTTGGAAACATTGCTTTGTCAAAATCTTGGAAACTTCACTTTGTCAAAATCTTGGAAACCTTGCTTTGTCAAAATCTTGAAAACATTGCTTTGTCAAAAATCTTGGAAACCTTGCTTTGTAAAAATCTTGGAAACCTTGCTTTGTCAAAATCTTGGAAACATTGCTTTGTCAAAATCTTGGAAACATTGCTTTGTCAAAATCTTGGAAAATTTGCTTTGTCAAAATCTTGGAAACCTTGTTTTGTCAAAAGTAATGTCTTTTTGAAGCTCATGTAAATTACTTGATAATCTTGGATAGTTTTTCAAAACAATGTTTAGATTTAATCTTTTAGTTATAAAAAAGGGGCAGTTAGATTTATGAGTTGGCTGAAACCTAGAGATCATTGCAAAGGGGCATTTATAAATTTAGGCATAGTAACAATCCCATTATTGTACATTTATGAAATCATCGTGTTTGCAAGATCTACAAATGAAATTAACTACCCGGCTCACCATAATTACATCCTTTTAATAGAAACAGTATTAACTTCAATACGGCATAACCTTAAAATGAGTAAAAAACAAATCAAATTATGTAGGACTAATATTTTTTTCCAAAATTCCAGCTGAACTCAAAACAATAACCAAACCGAGCAAATTCAAGCTTAAAGTTAAAGAATATCTAATTAGTAAAAGATATTACTCCATTTAAGAATTTCTCTATACATGACCTATTTTTGCCAAACCATACCTTCCCTACCTTCCTATCTATTGCAAATGCGATGGAAGGACTATTGACAGGACCCATGCCTACAACATACTTATTTCATACTTCAATTGTTGACCAGAGAACTGGGTAGATGGCATCAAATAGGCTACGTTATAGACCGCCATTCATAGGTCTACGGGACAACATGGGATAAGTAATTAAGTAAGTATAAGGCCTTACCTATGGATAGTTTAAGGATATAAGATGCGTTTTGAAATTGGTTACAACGATTGGCACTACTATAATCTCTGTGTCAGAGTGGACTGATGGTGGGGTGGAGGCTGGACTCGCGGTGTCAGCTGCAGTCGGTGTACCAGCTGATGTTACCCAGCATCCCGTGCGACGCGGTGTTCCGTGTGTCTCGCCCGGGACCGGACCTGTCAGGGTTGGCGCGGAGAGCTGTCGCTGGGGACCAGGTCAGTCATACTACGCGAGTTTCCATCAAAGAGCAATAAGGCTTTTTATAGTTTTGATTAATAATGCCAATTTTAAAAACACCAATTTAAAATGTTAAGTGTTTATTTGTTTGTCTATCAATAAATCTTACAATGTATACAGTAATGAACATCGTTAATGTATTAATTTAGTAAGTAAAACATAATACTTACTACTAAACATTAAAAAAACATTTCTTTAATATTGACAGAAAAAGAGTTGTATGTTATGGGAAAACAAATTTAAAGTAAAAAAAATCTAAAAGAATGAAAAACGATTACGTTTTCTTTTACAAACACTTTATTCTAAGTTATGAAAATTTACAGGCAGTTTATTAAACATTTCAGTCCGTAGAACTTATGACTTTTTGCAAACCTTTGCAACCTTGGTTGAGAATAATTGTTAGTCTTGAGATTGTCTGGTTCCATGACAATGAATGAAAGTTGTGTATGAGAGTATATCATGACTTTCTTGAACACTTAGAAGGTTTTGAAAAATTTATATATATTTTGAACCATTAATATACCAAAATGTTTGAGCCAAGGTTATCTTATCTCTAATACTTGCCATAATACGCAAGGCCTTCTTTTGCCACAAAAGAATTTGTGAAGCACCAGAACTTTTTCCCAAAAACAAATTTCCATTCAACAGGTGACAATGGAAGAAGCTGAATTAAGCCACAACCAACATATGTTTCAATTCCATATCATCATATAGATAGTAAAAAGAGGTGTGTGTATAAAACCATTATTATTTTTATATTTAATGCAGGGAAATATCGACAGTTAGAGTTATTATTTTCTATAATTATGATTTAATTTAAAATTGTTTTGTTGAGTCAAAGATAGTACGCAAAAAAAATCTGATTATTATTTGTTCTTGTGTAGGTTTTGGTTCCGATTCTTGTGTCAGGAAAACAGTTTTCTTTTTTAATGAACATGTAATTGTATTCGCAGGTAGCTCTGGACATGTTCAGCGCGTGGAGACCTCGCACGGCTGGCAGACACGTGTCTGTACACCAGGATAACTTGGCGCTCTATGTGGCTACTGCACAAGGTAGGCTGGTGAACGTACATACTGGTTGAAACACTACTGATTTAAGCTAAGCTAACAGATTCTTTTAATTTTATAAAAAATTGTCATTCAGGTTTCTGTAGCACCAGACAGAGTGGTTGACACTGTTCAGTAACCATCAAGTGCAATAACTACTCAATTTTCTCCATGCAATTTTTATTTCCAAACAAGAAACATTTGCCTCGTTTCTTATACTCATCTGATATACTAGTATTTCAATAACATTTTTATTTAGTATGATCAACCCACATTCATTTTTTTTGGATAAGATTTTGTGGGAAAGTAAAAATCAGTTTACTGTAGGAATGTGCGATTACTGATTTTTTTATTCGAGTCAAGTCGAGTAGTGCCAATTATTTTCGAATTTTGAGTATTTTCGAGCGAGTATTTGCCATCAGTTAGTAGTTTAAAATAATCGTAATGTAATTTGGATAGTACCCTAGATTTTATAATCTAAACATGGTTTCTAACTAATACATGATTAGCAATACAAAGTTTTGGCCCATACAATCAAACTGGATTACGTATTGACAAACAAAACACAGTTTGACATTCGTTTCCGGCCGATAAAACACGGTCCGGTTGTCATTTGGCCAATATCACCTGGTCCAGACATCGCTTATAATCAATATTAAAAGACAAAATCGTTAGTTACGGCCAATATTAATTGGCCCGGTCTTCACTTTTGCCAATATTATGTATGCCGTCGTCATTTACGGCCAAAATTACGCGGTCCGATAGTCATTTTCGGCCGATTTTACGTGATGCGACCGTCATTTTTGGCCGATTTTACGTGACGGGTTGCCTTTTGCGGCCGTTACTACGCGTTTTGGCCGGTCGCAATCGTTAGCAATCGGCCAGAAATCGGCGGGAAATACTCGCTCGAACTTTCGAGTATTTTTCAAAACCTCGAGTCGAGTTTGAGTATTAATATACTCGGCCGAAAACTTAAAGTTTCGAGTACCCGCACACCCCTAGTTTATTGCCACCGTGAGTGAAGACAATATGTTGTCAGCAACTCATTTTCCTACCAGATTTTGGCACTAGTTTTGTACTGGCAGTTATAAATCTCCCTAAGGTCAGATATAACTCAGCTTGCACATTTGCAGTTTCTAGGGGAGTGTCCGGTTCCCTGGTTTTTGTCTCATTATCTATACTATCAGTGAATTATTATTATTTATTTATTTAGTCTGTTGTTTTATTCTGATACAGTAAAACAAGACTATATGGATTTGAGTTTGTGCTTTCATGTGTAGTGTGATTTTTTGTTTGGTTTTACTGATGTTGTTGATTGACGTGTTCAAAGTTGTAAACTATTGAAACGAATAAAGTCACTTATGACTTATGACTTAATACACAAACACTAAAAACATCAGGTCTAATGTTGAAAATTCAGACTTTTACGCTCTAAATGCTGGAAACGATGTTCTGCACCTAAACAAGAGTGGACTATATGTGTATGAGGTAATATACCCTTTAACAAGAGTGTATGGACTATATGTTGATCAGCAGTTGTCTTTCTCGCACGCTATCTTTTGTTTAAGTACAGAATTATATCACGCTGTTAAACCTGTAATGTTGAATTTTGCCCATAAGACCTGCCATTCTCAGTGTTTGTGCATTCATTATACTGTTTAACCCATTAAGGTAGTAATTATTTTCTATTCACGATAGCCTACAAGGGGCTTCGAATGGTGCTGCACTCTAGTATTAAAATCTATAGCGGTTATGTCCGCTAGTGGCGCGGACTGCCTATTAACTTTATAACGCTTCTAAGCTACTGGTCGTGGTAGCCGTGTGAGCTAAATTGTAGAAACACCGTGGCCAGGTGTTCTTACAAAGTTTGTGGGTTCGATTCCTGCTCATGACCTAAACTGACCAGTCATGCAACTCTCGATGATTTGACCAATCTGTGGCAACATTGCTGGGAGGGCCGTTAATAACTTTGTCATTTTTTAAACCTTTGAATTGAAATATAAAAGTTGTTTTTATTAAATAGATTGATGTGTTATTTTAATTAAAATATTTTTTTTCAGTTTAAAGAGTCATAGTGACATATAAACGTAAACATAAGTAAATAAAGTAAATACCCCCGTCACAGCAAACCTGCATACTCAGCGAATTTCCAATGGATATATAACATAACACATTAACACTTTACGGGATTCATAAGAAATATATTCACAAACAAGCGATATTAAAAATATTAATTATTCTCTATAAGAATAACATTGGGGATGAGTACGCAGGTTTGCTGCAACAAGGAACACAAAATAATGGGTTTTATGCAAATATCATTAGAACTCATCTAAGTAAAGTCACATACCAAGTTTCATCCATATACATTCATAAATAACTGATATATAACATTTTAAGTATTTTCCATAAGAATAGTTTATAATAGTGTTCATAAATAAGCAAGATATACAATTTGTCTTTTTCTCCATAAGAATAACATTAGACAACGTACTGTGTTTAGCACTTTCAATATCTCGGTAACCAATTGACATAGAGCAATGATCAAAATACCAAATTGTTTGTTTTTTTAAGCTGAATTTAACGGTACAAATTAAAGTTTAATTCAAATTAAAATTACATGTGAAAACCCCAAAAAACACATTTTTGGGGTACAAAACCCCCCAAAAAACCCCCTTTGGATGGTGCGATTCATCTGGTTTTCGAACTCATTCAACTAAATGGTACTTTACACATTTGTACCAAATTTCATTAAGATCGGACCTTTTTTACGAGAGTTATCGTGCTTACGGACACATATATACATATATATAAATATATAAATATATGTATATATATATATATATATATATATATATAAATTTGAACGAATGGTGTTTTTGCCATCTGGGGACCTCAAAATGAAAAGTTATCATGGTCTCGGGCTTAAGTCTTACCATGAGACCTACGGTAATAGCTTCTTCCCTATAGGGGAAATTCGCTAAAAGTATAAAAATCAGTGTTGATCATGTGCAACTCACAAAGAATTAAAATCAATCCTGTCAACTTCCAAGCAAGCCTGCCACTATTTATTCTACTTGGGTCCTCCCCCCAACGTTGCCACAAATCGGTTAACTCATTGAGAGTTGTACAATTAGTCAGTTTTGGTCGTGAGCAGGAATTGAACCCACAAACTTTGTAAGAACACCTGGGCAAGGTGTGAAAATTACTAGGCTAGTGGGTTAAGGAATGATCAACGTCCTGTACCTCCTCGATTGCTCGTGTTTCAGGGTTCGTCCTCCACGTGAACGAGACGGGGAAGGGCCAGGAAGTGCTGCAGTTTCCGGGGAGGATCGAGAAGCTGCTATACCACGACACAGAGGATGGGCTGGTAGTGGTCGGCCTGGGGCTCAACCTCAGCTACTACTCCGCGGAATCCAACGGGACGCTGAGCGAGGTTGCAACGGTGAGGATTTGTAATTTGTATTTAGTTTTATTGTTTTCGTTGTCATGATGTTCTAACCTCAGGATTTTATTTTTACCTGTGTTTTGATATACATATACATATGTATATTTATATATATAAAATTAAAACAAAAAAATCACTTAAAAATTGTTTCTTACATAGAAAAATTTAATGTAGATAAATTTAAACACAAGTTTTAAGTATTTAGGTTTAAAATTTTGTATGACTTTTTCCTAAAACATTACAAATTGGCCCATCTAACTCAGTCCTAAGCAGCTGTTTTTGCCCAACTACATCAGACTGCAATGGGTTTTCTTCTATTCTATTCTATTCTTGGTTAAATAGTAATAGGTAATTTTCTATTAATATTTCCACGATTACAAATGACATGCGCAGGTTTGTTGTACAGGTGAAGCTGAGCGGCAGTGGGAGCGTGGTGGTGTGGGCGGGCAACGGCACTGTAGCGTGCACCGTGAGCGACACCACGGTCCGTTGCTGGGAGCCCGCCACGGGGGAGACGTATGTTCTGAGCGCTCAGCTGCCTGACGTCTCTGTACAGACCATCACTAGTCTGGCGTACAGTCAGAGCAAAGGTGGGTCCAGGGGCTCTCTGCAAGTTAAATTCATTTAAGTTATAAAATCTATGTAATGCCTGGTCCATTATGGAAGTTTTTATTATGGAAGCGTGCTGGGCCCATAATCCAAAGGTCTGTGGATCGAACCACGTTCTGCTACCAATTTTTGTAACGCCTGGCCCAGCACGACCCAGATGGACGATTAACGGCGTTTCCCAGATGGATCAGGTTTCCAGATTAATCTATTGATTCATGGGATAAAAATAATTTGGCAAATTTGAGGTTAAAAACTGTACAAAATAAAAGTTTTATATATCAATATCTCACAGTGAATCAAATCTCCCAACTTACAACTGGACTGAATTAAAATATCCTAAATTTACTCAGCAGTTATAAAACTTGTACATTCTGTTTATGCATTGCAGCTCAAGAAACTTTTGAAATGGTCTACCCTTAACTTCTGAAAATATTCACAATTCTGGCATCACTCAGCAGGGGGGTGGGACCAATGAGCCTCGCTAAGGTGGCGGGGATGGCCAAGCTGTGTACGTGTGGTGACGGGGGGCATTTCTGCTGTCAACACCTCTGTTAACAAACATTGACGTGCAGGTGTGCTGTGTGGTTGCACCACAGCAGGCAATATCGTGATCTGGCGCCACTCGGCAGTGAAAGGGGCTCCGCTAAGGTGTCGGAGGTGGCCTAGCTGTGTGCGTGTGGTGACATCAGGGCATTTTTATCTGTTAACAATCAATGATGTGCAGGTGTGCTGTGTGGGTGCACCACAGCAGGCAATATCGTGATCTGTCGCTACTCGGCGGGGGAAAGGGGCCCCGCTAAGGTGGAGGAGGTGGCCAAGCTGTGTGCGTGTGGTGACATTAGAGCATTTGTATCTGTTAACAATCAGTGATGTGCAGGTGTGCTGTGTGGGTGCACCACAGCAGGCAATATCGTGATCTGTTGCTACTCGGCGGGGGAAAGGGGCCCCGCTAAGGTGGAGGAGGTGGCCAAGCTGTGTGCGTGTGGTGACATTAGAGCATTTGTATCTGTTAACAATCAGTGATGTGCAGGTGTGCTGTGTGGGTGCACCACAGCAGGCAATATCTTGATCTGTCGCTACTCGGCGGGGGAAAGGGGCCCCGCTAAGGTGGAGGAGGTGGCCAAGCTGTGTGCGTGTGGTGACATTAGAGCATTTGTATCTGTTAACAATCAGTGATGTGCAGGTGTGCTGTGTGGGTGCACCACAGCAGGCAATATCGTGTTCTGGCGCCACTCAGCGGGGGGATGGGACCCCCTGGGCCCCGCTAAGGTGGCGGGGGTAGCCAAGCTGTGTGCGTGGGGCGGGGGCGGGGCCTTGCTGGCAATCAACACCTCTGCTAACACCTACGTCATGAAGGAACACAGCCTGTGTGCCGCGTACTATCAAGGGGTGAGACTGCAAAGGGGATACTTAACATTCGGTTAATCTATTTAAAAATTATATTTCTTAGAATTTGTTGAACGGTATCACACTAATGTTATAAGCTGAAAGTTTTTGAGTTTCTTTGTGGATCAATTACATATAAACTACTGAACCAACTGAGCTGGAATCGGTTCCTCAGATAGGCTTGGAAAATTTATCCTTCATTACATGTGTGATTGGTGTGGATCTTAAAATCTTTGAGAAGGTTCTCTACAAATTTTTTTTTTGAAAAAGCTTGCTATAAAAATATATTAGTATAAAACCGCTCCTGTTGCCTCAAATACATCCTCTTCCTCTTTTATTCCTGTGGCTGGTACTGCTGTTGGGTGTTAAAAAATAAAAATACGTTTACATTATTGATCCATTTTTCCACAAGGATTTCATATGCCCTGAGATTTGACTTGTTTAGTTACCTTTTCCAACTCATTTTAAATCTCCAGCCTTAATAATTATTGATGTAACTTTAACAACAATTTTTTTTCACCTAATTATCAATTTAATCGCAGCTGTCGGTGGTGCAAGCGTCAGCTTCCCAGCTGGTCGTCCAGTCGGGGACAGAGACAGCTGAGCTGAACACAGACCTGCAGGTGTTTGGGGTGTGCGTCTGCCGGGACAACGCGGCTGTGTGGAGCAGCAAGACAGTGGCTGTGTATGTCATCTCGCCTCTCTCTGCCATCAACGCTATAGGTGAGTGTAGGTCTCACAAGTCAGCTGTGGTCAAGCATAGGTTCGGGCATGACTGAAGGCTATGATATTTTTTTACAAGAGGTCACCCCTGACTTGCCCATTTGGCTTATTTCATTGTCATGACCAAAGGAATTTTTAATATAACTAGTAAACCTATCGCGGCTTCGCTCGCGATCATCATTTATAAATATTGTGTTACCGTTCCAAAGCCACATGGCCTGCTGATTAACTGTGTTTACTCTATCCAGCTGATTGCTTAAAACTTATAGTTATTTCCCAATGTTAAGCTTATAGGAAAAAATCAACTTTAAGGGGCCTCAGGGCCTCACTCACAAATTATTTCTCTATAATAAAGGTTTCCTGCACAACTTCACGTTAGGCTCTTTCCAATGAGACCAAAAACATGAAAATCGGTTCAGTAGTTTAGGAGGAGTGATTGTCACAAAAAACCTGCTCGCCTATTAAATAAGTATAGATAATAAAAAACTGCCACATAATAAATATTGCAGTGGTGATTTTAAGTAGTGTGTTTTGTTCTTGTCCAAGCAGTGTTTAAGTTCTGATCATAGACTACTAAAAACTGACAGCTGGATTCGAGGTTTGTTTTGGATAGGGCTTTTTGCTACAAAATATGAATGGGACAAGTAGTCTTACCTTGAAAAGTACAGGCATCAATTTGTGTACTTTCCAAGGTAAGCCTGTTTGTCCTATGCATATTTTCCTGCTAAATTGGCAAAAAGCCCGCTTGGCTGGGTTGGATTGGGATTGGCAAAAATTGGCTGGATAAGCCTGCTTGTTCTATCCATATTTTCCTGAAAACTGGATTTAATTTTTTGTAACTTTAGCTTACTGAGCTGGATTTTTATGTTGTCCAGCTGATTAATAACCAGTTTGTCCATCTCCATTCTCGAAGAATAAGCCTACACCTATTAACAATTGAGAGATTTCTGTTTTGTATGCCGGTCTTCACCATACTAAGATACGTTTGTACCCTCAGGATCGTTCAGTTGCGAGGTGGAGGCAGCAGCTATCTACGAGCAGAGTCTCGTCACCATGGGCTCCTCCAAGCTACAGGTCCACACACTCCAGGGCACCGTCAAGCAGACCCTGGACACAGAGGGACAGCCGATCACGCTCAGCCTGACCAACCACTACCTCACTGTGGCCACCATCAACGGCTTCCTGCACATGTGGGACGTCTCTCGGAGGTATTGGATGTGTTTTAATGAAAACCCTTTCTGTTTTTGGATTAAAATTGGCTGGGTAGCACAGTGGTTAGCGTTTCTTGATCTGAGGTTCGCCAGATTGACCCTGAGAAAATTTTGTAGAGGTTCAATACTGGATCCAGCTGCCATTGGTCATTGGGCTACTCAATGATCCTGGCTAAAGAATCAGTCTTAGTCAGAAACAAGGCTACACAAGGCATTTTGCGCATTCTACACTTATCTTTCATTCATATTCGCCTTAAAATTCACCCTATTTACGCCGGCGTCCTACACAGTGATTCAGTGAAATTTAAATACACTTTTTTTCCAATTACATTTTTACTTTTTTTAGTTGTAAGACAAAGCACATTTTCCCAAAAATAATAGCTTTTTGATAAACCTCTGACAGGCACAGTATTGGCTGTCAAATGTAGAGGTTAAGTCATCTTTGGATACTGTATGAAAGATTTGAGCTTTAACACGTTCACTGCGCAGTACGGGTACGGGTAGTTGTGGTTGTTTCCTCGGTGTGCGCTACGGGTATGCCCGTACAGTTGACCTTCAAACGTTACAGGCTTCAATGTGCACCAGCGTGGCGCGCGGGGTAAACGATATGTTGCCAGCGTGTAGCTTAGAATGCGAGCTTTATTTTGGTGTAGGTTGGTAGTAAATTTCCCCCAATGTCCCGGCCATTACGTTACTTCCCTGCAGTTGTTTTCGTCTGAATTATTTCCTGTACATGGAAACCCTGGTTGTCTACTGCTATCTGGATTGTTCTGCTACCTGGTGGCGTTTTGTAGAACTACGTCCAGTGGTGTTGTAACGCAGTACAGCACCGCACAGTTTTTGTTTCATTCGTTAGCCGGGAATTCAAAATGTGACCGCGCCTTTCGGAACAGTTGCAGGGTGGCGGGAACACGCCCACGGGCGTGCCTCGCAGCGAACGTGTTAAAGATTAATGTGGTGTATCCTGAGTTTAACCTTTTGCACCACTTAAAGATAAACTCAATTAAAGGTGTCTAGAAATCTTGCTGTTTCATTATAAACATTAATTTATATTTACAGAAGCAGAAATTTCCCATTTTTACATTAGGTTTTAGGTTAGGGTGGCTCTAGGCCATGATACAGAAACAACTATGACAGGGAAGAGATGCCAGAGAACTTACCTGTCCTGTTGATTCTTCACACTTCTTCTCAATGAGTAAGTTCTCTGGCATCCCTTTCTTTTCATAACCATATTTACATTAGTAAAACTAGCAGCATAAAACCCCATAGGCTTTTAAAATCAGCAGCATTTATTTTCCTGCATTTCAG
Source organism: Allygus modestus (assembly GCA_963675035.1). Classification (NCBI taxonomy): domain Eukaryota; kingdom Metazoa; phylum Arthropoda; class Insecta; order Hemiptera; family Cicadellidae; genus Allygus; species Allygus modestus. The sequence continues at coordinate 7,982,115 of OY776112.1, forward strand.
GGTTGAGACTGAATATTTATGACATTTTTCTTATACATTAATCAATCAAAATAATCATTAATTCAATATTGGTAGTCTAGTCACTATTTATTATTTCAGTAAGGGAACTATTGTTTTTCTTTCCTTTTTCAGAGAAGCAAAGGTTCACGGGAAAGTGAAAGATTTGGCTGATTGCTTATCAGACTTTGCAGAAGTGATTTTTGCAAGATCAAATGCCAACGGTACCAGGTAAGCATTTTAACAAAGAATATGTTTATTTTTAATTTCAAAAATTCACCATTCAAAAACTTTCAAAAAATTGTCTTCATTACTTTTTTACCAGAAATATTTTTATATATCTATATTTAGCACTAAATTGTTTTCTCTTATTTTATTATTTTGTCTCGTTAAAATAAACCGTCTCGACTGTAATATGATCATACTAATAAAAACGTTTAAATAAAACGATGGAGAAGAAAGTATATCATGTAGTACGTTGTTGCCAACTATATTACCCCCTACTCTTTCAGGTTTATTTACAATACAAATCAACTTATTTGTTTTATCTTGCTTCTTGAGGCTTGAGGGTATTAACCCTTTGAGTGTCGCGGTATTGCACACAGCAATACATTACGCATAAAGTGCCGAGCGTCTCTGACAGCAATTCTCGGTATTTTACGTATTACTTCATATCAAAACAAGGTACTGGCTTCCAAAGTATATTGTTTTGATCCAGAAGCTTCCAGCTATCAGTTCTATAGCAATTTCGTTGTCTCAGGTCTGTTAGCAGATGCTATTTTAGTCATCTTTGTCGTAGATGTCGGCTGTGTTTGTTGTTGTTTAAGGTTATACCGGCAAACGTGTAAATATCACTGATATTAATGTTATTGAAGTTGTGTCTAGTGTATGGAACAAAAATGACTGGTAAAATAGATGTAAACAACTTGAGTAACCTTCGGGAATTATTTTACAATGAACTTGAAAACAGCGTCATTGTTGTAGACACGTAAGTTTTAGTGAAAATAAAAGGTACACGTACGTCTTTTGTTTTCTAGTTATATTGTGTATTTCATTTACTTTGGTAGGCATAATGCTTATATACTTAGTAATAATAAACATGTTTACTAACAACTAAAATATAATATTTGTTTATATTACAAAATTCTACTTTGACGTTGCTTAGTGCTTAGTAACCACATAGTCTAGGCCTAGGGCCTTTTTGGAATTGTAACATATTTTCATTTAATTTGTTTGCAAACTTTTTTAACTCATAATGATGATTTATACATCATTTTTCATCAGAATTTTCTGCTCTTTATGAGTAGTGGGTTGAACAAAATAAAATAAAATTGTTTAAGATAATTTATGTAGGTCAAATTTGGGAAAAACAATTTTAATTTTTCATATGAAAAAAGGATATTTTTAATTTATTTTGTAATTGGAGTTACCTTATACTACTTGATAGAAAATTTATTCATGCACAAAATAAATAAAAAATCACATGGATACCTCTAAAATTGTATTTTATATGGAATTTTATATAAACTACTACATTTTCCATTGAAATTAGCCCGGCACTTTATGCATAAGAAATGGCCATGACACCGTGGCACTCAAAGGGTTAATTAATTAGAATCTAAAATTAAACGCTAGTTTATTAATTAAACAGTCACATGTTACCCAAGTGTGCCATGTTACAATGTTAAAGATGAGAACAACACGAAGCATGGCTTCAACAACCACCGGACCTACATCTGGATAGATGTCACAGACATCAAAAATAACAAAAATGTTTTATAATATCAGCTGATTTTATACATCAGCCTTCGTTCTTTGGTATTCTGCTAATCGTTATGAAACATTTGTTGTAGTAAATCAAGAAAATTACTAATAGTTCAAATGAATTTTAAAAAATGTATTTTCATCATGTACAAAAAGTAGCTATTTTCGGTATCAGCTATGAATACCAAAAGTAATACTTTCCCCCCTAGACCCGGAAAAACAGTTGTAGATTTTCCCGCACTGAAATCAGCTGTTCTTGCGTGCATTCAAATTCAGCTGTTCTTATTAATCTAGTTAACAAATAAACTAAAAACAATGTAAACAAGAGCGTTTATGTTTACATTGTTTTTCATTATGTTGTATGAAATATTACTCAGGAAACCAGATAAAAATGTATGAAAAAGATGTTTTATTAGTATTATTATTTACAGTATGATGAACAGTATCTTTCATGACTCGTACTTTAAGTCTTATTCCGGTACTTGATCGAATTTCTGCGTTCGGCTGTCGCCTCGCATGGAAAACACAGTTGCATAGCGGTTAAACCACTTTTTGTACTAGTGGTGAAGAAGTGTAGTTGTTAGCCTAAAAACAGAAAAAGTTTGATTCTTTACTATTAGCCCTCAGTTTGTTAAGCGGCTTTTGTGTTGGACAGAGTCGCTTTAAGTGTGGCCGGCACAAACTTGCTGCCTCTGCCCTCGGTGTACGTCTGGGACATGGAATCAGACACGATGCTCAGTCACAGCTTTGGCCCACAAGACGAGTGAGTCGTTTATTCAGTTCATTTACCAACTCATTTTACGTAATTCTAAAAGTCTTTCTATTCAGCTCAGTCAGTATGGGTGTCTTGCACGAAAATAGACTAGATTAAGCTTGCAATACATTTATTTGGAGCTCTGATAGAACTACTAACATTGTAGTTATGTAGAGACATGTTAACACCTTTAGTGAATTGGTCACCAATTCAGGTATGTTTTCATGCTCTGCGTCAGTATATAACTGTTAGTATTTGCTTCGTACAGAATCTGTAACCAATGTAGTGTCTCTTTCTAGGTGGAAATTCCCTGTTTTTTTTCATTAGTTTAGTTTTCATTTCAATATGTTTTTATATGTTTAATTGTTAACACTTTTACTGTGTTAATCATGTTTAAACATGAAATTCTCATGTTTGAATGCTGAGCCAGGGTCCAATTCCAGGTTACCCACACAGTGTGCTAAGGTAAAATTTTCTGAAGCACGATATTCAACTTGCTCAGACCAATTTCCTCTTAACAGCTTTGCTGCGTTTGTTATGTTTAAACATGAAAATCTCATATATTTCAATGTTGAGCGATGTCCCGATTTCGGGACACCCGCAGCGAATGCGTTAATTAAGCTTTTGCAGTGGTTTTCCTACGATCTACCATTTCTAAGAAAACTTGTTTAATTGTTCAAATATCTGGAGTAGAAGCTTACCAAAAAATGTGCTTAGAAATTGGTTAGCTCGACAAATCTAATCACTTAAACCTGGTTGTTAACGACAGGTTCTAAACTAATACATTTGGCGGGTGAAGCCGCAGGTAAAAGCTACTGTAGTAATAACCATAACCAATCACTTTTGATACCTGCTACTACCTGTTATCTTTCTGTCATTTCAAATACAGTACACACTCAGATATCCGTACTGCTCTGTTCTCTTCCTCTGTCGATGACTCATCACTGACTATGTAAATCAGTAGACTAGTGACATTGTTTATTACAGTATACTTTATTTATGATCTGCAGTGTCATATTAAATCTTTCCAATTGTATATACATTTAAATATTTTCTGTTTAAACTACAGTTTTATCATGTTTTCATTAGGGATGTGCGATTAGTGGATTTTTTTAATCGAGTCGAGTTGAGTAGTGCAAATTATTTTCAAGTTTCAAGTATTTTCGAGTGAGTATTTGCCATCAGTTGGTAGTTTCAAATCGTGTAATGGGGTTTGGATACCAGTCCATATTTGATAATCTAAACCTGGTTTCTAACTAATACATGAGTACAATACAAAGTTTTGGCCAGTACAATCAAACTGGATTACGTATTGACAAAACACGGTTTGAAATTCATTTCCGGCCGATAAAACATGGTCCGGTTGTCATTTGGCTAATATCACCTGGTCCATACATCGTTTATAATCAATATTTGATGACGAAATTGTTAGTTACTGCTGATATTAAGAGGCCTGGTCGTCATTTTCGGCCTTTATTACATGATCCAGTCGTAATTTTTGGCTGAAATATGTTTTCTGTCGTCAATTACAACCGAAATTACACGGTCCTATCGTCATTTTCGTCCGATTTTACGTTATGTGATCGCCTTTTGCGGCCGTTACTATGTGATTTGGCCAGTCGCAATCGTTAGCGATAGTCCGGAAATACTCGCTCGAACTTTCGAGTATTTTTTAAAACTTCGAGTCGAGTTTGAGTATTTAAATACTTGGCCGAAAACTCAAAGTTTCGAGTACTCACACTCCCCTAGTTTTCATGTAGCCTGATAAATATTTTTCCCTGATAGATTTCAGTATGTGTTTTTCGTGATGGTATTCACATTATCATAACTTAAGTTATGATAATATGTTTCTCTGATGTTTGACCCTTTTTGTTTTCCGACCAAGCTCTCAGTCCCGTTGGTGATGGATTAACGAGGTTCTACTGTAATACAGAGTGTTTATAACTTTCTTCTGGAGGCTCACTCTTGTATTAGCACATAAACGTTAACGCATATTGTAATAATTGTTCACTGTAAAGGCGGAATTGATGATACATGCCCACCTCTGGGGTACCTGTCAGTTATTACCCTGTTTCCCCGGCAGTGAGGTATCTCGGTTCGTGGTGAGCCTATGGTGGGACTGGGAGGAGCCGCGGCTGCTGGTGTGTGAGACCCGACGTCCCCCGGGCCAGGGGTCGGCGGCGGCTGTGCTGCGGAAGGTGGTCAACCCGACCGGCAACAGCGTGAGTGACCAACCAATCTAAATACCTTTGTTACGTTATCATCGAGTTAAGTAGTACACAAATTACCTTTACAATTTGAAACGTGTTTGGAAAGTTAAGTAAAAGAGATATTTTAACGAGGTTTTTAATTCTTATGAAACACATTTCCTAAAGTTTGTTTGTTTATCATAGTGTTATTCTAGTTTAATTGATTTTGTAAAGAATGTTATTTTAAATAAGGCATTTTCCCTGAGGAAGGGCAAAGGGTTAGAATTAGGTTCACAGATATTACTATTTTGTTTGGTGGAATACATTTCCTGTTTCCATGAATTTTTTGTTCCGGTGTCAGATAAAGGGCCTTTAAAGAGGTTTCTTTTTGTATAAATTTCCAAAATTCTTTTGTACTAGAACATCAGATCTTGTAGCCATGTACCTAAAAACATAACTCACCTTCATTCAAAGAAAATTGTGTAAATTCTAATAGTTATGGAATTAAGTAAATAAGTAAAGACTATGCAAAATGAACACACAAACTAGTCTTTAACAAAAAGTCAAATCCCACTAAAATATCACTAAATGTGATCGCTAGAGAACCAACATGTATATAAAAAGTTTTAAATAACCCCCAGAATATGTTTAGGTTACGTTAGGAACTTCTGTCATAGTCCCAGGCTAAGTCTCACTGAGCAGGTCATGCTAGTAGCTAACTATTTCAAATCAAATTTGTTAATAAATAAAATAATTTGTTTTCAGACGTTGGTGAGCCTGATAGCATCCAGTGAGCACGGTCTGTTGGTCCAGGACTCTCGCGCCACCAGTCAGGAGTTTGTGTCCCTCCTCGCAGTTGACACGCCTCACTACATCGTGCTGAGCAAACCGGCCAGTCAGCAGGTGAGTGGAGGGGGAAATGTTTATCCTATCAATACTATAATTCACATTTGTCTGTGGCTCCGTGCATCCGCCCGTCTGCGGCTGTTTCTCAAGTTGTAACGGCTCCCAAGCTACGAAAAGATATTTTGTAGGGGTAATCGAGGTCGGGGAAGCTGTGTGTGTCGTTTCTTTTTCTTGAAAAGCAACCTTATTTGAGTTACAGTAGCTTAAAGTTTTATGTTTTTAGGCCATTTTAGCATATCGGAGCCGGGAGTACTCAGCTGTGGATTTCTATTTCTACAAGCTTTTTTCCTGAAACAGCTGATTATTTCCTGCGGTCGCAATAGCGGCCGTCAATACTGTGGCCGTCAGTACTAGTACTCTAATATGAGTAAGGTTTGTTTGCTTGCTTGCAACTGTGATCTCGAAAACGGCTCCAACAATTTTCTTAAAATGTTGGAAATAACTATTTTCTGGAATAAAAAAAGTTCTAGACAGGTCTCATCCCCCGGAAAAATCAAATAATGTAAAAAAAACGAATATGAAAAGTAAAAAAAAATAACATTGGAATTGAGAAATTTAATGTAAAAATAAAAGAATCACAACAGCTGTTTATAATCAATCAGTGAACTGTCAAAGTAACATTCATGTAGTTTATAATAGCGGCCAAATAAATTGCCAGTTGGGGGGCGTGGTTTACTGGGCTATCAATTGAGATCAGCCAGTAGTAGACATGCTGCATTACCAAAACTCCACACCAGCTGATGGGAATAAAATTTGAGTGATATTTTTATATGGCACAATGGCAACAGTGACAGCGTACAGCCATGCTATTGGCTACAGCCCAACTGTCAATTTATTTGGCCGCTATTATAAGTATTAACATGTGGTCTCCTGAGAGCAGTGATTAAAACCACTGAATGAAGATTACATATAACGAGTCATGTCATATCCTAAATTAATCAAAGGGACATTGAGCTATAATAACAACTGGGGTGACCTTAAACATGCAGAAAAGGGGTAAATGAGCTAAGTAAATCTGCTCTTCAGTAGGGGGACTTTGTGAAAAATTACTCCAAGTCAACTAAGTAAACTGTCTGTCCTTCCCCGCAGGTACTTTTGTTACTAAACTGTAAGGTTAGATTTATAGGAAAAGGCGCAGGGCCTAAACATTTCAGTGAAGGAAAAAATACACGTAGTTAATATAGAAAAACATAGCTAAATCATGTAATTATTTGGAAGAGGTGCCTCAACCACAAACTTGTTCAAACCAAAGTATGATAATCAGAATGATCCCAGAATTGTAGTAAAGAGGAAATAAAATGGCAGAAAGGACATTTTCTATATTTACGAGTAACCTAACCTAACGTCTCGGCTGCAGGGAGGTTAGGTTACTCATGTATAAGGTTACTCACAATCAATTCTGTTGTTACAGGGAGGAGATGAAACTCTGTCTTCTTCTTAAAAAACCTTTTTTAAGTGCAAGTGATTTTTTTAACCTCAACTGCCCGTCATCATAGGCTATTGGCCTGTGCAGTGAATTGGTGGTTTTTCTAACGATTCTGTATCTACCAAACTTCATAGAAAGCTAAATTAAGTCATTTCAGGCTTAAAATCTGTTCCTTACTTCCTCCCAAGAGAAAGGATTATGTTTGTGATTATAGTTAACGTTATACTTCAGTAAACATACGAAAATTAAACTGTATTTTGGAAAACCTGTTTATAATTTTCCAGAACATATCAATGGAGAGGATTCTGATGCGAGACTTTGAAGGGCTGGAGAACTGTGACGCAGCCACCAGAGGCGCTGTCATCAAGTTCAGCTTCAGCCTTATCATTGGGGATATCGACCACGCATTCAAAGCTATACATAACATTCACAGGTAAACAGTATTATTTTGTTTACCCACAAAATAAATCATGCCACAGTTTTCCTTTGTTTGCCTAAGCCAGAGGCATTTTGTGTTTAACTTTGTTAGAGAACAACAGTCCAAAACTCATACATATGGGCCCCTGGTAAAGAACTATTGCATATATATTTTTTCCGGAAATCTCAACCTCGTTTGGGGAAAGTTTGTCATGACTGAGTGAAAATGTGACATCTTTCCACTGTAGTATTATTTGAAGGTTAGTGATATTTTATGCGGATCAAATCTTCATTTTTGTATACTGCTTCCGTGTTATTCCCACAATAGCCAATCATGTCAAGAATCTTAATTTTTCAGCTTTAAAATCTATTTTCCCCTTTAAATTAAAAAGTATAACTTTTTCCGTGTCAGACTCGACTCCCAGTACGTTTTGCACGCTATTGACTGAATGTTGTGCGCAGTGTGCCTGTGTGGACCAATCTGGCGCGCATGTGTGTGAAGGCGCGGAGGCTGGACGTGGCGCGCGTGTGTCTCGGCAACATGAAGGATGCACGCGGTGTGGCGGCGTTGCGACAGGCTGAGGCACATCCCGAGCTACCGGCGCGGGTGGCTGCGTTAGCCGTACATCTTGGAATGTTGGTCAGTGGGTTCAGATATCGTTTTATGCAAATGAGTAGTTATTAAGTTTAGTAATTTCTTATTGGATGTAACGTTAAATTTTGTGAAGCGAATAGGTGCATTGTCAACAGAAATATCAGTAATGCTGAACAACCAAAACAAAATATGTCTTCATGTTTTGTGGTGACAGTCAAATTTCCAGCTGATCGCGAGGTTGATTTGTCAATATTAAAATTGAGGTGATGAAATATTTAAGGTTTAACATGCACATATTTACAGTCAATTTACACAACCTGGCACCAGTCGCATGACAAATCGTTATTTGTTGTGTGAACGTTACCGGGCAGTGTAAAATATGTGCGTGTTAAATGTTAGGGGTTTCACTGTCTCAACTTCAGTATTTGACTAATCAACCTGAGGAACCACGATTATGTGACTGTCACCATGAAACATGTGACAAACCTACAAAATTATATATTCGTTTTTGTCTTACTATGTTTTATAGGCTTGTATTATTAATTTTATTTTTTATTTTCTGTGACTCAATTGCCACAGACTTAGTAATAAAGTCTGTTGTGATTACAGTGTATTTATTTAATTAGGCTACAAATAAATATTTTCCATTGTTATGCTCTGTTTTAGCACATCCCAGTGTTAATGTTCTATCTCAATGTTGATCTCTTAACCTGAGGAATGTTATCTAACCTCACAAACTGGAGAGGGAGTCCTAAATTGAACATTTAAAAAAATGAGGAGTAGATGTCCTAGTGGTAATAAATAAACTTGGAAAAAAATAAGAAAACAGTCATGACATTCTTATCAAAGTTATATCTTAGCTTACAAAATTCAAACTTAATATCAGTAGTTCTTAAAGTTACAATTCATATAGTAAGGTAAGGAAAGGTTCGTGTAACCTTTTGGCCAAGGTCTATTGTCACAGTTTTCAGGTCGCACTTCAGACATGACCTGTCGACTGCTTACTAGCCGGTACCAACAGCTTATGTGCCTTCTAAAGTGGCCGTCACAGCTGAGTGGGTTGAGTACTGGCCTACCACCCAAAAGACCCGGATTCAATTCCCGGTGAAATTCATCTGACTTTTGAAACTCAGACTGTTACCATGCTTCGGAAGGCAGATTAAGCCGTTGGTCCTGGCTACTAAGTAGACAGGTCATGTCAGAGGCACTAGTGCAATCTGAAAACTCTGACTGCAGTCCTTGGGCAGAATGTAACACAAACTTTACTTGACAAATCATATTTGGTTCTTAAATTAAACACTTTAGTCTAGTTGGCAAAATTCAGTAAAATTGTTTCACCAGAAACTGCACCTATTCTGAATAAAAATTCACTTTAAATTACATTGCACTCTCAGACATGCTGATATTTTTATTAAACTCTTTCATAGCCTGTACCATGAGTAGAACCAATGACTATCTAGTCTGTAAGTTTATTTTGACTCTGTTCCGTCTGCATTTGTGTGCAGCAATGAATTGGTATGATTCTGATTCGTCCCGCAGGAGGAAGCAGAGAGACTGTACGCTGAATGTGGCCGGTGGGACTTGCTGAACAAGCTGTTGCAAGCTCAGGCCAAGTGGCCGGAGGCTGTGAAACTGGCGGAGGAGAAGGATCGTATACACCTGCGGCACACTTGCCACTGGTGAGAGGGTGGTGTAACAAGTAGATGCTAGGCAAGCTCAGATGTGGAGGATATGTTGAGAAGTCTGAAATATTGCATATTTGGTCCTAGGGTGACTCTATTCCAGCGGGCAAGAGAGTTGATAGTTGGGTTCCAGCCAATTATATGGTTCAGTGCTGTCACTGTTGTCATTCTGCCATGCAAAAATATCACTCTAGTGTTATCCCGATCAGCTGGTGTGAAATTTGGCATTGCAGCATGTCTACTTTCGGTTTGGCTTGGTTGATAGGCCTGTAAACCACGGCCTTAACTGTCATCTTTCTTGCCAGAGGGAATAGGACAGGTGGCCAGCTTGGAGCTTGATATTGGTTCAGAAAAATTAATAAGTCATGAAATATGGGAAGTATTTGAAGTATTTATGGTTCTTTATCTTCACTTCATGATAAGCTTCTGTTTCACCTTAGGTTTGCATCAAAGTTTGTTTCATATATAACGTCTATTAAATACTGTTACTATGTTTTAAAGTCAGACTGCAGACATTTATAATAAATATGGAGAAGGCACTTACAAACTGGCTCAGTTGCAACTTGGTCAGTTTTTAACCGATCGGTTTAGTTTTTTCCGTTGTCTTCATCATGTATATTTATGTTTTTTGTGTTATTTGTGAACTGAGAGAAGTTTTACTGTTAACAGCGTCTAATGGACTGATTTTCGTACTGAAACCTATGTTGCTAAATATATGACTTGAAAGAACTGGATGTCTGAAGGTAATTTAAACCACTTATTGTTTCCTAAGCCTTAAAATTCATGTTCCATCATTCTCATCAGACAAATTAAACATGTTAGTTAATAAAGTAATTTTTAAGATAATTTTTGTTAAATTGTTAACCTTGTGTCCTCTTTATTTCTTTTATCGGATCACTAAAAAGCCTGATAAAAATATTTACATTTCAAACCCTAGAAAAAATAGTTATACGTGCTACTTCTTGACATGTATTAATCAACCTTCAAAATTGTTTATATGTGGGATGTACAGAAGTTTTCTTATAATCCAAAAAAGTTATAAGCGTAACGCTTAGTGCGATATGTTACACCTTTTTTATTTTTTCAGTTGTTCATGAGTCAAATTAGAGCTGTTAAGCAGGTTTTTCTTTACTGTAGGTTTCCACCGGATCCTTAAACTTTCACAAGTACAATTCGTAGTCCAGAAGTAGCCCTTGAAAATTCACACATTCATAATTCATTTGATGGAAACAAGTAGTCTCAACACACAGTAATTTACTTAGAGACGTTTGTCACCTCAAAAAACAGCCAAGGCAGACATCCAAGGTCATACGACAAAAAACCAATGTCGGCTAACTGCCGACCAATTCAGTTGCCAAACCTCAGCTTCACCTCACTTGTGCTCAGGTATGGGAAGCATCTGGAGATGGAGGGAGAGGCAGAGTCAGCTGCGGAGATGTACAAGCGAGCCGACACCAACAGACAGCAGGTGCCTCGGATGTGGCTGCACGACTACTCCACACTGGAGAAATACATCACCAAGTCCAGTGACCCGTTAGTAGCAATTAGTAACAACTAGGTCCAGCTTCACCTCACTTGTACTCAGGTATGGGAAGCATCTGGAGATGGAGGGAGAGGCAGAGTCAGCTGCGGAGATGTACAAGCGAGCCGACACCAACAGACAGCAGGTGCCTCGGATGTGGCTGCACGACTACTCCACACTGGAGAAATACATCACCAAGTCCAGTGACCCGTTAGTAGCAATTAGTAACAACTAGGTCATCTAGGTCATTTTACATTCCCGCACTGAGTTTACTTTGCCGCACTCCAGTGTTTCAACCAAAGAACACCAAATAGTATGCACGTATTAGCCAGGTAACGTCGTATACGCTTGAAGACAAGTTGGCAACACTGGCTATAAATATATCAATTAGAGCAGTGTTTATAGACGTTATTCTGTTGAACTGCACAGTATGTGAGGTCACCGCAAGCTACAGTCAAAATCCTCACAGTTTAGTAAGGTACATTGAAATACTATTTATTATTGTTAACTATTTTGCAATAATGTGTTACACTTATGTGTACTTTATGTGCTAACATTATGCTTAAAATATTATAAATCCGAAAGTTGCTGCCATATTCATTAAATCAAATGGCTACGCGGTCTTACCAGACCAACTTGTTACGTTATTATTACCTATTATTTATATGATTTATAGATTTGGTAAATTTGGAAAAGGATAGACAGGTAGCTTACCTGAAGAGAATAAAAACAGGTGTAGTACAGGAGAAATATAAAGAAGACACAAAAAATACTTGATATTTTGCCCCTCTTGGGGACTTCATCAGAAGAGCAGAAGAGACTGAAGGAGAAAATGGCTGCTTGTAAACAGATTCTCAAGTCAGTGTTGCCACAACACACAAATATCACTAAAACTAATCTATATATACAAAAACTGGATTTTCGTTTATGTAAAAACACTTGATTATATCAACAAAGTACTACTGTTCTTTGATTGTTTATGTAAAAAACTCCTATATGGATGCACAAAACTATTTAGTCTGTTGAAACCGTTCATATTTTTTATTAAACTAGCTGTGTAAGGTTAGGTTGGGTTTTTAGGGGAGGGGAGGATTATCTGATATGACGGTGATCTTGAGTTAGTAACAATTTATTCTCTTATTCTCTTCAGGTGAGTTAGCTATTTATCCTCTTCCCAATTTACCAAATCTTTACAGCCTATGGAGATTTTCCAAATGAACCTAACCTTTCATTCTTTATACCATCTGTAGAAAAATGTAATGTGTAATTCACACGCAAAGTGTCTTTGCAGCAGTCGAGAAACTATTCCAAGTGCAGCTAAGTGCTACTTTGTGCACGAGTTACATAAATAACTATTTTGCTCACCTCCGCATCGTCCAAGTGTCCAACCGAGTAGCAGGTTTACTGCCGTGTTGCAGAGCTCTGGTCAAGTGGTGGGCCCAGTACATGGAGAGCACCGGAGACATGGAGTCAGCCATGCGGCACTACACGGAGGCCGGGGACCACCTGTCCATGGTGCGGGTCATGTGCTTCCTGGAGGACTACGACCGAGCGGCGGATATAGCCAATAGGTGGGAAGGTTCACCGAGGAAAAGCACTTGGCTTATAATTGCAGACAATTAGGTTGACAGTTGGGCTGTTGCCATTTTGCCATAGAAAATATCACTCGAATATTATTCCGATCAGCTGGAGTTTTGGCAATGCAGCACGTCTACTATTGGCTGATCTTGGTTGATAGCCCACCAAACCATGCCCTCAACTGGCAACGTAATTGTCCGCTATTACAGGAGTTTCATTGAAGAAAAGGTGGAATACAGAGCTAACCTGAGCAACTAATTCCAATGAGTACAGCAACAATAAGAAAGTATTTACACACACACATTTCATATTTCATTCCATCGGAGGCGTCTTCAGATGAAGAGGAGAGAGACACTGTCCTTTAAAATTCAAAGGCCCCACCAAACCTGAACATTAGATAATAAATCCCAGCTCCCACACCTATCCAGAACTTTCCTTGCACAGCCAACAGAACATTTCCATGCAATGAGTGTAATATATGTGTGAATAACCTCAAGAAATTAGTGACAGTGTTTTTAGTGTTGGAAAAACTGTTTAAGTTAACTGTATTTTAACTGACGCTGTCTCTCTACTCTTCATCTGAAGAAGTCTCCAATGGAGGTGGAATATTATGTAATGTGTGTGTAAATACCTTCTTATGGTTGCTGAGCTCATTTGAACTAGTTGCCACTTACAGTTTTAACCATTTAGGTGAGTTAATTGTGTATCCCACCTTTTTTTCCAATGAAACAACAGGTGTGAAGAAAACTTAACCTGTTGCTTGGTCCAGCTTACTTAGGCTAGGGGCACATGGTCTGGGCGAACACCCGGCCGGGTTTTCATCCATGTCCGGGTGAAGTAGGAGAACATTGAAAGGCATCAAATCAAATATTTTACTATCGCAATACGTTTACAAATTAGCATTAGCGTTATTCTGGTGACATTGTCAGAGCAAAAGTAATTTATTACAATAACTATTTATAATTGGTACTTACACAAACAAAATCAAACATAAGTTTACGAATAAACAATGTAAACTTTTACAATTCAAAATCAGATAAATACTCGTTAACATTATAATACAGTAGAGTCTCGATTATCCGACCTTCGGTTATCCGACTGTCCCCGTGCACGATCAAACAATCAATTTCCGCGCTCCTAGAAAAAACAAAATAAAAATTTTTAATATTGTTTTTATTATTTTTTGAGTTTTCCAACCGTCCCCGTGCACGATCGAACGATAAATTACCACCGATTAGGAAAGGAAAAAACAAAATAAAATCCTTTCATTGATTTTATTATTTTCACTGTTATCCGACCTTCCCGCTTATCCGACCTTGGTGCAGCCGGTTTAGGTCGGATAGTCGAGACTCTACTGTAGATCTTTTCCAACAAAAATGTATTAGGCTAGTTTGTTTTAAAATTGTTTGGTGTTTATTAAGTTTGTATATGTAACAGGCAACTTATTGAAAATTCTTTAATAAGTATTTGTTAATTGTTTATTTACAACCAAATACAGCTCTGGAGATCGAGCCGCATGTTACCACCTAGCCCGGCAGTATGAGAACATGGGTCGTACACCGGAAGCCATTCACTTCTTCACTCGAGCCACTGCCTATGCCAATGCCATCAGGATTTGTAAGGTAAGTGATTGAAGACTGAATCGTAATTTTTTGAACTAATTTGATGAGTTTTCAATAATATTTGGTTAACCCATTGGCCTAGTAATTTTATTCTATTCACTATAACATACAACAAGTTCGTTTGGTGCTGCACTCTAGCAGCAAAATTTTGAACTAATGACTACGGATTCCCTTCGCTAGGGGTGTGGACTTAGTAACCTATTTAGCAACGCTTGCCCACTAGTCGTGGCGGCCATGTGGTCTAAATCGTTGAAACACCTAGGCCAGGTGTTGAGTTCAGTTCCCGCACACGACCAAAACTGACCATTCGTGCAACTCTAATGAGCTAACCGATCTGTGACAACGTTGGTGGGAGGGCCCAAATAAAAAACTGGTGGCAGGATTACTTGGAAGTTGACGGGATTGGTTATATCTTTCAGAGTTGCACATGGTCAACACTGATTTTGCTACATTTTACTTTGTTACTATGTTTAGTGTATGTATGCCAATTCAACTCTTAAAGTGAAAGAAACCAATATTTTAATTAAATACGTCATTAATCCATCTAAAAACACAAATTTTCTATTCCAATTCATAGGTTTTCAAAATTACAAGTTAGGAACAAAACCAACTCGTAAGTCTGGGCCAATGGGTTTAAGTAGCTACCAGACGCAGTAGTTCAGAGGTAGAGCGCTGGCCTCACAACTCAGCCGTGGTCAAGTGTAGGCTCGATCCTGGTTGTCTGATTTGATACTTTTTCATGAGCGGTCACCACTGGCTAGCCCATGTCGTTACGGTACCATCAATCAAAACTTCTTTATTCCAAAAAAGTACATCACAATACATGGAATAGAGTCAGTAACCTTTCTTATTACATCACCAAATTAATACCATCATGTAAAAAAGTATATATATATATATATATATGTCTAAATGTTAAAATTAAAATTAAATACTTACATGTGAAATATTATAGCCTATGACATTACTAAGTAAATTATAAATTGTATACAAAAAGAAGGATAAAAACAAAAACCAAATGACTTGATTACTGCCGATGAGTGAACTCTTGAATTGAGTAACCTGCAGTTTGGGACAAAAACTCTTTTAATAAACTGAGGAATCTTTTTGAATTTTTTTTCTAGTTTTATGTGTGCTGGTAAACAGTCAAAATATTTATTTCCTCTATAAGTAGTTTTTTTACTAACAAATTCCAAATTATGCTGCTCAACAAATCTGTGTGATCCTGTGTTGTGGTTATGTATTCCCCATTACAATTCTTTCATTCACAAATACAAATTTTATAGTTTCATAAATCTACAAACTGTAAACTGTAAATACTCCTAAGTCTGAAAAAAAATTGTTTAACTGAATCTTTATGTTTTAAATTTAAAATTATTCTAATAGCTCTTTCCTGCTGTAATAAAATCCTATCCATGTTTTTCTTAACTTTATTCCCATAGATACTTATACTGTAAGCAATGTGAGATTGATAGAGCGTAATAAATAGCCTTTAAGGTCTCAGTGTTACATGATTTTGCCATTCTTCTTAAAGCGTAAAGACTGTTTGATGTTTTTTAACTATAAGATCCACATGTTTATCCCATGCTAAATTCTCATCTACAATCAATCCCAGGAATTTGGTCTCTTGGACTTGGCCCAATATATCATTATCAACAAAAATTGTGGGACTCAATTTTGTTCTTACTTGTTTTGTCGAGAGACAAAACTCGATTGTTGTACCTTGCTGTTTTTAACGGCATGAGTTGAGCCGGTACAGTACAGTTTTCCAGGACTAAGATTTAAACCCATGTCAGCTTCTGATTTGCAAAAATTAAGTCTAAGGTTCTGTTCTACCTTATGGAAAAGTTTAGGCATTGCCGCATGAAAATACTTTGTTAAAATACAGAAAAGGACTGTAGGGGATTTCCACATGATACTGATTGTGTTTACGATATTTACGTTATCAACACATTCTAAACTGAATATAATAGAAGAAGTTAACCCTACTGATGCTTGTTTTTAGAACTACAAAATCATGTTTCTATCCTTAAGTTTTTGGAGTTTGAAAAATCTCTTTTTTGTACATTTAAAAGGGCTTGAAAATGCAACTCAGTTTAAAAAATAAAAAGATACATTTGTAGATCACGTGTTTCTCTTTAATACACATGCTGTGCGGCAGGTGTAGTCTAGAGCCTTGACTGTTATCTCTCCGGTATTTGACAGGAGCAGAACCTGGACCAGCAGCTGTGGACGCTGGCGCAGGCCGCGGGGCGACGGGAGCAGCTGGAGGTGGCCGGTCATCTCGCCCCCTCCGCCCCTGATAAGGCCGTACTGCTGTACCACCGCGCCGGCATGCTGCACCGCGCCCTCGACCTCGCCTTCAGGTCAGTGTGGCGATAACAAACTGATAGGTTATAAAACTTTGTTGATCGTCGATCATTTTTATTGCTTTGACAACAACTATCTTTACTTGATTTTGTATTCAGTCATTGAATAACATTTTGAAAATGATTGCCCAGCTTAAGTTTACACCTGTAATATTTTCCACTTTTATTGGTGTTGTTTTGCTGGTGTGTCGTGCAATAAAAACCTATTAGGCCTACAGTATTTTGTTTTAAGATTGTCTCATACTTGTAACTTTGCCAGCCCTTTTTGCCTGTATTCCACCTAACTAGTATAGAATAAAATTAAAACTTATCAATACAGCCCAAGCCGTGTTATGACCAGTGAGGAACATTTCTAAGAGAGTACCAGTAACCGCAGGTGATACACGAATATTTATTTTTTGTCATGTCATGAATTATGTTGCGCAATTAATGAAGAAAGCCTCTGTCAAACAACGACTGCACTCAACTGTATATCTTCTAGCCTGTACCCGGTGCTTACTTTCCAATCCTTTGTTCATGTTTTGACGAACCTGAAGCATAAAATTGTAGTAAATACCTACTTTGAGGCAGGATTTTCATTTTCACAGGTGTGAGCAGGTGGAGGCAGTGCAGATGATTGCGTCGGAGCTCAACTCAGACTCTGACAGCGAACTGCTGGTCATGTGCGCTCAGTTCTTCATTGACAAGCAGCATTTTGAGAAAGCCGTCCGACTGCTGGCTATTGCCAAAAAGGTAATTTATACTGTTTGTGAAAATGTTGGGTTTTCAGATTTTCCAGTCATAAATTTGGCTGCATGCTGACATAAGAATCCCCGTCCTTCCTGCTGTGCTGCTGCATACTGGCTGCATTGATATTGGGAAGCAACTACTCAGAACAGAGTAGCTGTGTAGTGGCATGGAGCGGTAGTACTCTGTAAAGAGGAGCCTACAGTGAATGTGTTAACTACTTTGTAATTTAATTTAATACTATTGTTACGGAATAAAGTCCATTTATTATTATTATTATTTGATATTGCAGATTTCTCATTTGACTAAATGTATTTTAAAATCATATTTATTTGTTAACACGTTGACTGCGGAGGACATCTATTGATGATGTCCGTCACGAGCACTCCTATCGGACGTCAGCTAAAGATGATGTCGTGCCATTCTTTCCATATTAGTTCAGTGTGAGCTCAGCCATTGCCGGGGAACCTTATATCGCTTTGCCGCTTGTTGTGCCAGTTCCCGCGTACATTTTGGCGCGAATCGTTTTCCGCTCCGGGGTTTCTGTTCGGGACCGGACCGTGATAACTTCCGACTTCTGTGTAGTGTGTGTAAATGTGTTTGTGGTGCAATGTAGCCTAACAATGACGATGAATTGTTGAAGAACATGTACTCAGATAATGAAATATAATTGTCATATCTCTAAGAACAGTGTTTTTTATGAAGTATAATAACTATCTCTTTGACATTGTGTGTGAACTAATTTTTAGCATAGACGAAGTTCTAAATGGCACCTGGAGGGATTGTATAAATTTTTGTGTGTCTATTATTCAAATAATTAGAAACTGTTGTATGAAAAAACAAGTTTGTGGGTCGTTATAAACAATTGTGGCAGTAAACGGACTACTTCAACCACGCGGTGACTCACGCGACCGGCGCCACCGGCGGACGACATCAATAGACGTCCCGGAAGTGACTTCACCCCTAATGACGGAAATTCAGCCCTGGCGATCTTCTGATGACATTTTGGATGCATTCGTCTCATTTACTTGTTGAGTAATCAATTATAATATTTCAGCCACTAGGGTACGGAATTATATACATTCGCAGCACTCAACGTGTTAAAAAATTGGAAAACTTTGGCCAGTCTGTTAGACCGTTCTATTGGGTTGATTTGCATGATTTTTTTAAATGAAAGTTAATGCCTAGATATGTCATCACCCATCAAAACTAACTTTTTTCAATGGGCTTCGCCCAATGGCTTTTAAAGTTTGCATGTTATCTTATGGAGGAAGACTATTTACATCAGATTATTACTTAAAACATAATATTCACTAAATAAGAGAGTACATTTGGTTCTCCAAAAATATTTGATATCTTTTAAGTGTATGTATTACGTAATATGTATAAAACGTCATTGACAAATTACCACTACATGAAAGAAGTAGATATTACATGCATTTGTTATTTTAAAATTTATTTGGCAAATTATTGACTAAGCTTTACTCAAAATTTATGTCATTTCAAATTCCTAGATCGTCTGATGCTGCAGAGCAGCTCGGGTACTCTAGTTAGTGTTTTAAATTTCAAATATAGATTGTATTGATGCATTTGGCTCACTCGTGTTGCAGTACTCTGAGGCCATTACGCTCTGCTCGGATCACGCGGTCACACTGACGGAGGACCTGGCCGACGCGCTGAGCCCCGCGCCAGGTCACGCCAGCCGCGCTGAGCTGTTGGACCGCCTGGCCGAGTGCGCGCTGGCGCAGGCCAACTACCACCTGGCCACCAAGAAGTACACCCAGGCAGGGAAAAAGGTACTAGGCGCTCTAGTGGCACCAAACGGCATTCGGTACAATTGACTAAGCGATAAAACATTCCACGGTTCACACTTTCTGGAAAGTCAGGGAATTTGAAAAAGGTCAGGAAGAGTCAGGGAATATAAAAAACGTCAGGGAAAATGCATGATATTTTATGTAAGTAATGGAAAATAATGAATTTAATAATAAACACAAAGCAATACTGTGCAAAAATCAAAATTTAATAACTCTTTGTTTAATTGGTTGCTATGGTACAACAAAGAGGAATTAAACTAACTGGTAAGACAAAATATGTCTTAGACAACATTATATATATACACTATATAACATTATAACATTACATGATTAACATTACATAACATGACATGAACATTACATAACATTACATGATAACATTATATATACATATATATCTCGTATGGCTTATACAGCTGCCTTCTATTTTGACAGTTTACAGCAAAAAACCGTTGTTATATGTTCTACCTACATTAATTAAATTCACAAAATAATTAAGGGATCTCCCATCTCAGAGACAAATTCAGGGTGCAAAGCCATTGGAGTCCAGATTCACTCACTCCATGCATTAGGCAACAACAATCTGTTTAAACCTTAAAACTTAATGAAATAAATAAACAGGAGAGCATTAGACAGTTATTGGAAGATGGAGTCCAATAAGATTTTTTTATATTATCTTTTTAAATAAAGTGCATTCCGAGTCGAGAGTAAGGATATTAACTTTTTTTGGTCAAAGGAAAATTAACTTTTTTTGATCAGGGAAATCATTAACCAAATACAAGTATTTAAGAAATTCATTGTTGTACAACTTGTCAAAATTTCTTAAAACTACTTGAAAAAACACAATAAATAAGCATATGACATTACAAAAAATAAAATTACTACTCAGCAGTCCCTCAAATGGCAACAAAAAATCTCTTCCTATCTAATTTAGCGCTCCCGATACCAAGTGTGTATAAAATAGACAAAACAATGCTTATATGTGTTAGTTAATGATTTCTAGGTTAAAATTTAAACAAAAATTAAACTGTATTTCCTAAATCAAAATGAAAAACTAATTACGTGTGCTCATGTTTAATGGCACATCTTAGATGTTTGCTAAAATGAACGGTACCTAGTATCCAAAAATCCATTGGAGTGACCTAAAAGTTCAAGAGTATATTTAGTAAGTTATATAATAACCTTTTATTTCATAATTAAATTGTTGATAACTCTTCTTGATCACCTGTATTTTGGGTATGTTTTTGAAATTCTGAGATTTCTGATTACCATGTACAGAATTTTTTTCAAAGTTCAAGAAGGTTTGTTGGTTATAATACCTAACGTTTTAAAACACATCTCACAGCAATGCCAACCCCGGTTCCAGGTGAAAGCCATGAAGGCTCTGCTCAAGTCCGGTGATACGGAGAAGATAGTGTTTTTCGCCACCGTGTCGCGGCAACAGGAGATCTATGTGATGGCCGCTAACTACCTACAGTCGCTGGACTGGCAGGCGAAACCCGACCTGCTCAAGAACATCATCACCTTCTACACTAAGGGGAAGGCTCCACACCTGCTGGCCAACTTCTACATGGCTTGTGCTCAGGTAAGGGACCATACACATATTACGTAACGCACATAAGGGGGGTATGGTGTAGCGTTATGTGGGGGTTGGATCAACGTTACGTAATTCACACATATTAATCCTAAGGGCTGGCGCACTCCCGTATCTATTGATACTGTTATAAATCTTTCAAATTTTGTTTTTTTAATCAAATTGATATCTAAATCAAGGTTACAATTAGTTAAATAAAAAGTACTTCCGTTATACTATTTTAATAATACTTAAACTAAAAATAAATAGATAACATGTTTTGAGTAAGTTCTGCAATGTTTTATACCGATGTTTTGTGTTGTTTTAGAGTATAAAATCATGACATGATACAGTATCGCGTAATGACATATATATTTTTTAAGTTGTTTTGTATTTGTATTGGTTATAAATTAATTTTTTTACATGTTAGCTGAGATAGTTTATTTTGTTGTTTATATTATTAGTAACAGTCGTTTGTTTGTATACATTTTGCTTTAAAATCAGTAATTCTTAAATGATGTTAAAAGAAAGTAATTTAGAGTTCAATGATTCATTGAAATCCATATTTCAAATTGCTAATAAAACGATGTTTAAAAGGTTTAAGCTGTATTAAAGCCTACTACGATTGAGTTACGTAACTCATTGGGGGGAGGGGGTATGGTCAAGTGTTTGCGTTACATGGGGTAGGGGGGGGTCTGAAATTACTAAAAAAGTGTTACATAGTATGTGTGTGGCCTCTAACACTGGAACCCTTTAATCCTAATTTAGACTAGGCCTTGATCGGATTAATGAATTTCGGATTATCCAAAAGCCAAAAGTTTTACTGTGAAGATCCATTTAGATAATTTAAATATGTGTTTAGTTTTGTGAGCGGAATTGTTCACAAAATAATGCATGTTAGTATTGTACATTGCAGTGTACTGTGATACAGTTGCTGTGCTCTATCAGTGGAAAAAGCTTTACGCAGCCGGAGTTTCCCAATCCCCCAATGTCCGTCCATCCATAGTTCACCTTCATTAAATTAGACCAAAGGTCAAAGCTCCTTCTTTCAGGTAGTACGCCGAACCACGATTGATCATGACTCATCGAGGATGTTATTTTCTTTTCCCACGAAATGATAGTAATCTATCTTTGGGACGCACCTTTGATTATTTTTGTTTTATATTTCCTGTATGTGGGAACTGTCTTCTGTGTTTTTTGTTAACTGATGACAAATTCCAAAAATACCTTATTTATGAGCATTGCTCAAAAAGGAAATATTGACAACCAGTTCACCTCACCCAAGAACATGTCATTCAAGATTACAACATGGATGCTTGGCAGGTGGAGGTGGACGAGTATGGGAACTACGAGAAGGCACTGGGAGCCCTGAACGAGGCGTCACGCTGCGTAGCGAGAGAGGCTGAGCAGCACAGCCAGGTGGCGGAGGCCGTGAGTAACAAGATCGCACTGGTCAAGAAGTTCTTGGATGTTCGCAGGTAAACAATAGAGTAAAGTTGGTCTCTATATAAGGGTCATCCGGAAAGTAAAGAACGTTTGTTTACTGCACCTAGCACAGCTCCCCCATCACCGTGAATGCGTGTGTGGCAGTCCACTTACCTGCCCGCCAATGTGTGAGCCGAGTCTTGTTGCTGTGCGGTCATAC
The DNA here is from genome assembly GCA_963675035.1 of Allygus modestus. Taxonomy (NCBI): domain Eukaryota; kingdom Metazoa; phylum Arthropoda; class Insecta; order Hemiptera; family Cicadellidae; genus Allygus; species Allygus modestus. The sequence continues at coordinate 8,004,694 of OY776112.1, forward strand.
GTCTTATTTCTACAGCAATTCAAAATGTTAGCGGCAATCGAAAATCCCACAAAATGAACACACCTCTGTTAGCAGTCCATAATAATGTGGACATATTATACTGCAGTTCAGGTGGTTACAACATGAGGAATTTAAAGATAAATATTGTTCTCTTTTCTTTTAGTGATAGTTGTAAGTTTGAGAAGACCTACCCAAGAACCTGGTCAGCGATTTTTTGGTAATGGTAATGATAAAATGTTACGATGTGTCGTTGAATCGAGGCTCGCTGCAAGTACTATATTTTCCAACGCCCCACAGGATGTTTGAGCGGGGCGAGGGGGCAGCGGGGCTCAGCCAGTGCCAGCTGCTGCTCCACACCCCCACCGACCTGGTGCGGACGGGGGACGTCTACAGTCTGATGATCCAGCACGCCACCAAGGCCGGGGACTGGAAGGCGGCCGCTCAGTGGGCCCACCAACTGCGGAAGGCTCAGCCACACGATAACCTGGCCCTGTACGTGCCCAGAGGTGGGTTGTTTTCACATGTTACAACAAATGTATGCTAAGTACCTGGGGGTCGAGCTTTGCTTTTAAATAATTTTGCAAGGGGAATAATGATACATCGTACATAATCATACAGTAGATACTCACTAGAAAAAACTATGTGATTCTCATTAAGTTCTTGAAACATGTATTAGGTGGCAGTTAGAGTAAAATAATTGGCTTTTGTGATTTTTTCTCCTTTGATACGTTTTTACGCTATTACGTTTTTTAAGCTTTTTACAGCTATTACGTTTTTTAAGCTTTTTACAGCTATTACGGTTTTTAAGCTTTTTACTACAGTTTCAAGACTGTACAACTTTACGAAATTTTAACAATATTGCCTCATTAAGGATATGTTATTTTTAAAGTTTTATACATGCTTTTTGCTTGAGTTTTCTTTTTGTAATTTATAGGCCTATAATAAAGTAGTATATTGTGTATGTGCGTGTGTCGTGATGATTTTGAAAACATCTTTTCAAAATTACTATTGGACCATACCACATTGTAGGGGGCCAAACAGTTTTGATTTATTCCCCCTCCGTCAGATATCAAGGCTCTGCCCCACTGACCGTCAAAGTAGCCATCTGATTCTTAATGTGAAAAGATAGTAGGGGCCTATCTAAATGGCTTGAAAACAAGTCCTCAAACTGCTTATAGAAGTTGTTGGGGACCAACAAATGTTGTATTCTTTTTTTCAACCTCAGGGCTCCGCCTGACAGGCCTTTTCTATCATTTCCCGAGGTCCCGTTATGATAGTTCGATGGATTTGTTTAACAAAGCTGCACCTCTTGAAAGATACCACCACATTGGATATGCCCCCAACCTCAGGGCTCCGCCCACAGGTCTTATAAGTTGCCAAGTTATTCTTATGACAAAAATAGTTTCTTAGAGTGAAAAAAGGTGTCCGGTCTTATTACTAATATTTTAATTCAGTAATTACTACTATTCTAATATGTAATGTGGTTTGTCTTTCTTTAGATATTCTGGAGAGGCTAGGACTAGTAACTCAGGCTCAAGGGAACGAAGAAGAAGAAGATGGACAAGAGGTGGAAGAGGAGGTTATTGTAGACATGACTTGAACACGAGCACTGACAACTCACTGAGCACTTTAAAAACTCAATGTTCCTGTTGTTTAATTTATGTAAAACTCTTTTACAGTGTGTTAAGTAGGTAGTAATTCAACTGATATGTACATTCTTAAAAGATCTCATGAGGTATTTTACTATTTTCATTATTCTTGCTGGACTTTTCCCCACCGAATCTTATTCTAGGAAAGGAGATTTTTGCTCTTGTCCATATTTTCCAAATTTCAATCACCCAATGTCGTGAGCTGGTATTAGAGACTGACTGATGTTGCCTGATTTTCAAAACTATATTCTCTTCCTTAAGATATTTGCTGGTTATAATAATAAATTCATTGATATATTGTTATTTAAATTGCTGGTTTTACAACAATTTTCCTTTTACCTTAAATTTATTACCCTCCAAATATTCAGTCACAAGACACATTAACAAACACTACATTAAAATAGGCATTTGGGACCTTTTTTTAAGAAACTTTTCATCAAGAATTCAGTATTTCAATGTAGTTTTTTACTTAGATTTACACATTTTTTTTATGTTTTAGTTAAGTATTTTATATTCTATGGTCTAAGAAAGTGTGAAACTTATTCCGTCCAAATGTGCTTTAAAATAAATAAGTTTTATTTTTAAGTGTTCTTTTATTACAAACCTGATAGTTATTGTCAACTCTGATTTACATACTGCAGTGGGAGGGGATTTTCAGCGGAGGTAGAGGATTTTGGGTACTGGCTGGGGAATGGTGTAATGGGGGCCCGTGAAAGCTGAGTACGGCCCTGATCGCGGCTGAAATTCATCAGCATCTTATCAAAATGTAACTTAAAACTTATCAACAAATTATTGGATTACCAGTTGATCAATATCATCCAGTGATCCAGTTCAATAACAATTTTGGTTTATTCACATAAAAAAATAAACGTGATTAAATTATTATAAAACTCTGGTGTTAGTGTAAATATGAGATTTTCTGGATAACTTATAGTATAGTTATTTGTAAAACATAGAGGACCAAATATCAAAGATAATATGTACCAAACAATCACCACTTAATAAAATTGAGAATGTATTTATTCTCTTCTAGGGTCAGATTGAATATTTTTAATATTTAAAAAAGTATCCAAATTATAATGGCACCTGATAGATTAGCTAGGGCGCCCTTCTCACATGCACACTAACGGTCCTACAGATCCGCGGTGCAGGTAAGCATAATATGCTTCAATGACATGTGTCAACTGAATTCCAATTATAGTGTAATTTTAAAGTGAAGTTTTTTACAGAAGTAGTTGTAGTTGCACCAGAAAATTTGAGTTTTCGCCCGAGTATTTTAATACTCAAATTCGACTCGGAAGTTTTGAAAAATACTCAAAAGTTCAAGCGAGTATTTCCCACCTATTTCCGGACGATAGCCAACGATTGCGACCGGCCAAAACGCGAAGTAACGGCCGCACAAGGCGATCGTATAACGTAAAATCGGCCGAAAATGACGATCGGACCGCGTAATTTCGGCCGTAAATGACACAATATCGGCAAAAGTGGCGACCGGGTCACTTAGTTTCGGCCGTGACTAACGATTTTGTCATCTAATATTGACGATAAGCAATGTCTGGACCAGGTGATATTGGCTAAATGACAACCGGACCGTGTTTTATAGGCCGGAAAAGAATGTCAAACCGTGTTTGTTTGACAATACGTAATCCAGTTTGATTGTACTGGCCAAAACTTTGTGTTGCTAATCATGTATTAGTTAGAAACCATGTTTAGATTATCAAATCTAGGGTGGTATCCAAATCCCATTACACTATTTTAAACTACCAATTGATTTCAAATACTCGCTCGAAAATACTCAAAAATAATTGGCACTACTCGACTCGAATAAAAAAAATCACTACTCGCACACCCCTATACATAATCAATGGTACGAGTCATATACCTGACGGGGAGGGCTGCTGTTTTGTGTGCTTGTGTGCGAGAGAGGAACTCCTGTTAAAAAAGTGTCATTTGATGCGAAAACGAACAGAACATAAATGTTCCATGTTCTGCCGTATTCTGATGAGCTCTTGATTGCTGGAGTGCTTCTTTCTGGAAGGACTGGTACAGGAATGACAGTTGATCGTGGTCATGTTCAATGGTCATCAATGAAATTGACCACGCCAGTTTATTCAAGGTTTTTTGTGCCAACAACATAATAGTTAATGCTGAACGAACATTCTAAGTTTATAAAAGTCCACAGACCATCTCATAAATATCCATTTACAAAATTCTGCGACCATTCTCAGCAAAACATACATGCTTATGTATAACATACTTATTTTTGTATTTTATTTATTTTCAATCATCCTATAATATCACATTTTTAAATATGTAAATCAATAAATTGGTGGAAATTACCAAAATTTGTGATTTAAGTATTTACTTGCCTGTAATTACTATCACATTATTCATACCCCATAGTTTTTTATACTGTTTTTGTTGAGACTTTATTTACTAGTAAATTATGAACATAAGCTTATTTATTATAATATTTATAGGCAGTAGACAAATTAAAACTATGTAGTCCCATAAGGTAATGTTGAAGCTATGGGGTGAGTATGTTTAATCTATGGTAGAACTAATAAAAAAAAACACCAATAAATATTATATTTAGTAGTATTGTTTTCATGTTTCAAAATACAAATTTAGAAATGATCGTATTGGAATAGGATACGTTAAAGAAATATTTAAATTCAAATTAACTTTATTGCCATTACAACACGTTATTTATAGTCTGTATCAAATATGTTATATGAGACAAAACAAATATGTTTAAAAAAAATATATATTTTTAAATATATTTTTTTAACTTTGTCTTAATATAACTTATGCTAAACAATTTTATCATTTTTATTGGTACTTTGGTATTATACGGATGCCACTATTTTTGGAGGTTAAATTTTTACCGGATACAAAGGATAACTACATAATTCGAAAAAACGTACTTTTATTGACTTGCTGTACAAATTTTACATCATTCTGATGAGCAGTCTTTGTGTTGTGCCTCCCAAAATACAGCGATGTCCGCTAGGATCATGTTGAATGCGTCGCCGCCGCTAGCATCCTCGCAACATGTACTCCGCCAAATATAGTTATGTTAGGATGGGTTATCATAAAAATACGTACGGTTTCCTCTTCATTTCGAGGTAAATCCCACACCAAAAGAACGTCACTCATTATGAAAACAAATGTAACGTAGTGACAACAATAAATCACTCATGACACTGACCCAGATACAGGCGGTGACAGGTGATGCGCGCGCTCCGGTCAACGACCTGACCTTGGCCTATTTGGAGGGGGTTTGGCGGCCTGAAGTATGACTCATCAGGTATCATTCGATTCGTAACGAAACAAGGAAAGTCCTACAATCATTTTTATGATAACCCATCCTAACATAACTGCCGCAGCGCGCTGTATATGGGGGGCATCCGTATAATACCAAAGTACCTTTTTATTCAACACAACAGCCAGAAAGAGCAGAAAATGGATGGAAAATGGAAAACTGATGTATAAATCATAAATATGAGTTCAAAACAAGTTTGAAAAAAATTAAATGAAAATATGTTACAATTCCAAATAGGTGGTTACTAAGCAACGTCGAACTAGAATTCTGTAATATAAACAATTATAGCCTATGTTTTAGTTTGTTGTCAGTAAAGATTTTTATTATTACTAATAAATAACCTTTGCCAATGTATAAATGTATAAAAACAAAAACAAAAAATGAAATACACAATAAAATTAGAAAATAAAATAAAAATGTATGCGTACCTTTTATTATCACCCCAACTTCTGCTAAAGATTGCCTTCTTCTCAAAAGTTCAACCCTCTAACTAGCCTACACTAAAAAGTTTCTATTTACAATTTTTACAAAAGGATATAAAGGCATCACTCAACACTTGTGGCCATCCACACACTCTGGATGGACACCGTTTTCACAGTTGACACAAATAAATGCAGAACGGTGCTTCAAATCGCCCACTGAACACACTTTGCACAAGCGGAGTTTTCTACCTTCAAGTTTTTTCACTCCAAATCGTTTCCTTTGGCCCGGTGAATTTCTTTGTGCAGGTGAATTTTCATCGTTCTTAGAGGATATCCACTGGTCTCCAATCTCGTTTACGATGAGTTCAGTAAATTGAACCCTCGACATGGGTTTTACGGGTTTTATGTTCAGCTGATACAGAATGTATGCATTGAGTACCATCCGTGACATCACATTGAATATTACTTTCTTGTAATACTTTAGTGTTTTATGCTCATCTAAATATGTGTATAACATCATGTCATGGACATCAACACCGCCCATGAACCTGTTGTAGTCTAGAATGACATCAGGCTTCTCTACAACCTGTTCTTCAGCCTGTCCCCTTCGGTGGCGTCTCACTGCAGTTTTTGTTGGCTGAGAGTTGGAAGACAGAAGAATCACCTGTTTTTTTTGGCTCTTCTTCTCCCTATATCCACACAACATCAAAGGGCCGTGCTTGAAAAATTTTGCGACGCCCACAGAAAACTTATCCTTGATGGCTCTAGGGAGATATTTTTGATTGGCCCTTACTGTCCCCGTAATATAAGTGCCAACAGAATATAAGTATTGGGCTAGAGGAACAGAACTGTAGAAGTTATCTACAAATATGTGATAACCCTTGTTCAAATAGTTGCCAAGATTCATCAGGTTTTTTACCACCGTAAATTCCAAACCAATAGTTGGTTGATCTCTTTTTTCCTGACCACTCGCAGCACCTCTATACACATAAAAACCAAGGCAGTAATTTACTACCGAGTCGCATAAGACCCAAAGCTTTATGCCCCATCTGTGATGCTGTTTTTTTGGCATATATTGCATCAGACCAGTATGGGATTTAGTTCCTATGAGCGACTCATCAATTGACAACTGACGATGTGGTACGAAGTAATACCGAAACAAACGGTTAGCGTGTTCTACAATTGGTACAAATTTACTGCAAGGGGCATATGGCCTTTGAGCTAAAACTTCATTGTTTACCATATGAAAGAAGCGTAAAACAAGTTGGAATCTATTCCTTTGAAACATTTGAGGAAACCATGGTGTCGATCCAGATGACAATTTAGTCCAGTAAGAGAACATGGTTGGTTTGCGGACCAGTCCCATATTCAAAATGCATGCAATGAAAGCTCTGATCTCATTCATTGTTACTGGCAACCATTCCTTGGCTCTAGATTTGTCTTTCAGTTGAGTAGTATTGATATACTGTGAAGCATACCTGTTGGTTTCATCGACTATCAACATGAGCAGAGAGGTTGTAAAAAATAAGTCAAAGTACTTGATGGGAGCTGAATCCACATCGGGCATATGCTTAGGCCCTACGTTTTCTAAAAAAGGTGTTGGAGGGTCCGGAAAATTCTCCTCAGGTCCTACCTCAGTCCATTGAAACTCATCATTGGAAGAATCAGTTTCAGATTCATCAGTTTCCGATTCAACAAATGTTCGACTTCGGTGGTTTTGAGAACGATTAGTCTGAGTAGGCCTAGGCCTAGCGTTTCTGCGTCTTTGCCCTGGAATAGGGGTGGAACATGCAGGTACAGCTCTAGGGCTATCTACATATGTGTCAGGATAATTTACAGCAGCAGTATCTACAGGTCTTATTGCACTAACCTCAGATGAGTATATGTAATCATCTTCAGCGGGGTCATAATCCTTGTCAGCATTCGTGTCATCAGGTTCAAAAGAGCTATCAGATGAATGATACTCCAATTTTGGAAAGAATAATTCCGTGTCATCAGGTTCAAAAGAGCTATCAGATGAATGATACTCCATTTTTGGAAAGAATAATTTCTTAGGCCTAGCTGTAGTTTTTTCTTTCACATTCTTTGAAAAGGATAAGCATGCATTACATCTAGTCGCACGCCTACGCCTAGCTTGCTCCGGCATGCCAAAAACACCTTGGGCAATTGGTACGTCTGAGAGAATTTCTGGTAAATCTGAGGCAATTACTGGTACATCTGGGGCTTTGCTTGGTCCCGGGATTGGATTTTCGATACTTGAGATAACAAGTTTTGCTTTTTTAGCTGGAGAATCGTTAATTACCTCTTCAAAAGATGTATCAACAACACTGACACTGTTTTCAAGTTCGTTGTAAACTAATTCGCGAAGGGCACTCAAGTTGTTAAGATTTATTGTGTCACTCATTTTTTTTCATAAATAATAAATTAGAAGTACCACACACGAAAAATCAACTTCAATAACAACATCAGCGATATTTAATGTTGTTTGCCGGTATTCGTGCACGTATAACCTTTTAACCTAACAACAACAAACAAACGTCACAGATGTCACAGATTGACATCAGATGTCATCTACGACCAGTGTCTCCACCACATCAACATCATTTTACCCTAAAGGTTCTTGAAAATTATCCTAAATTACCCTAAAAAATTTCAAATTACCCTAAAGATTACCCTATATCTGAAAAGCTGTAATTTATATACTTCTGTTGATAATATGGCCAAGCTATGATAAATGAATGAGTTCTTTAGGTACTACACTATAATATAATAATAAAAATAATTTAGCTTTTAACAAATTCAAATTTAATAAATAAAAATGTTAGCAATAACAATATGTTTTCTATTTAACTGTCTTCATTACTCAACTAATTTATAAAGGTCCAAAAATACGTTTATGTGATCGCGTTATTAATTCCAATCATAGTAAATTTACGGAACAAAGAAGAAAAAGATTTAGTTGATGACTAGAAACAAATTAGATGACATATCACAAAATGAAATTAAATTACAACATTTAATAGAAATATTGCGGCTGGTCAGTTCTGTGCGTGATGTCGGCTAGTACTAGTAGTGCGAACCCGTTTCTATGTGTTGAATGTGATAATACTATTTTGAGTTTTGCTGTGTTGTCAGACAATTCCGATCTATTAGATACATTTTTGTATAATCATGGTGTACACATTGAACGTTTGTGGAGGGAAGTGCGGGGAAGCGTGCCTCGATACGGAAACAGGAAACAACATTTTATCGGCCATTTAGCTGAATTTATGTTCAAAAGAAAGTACTCTGATTACAAAACAAGAGTGCATCATCTATTCAGAGCAATTGGTCATCTGTATAACGGCGAAAACGAACATCCTAACATCACTCGTGAAGCTGATACAGATAGCGAGCCAGATGACTACTAAGGTAAGTTTGACAATATATTTTCCTTTTCCGACACTTATTTAGGTCTGAATATTGATATTTACTACCGTACATATATTATAGTTAAGTATGAGGAATATTAGGGTTGACCGGATAATTGCTCAGAATTACCAACTATTTAATAAAAGCTTTTTGTTCTTGAACTTGGGGTGTTTTTTGTTTTTATTCATAGGTCAAGTAGATTATTAAAGCTGCTATAAAGTGTTGGCTTCGAAACATTTTTCATACCTATACCTACGGCCGAGGGTACCATATACTAAGCTAAATGAATGACTAATTTGCACACTTCACTTAAAGAAACTAATGTTAAGACTTGTGTGTTGATTTCATCTTAATTACATTTTATTATTGTTTCAGTGCCTTTCTCGAATAGTTGTTGTTTCCCAGTAATGTTCAACAGGTTTACAGGCCAACTTATTAAAATAAGATAAGCTAATTACGATTATTAGTAGTATTATTATTATTTTATTTTTTTATTATTGTTAATAATGTAAGTCTCTGAGAGTCTGAAACTCGATCGTTTTATAAATTTAGTTAAAGTTAAATTCGTATTAATGTTCAGACTATGTTAGCTGTAGGGCTAGTAAAATACATTTTAAATAACATTTTGGGGCTCTGATTTTACCCTAAAAATTACCCCAAAAACCCCATTACCCTAAAATTACCCTGAAATTGCAATATTACCCTAAAAAAGGGTAATTACCCTAAAAGTGGAGACACTGTCTACGACGAAAATAGCTAAGATAGTGTCTGCTTAAAGACCAAAGCAACGAAATTGCTACAAAACTGATAGCTAGAAGCTTTTGGATCAAAACAATGTTTTTTTAAAGCCAGTATGTTTTTTGTGTTTGAATAATATATAAAATACTGAGAATCGCCGTCAGCGACGCTCGGCAATTCATGCGTAAACACATCGCGTCGCTGTGAGCGATGTTGTGGCACTCAAAGGGTTAAGTATGCATTCGCCAATCATAATTGAAATGCATCATGTTTATAATACTTGATGATAAGTAAATAAGAATTAAGTAGTGGAGAAACACCGGTTTTGCATCACTTCCGGCGCTTTTTTCCCATGTTATTCTTATGGGATCAGTTTTTGCACCGACGCCCGATCCTACCCTACACAAATTTTCTTTTTGGCCCCTGCCTTATTTTCCCCCATTTAAAATTTGCATTAATTTTAATACATCCTTTGCAGAAATCCACGAGTTCAAAAATAACTCCACACTAAATAAACAACACATGTAAACAACTTAGAAGTTATTGTATAGTAGAGGTGAATTACCGGTTTAACCCCACTTCCGGCGCTTTTTCCCCATGTTATTCTTATGGGGAGCCGTTTTTGAGCCGACGCCAGCTCCCGCCTATAGAGCTCCCGCCCGCTGGCCTATATTAAATATACCCCTTGCCTATATTAAATATATTGTCCCCATCCCTCCTCTATATTTTTAAAAATTAATTTTCAAATTCTAAAAAACTATCTTTGGTGTTTACTGTCCGACTTGTCTGCAATTTGGATATGTTATTGTCCTAGTGTTTTAATAAATTTCACATTTCCCAAATTCAACATTTCCAAATGTGTATTAATACCTAAAATGTGTATGTAAAAAATAATATTGCACCACCAAATTGGAAATTTTTTTAATTTTTGCAGTAATTAAACCGCAAAAATGTCTTATTTTAGAGTTAAAAAATATGTTTTTATTATTTAAAAAAGATATAATTTTAAAATTTTCAACCAAGGATATATATAGAAGCCCCAAAACCACCACCCTCATTCCAACAAAAAATGTTGACCTGTGCACAGTGCTCCACGTCTTACTCCAACAGAAGCAATTTATTACGCCATTATCGACTTGTTCACAAAGTTATTCCTAAAATTTGTAAAATATGTCATCAAATATTTAACAATAGCAATTTTAAAATGCATATGTTAGAGAACCACAATACTTGTAATGTGTGTAAGAGAGTCATCACCCGGAACAAACCCCGCCACCACCTACGATGTGACAAGCGACCCTATAATGTGTTTAAGTTTTACGGCGAGTCCGCGGATATATTAGACACTCTCCAATCTTGTCCTCTACCCATCAAATGGATTCTTATTAGGAGAGTAAAATTCATCAAACACTCAGTGGACAATAATGGTGATTTAATCATTGACAAAGAATGTATTGCTGATTTTCGAAGTTTAACTAATTTATCAATTGAGAAAGCACAGCTAAAGACTCAAATTGAAAATTCACTTTTAAAAATCGATACCTCCATACACAAATATCAAGCTCAAGGCAGTGGATGGATATATGACCGCACCAAATACTGGCAGTTGCATGTTTACAAATATAAGCCCCTAACTCCCAAATCATACATTCCCACGCCAGAAAATATAAAATCAAAACATGCTGTTTTAAATATTAAAAACACCGATAATAAATGTTTCACCTGGAGTGTTTTAGCAAGCCTGAATCCAAGGAATCGTAAAGAAAATGCAAATCGAGTAGTTCACTACGAACTCTATGAGGACCAGTTAAATATGACAAATATAAAATATCCAGTAAAAATATCTGACATTGATAAATTTGAAAAACAAAACAACATAAGTGTTAATGTATATGGAATTGAAGGAAAAACAATATATCCACTGAGAACAACTAAACTAAACGACAATACTCACGTCAACCTGCTGCTTCTAAAACATGGTCAGAAATCACATTATTGTTTAATTCGTGATTTTGATAAGTTAATGTTTAATTCTACAAAAGATGACCATAAGAAATATTTTTGCAAGTTCTGTTTGCAACATTTTGGCACCAAAGATATATTGGAACGTCACACAACACACTGTAAACCCTTTGATGCTCAAAGAGTACAAATGTCTGAAAAAGATACACTACAATTTACGAATTACAAATATCAACTTAAAGCTCCCTTTGTGATTTATGCAGATTTCGAATGTTTTATAAACGGCGGCAAACACACTCCTTCTGGATTTGCTTATGTTGTGGTGAGAGACTCTAAAATTATTTACGAAGAGTTGTACAGCGGTGAAAATGTGATGGATGTATTTTTCGAAAAGTTATTTAAAACCTATGACTTTATTAAAAGTCAGATGGAAGTATATGTTCCCCTTGTAATGACTGCAGAGCAAGAGGCATCCTTCCAAAACTCTAAATACTGTCACATATGCCAACAGCTGTTATTGGGTGATAAAGTGCGCGACCATTGCCATCTAACAGGCAAATTCCGTGGACCCTCCCACAACGCTTGCAATTTAAACTATAAAGCAACCAAGAAAATTCCAGTATTCTTCCACAACCTTAAAAACTATGATGGTCATTTAATAATGCAACACTTGGGAAAACTCAATCGCAAATTGAATTGCATAGCCAAGGACATGGAAAAATATATATCGTTCTCTGTTGATGATTTGGTATTTTTGGATTCCTACAACTTTCTGTCTCTTCCCTTAAGCAAATTAGCTTCCAATTTAAATACATTTAGATTTATAGACAATCCACTACTACAACGCAAGGGCGAATTTCCATACGAATACATGACAGGACCAGAAAAGTTTTTAGAGCCCCTACCACCCATAGAGGCATTTTACAGCAGCCTAACTAAAGAATGTATATCTCCTGCGCAATATGAACACGCTAAAAACGTATGGAATCATTTTAATATAAAGAATTTAAAAGAATATCACGATTTATACCTTAAAACAGATGTGTTGTTATTGGCTGATGTGTTTGAGACATTTAGGGACTTGAGTTTAAAGGATTATAAACTCGACCCTGTCCACACGTACTCACTGCCTGGACTAACATGGGAGGCGTGTCTTAGAATGACCGGCATAAAATTACAGTTATTTAGTGACATTGACATGCATTTGTTTATAGAACATGCCATTAGAGGTGGTGTAAGCATGATTTCCACGCGCTACGCTAAAGCCAACAATAAGTACATGGGCGAACATTATGACCCAAATCAAGAAAGCACCTATCTTGTATACTTAGACTGCAACTCACTATACTCTACAGCAATGTGCGAGTCGTTGCCCGTTGATGGCTTTAGATGGACAAATGAGAAAGATTATAAATCCAATAAAAATGAAAACTTTGGATTTATTTTGGAAGTTGATTTAAAATACGATAAAAGTTTACACGATTTGCACAACGACTACCCGCTCGCACCAGAAAAAATGAATGGAAAATTAATACCAAACTTAAATGACAAAACCAAATATATTCTACATTATAAGGCACTAAAAAAATACGAAGAACTGGGTTTGGTAGTTACAAAATACCACAGAATCTTAAAATTCAGACAATCAAATTGGCTTGCACCCTATATTAATTTTAATATTGAAAAGCGACAAAAAGCTGAACATGATTTTGAAAAAGACTTTTACAAACTGTTAAATAACAGTCTCTTTGGTCGAACAATTATGAACCAACGCAAGTTTCGTGATATACATCTTGTAGACGAGTCTAAGTTAACAAAGTATGTTACAAAGCCAAGATTTGACTGCAGCAAAATGTTCGACAACAACTTGCATGCTGTGCATTTAAATAAATTAATTGTAAAGTTTGATAAACCAATATATTTAGGAATGACCATTTTGGATATCAGCAAAGTAATCATGTATGATTTCCACTATAATTATATGTCAAAATTTAAGAATAAAAAGTTCTTAATGACAGACACGGACAGCCTTCTTTATTCTATAGTAACAGAGGACTTTTACAAGGAAATACAAAGCGACTTGGACCGTTTTGACACCTCTGCATACAGTAAAGACCATTTCTTATACTCTGATAAAAACAAAAAAGTTACGGGCAAGTTTAAAGATGAATTAAATGGCCAAATTATGTATGAATATTGTGGTTTAAGGCCAAAATTATACTCTTTCATTCCTCTACAGTGGTTATACGAAAAAGAAAAGCAAAATGAGCTAGAGGTTAAGAAGGCAAAAGGAGCTGACGGCGCTACAGTTAAACATCTCTTAAGACACCAACACTACTTACACTGTCTTGCAACTGGAGAAGATTACTACGAGAATGTTACAAGAATTAAATCCACAAACCACCATCTGCAAACATTAACGATGAACAAAAAGGTACTCTCTTTTGATGACGACAAGAGGTTTATTGTGGATGGCATCAACACCCTTGCCCTTGGTCACTATAAAATTGGTCAAACATAAATCTGTATTTGCCACTATTCTTTGGCCTTTCCTTGTCTATTACAATAAAGCCATATTTAGACCTATCCCAGCACTGATGGCAGAGATTTCTAAATTGGTTAAATGAAAAATCATTTCCCACATGATTGTTATACACATGTTTTAAATTTAAATCGTCTTGTTTAAATAATATTAGGAAATTAACATTGTCACGTAAATGTTTGTTTACTTTACTGTAAGATTGACACAAGTAAAAACTGTTAATATTTTTGTGTCTGCCCATTGAGAAAAATTGTGTGATATTTGGACTATTTATGTCGTCAAATACAACTATTGAGTGTGATTCTACATCATTTGGTGTGATTTCACAGTTTGAATATGTGTGTAATTTAACTTCATCACACAAACGGAATATTTCAATTATTTTTTTATATTTTTCTTGTTCTAAAGATTTGGATATTATATATAAATTTGTAAACTTTAATCCTTGTTTTTTTACAATTAAGTTATAAATTACAACAGTCTTCCCCGAACCACTGGGCCCTATTATAAGACAGCGAATATTATTAGGAAATAGGCCCAACTTCTTTGGTGTATTTTCTTTATGTGCAATTTTAAATTTGTTCTTTTGTTGAATAAATGACATTTTTTATATAATGGTGTATTTTCTTTATGTGTTAAATCTTTTGTTTAATAATTTTTTTATATAATAAAAATGGCAAAGAGAAAGTGTAAGAAGGGTAAGGGATTATTCTTAAAGCCATATAGAGGCCGTGGCTTGTTAAATACCCTTATAAACAACCTTCCTTTCCCACTCCACATACCTGGAAATTATAAATGGTGCGGGCCCGGAACTAACGTGCCTGAAAATTTAGCCAGAAATGTACCTCCAAAAAATAAGCTAGACTCTTATTGTAAAGAGCACGACATATTCTACATGAATAATCCTGATACAACCGCCCGGAACAAGGCAGATATGAGATTAGCGGACCAGGCTTGGACTAGGGTTTCGGCAAAGGACGCCAGTCTGGCCGAAAAAGCAGCAGCTTATGCAGTGACAAATTTGATGAAGGCTAAGGCAAAAATGGGAATGGGATTAAAATTTAATAAAAAAGATGGACAACTTTCAGCTGTTAGAGGCAGCAAGAGACGTGCCTCACTTTCGAGGGGTGTACCTAAAAAACGAGCTAAGAAAACAGACCCCAAAAGTAAGAGAATGTGGAATTATTAATTTAGACAGTGACAGGGGCACACATTGGACAGCATATCGTAAAAATAAAGATGTTGTAATATATTTTGACCCTTTCGGAATACAGCCCCCAAAAGAGGTAATTGAATATTTTGTACCATCTAAAATTTACTATACAACTGATCAAATACAAGATTTAAACAGTTCCATTTGTGGAATTTTATGTTTATCATTTCTGAAAAATTTTAGTTTATAAAAATGGATTCATTTACTATAACATTCACAGGTACAGAGCCAGAGTTGAAGTCGGTGTTCTTTCCTCCTATAGAATTAAATGGTGATTATGTAATTGGGCTGGTAGATTTTCAAAGTTATAATTCTATATTTAATGTTAAAAAACCTCTAAATACTTTGACATATTACAAAATGCACAAAATTACAACCCCAAAAGGGGAGGTTACAATTGACGAATTAAACCGGGCATTAGATGGTAAAGTTGAAGTTATTATACAAAATAAAGTAGCATTAATTAATACAAAAGTCAAACTTATATTTTACAAAGGCCTAGTTCCAAAATTAAATAAACTTAAAGACACAAAATTAACTATAGACGAGGGTGAGGATGTGTATTATTACGATCACAAAGCTCCAAATGTAATTGAAATTGCTGAAGGTACATACGAAGTGTTTGAGCTTGCGAAGGAAATTCAAAAGCAACTCCCAGATTTTGTACTTATAGCCGATAATAAAACTATGAAAGCCACATTACATTCTGGCCATGTGTTTGATTTTACAAAACCGTGTTTAGGGTCTGAATTATTGGGATTTAAAGGATTTTCTACTCCAGATATTGCGTTTAAATCCGTAAATAAAATCAACATAAATAATGTAAATGTGATTAGAGTAAAATGTAATATTGCGAATGGGTCTTATTTAAATGGTGACAAATCACACACCATACACAGTTTTTACCCAGAAGCTCCTCCGGGCTACAAAATTATTGAGGTCCCCAGAAATATTATATACTTCCCTGTAAATAAGAGAAGTTTAGATGTTGTTAGCATTACATTTGCAGATCAACACGACAAGCCAATTGACTTTAATAACGAAGAAACTACAATTACTTGTCATATAAAAAAGATATGAGAATTTACAAGAACGGGCTGAGTGTGCAAAATGCCAGGTTTCTGCGATCAATTGGGTTGAAGTTAAAATTTTCTATTAATAAAAATGGAAGATTTTCTAGACGTTGCAGGAAAATTCCAATACGATGATAGCCTGGTTAAAATTACAAATCACTCCTATGTTCCACACAACACTTTAGCAATAAATAATTCCGATGAAATTCGAATATGCATAAATAATCAAGATTTACTAACACTCCCATGTAGGAGTTATTTGTATATTAAAGGAGAAATAGAGAATCATGATAAAGGACATTTTATAAATAATGCATTTGCATTCTTATTTGACGAAATTAGATACGAAGTTGCTGGTAAAGAAATAGATATTGTAAGAAATCCGGGAATTTCCAGTCTTATGAAAATATTGTGCTCTTACAATAAAACAACTAAATTGTCAAATGCAGCATTTGATTCTGATGAAAATTTAAAGGAGTTCCATAAAAGCGGCAAGTTTAGTACTTGTGTCCCGTTAGAGCTGTTAATGGGTGTGTTTGAGGATTTTAATAAGGTTTTAGTAAATGTTAAACAAGAATTGGTGTTGAAAAGATCCAAAAACGACTTAAATTGTATATTAACAACATCTAATGCTCCAACTGGTGTCGATCCTATTCCTAAAATTACACTTAAATCGATTCAGTGGGTGATGCCGCACGTGGTACCATCTGATGGGGAGAAGCTTCAATTACAAAAGATGTTATTGCAAAATAAAAATTTGCAAATTGCATTTAGAAGTTTGGAGCTACACGAACTCCCATCATACCCCGAAACCAAGAGACACACATGGTCAGTTAAGACGTCATCGAGTTTGGAGAAGCCCAGGTATGTTATATTTGGTTTCCAAACAGGTAGGGACAACAGTGCACGAAAAAGAACTGATGAATTTGATCACTGTAAATTGAAAAATCTCAAAGTGTTTTTAAACTCTGAATATTATCCTTATAGTGATTTAAATCTCGACTTTGAAAATGGAGATGCTTCTAAAGCTTATGAGATGTTTGTGAGGTTTAGGGAGAGTTACTACAACACCGTCCCCGATCCTATGTTTAACAGAGCTGACTTTATAAATAAATATCCTCTAATTGTAATAGATTGTTCTAGGCAGAATGAATCAATCAAAGAGGGGGTTGTAGATATTAAATTAGAAATTGAAACTGCAGAAAACGTCCCTTCAAACACATCTGCATATTGCCTAATAATACACGATAAGGTGTTTGAGTATAATCCTTTGTCAAATGAGATAAATAAAATGTAAATAAAATGAAAACAAATATTCAACAAGAATTGGTAGAGTCTGCAAAACAAATAAGAGAAAAATATAGGGCGTTAAAACGTGGTAAATTTCTAGAGGCTGAAGAGAGGTTCCAAACATTCCAACCTTTAATAGAGCCTTTGCAAGAATTAAAAAATTTAGCCACAAAAACAGAGAGGCCAGTTCTCCCAATGATTTTAGAAAAGACCCCGTCTAGAATACCAAGAATAACACAGATAACACCACACAAATTAGATTTTGGTCTTTTAGCATCAGACTATTTAGGAAATTACCTTAGTAGAAGTAGTATGACAGATACCACATATGGTATTAGGCGAGAAGGAAATAAATTTTTTATTGGGAATCAGGAAGTTCAAATTGCCAATGATGATGTTACAGTTGGAGAAAAAATTTATAAAGGGACAAAGGGATTGTGGGAATTGTTAACTTTAAAAGAACCCGTAAACTATAGTCAGGCTGATTTGCAAAATTATAAAGAGATTTTGGAAGCTACAAATGCACATTTAAAGGGTTATAAACCGGGTGCGGCGATGTCAAGTAATAAACACACTAAATATCTTAATATAATTAAACCCCTGTTTAAAACTGTTGGTGAAGGTTTAAGGCAGGTAACTGGTAATAAAATAGACTATGTTTATTGGGACGATCCTAATGAGCTTGTAGATAGGTTAAGACTGCTTTGGTTAAGCCGATTGGCGGGAAATTCTGGAGTGGATAATGAGATAGATTCTATCATAGAAGAATTGAGGGAAAGCGGAATTGTTTATTAAATAAAAATATGATAGATAAATTTTATCGCATATATAACCCGTATAGTAAACCAGAAGCTAGAAGTTTTAAAGAAACTACTTTAAATCTAAAAGATGATTGTTGGAATGCTTTAAATTATAAAATTAGTAATGTTAAAGGTGGGGAGTTTACTGACGATGTATCGACTTTGGGGCAGACGTTAACCAGGAAAGGTGATGCTTTTGTACAAGGTAATACTAAATATAAGTTTTTAGAATCCAAGAATAATAATTGGAACGCTAATAAACACAAAATTACTAATGTTAAACGAGGTGAAAGCTCAACCGATGTACCCACATTAGAGCAAACTTTAATAAGAAAAGATGGTGTCTTTGTACAAGACAATAATAATTATGAATTTTTGGAATCGGAGGGAAATGTTTGGAATGCCAAAAAGCGAAAGATTAGTAATTTGTTGGCTGGTAAAGAAAGCGATGATGTTGTAAACGTCTCTCAAGTACCAAAAATGGATCTAAACTTTTGGGATTTTAATAATAAAAGGCTAGTTCGTGTTAAACCCGCTGTTGATGAGAACGATTGTGTTACAAAACATCAGACTGTGACTTTAGACGGTCTTAAATTTGATGGTAAAAATAAGCAATTAACAAACATTTTACCTGGGACATTGCCAAATGATGTGGCTGTTGTTAAGCAAATATTAACAAAAGGTGAGAAAAGCATAATAAAACAGGGGGATAAATATTATAATGTATTAACATTAGATGGCGATGTGTGGGATGCAGAGGACAAATTAATAAAGAATATACCTGAAGGCAAAGATAGGAGTGATGTTTGTTTAATGTCGCAGGTTTTGAGGTATGACGATAATATTAAAACTTTTAGACAAGACAATATTAAATTTGATATTTGTTTAAAATCACACGCATTAAGGTTTAACAATAAAACTAATAAATTTATGCAAGACAATAATGAAATTGATTTGATGATGTACAATCCTAAATTGTTGGTTGCAGACCCTACATCTTTAAGCGGATTTAAGACTTTAGATGGAGGGGCATATTTGCCAAAAAACTATGTATATCAAAGAATGAGTGATGGTATGTTAGTTGGTAGCAATGGAGGTGTTTTTGAAACGACAGAGACTGGCAGATACGTTAACATTAAAAATAAAGAATAAAAAATGGAAAAAATTGCTTACGAATTGCATAAGCCCGCGAGAAAGAACTTTGTTAGAAGGTCTTTTAAGGTGTTGGGTATAAACGAAACTGTTCAAATAGATTTAATAGATATGCGGAATTATGCTAGAGAGAATTCTGGGAATAAATATATTTTAACTTTAATAGACACATTTTCTAAAAAAGCTTATGCTGCTCCACTAAAGAATAAAACTGGATTAGTAGTCACAGAAGCTATAAAAACTATTCTCCCAAAGGGAGTTAAAAATATTCAATCTGATAATGGAAAAGAATTTTTTAATGAACATTTTACCAAACTAATGAAAATTCTAAATATTAATCACTACCACACTTACTCTACAACTAAGGCGGCTATTGTGGAAAGGTTCCAGAGAACTTTAAAGAATTGGTTGTATAGAGAGTTTAGTGCACAAGGGAGTTACAAGTGGTTGGATTTACTTCCAAAGTTAATAAGGATATATAATAATAAAGTACATAGATCCATAGGCATGAAACCTAACCAAGTAAGTGCTAAGAACTCTAAAGACGTACATGAAAGGTTAGCATCTAAAGTACAAGTTAAAAAGGCAAAATATAAGGTGGGTGATAGTGTAAGGATATCTAAATATAAACATGTATTTAGTAAAGGATATACCCCTAACTGGACGGGAGAGCTTTTTACAATAGCAGAAGTTAAGAAAACAAAGCCTGTGACTTATATTTTGAAAGATGAGAATGGCAATATAATCAAAGGAGGATTTTATACAGAAGAATTGTTAAAGACTAAATATAAAGACATGTATTTGGTAGAGAAGGTAATTAGGAGGAAGGGTGATTTATTATATGTCAAATGGCTCGGGTTCCCAAGTAGCCAGAACTCGTGGATTTCTGCAAAGGATGTGTTAAAATGAATTCAAATTTTAAAATTGGGAAAAATATGGCAAGAGTCAAAACGGAAATTAGGGTGCAAAAATCAGTAAATAGTTGGCAGTATTTTTTTTAATTCAACCGTAATAGTGAATTTGGGAAATGTGAAATTTATTAAAACACTAGGACAATAACATATCCAAATTGCAGACAAGTCGGACAGTAAACACCAAAGATAGTTTTTTAGAATTTGAAAATTAATTTTTAAAAATATAGAGGAGGGATGGGGACAATATATTTAATATAGGCAAGGGGTATATTTAATATAGGCCAGCGGGCGGGAGCTCTATAGGCGGGAGCTGGCGTCGGCTCAAAAACGGCTCCCCATAAGAATAACATGGGGAAAAAGCGCCGGAAGTGGGGTTAAACCGGTAATTCACCTCTACTATACAATAACTTCTAAGTTGTTTACATGTGTTGTTTATTTAGTGTGGAGTTATTTTTGAACTCGTGGATTTCTGCAAAGGATGTATTAAAATTAATGCAAATTTTAAATGGGGGAAAATAAGGCAGGGGCCAAAAAGAAAATTTGTGTAGGGTAGGATCGGGCGTCGGTGCAAAAACTGATCCCATAAGAATAACATGGGAAAAAAGCGCCGGAAGTGATGCAAAACCGGTGTTTCTCCACTACTAATTATATAGATTGGGAAGTCAATAAATGCTAATACATTTTCAAAATCAGAATCCATTCGATTGCGTCATCGGAAACATTCGAAACGCAACTATTCAACATCCGATTTCTCTCGTAATCGCGCGTCAATACTTCGGAATCACTCATTTGCCTCCGTCTCTCTTCGTGGTGGTGCGGCCTTTGGAACCGCTGGTTTATTTCCGTCTCTCTTCGTAAACTACGTTACCATCATCGATACATCGATGGCAACGCCACCATACCAGGGCTACCCTGAATTACGTCGGGAGCCAGATTAAAAGTGTTACGCAAAGGCCAATAAGGTGCAATGTCTATACTGTGTAGTTTGTCTATGATTATATGTTACAGAACAAAGTACAGTGGCGGGACAGTGGTTACAAAAATAAACTACTGACGCCCCCGTAAGAATAGCCCCAACCCTACGAAGTCATAAAGGGTGGGTATAATTCTAGATGCAATTAATCTATTATCTGTTATTTTTAAGGGAGAACAGTGTGTAAGACGAGTAAATATAATATTTACTACATTTGTTTGTTACTTATAAGTCAATTTAGTTGTACTTATTATTGTACTGCCTATTTTTCAAAGCTTTTAAAGCATTGTAAACAAACCGCTTACAATGACTGTACGTATTGTGTACTCAACTTATTACATAAAACTCGTATTCTTTCTTAACACGTTTCATATTGATAGGCAGTTAGTATAGTCTATAAATAATTATGAAAAGAAATTCCATCGACAGTAGGTATATTTCAAGTCAATCCATTTTACCAACCGTAGCAAGGTAGGAGTCAGAATACAATACGTGTTTTTATGATACTCGATTGTAGTAGAACTATTTGTACTGGAATTACTTTACAGATTATACAAAAAATCCACCAATGGAAAAGCAGGCTAAAAATTATTGATTATTTACGAACATAAATTCGCCCTATTCTACTCCAACTTATCGTCACCAAAAAGGTCTTCGTTCGTGCGTGAGTTTCAGGTACAGGACAGGAGTTCAGGGATCAGGGAAGCTTACAGATGCAGACTATAGACAACACCATGGGTTGCACATTCTTTGTTGAAATCAGTAAAATTATATAGTTTTACAATTTGATCAGTTCTTAACATTCTCAGCTCTGAACACTTTCACAGTAAGTAAAGTAGATGTCAAATTACATTTTTCTATTTGACTAATCATTCCCTAAATGAATCAGATCAACTGCCCTTCGTATCGTTGTGGATCTTAATTTTGTCAAACTTCCCGTCTTTTGTTGTTCTCTTCAATCCAAAAAATAAATTTAATTTGTGTTATTATTTAGTTTATTTTTACTTCGCTTGAATTCTCAAATCATGCATGGTTTTTATTACAGACTAATGCAAATGCAGAACCACCAGTGGGTAATCTGACAAAACGATAAAAGTCATTAATTTCATAATAGATCTAACTTATGACGATCCATACATTTTTAATTCTGTGAATTCAAAAAATCGTTTTCCCCATCAAAATCTTGAACTGAATCTTTTATTTTAGAAACCTTCATTGCAGTTCAACATTGTCAAATTAATCTTCTTTTGAGTAGAAGAAGTGGAGACCTGTTAGTTTGGCCTAGACCCAATTTCACATCAACTTCAAATCTACCTACCTCATCATTGGCTCCAACTTTTAGGAATTAAAATATGATATGCTTCTTAAGTAGTCATTTTAGCTCATAGCTTTTCTTTGTTTTTTCCTTAAATTGTTTTGATATAC
The DNA here is from genome assembly GCA_963675035.1 of Allygus modestus. Classification (NCBI taxonomy): domain Eukaryota; kingdom Metazoa; phylum Arthropoda; class Insecta; order Hemiptera; family Cicadellidae; genus Allygus; species Allygus modestus. The sequence goes on from OY776112.1 coordinate 8,027,583, forward strand.
CTAGTTATCCTAGGTATAGCTTAGACACTATCCTGTTGCCTCTAAAATCTCATTTTCTCATACCTTAAAGAATGACTAACAATCTTCAATGAGGTTAGAAGATGTTAATTTTCCTCACTGAAGGTGTACCTAGCCATCAGTAGTTGTAATTTGAAAAGTTGAAACAGTAAGTTAATGCCAATTGCTTTAATTTAGGTTACATTTGATAGCTTGTTTATCTACCTTAGTATAATTAGATCACTAAGCTTAGTGGTATGCCTCTCATTAATTATAAAATTGGCTAATTAGGCTCCGATCAGGTAGGGCCAGTCGACCCTAATACAGTAGAAACCCTCATGTCCAACCTCGGGATAACTGACTAACTGAAAATGGATTAACTTAAGTTACCACACTTTTGTCTCCGCAACTGAGCCAAGCCTGTCTTGACTTCAATAAACCAACCTTTGTTTTCCATCAATACAGCTAACTTAGGTTGTGAGCTTCTTATAATAGTTTTTATGATGTTATGTGTGTGTTTTGACATGGATATATTTTTTACCCTGTCAGATATAGTTTTCAGCTCCCTAGATTTTAGCACTAGATCATTATTTTAGAGTTTACCTAGTTTCTGCGTAGTTTATTCTGATAGGCAAGATTTAAACATCATTCAATGATTCAATTTCACAAGGCCTATTTGAAACTTAATGTGTTTGTCTGGTGTATTAATAGGGCAGGTGCTTAATTAGGTAACTAACTTAGATATACCTAACTTAGTCTGATTTAATATATCTAGATCTAATGGGCAGGGTATCTACGCATTTCTGGGTTTCATGAAAATAACTCTCAGTTTGTGATTGCTTTTAGAAATTAAAATGATGCCTTTAGTTTATAAAACTGTTTAATCTAGATTTGAAAACTATTGTAAAGTTTGTGAAATGTTCTAAGTAATTACAAGTTAAATTTCATTGACTAAATTATTAGTATTAGCGTGTGCAGTAACTCTCACATACAATTTTTATAATTTATGTAGTTCTTCTCTAAATTACCTTCTTTCATTCAACATCCGTATGGGCGTAAAAGCTCAACATTTATATAAATAGCCACTAACATGAGCTCTTACTGACATAATACTAAGGTGAGCCCATACCTTACTATTCATTTCTTTTATATTTTATAAAACATTTTTATATTTTTTGTATACGCAAGATTTTACTACTCAGCCCTATTACTGAAATTACTTACATTAGATCAGGACTACAAAGATATCATAGGTACTCTTTACATCATTATTAGTGGGCTCCTAGGCTAAAGTGCAAAATACCTCAATTATTTTAAAAGCTGCAAATAAGATAAACTGAACATGTAAATTAAATTAAATTAAATAAAGTTAACTAGGCAGATTCCTTAATTATCAGAATAGAACAGGTTGTAATATAAAGTTGTGGGAGACCAAGAACCTCTTTAGAATTCCCGCTCTGATTTTCGATTTTAAATTTTATAGCAATCATGTTGCAATTAATACTTACATCGCCAAAACAATGAATTTGAATTTGTTTATTAACTATTATTTTTCTTTCATGTCATATCCCTGTCACGTGGCGACATGTGGTCGGACACCTGACTATTCCTGTTCCAGTCATGCCGGGAGGTTCTATAAATGATTAATTTGTTTTAATTTTGGAAAATAATTTTGAAAATAAATGTTCTGTGGCTAGCCTAGTGGTATTTTACGAGGCTTTAATAACGATCTTATTCGCTCCTGCTACCACCTGCGGTGCCTGGAGGTGAATTACACCACCGGCACGTCTTGAAATAGCATGCTGGAACCATCAGGCGTTATGATTCCCAGAATGAATTACACTCGCAAAACCCGTGAAACGGCTTAGCCATTTTGATGAGCAATTAGTATGATAACATTTTATGATTATAAAGAATTACAGACTTTGACATGGAATCGTAAAGAGCACGTTAATTAATTACAAAGAACTATTATTAAGTATTCAAGTTTTAATTCATCAGTTACGGTTTAATTTAGGATTTAGTGAGATTTGAGTCCAATTTATTAGCCAATTCCCCGATTCATCCCCCCCCCCCCAAAATTGGTGACCTTACAGCATAATGTACAATACCTTGACCATGGCAGTGAGTGTCGAACCGTCCCAATGAAGTTTCCCCCTGCCACTGAGAGCGAGCTGTGCCTCTCCTTACCTGAGCTAGCCGACGCGCATGCGCGGCTGGAACGTTCGACTTCTTGTCTGCCTGCTGACGTCACCATTTAAAACTATGTCTAGTCCCTCAATTAAATACTGTGTGTTACTCTTTGCATGGATTACCGGTAGTTCTATTTAACTAGGGACCTTAGCTGTAACAGGAAAATGTAAAACTTTAACCAGTAAGTTAGCCTAAGGCTAATACTTGAGGAACTGTAAAGTAGGCTAAGGGGCTGTGCATATATTATGTCACGCCTCCCTAGGGTGGAGGGGGTGCAGCACATTGTGACAGACCGTGACATGGGGGAAGGTAGTCAAGGGCTGCGTGACGCGTCACAATTAATGGAGTTAAAGCCTGCGAAATCGTCAGTTACAGAGTGGTAAAATACTGTGTACCGTACCAACAATTAAGTACTTAATAATTTAGTGTGACGTGACAGGAGGGAGGGGGTAAAAAAGGGCTGAATATAGTGTGACGTAATTTATGCATGACCCCTAAGCCTAAATGTATAAATTATCTTTTGTGCATTTTGGCATTGTAGGGATATAGTTACAATTTTGAAGCTTGAAATGGAACGGCCTAATGTAACTTTACTGAGTCCAATAGATATTGTCCAATCATGATCTGAAAATGGGAAACCAACCACATCAGATGACAGTTCGGTTCTATTATTTTTTGTAAATATTTTATCAAGACTAATGAGCCCCTAGCAGGTTTAGTTTAACTTGCCTTAAGGTTAAATGTCCAAAGCATATTTTTTAACTCTATCATAGATTTTTATCCTGCAGTACCAAACATCAAAGCTTGAATTCACAACTGCCCAAATAGCAAATTAAATTATTCCCTCTTTATTTTACAGAAATACTCTCTTTGAAAGACATGTTTTAGGTGTCGGTTTTAATTCAAGAAACTTAATTTTATTGGGCACCACCCTCCAAAATTCTGTGGGTGGAACCCATCAAAAAACGTTAATCCTTGTAACTGTGACGACTTTGATAAGCAAATCCTCTGGTCATTAAATTGAGAGAAAAAATCTACGAATACATCAAATTGCCATAAATCACCCGACGTTTCAGAAAACCATACGTTTTCTGTAATCTAGGGTTCCTTGAAAAAACAAACTTTGATATGTAAAAATGTGAATTTGTATGTGACTGACATCACCTACCGGGTATGCTATTAGCGAATTTCCCCTATAGGGAAGAAGCTATTACCATAGGTCTCATGGTAAGACTTAAGCCCGGGACCATGATAACTTTTCGTTTTGAGGTCCCCAGATGCCAAAAACACCATTCGTTCAAATTTTTATATATGTATTTATATATTTATATATATTTATATATATATTTATATATATATTTATATATATATATGTGTCCGTAAGCACGATAACTCTCGTAAAACAAGTCCGATCTTAATAACACTTGATACAAATATGTAAAGTACCATTTATTTGAACGAGTTCGAAAACCAGACAAATCGTACCATCCGAAGGGGGTTTTTTGGGGGGTTTTGTACCCCAAAAATGGGTTTTTTGGGGTTTTCACATGTAATTTTTATTTAAATAAAATTTAATTTATACCATTGAATTCAGCTTAAAAAAAAACAAACAATTTGGTATTTTGATCATTGCTCTACGTCAATTGGTTACTGAGATATTACAAGTGCTAAACACAGTACGTTGTCCAATGTTATTCTTAAGGAGAAAAAGACAAATTTTATATCTCGGTTATTTATGAACATAAACTGACGAAACTTGGTATATCGCTTCATCTGGTTGTGGTTTGTTGATGTTTGAACAGAAAACCAATTTTTCGCCCATGGTTCCCGAAGCAGCAAACCTAGGTACTCGGTCCCCATGTTATTCTTATGGAGGATAATAAAAATGTTATATATCGCTTATTTATGAATGTAAATGGATGAAACTTGGTATGTGACTTGACTTAGATGAGTTCTATTGATATTTGTATAAAAATCCATTATTTTTTGTTCCTTTTTGCAGCAAACCTGCGTACTCATCCCTAATGTTATTCTTATGGAGAATAATGAATATTTTAAATATCGCTTATTTATGAACATATTTCTTATGAATTCTGGTAAGAGGCTTAATGTAATATTAAGACATATATATTCATTGGAAATTCGCTGAGTACGCAGGTTTGCTGCGACGGGGCTATTTTAGAATTAAACTTATTGTGTACTGTACATGTTTTTCCCGTTATCTATGTGTTTGGTTCTACTAAATACTACTGCAGTGAAAGTTGTTAGGAATAGCTAGTTTAATTTCATCCTCCCGTTAGACTAATGAGGTAGTACTTAAATATTTAAGTTAATTATGTCTCCAAAGTTGAAACTTTGTGTTTAAAACCTTGAATTTAAAAACAAAAACATGAAGGCCATCAGAATACTGCTCATATGGAGGTCAGTCATTGAGAGTGGGTTTACTAACAAGCTAAATTTAAGAATTATTTACTGTGCAGGACATATGTACGGAGTTTTAGGTCCTATTAACACTTTAACTATCCACACACATACACATGACCATTTTCACTAGCACATGAGCTTTTCCTCACTTGCGACAGACGTAATTTTTGCGGGCTCTCACCTGATACAACACATGACTTCAACGATGGCTGGGTGAAGCACAGGCTGACATTGAAGGCAGCAGGAGGCAATGAAGATGGCACCGAAGAGATCTGCAGCAGTAGAGCAGGAGTAGTGAGTGAGGTAGTCCTTGTTAGGTTTGTGTTACAACTGGTTTTTGTGTGGTCTGAGGATATTATCACACTGTTCGCTACATTCTCTCTAAACATTTGAAAGTCCGGTACTTTGGTATTATACGGATGCCACCCTTATGCAGCGTGCTGCGGCAGTTATGTTAGGATGGGTTATCATAAAAATGATTGTAGGACTTTCCTTGTTTCGTTACGAATCGAATGATACCTGATGAGTCATACTTCCGGCCGCCAAACCCCCTCCAAATAGACCAAGGTCAGGTCATTGACCGGAGCGCGCGGATCACCTGTCACCGCCTGTATCTGGGTCAGTGTCATGAGTGATTTATTGCCGTGCACAACGTTACATTTGTTTTCATAATGAGTGACGTTCTTTTGGTGTGGGATTTACCTCGAAATGAAGAGGAAACCGTACGTATTTTTATGATAACCCATCCTAACATAACTGCCGCAGCGCGCTGTATATTTGGCGGAGTACCTGTGGCGATCGGGTCTGGCTGCTAGCAGCGGCGACGCATTCAACACGATCCTAGCAGACATCGCTGTCTTTTGGGAGGCACAACACAAAGACCGCTCATCAGAATGATGTAAAATTTGTACAGTAAGTCAATAAAAGTACGTTTTTTCGAATTATGTAGTTATCCTTTGTATCCGGTAAAAATTTAACCTCCAAAAATAGTGGCATCCGTATAATACCAAAGTACCGAAAGTCCTTTGGGAAGTTGTCTCACAAACTCAAAATATGTTAATCCATTTCTTAGCCGTCCTGATTTGTCATTGTATAGTACGGCTGTAACGGAAGCTGTTGTATCGTGAAATTTAACCAAGTTATTTACAAACTGATAAATAGGAACCTTATCTCGGATGCATCCCATAGGGGAACAAATGTTTTGAGTCTGACATTGGGTACAGCAAATGAAGTTTTCATTACATATGGTAAGTCTCTTGGCTGTCCATTATGACAAACTTCCCTTTCACCTTTGGTTTCACCTTTGGAAGGCAGAATGTGGGTCCCATGTTTGAGAGCCTCTTCCCAGCTGTCACAGGGGCACGGGAGTTGGCCCTCTGAAGGGTCAATTTGGCTGCCGTCCCATCCCAACCTTTCCTTTCCTGCTACACATGAGTCCGGCTAATCCGAACTAATTGGGATCGAACGCTGTTTGGATTAGCTAATTGTTCGGATTAGCCGAAATAGTTTAAATTATAGAGAACGAAGTAACTGACTGGGTCTGTAGTGTTGTAATATGAACGAATGATGCACAAAAACAAGTAACAATAGACCGTTTACTCTTTCAAACGCAGAATCAACAACATGCACAGTGCATTGCAGACAGCACACTGGCCCACTGTGTGTGGTTTTGGTGATGTGATGTGAGCGGGCAAGTGGTCTGTACGCATGACGATACTGCACACGGACTGTACGCACTGCCAACCGAGACTGTATCTCTGCCACCCCACTACTACTAGCTCAAGTGCGAAAATCATAACAAAACCTTTACGTGGTCTGCTATTGTTTGTGCTGTTTGTAAATTTAGTCTTTTCACATTAAACAAACATTTGTATTCTTCAAAATATTACTTTGTTTTCATTTCGTTACAGCATTATTTACCTTTCCATTATCTTTTGTCTTTTAATTACGTAAAATATATTTTTTTCATTAGTGCACAGTATTTAAAAAAAATCCAGAATCTGTTCGGATTAAGCGGACGTTCGGATTACCCGTGTTCGGACTAGCGGGACTCAAGAGTACATCCTATCCTTCCGGTAACCTGCGCAATATTCCCGCTTGTGGAAGATGTGCCTAGTAGCTTTGCTGGGGTTTCCTAATCCGCAACAATGATGATGATGATGATGGGGAACAAATGAGCTTTACTTTCCATAAATATTTGTATGTTCAAATGTGTGATGTATGTGTAGTATCATTTGATAAGTTGCTGGTTGATATTAAAAACAGACACAGTTAATCCAGCATCCCTGGTCAAGAACAAAGATACCGTAGTAATAACGTAATGGAAAACCTACCCCCAGAGGACTGACTATGGGGTAAGTCCTCTGGGGTAGTCCTCTGGATTAACTGTGTCTGTTTTTAAGAGTGCAACTTATCAAATGATACTCTACATACGTCACATATTTGAACATAAACATATTTACCTATACATGAGCAAGGCAGGTGTTGGAGGAGTGCATGGTCTAACTTTCAAGTCTGCCTTCCATGTATTCCTTTAGTGAGTAGTAGGCTTATTGAGTGAGCTGCTCCTTCATGACCCATACAAACGGTTTCTCATCCATGTTCCTTTTGCAATCAGGCAATTTGTTGAAGATTAGAAAACGGGGCTGCATGTCTGTTAGGCAATACCTTGATACGTCAATGTACCCACAAGTTCTTTTTCACATGTACGAGTAAGGTGAAGATATACAGACTGGACGCTAAGCACTCCCAGCCTTCTGAAGATTAGCCTACAATGTTCAAACTTGGTACTAGATGTTACAACTCGCAAGGCGACTTTCTGCAGCTTTAGTGTTCTGCATCGCAACTTGGAGCATGACCCATTTGCTAACTCAGTCTCTTCTATATTTAGTCACGAGTCTATGCATAGTGGCACCATTTTCAGCTACTTGACGTCAAATGCCTGTTACGGAAATCTGAGGTCGTGGGCTCACCAAATTGTATCTTAAAAACATTGCAACACCAGCACTCATTTGACTTTCACTATGAATATCTTCTGAAATGGAGTGGACAAATGTAACGTTGTTTTTCTTTTGGAACTTATTTATTGTTTTTCAAAATGACTCGATGGTTTGAGTTTTTTTAGTTAAATTGTATTTTTAGTTTTTAAGGCATTGATAATAAGTTAGGGCAAGTTTATTTTTCCCTATGTTGATGAGGTGAAAACCTTGTACCGTAAAACTGGCTAATCCCGGAGGGGGGGGGGTATTCACGGACGCGGTGTGGATATTTGTAAACATAAATATTTCTAAACTAACCTGCAAAGTTGAAGTCGATCTTAAGAGCAGAAAACGCCCTACACAGCTGTATAGGGTAGGACTGCGGATGATCGTTTTGTTGTTTTTATTTTGTAGGTTTACCAACTTACAACTTTTCGAAGAAAAAAATGTATGTCTAACTAAACATGTACTTTTCGTCAAGTTTGTCCAATTTTTGTCACAAAGGCATATTTTTATTCAAAATTTAAGAGCGCATAATGCCATGCTAGTTAAAGCTATATACAACATATATTTTAAAAAAATATCACATTTATTCTAGTACAAACCCAGACATTTTACTAATACTCCGCTGGCTGTTGCGACTAGCGCCTGCCGTTACTGACGTAAAAAGCAGATTTCCCGCATTAACAACATCGCAGTGTTTACCGCCTTAACAACATTGCAGTGTTTACCACCTTGACAACATTGCGGTGTTAAGCACTGATACGGTACCTATCTGTGTTTGTTAAAATATGTGCTTTTAATGATGAACGAAAATAAATCAAGAGCCAAGATGTTAGAGCAGGCAGTAAAGGAGGAAAGTTAATGCCATGATCGTGATCAATGATCATGTCTGTGGAAAATATAATTGACCCCATAGAAAGCAGACGGTTTTCAGCCCACAGGAATAAAATGTCATTGCTGATTATGTTGATATATATATGTCTATTATTCTTTGTTTCATTTAAACTCATTTTCCCCTTATGGTTCTTTGTTTAGTTTCATGTTAGTTGCAAAGAATAAATGGCTGAAAATGTGACGTAAGAATAATTTGTATTTATCCCCAACCCATTAACAATGTTTATTTATTTTATTTTTAAGCCTTTGACTGGTACACAGGCATCTGCAGACCTCAAACACCGTCCTACTACGGACAGCAGAGGTTAGTTTAGGCGTTAAAATGATATTTAGGTCAGTGTCCGGGATTAGACCGTTTGTGGAAGTTAATACGGACACTTTTATTGTTTTAAATTTATTTTATAATAACATCTATACATAGAAAGGTACAGGGATATAGTAATGATACACACACTTTATACTGGTATGATTTATTGGTGACATCGTTGTTTGAAAGGCACTTTAACCTTAAAAACGTAAAAAAGTGTCCGGGTTTAGCCGGTTTTTACGGTATAGTGAAATGATGTGTACTAAGCCCATCTAGGCTTACCAAATATCGAGTGAGCGCAGTTGAAAATGTTTAATATTTAGGCCTATTTAGAATACAGTATACTGTAAGCTTCAATAGTTGCATTTATTTTAAATGTCTTTAATTATAAATTATTTGATTAGCTCTAAATAACTTCTTGGTTTGTATAGTAGCTACCCTAAATGTAAACAATATGTAGTCTGAAAATAGTCAACAAATTTGTCATGGGAATCCTAGTAAAATTATGTAAGCTATATCGTTTAAAAGATTAATATTAATTTTAATTAGGCCTATTCAATTAACGGCACTGTTATTTACTAAATATTGTGAGGAATGTAGGCCTCCTACTTCTATAATCGAAAATTTCATTTTACTGGAAAGAATAACAGTGTGAGAATATCAAAACAAATTTACTATCTAATCCAAATTTTAACGATTTCATGATTTATAGAATACAGAATAATAAATATATGTTTTGTAATATTTTAGTTTATTTTTTATTAAAGGAACCTCATGGGAAATAAGAGGAACCCAAATTATTCGCCATACAATAAACCCTTTGAATGCTAGAGGTTTTTAGCGAATTTCCCCTATAGGGAAGAGGTTATTACCGTTGTCGGCATGGTAAGACCTAGGCCCGGGACCATGATAACTTTTCGTTTTGAGGTCCCCAGACCCCAAAAAGACCATTCGTTCGAAACTGTATATATATATGTGTGTGTCCGTGAGCACGATAACTCTCGTAAAAATGATCCGATTTTGATGAAACTTGGTATAAACGTGTAAAGCAACATTTATGACTTTAAGTTCGAAAACCAGCCAGATCGCTCTATCCGAAGGGGTATTTTGGGTGGTTTTGTACCCCAAAAATGGGTTTTTTGAATTTTTTACAAATAATTTTTGAAATAGTCAAATAAGAGAATAATTAATACCGCTTATTTGTGAATATATTTTTATGAAACTTCGTAAATGGCTTTATGTAGTATTAAGACATTTATATCTCCATTGGAAATTCGCTGAGTATGCAGGTTTGCTGCGACGGGGGTATTATAATAAACTTTTGAATCTGCTACCTAAAATACATTGTTACAAAGCAAGCTCTGTCTGCGGTTTGCGTCTGACATGTGGTGTTACCTGATAGGCTCAAACGGAACTAACTTGTCCAGTGTGTAAGCTATAATACTTTAAAGTCTGGTACAACTGCAAGCCTGTCAAAGTTGCTATCCCCCAGGGGCTTGGGGGTTGTGCTGGGATCGAGGGTTCGAATTCCGTCCCAGTCGGTATTTTTTATATTCAACTCAAGGAGAGTTCACCTATCTGTGGTAGAGTTGAAGAGGAGGACGGGCCTTGTGCAAACAGTTGACGGCTCGAGTCCAAGCTGATGGGGTGGGTGAATTCTTTGCAAGTTGCATATCTGATCAGGTGTTTTGCTATTGTTTACCTATCCATGTCTGTGTCCAATGGAAGCATATTTTTATACAGTTTTAAGTCATTGTAAATTTCCATTTACTGAAGATTCCTTGTTGTACCTGGCATACTTATCTTCAATTAAAATGTAAAACAGTTTTATTTTTATTGAAGAGTATACCAGATACAACAAAGAAATATGTTTGTTATTTGTATCCCACTTCATGAAGGTGTGTGTGTACCTTCAGGTAATGATGGATGTTTGTTTATTTGCCTTTCATATGTATATGTGGTGTCACACGATTGGTAGCACATGTCAGACTGTATTGTACTGTTCAATCTGGCCATAAGCTAGTTATTGGAAGAGGTGCGTGTGTTCATTTACTTATCAATTTAAAAACCTGTAAGCGTAGGGGTAAGTGATTGTTGAATAGGCTAATATGTTTTTTTTTTGTTTCCAGTGAACTGTTTAAGAAAGCTTGATAAGTTATATTTGATTCTGTTAGGAAATAGTAAGTTACTGCAATAACTAAAAAATACCCAGCACCCAGCACATACCTACGTAGACTGTAAATGTTGATTTGCTGCGGGGTTGATTGTATTTTTTTCACCGTAATGTAATGGCAATACCTGATGGTTTATGGTTAACTGTTACTGACTAGTGGTTTTTAATTTATGTTTAATATTTATTAGTGAATTTCCTTTGGAAAGTGAACTATTAGCATGACCCGCACGGTGAAACTTAAGCTCGGGACCACCATGGACGTTCCTAACGTGACCCCCTGAGCACGTTTTGGGGGGTCGTTCAAAATTATATATATATATATATAGATAGATAGATAGATAGATAATATATATATAAATATATATATATGTGTTTGCACTCTACCGGTCGCAATTTTTGTCCGATTTTCTTCAAATTTGTTAGGAACGTTCCTTTCTGCAATCAGTTGAACAGGTTCGTTGGGCAAAACAATCGGAAAACTCTAAACCCCTTTTTTGGGGATTAATCTTTCAAATTTCGGGTTTTTGGGCCCAAAAAGGGTCAGAAAAGTCCCGTATGTAAAATTAATGCATGGAGAAAGATGGTAATTAGTGAGGCGAAAATTTTAAGCTCTCTCGTCATTTTAGCATACATATTTACTGAGTTATTAAAGAAAACGTGTTTTGACTAAACATAGTACGTTGTCTTATGGGGGTTTTATACTAGAAAAGCCTGTTATTCCATTGTTAGAGTACTTTTATCATCCCCAGCAACCTCACGCCTACTTTCAAGCCTGTCTGGACCTTCTACTAATATTATAATGCGCAAAATTGTATTCCCAGCTTTGCAGGTAAATGAAACCAAGAGCATCAGAACAGCCAAAAAAATCACTGTTTTCAGATTTTAATAAAAATTAGAATAAACGTATGTTTTTACACTGCTTTTGAGTTTTAAAAGTTTTTATATGGAAATTCACTTCCCTCACGTCAGCGTGCTGCGTGCGAACTCGTTTGACATTGCAAGGAGACTTTTAAAGTAATTTAAAGTAACTTATGCTTGATATTATATACTGGTATTTAAACTGCATTACATACAGTAAGCCTATGTTTTGTCCAAGGGTATATTCAGAAAAATATATTTTGTTACAGACATCCTATGATGGCTACTGCTGTCCAGAAGAATGGGATGAAGTCGCTGCCAAACGGAGCTGTGAACCACCTTGTAATGGACCATCAATACTTGATAAAAGAATCACCAGTTCAGCCACAAATAAAGACAGAAGACCAACAGTTGCAAACCTTGCAGTCACAGCAGAACGAAGCCGTGCAAACCCATAACGAAAGTGTTGTTAAGTGCGAAGAGCAAGAACCCGAACCCGAAATAGACATCGTCATAAACAATGTAGTGTGTAGCTTTACTGTCCGTTGTCATTTAAATCTCCGGCAAATAGCTCTCAACGGAGTAAACGTTGAATACAGACGGGAACACGGGGTAAGTCTTAACATAGGCTAGATCCAATATACCGGGTGTCTCAGCTAAAGTGAACCAATAGCTAACTTTGTAATTATAAATAGGGTATGACATACAAGTTCTTATGGGGGACTCCCCTTGATTTTTTTAGATGTTTTTCGGGATGGGTTTGAATTTATAAAATATGGCCGCCATTTTCCAATATGGCGGACAACTTTAATATTTCTTATTGAACACCCTATATTTTATGATGTTTTTATGTAGAATATGTGATTTTAAGACATTGTTGTTCTTGGTAATTTTTACCTAAATGTGACCGTTTACGTGCTAGAGCCAATAGTTTTCGCAAAGATTACTCAAGTTTAGTGCTACAATGCTTCAAGAAAATGTCATCATTGAAAAAGACAAATAAAAATGTATTTTACAAATATAACAGTGATAATCAAATACATTCTCACACATACAGAATAGTGTGCTGCGATACCTCAAGCAACAAGAACTGTTTACAACAAATGCTCAAAAACATTTCCTTTTTGTTCTATGCACATTTCCAGTCTTTCTCTGTGTGCTCGTTGTGCAAGTGTTATTGTTGCGTCACTAACAGCGTTGCAAGCAGCTCGGATCCTCCACTGCATATCCTCAGGTGTCGATGGTCGAGTTTGGTATTCTTTATCCTTGATTGCCCCCCAAAGGAAAAAATCTAGAAGTGTCAGATCAGGTGAACCCGGAGGCCATGCGACTGACTGGTCCATTAAACTTGAGTAATTTTTGCAAAAACTATTGGCTCTAGCACGTAAACGGTCTCATTTAGGTCAAAATTACCAAGAATAAAAACGTCTTAAAATCACATGATCTACATAATAACATCATAAAATATAGGGTGTTCAATAAGAAATATTAAAGTTGTCCGTCATATTGGAAAATGGCGGCCATATTTTATAAATTCAAACCCATCCCGAAAAACATCGTAAAAAATCAAGGGGGAGTCCCCCTTAAGAACTTGGATGTTATATTTATAATTACAAAGTTAGCTATTGGTTCACTTTAGCTGAGACACCCGGTATAAATGTGCCAAATAAAATAAAATAAAATAAATCGTTTTCGGCCGATTTCACTGATGCGATCGCCTTTTGCGGCCGTTACTACGCGTTTTGGCCGGTCGCAATCATTAGTGATCGTCCGAAAATCGGCGGATAATACTCGCTCGAACTTTCGAGTATTTTTCAAAACTTCGAGCCGAGTTCAAGTATTAAAATACTCGGCCGAAAACTCAAAGTTTTGAGTACTCGCACACCCCTAATTAAAAGTTATTGGGTGACATGAACAAAGCTTTTTAAAGCCTTTACTGCAATTCTAACCAAAGAAAAACAACTACCATTTTTATTTACATTATTCTTTTAGATATTTAGACACTTCATTTGAATGTAACGATAACCGATGTATGCAATTAATAGAATATGATCTGAATGTAAATTTACACAGGTGTTAGAACAATGTACCAGTACACATATTTACACTCGTTGTACATCTAAAATTATTTAGGTTGTTTAGAACATGTATAATGACAGTGATGTGTGTACCATATAAAATAACAGTTTCAGTTTTCAATTAATTAATTTCAATGCTACAAAACAGATATACAATCCAGTAATATTGTTATATATAAACAAAATCGTATCTCAACAGAGCAGTGGTACCGGTAACAAAACACAGTACTATATAAATAATCAAATCATGAACTGGTAGTCAATCTCATGCAATTCAGACTCAGGCTCACTAAGCTATATAAATAGTTCTTAACAAGCAACGATAATAAATAAATAAATGTTAATAGTTGCTAGTACAGTGCATTTCAGTTTAAGACAATAACATTTTATAACCCAATACAAGTTTTTAAAAGTTAAATTACAAGTTAAGAAGCTACATATTATTAACATAAATTTTGATTGTATACAGATTTAAAATTAGCTGCAGTTCTGAAAACATGTACAATAATTTGTATGCCTAAGTTTTTACAATTCCATTCATATCGTAATTTTTAAATGTTAACTTTTGCACTCGGGTTGGGTCTTTTAAAATGTACTGTAATGGCTGCCGCCATTTCCTTATCAGTTGGAGTTTTTTTCTGCAGCATTATTCCTCACAACTCGTATGGCCACTCAAAGTGGCCATTATGAAATCCCACAAACGCTCGCATGGCCATTGTGAGTGGCCACAATAACATATGACTTAAAATCTATTTTACCTTATCTGTGTGCAGCTGTAATGTGGTGGCGGACTAAATAAACTTGTGTAATGTCCCAGCATGCAATTCTGAACTGTGTTTATATATAATTTTTTTTCTTATAAAGCCTATCAAATAACCTCTGTCATTGCGTTGTTCTTCAACATGGTGATCCTTAGTTTTTATAAATGTTAACTGTGGTTATTAGTGTTATTTAAACTGAATGAAAATTTACGTTCTGATGAAATCCGAGATGTGCTCAAAACATGAGAGTGATATAGACTCCAACATTGCATATCTATATCTATAAAAGAGGAAGTATGTATGTATATATGTATGTAGCCTATGGACTCCGAAACCGCTCTACAGATTGTAATGAAACTTTCAGGCATTATTAAGCATTATTCAAGGATGGTTTGTGTGAAGTTCGGTGCAAATCTGTCCGACCCAGAGGTATGCAAGGGTGCAGTGTCAGGTTTTAGAAATTTAGTGTTTAAAAAATTAACAGCTGTAATTTAAAAAATTCAAAGTTATGGGCGCAGCAACGCACGCCGGGTAACTGCTAGTTTGTATTAAAATTAATTCAAAAATAGGTAAACATGTTTTGTTTGACAATAAACAGAAGTTAAAAGTCAAATAAATCCAAATTATAAAAAGAGTTGTTATAACCATCCAATATACCCTCCAATATGAGATTTGAGGATAGTATCATAAAAATATATACAAACTGGTATGAGTAGAGGGCTGAAATGGCTGCCGAACTGACAAAGAAAATAACTTGGCCACCCAAGAGAGGACTGTAGGCGGGAATAAATACAAGCTTTTATGGAGTTGGTGGTGGCCGTGCAAATCGTTAATGTCCACCGTGGTGGTGTGTGTGTATGGTAGTGTGTAACGGTTGTGGGTGTGTGTGACCGTGTGTGTGTCTTATGAAGTTTTAGTATTTTAAAAACATAATGTTTTGTAGTCCAAGTCAAAACTTGAAAATATTTTAAAGTGAACTTAGTAATTTTAATTATTACTCTGATTTCATTATTAGAGGTTTGGGTTTCCACTCATGAAATAAATTTGTTTAGTTTTTATATTGTTTGTAGTATTAATGATTATCGAGCAGGAAAGGTCGTTGAATTCACTAGATCTCGTTATCAGTGGTGTAGTATCATTGATAGCGTGGAGTTGTCCTCCTGGCAGTTTACATACAATAGCTGAATTCTTCACTGATATCGAGCAATTGATAACATGTTAAAGGAAATACTTTAATTTGTATTGGAGATAAAAACTTCAATATAATGGTTGATGATAATGTTACTGATTCTTATCCCAGCCAGTCTTATCAATGAAGAAAATCTGCCTTTACAAGTTGAAATTAAAATGAATGTTAACTATTAAAATTCCAGTGGATTATAAAAACAATTCTGTGATGAAGATAAGTTTCAACAGCATTTGAGTTGTTTATAAGAGTCTAGAATCTATGGATAAGATTAAATATAAAGTCAATAAATTAAGAAATAATATCCAGCGAAGTTATTTTAAATAACTTTAAGGATATCTGATTATTTATGCAGAGGGGTTATTAGAAGGAGAGAATTTATGAACCAATGATTAAAAACACAAAATACCCCTGTCGCAGCAAACCTGCGTACTCAGCTAATTTCTAATGTATAATATATGTCTGTTTTCAGCATGAAGCTACAACAAAACGCTTTTATTTTGAGAGAATCTATGTTAAACTTCATTAGAGTAGGACGGTTCGAGCTCTCATGAGAGTTTTGTAAGTAAAAGCTCGCTAATCCGGCATCTGATGGTCCGGCACTTACAATTATCCGGCATCGGTCAAAAGAGTCTAAAAACAATGTTTGTACACTGTATAGCCTTTTGGTCGCGATCAGTAGAGTTCGGGCGCGATCAGCAGAGTATCGGGAGTAAATACTGTATTAAAAACATATATTAAAATATAATTCTGTAAATCTATTTTCTGGTTGAAATGTTGTTTGCTTTTAACATTTTTCATTACTACTGAAATCAGAGAAAGCACATTAAAACACGGAATAATGGCCTGCTAACCAATGATTTCCTTTTGACTGTCTATTTTTAGCGGTATTTCCGCTATTCTCGCAATAACGGCTGTATTTACATGGCGCTCAGTAATCCGGAATTTTCGGTAATCCGGCACAGGCAACGTCCCGTACGTGTCTACGGTATGAACTGTGCTACACAGAATCATGCCTGTTGGTATGATCACATTTATTTCACATTGATGTTCATTTGTTACTCTTACCACAAAAGTCATAGTTTTAGTACCGTGCTCAGGCTAAATTAATTTGCCAAAACTGTGTTGCCAACTTACCGAATGAAAATGTACCACTAATAAATTGACTAATGGCTTTAAGTAACCATAAAAAATATAGCAGAAACAACTTTACATTACCTAATTTTAATTTAAATGTCTGGCGTATATATTCGTCATACGCTTGCAAATTAATATTACCGTTAGCGCATGTATTCGTCCTACGCTTGGGAAGGGTTTTAATCGAACTGAACCGTATTTGCTGGAATATGAGTAACTCGATTTGCTAAGTACTTTAGCGGCCATGCATAAATTATGTTACGCTATATTCAGCTCTTTTTTACCGCCTCCCTCCCTTTGTCACTCAGTCACACTGCTTGTAACCTCTCCCTCCCCCCTGTCACGTCACACTAATTAAGTATTGATTTGTGGGAAGGGTATTTCGTCACTCTGTAACTGACGATTTCGCAAGCTTTAACTCAATTAATCGTGACACGTCATGCAGCCCTTCCATTATCCCTCTCTCTGTCACGATCCGCCACACCCCCTCCCCCCCCCCCCCGGGGAGACGTGACGTAATAGTTGCACGGCTCCTTATTGACTAAAGACAGTTTTTATTTTTATTTCAATTCCGACACCTACCTAATACACAAGCGTTTTCCAGATGGTGACGATGAAGCTGCGCAAGCCCTACACCACCGCGTCTATCTGGTCGTCCGGCAAGATCACCTGCACCGGCGCGACCAGCGAGGACCAGTCGCACGTGGCTGCGCGGCGGTTCGCACGGCGGCTGCAGAAGCTTGGCTTCAACACCAGGTTCGCCAACTTCCGCATCGTCAACGTGCTCGGCACGTGCTCTATGCCGTTCGCCATCAAGATCAACGCGTTCTCAGAGTACCACAAGCCGCAGGCAGAGTGAGTTTCGGCTTTGTAATGCGGAGCTTATATTAATAAATTAATAGTTAGTTAGTTTATAATTATTTCAATATAACCTCACTAATTCAAACCTCTATAATTAGTAACTTTCGTCTGTTCCCCTCAGAAATCCTCTAATATTCAAAAAGTAATATACCGATAATTCAAAGTGTTTTGAATACTTACTTTAGCTTCTAAAATTTGAATATGTTTATACTCGGACCTCTAGAATTTGAATTTTGTTACTGTAATTTAAAACTTTACCTCTAAAATTCAAAGTCAACCTCTACAGTACGAACTGTGATACCATATGCCTCTGAAATTCAAATTAAACGCAAAAACGAGCCTGTTAAAAACTAAACAGGTGCAGACGACGACAGAAACCAATCAGATGTTCACTTCGTCACAATAAAGGAAGCTCGGCATGCGATGGAAACCATCCGTACATTTGTGGAGCAGTCGAGGATTTTTTAGCTGTTGTCACTATTGATATTCAATCAAACAGTTTTTTTTTTAAACAGTCAAGAATTACAGCCTTTTTAAACGCTCAGTAAATATTTTCTTAAAAGTACAATAATAATCGTATTTGAAATGTTTTTAGCAAATTGATTTTATGTTAGGCTATTTTTATTCGTTTTTATGTATTTTGCTTGTTTATTAATGTGTAAACTATAATTAATATTTCATTATATTGATTAGTCATTTTATTACTAATGTTTGTACAATTTTTCTGTACTAGGCTTTTTTGTAATTCCCTCTAGGGTTGTGCCTCTATCATTTTAATTTCATTCACATTAACCTCTATGATTCAAACCCTCGATATTTCAAACTTCCTTTAGTTCAAAATAAATTGGGTGTTCTGAATTTTGTGTTAGTGAGGTTCTGCTGTAATAGTTTGTGCAGGGGTGTTTGTCATCCATGTTGTTTGTGTAGTGACATTTAGTTTATTTTTAGCTTAGCTCTGTACACATAACCTTATAACTATAATCATTTGTTCAAATAAAGCATTTTGATTCCGATTCTCCTTGAAGGATCATATATCCTACAAGACATGTTCAATAAAGACAGTTGATTGGAAAGTTTGGTTCAATACGCTTTGGTCAAAGTCAGGATTAATGGATTAGACACAAAAAAACAAATTGGCACCAACTATAGTTAACAAATGATAAAATAGATAGATTAAAACAGATAGCAAATGTGTTAATGAAAGTTATAAGTAGTTTTGTTTCATTGAACTGTAATTTTACAACAGGTACGAACCTGAACTTCATCCTGGAGTTACGTTTAAACTAAAACAGCCAAAAGCGACACTCAAGATATTCTCTACAGGGAGCATAACTGTGACAGGTAATATGTGGTTTGTCTCTCTCTTTATAACATAAATACACAAGTGTGGCAAACCAAGCAGGAACTAATGAGGTATTCCATTGAAAAGTTGTATTTTTATCTAATGATCCTCTTAAGTTATCTGGGATTCAAATTACATACCCATAACGTAAATTGAGCCTAGAATTCACCTGCATGTTAATCAAACTAATCACTCTGTATTGCTATTACTGTTATTGGAGGATTAATTTTTATTTATTTTAGCGTTAAGTAGCATCATACTGTGTGATTTTGTATTTAAACAGTAAAATTAACCATACTTCGACACACCCAGCTTAGAGATGTCGCGGCAGCTGAGCCTGAAACTATTTAGTTGCCCAAGCGAAAACAGTTCTGAATAAGAACTCAGCTAGCTACAGCTGTTATTACAGGGTTCCTACGGTCAGGGGAAGTCAGGGAATGGAAATTCGTCAGGGAAAGTCAGGTAACCCAGAGATAAAGCTTATTTCGTTACGTCTCGACCCCATAAACTAAAGATATGAAAATAAATTTGTAGCTTATAGACAATACTGATTACTATTCCACTTTAACGCTACTTCACAAAATTAATGTTGTAATCTTTGTTAAGTCTCAAAATAGGTTATAAGGGTCATTATTACAACAAGAATAACTTCCTGTGAGGAATCATATAAAATTTGCATGACAATTCGGTGCTTTTATTATTCCATCTGATCCCCGATGATGAAAAAACTGAGGAAATGCTTTGCTCCAGATTGTATACGATCTGTTGTAGCAGTATTTTTCAGGTGGAGTCCCAAAGGTTGGCTGATGATCTAAGGATTCCTATGAGTTTATTCTTAACATCTTGTAATCCTCAATTATTGAGTTTTTATTGAGATAAATTTATTGAATTTTGTTTTATTAGCATTTATGACGTAGATGATATAGAAAATAATGTTTTTAATTTTAAATAAAATAACTGTGCACACATGCTTGTTTATAAAGCGAGAATGCGAAGACGTATAACGAAAGTTGGAAAGCCAGGGAAATGGAAAATTGAAATTCTGTAGAAACCTTCAATCAAATCAAATCAAATCAAATAACTCTTTATTTGCTCAATACATATCATGTACATAAATAGTGTCAGATATCTTACATACTAAATACAAAATACACAAAGTATACCAGTACCCAAAATACCTACTTCTTTGATTGACATCATTACATGCTAACAAGAGATTGTTAAAAATTCATTAAATGAGTAATGGGGGTCATTGATTAACATTGTTTTTAGCCTCCTTTCAAACTTTGCATGATCCGGTTCCTCTTTTATGTCAGTAGGCAGAAAATTCCAAAATGTTTCCTCCATATAAGTTGTTTTTTTAGTAAAAAATAAAAGTCTGTGTTTTTTAATGTTGATATCATTTTCATTTCTTGTGTTATGCGAATGAATTTCAGAGCGCAAACTCTGATTTTGGGAATTATTTCTTAAATACAAAACGCAATCAAAAATATATTGATCGTAGATTGTCAGTATTTCTAAGTTTTTAAAATGGTTTCTTACATGATAATCATGCTTTAGTTTTAACATTACTCTTATTGCCCGTTTTTGAAGTAAAAGAATTTTATGTAAGTTAGAGATATTGGTTCCCCCATACACACAAAGACCATAAGCAATATGACTGTGAATGTGAGCATGGTAGATCATTTTTAATACAGATAAGCTGCATAGCTGTGACATTCTTTTTAATATATAGATTCCAGAATGAATTTTTTTTGACACACTTTGAATATGTAAATCCCAACTAAAGTTACTATCTAATTCTAGACCCAAAAATTTTGTATTGTTGATTTTTTCCAGGCAGCGATCTTCAATAGCAATACTAGGCGCAATTATACTTCTATTTTGTTTTGTTTCAAAACCAACAAAATTGGTTTTATTTAAATTCAAAAACAAATGATTATTTTTTTAAAATTCCTGAATGTTTGATAATTGAGTTTGGCTTATTTTTTCTAAGTCATTTGGATTTTTGTTGAATTAAGTTACCTTGTATTAGTGCTGCAACGATTAGTTCCAAAAAAGGTTGCAGTAGGTTGTTCCGAACGCAGCTGTAGTACCTCGCAGGTTACTAAACTATCTGCAGCTGGAACTGGTTTTGGAACCAGTTCCGTGGGCTCTGTGTTACTAGCTGCAGCTGTTTCGCGTAAGTAACTGTTTGACTGCTAGGTTGCGTTCAAGGTTATTGTACCCTCCCCTCACCCCACTTCCGATCCATCCCTGTTGTTTAGCACTTGTGTGTGACTTTTTGCATCTGTCCAAAAGCGCAAGTAGTTCAACAATCTATTTATTTAATGATACATCCTCTCTGGAAATGGGAATATAAAGGTTTTTAAATATAATAAGGTATTCAAGCAACTTCTTTAATTTAAATTTTTGTCTGGTCTCTCAAGATTTGAATCATCCAAGTTCCATTGTACTTTACGCTCTTAATACATAAATTAGTATTTCTCAGGAACCGTAATGTAACTCGTTGGCGTTGTTTACAGCGCCATCAGTGAATGACGTGCAGCAAGCCATTGAGCATATCTACCCTCTAGTCTACCAGTTCCGGAAGGAGCGGACAAAAGAAGATGAGCTGTTGTTGCAGCAGAAGCGGATGCAAGGGCTCAAGCGGAAAGCGGCCGTCGCGCTAGCGGAAAGCGAGGATAGCGACGGGAACGACAGCGACTACGAGTGAACACCCGACTGAACGATTAGTTGTATTCGGTGCGTAACCCGCGTTACAAAGTTACTATATTTATTAGTTTTCCTAAACGATGTTTCATGCTAGTGTCTTACGAAGTTTCGTTGTACCAAAGACTAAAAATAAATCGTGTGTGACCGGAGGAGGTTTGTTTGAATAAAGCAATAATCAGAGGTGAGTCATTTTTTGAGGTGCATACGGTTTGTTTAATTGTGTGGATTCCGTTGTATTGGGTGAAATTATCAGTGTTGAATTTTAATATTTAATGTTAGAAGCTATTGTTTAAAGAGTCTAATAGTACAGTGTGTTGCACTAGTGAAAAACTAGGCCGTCCAAGATTAGTGTTAATTTTATCATTGCGCTTATGGACGGACGGTTTTTCACTCGTGCAACACACTGGAATTAACTGGGAAGAAACAATTAGTACTGAACAGGACACTGGTTACAAGCAGTTGAATTATAAAGGCATTTATTGTGGTATTTGACTTTGACTCCTCCTTGATGTAGGAATTAAATTCACTTCCTTATAGCAGCAAACAATTACAATATTGCGATGCAGTTAAATATGACTTTGGTGTAAGCTACTTATTGTTTAATGTATATCAAACTGTTTTCAATGTGAATATTATTTGTTTTTTGAGTTTTCCTTCCAGAAAAATGTCATCTACAACGGGATCCACGGTTCTCGTCTTGAACAAAAGAGTGTAACAAAACTCGATCATTAATTTGTTACATTCTGATTTATTTCTTACTCTTAACTCGTGAAAATCATTACTGACTGTTGTACGTCTTCGACATTCTATATCCCATTTTAGTTTATGTTTGTATTTCCTATTAAGTGTTATTGCAACTTTTTTATTACTAGCATTATCTCACCGAATAAGAGCGTAGGTTTAGTTCATTTTTATTTATTTAAACTGTAATTATTATTGTACTGACTGTATATTTGTATGGTTGATTGTTGGCCCTGTGATGACAGTTCACTCAAAGTAAGACTCCCGGATATCTATTCGTAATCGAGTTTTTCGTTGTTATTAAACTGTAATATTTGTGTTTTTTTGCCTATTTACAGTCCTTTATACAGATGTGTTTTTAATTTATTATTCATCGTTGTACAGCTGGTAATTGTTTTAATTGTAACATCTTTTAGATAATTCTTTTTGTAATTCAGCGTACTCGAAGAGAAATATTATATGAAGACCAAACTGTCAAGTATCAGTAGCATATGCTCAAGAAAAGGGGGTTCTGGTCTTGTTTCCCCATTGGTAGTTTTTACCTTTCATTAAATGTTTAGTCCTGTTAATTTATCTGGCTGCACAACTCTGTTGAGCTCAAAATCTTAAAAAACTTTATAGTTTGAGAAAATCTTTTACTACTTTCGACTGATTTGGCACACTCACACTAGTATAATTTTAATAGGCTTAAGTTTGAATAAAAATTGTGAAAATGTCCCAATGTGAAAAATTTACGTTCTTAATTTTGAACGAATGTAACTGAATTTAATCTGAGGAAGGCTTAAGAAGAATGGATCTTTGAATTTAAATACCCAAAGATAAAATATATATTTGGTTCTTTAACTGTCCTGTGATTGCTACTATGCCAACTCAAACTCATATAGTAATGTTTTATTTTATCCACCTAATTAATTATCAGTTCAGAATAATTGTATTTATTAATTTATCTAAACTGAACCCATTAGCATTTTAAATATTATTGATGTTCAGATGGGTTAACATCAAGGGCATTGAGAAATGTGCGGCTTAAATCTCGCGTAGAAGTATGTCTCACATAATTGAATCAGTGGTGAAATTATTTTATCAGAGATTATTAATTTAAGTCTTTTTTCGTGGTAGATTTAGGTTTTCTTGAGGATGAGGATTGGAAAGTTTAAGTTAGTTAATTGTGTAACGTAAACATAATATTTTCATTCTTCATGAACAAAACATATTTTTTAAATCTGGGAAATAATAATTTAGTTGATGTTATAGTTAAAAAGTGTTTAATGCTAAAAAAAAAAAATAAAATAAAACAGTAGAGTATGTTTTGTCTAATTTGGTTTCTTTATTTTCGATGGGTTTTGTAGACTGATTTTTATCACTATTTGAATCCCATACAGGGGGGGACTTGAATAACTCGAATCCCTAGGGACCAGTGAAATAGTCTATTTCACTACTAGTCACGAAAGTGACCTATTTCGGGGCAAGATTACGTGCGAGGCAAAGCCGAGCGTGGGAAATGCTATCGAGCCCCGAAATAAGACTTTTGTGACGAGTAGTGAACGATAATTTTCATCACGATGCAAATAACCACCCTAAACTTTAAACAAAATTATCTGATATTTCATATTCTATTAATTTTGTATAAGTAAACACAACACGGTTTTACAATTCATTTTAGTGTTAAAGACAGCTGTTTGAACACAGAATCGTCAAATATAACAAAATCACACTGGTGCTCCTGTTGAGTAAAATGGGAACTTCAATTGCTTAGGACAGGAAAATTTTTGTTTGGGATAGGCAAAGTATCGTTTGGGACAGGAAAATTAATGTTTAGGACAGGCAAAGTCAGCTGGTCATTTTTTATTTTGTTACAAGGAAATCGATAATTTTCGTAAACCTCAGCTGTATGGTTATGGGCTGTTTTCAAATACAGAGTTATGAAAAATTATTTAACTGTCAAAAAATCCAAATAACAAAAGTTGTTTGTTGAAGACTAACTGCGATTACAATTTTTAGAAACATAATCTTCAGAAAATGAGTTTTGCGAACGTTGTTGCCCATCATCGGCAACAATTGCACAAAAGATCGTAAACATTTTTCAGTGCCCTAGAGTCAGTTCAAGTCATTTATCAGTAAGTTTTTGTGATTCCCTTCCTCTTATGTTAAAAAAGATGTGGCTCAAACATTTGTTCTAGGAATATCCCGTTAAAGGATATTTATATAATCGTAGAAACTACTATCAGTAAACGTTGTGCTACGTTAATTAAATTCAGTTACTCTAGTTTTTTTATTTTGAGGAACATCCATTTTTGTCTCTTTCTCAAACTATTACTACAAAATATTTTTCCCTATAGAATGTAGCGTAAAGAAATCAAACCAAGTCTAAACGCCCTAGTGTTAGCAGTGGAAAACTGTATAATAGGCTAGTGTCAACATTAGTGTTGGTGCAGATAAATTTGATGAAGAAATGTCAATCATGTAGTAAATTGTATGTTAATTGTTTTACTTATTTATTATATGTTTTAATTTTGATTATTGTTTCATTATCGCTTAAAAATCAATATATTAGAATATTTGTGGTTTTAAATTTGTTATTGTTGTATTAAAGAAATCAGTGGTAAATCTTATGTTTAGAGTTATGCAGAATGGTTAGAAGAAGCAAATCCATTTATTAGTTCAGAATTTGAACATAATTGTTTATTTGATTTCTTGATAAACACTCTGTTTTGGTTATTCAAGGTGATTATTAAAATAATTTATTTTGTTTAACGTGTCTTGGTTAGGTTTTAATATCATATATATTATGGAAAAAGGAAATTTAATTACAGTTTAGAACAATTTGTAAGGCAATGATTTCCTTACATTTCTGTTTTTGACTGAGAACACCGTTTTAATTCTGCTTATTTTGTTGTTTTAAATAAAATAATTCTATCAATGAAAAACATATTTAAGAATAGGAATAGGTTTATTTGTTTATAATTTTGCCGCAGTCATTCACACCTGATCTAATATCACTTGTGATATTTTGTTAACTAATGTCAATACACATTTGAAAAAGTAATACATAATTTATTTTCTGTTAACGGTTTTGCACTAAGGTGTACAAGTGTTAGTAACTAATGTTGTTTCCCTCCCAACACTAGCTTCAATCAAGTGGTTCTAACATTTGTAAGATATAACGCATAGATAGCTAGTAATGTAAATATATTTGTAAGTAATCTGGTGAATTCAGACTGTAGGCAGTGAAATGTTTTAATATCCAAATCCAATTTAACAGGTCAACAGACGATCATGTTACAATGTTCATTTTGTTTGTTTTCAAACTATATTCGTACACTCATTCAAATAGAGACCATTATTATGTTAAATGTTTTAATATAATTGTCAGGATTCTTCCATTTATTGTGTAAGTGTTATTTGTTTTCAATATTTGCTTGAATTACAACCTTTTCCGGTCGAAACGAGACATTTGACAGGAAAATGATTGTAATGCGAAACTGTAGGTTGTAAGCGTAGTTAGTTAGTTAGAACAAATGCTGAAAGACCAGTTCTAAGGTTTATGACATTAACGGAGTTTGGCTGTAGGGTCTGTAGACTTGGTAGCAGGAGATGTTCTATACTTTTGACAAGCTGTTTGTGTTTCAGAGGCCATACACATATTACACACCACATATTTGCATTTCAACCCCCCCACCCTTTCTCCTCATACAGTAGAACTCCAATTATCCGAATTAATTGGGGATCGGGCCAATTCGGATATGCAGAAATTCGGATAATCAGGTATACCTCGGGAATTAAGCAAAAAACATCACCGTACATAAAAAATCAGAATTTTATCGACAAAGTTATTATAAATGTAGTGAACAGAAAGTGAGCGAACTGTATCAAGAATTTACGTCATAAAAATTAAATTACAGGAGTTAAATTGAAGACAGTATATACAGTTGCTCTTTTCAATAGGCCTACATACTGTACGTATTTCACTGTTCAATGTTGGTTATTTCACTTGAACATCTCGAGCAAAGTGAGTTTATCACTTAGCGAAAGGACAACACGTTTACGTTTTGTACTCATTTTGAACGATAATCTCGGTGAAAGAACAGTAGCAACTGATGATGAGCAGGGCGGGAAGGGGGTATGACTCATTGGTCCCTGCGAAAATATCGTCCGGAAGGTAACAGCGCAGGCTTTTATTTTAGCGCTCACGGCGCATTATCGCTACACGCGCTCCCGCTGTTATTTTCTTGATTTTTATATTTCTATTATTTCACTCAAAATCGATTCGGATAATTGGATATTCGGATAATTGGGGTTCGGATAATTGGATTTCTACTGTAGTGCTAAAGCATAGGCAAACATCCCACGTCATCCATATCGTGTTACTCAATGCTGTGTTTTCCAATAAACCCTCTTTAAAAAGAAGAAAAATAGAATAATACATATTTTTGTTTGCTAAACTTGAAGACTAGAGTTTCAACAATTTTGGACACACTTTGCAGAAGTTAAAACGTTAAAAGACTACAAATTAACTACCAAACTAATTGTCAAAATTTTCAGATGATCAGATTTCAAAAATTATATTTCTTCAAAATTTTATCAACATAAAATTTATGAAGACTCTCCCTCCGTCAAATAACACAGCATATTACCACTACCCCCCTCCCTTTTACATTTTTTTTCGTAGTATGTGTATGAGGCCCCTTTAAAATACCTCTACTGTTACATAAAAAATTGTTCGAAAGTTTAATTTTATAAATTTTACAACCTCCCGAAATACACTTTGCTTAAACAAGCACAAAATAATAATGAAGATCAATGTGTTTTGGAGGTGCTGATTTCAGTGAGAGTTCATTGAACAATCAAACATTATGTTATAGTAACCTCATCATTTGCCACTTCATTTTTCCCAGAGATTGAGGTTGAATGCGTTGCCAAGAATACATTTTTTATCCCCATTGGATAAGTGTGTATATTTCGAGGAATTTATTGTCTTTTTCCTCCAGTTACAAGTCTTTTTAAGTTTTTTTCTTTTTTATTAAAGAGGTTAAATATACTGATGTGGATTTGAATTGATTTAATATATATTCATCTATTTTAATTAAATTTGCAGTGCACAAAAGTAGTAACTTATTTATATTAAACGTACTGAGACATTGCGTTTTCCGTTATTGTTTTTTTTTTTTTTGCCATAGGCCTACAGAACCCTACAATGTGTAGATTACCTCAAGCCAGGTTTGATTTGTTTGTCATAAGAACTTAATTGGCAGACAAGAATATTTCCTAGGTGCTTTCAATGTTATTGACGACTTTCTGATTTTTAAATTAAAAATCCATATTTCGGAATCAATTAATTCCAAAAAAGCAAATTGTACATACTGAATTATTCTAGTTGTAAATAATAAATAAGGCTGTAAACCTTGCAGATAAAAAGTCCGATAAAATCTGTAAACTATCCACATATTTATCCAAATAAAATTAGATTATTTTAAATTTAAATGAGATATATAATTCAGTGCTATATTAAGCAATAACTTGACAGAGTTTCTATTTTCCTATTGCACAAGATTTGTATTAAGTCATATAGCAACAATTTTTCGGTGGTTGAAGAAAAGGTTATAGTAACCACCAGTTATATCTACTTTAGAATGTAAGAGAAATTACAGGACACTAATCGGATGCAATACGGAACTGGTATCGGACGAAGAAGATGAGATCTGCCTTAAACTAGGACTAGTAATAATACTTAGCCTAGGTCTACCCTAATGTGTGTCAGTGTTCTTAATATAGTTTGTGATACTGTTTGTAATAATTTTTAAAAAATATTGTAAAAATAATATAGCAATATTGCGAATAATGTGGAAATTCAAATTGTGTTTACCAAATACAATCCTTATAAAAATTAAGGATATTTTTTTCTTGAACCTTGAAACAATGTTTTGACAGTATTAATTAGCGTAATTTGAGTATTTCAATCGGGGGGAAGGGAATGATCGTGAGCATGATAACCACTTAGTATCTTTTCATAAATTACAGTAATATTCTCTTCAAATAATTGGGCGGGCAACTGCCACCCCAAATACACCTGAGAGAGTGGAAGCTCTCTAACCGACCTCGGATCAACCGCCTGTCGGATAACAAAAGACAAACTTCCTCCGCGCCAGCCGATGTCGCGATATTGTTCCGCAAATAACTTTCAGGTTACAACAGGTTGATTACATTTTTTCACAAAAAGTCAAATTCAGACAGTTTTTATCAATATGTTTGTTTATCATACTTCTCAAGTTTCTAACACTTAATGTGACTGTTTCCAATATTATTCGGTTTAACCGACCTTTTTCGTTTTCCGACCATGGTCCGGTCCCGTAGGGATCAGTTAAGAGAGCTTGTACTGTGTCAGTATTCACTGTAATTGGAGTGCCTGATCTAAGCGTATTTACATTTACTTTATTATTAGACTAGATCTTAAAATTTTGATTTTTTTTAATGGCAATAGCAGAAACACCCAGGATTTCTCGTTCACGTTTGTCACAGGTATTAAAGTAATTACTGCCTTTAAGGTGGAAATTTTAGCGTAATGCATAATTTTGTAATGTTGGAGATTATTTTTCATCAAGCTGTATTGACAGATACTTTCCCATTCTAGATCTGGGAAAACCGCTGGAGATTCAGTTGGGGTGGTTCAATTTGAGTTATTTGTGGCCCAATATGGGCTCTGAAGGGGGGGGGGGCATGGTACCCACTCTACAATCTCCCCAAAACAAAACAAAGGATATAGATAGGTACAGTTTTCCACAATACATCATCTGGCAGCCTTCATCAGACCAACCTGCATTACATGCTTTCTTCTTAGTTCAGGTATTTAATTACAAAGAAAGACCATCTCTGCACGTAATACTGAACTTGAGTTGTAAAATTTACAATGTCTTCATGTCTTGTTGACCGGTAATCTTAGAAAAAGTCTTGTCATGTAGAATATTTCTCCAACAGTAACCCCAAATGTCAAAGGGAGGCATCTAGCAAAGAAACAAAATGCTTTCTGTCCCTAACAGCTTTTCTTTGAACAGAAATAAACCAAGTACAGGGCCAATAAATCTCTTGTCCGAACTCTCACTGTTTCTTGCACAAGTTTTGCAAGAAGTTTATAGTTTGTCCCAACTATCTCGCACAAGTTTAGCTGTCCCAACTATAATCATTATTCTGATTTTTGCAACAATTGGCGAAATTAAAAAAAAAAAAAATTATTTTCAATGCTGCACTCATTTACTACTGCTACATTTATTAATTGAAGTGCTAATAATGCAAATGAAGGCCAACCATTTCAGAAACCAATCAAAAAGATTGATTCAATAGGGGTGAAATTGTTCTGCGATTTTGTAGTTTCAAAGTATGAATTATTAACTAAGTGGGTAAGTGTTTTCTTTCATCTCGATAATAAGTTCTATCAGTTATAATTGCAATAACTTGAGTGATTGGACAACTGTGGTGGTAGATTTCCATGATGGAAGATTCTCTTTTTCAGCATATTTACCCTTTACAGTTTATTTCTAAAATAGTTGCACTCTCACCTTTTAGCACTGATTCTAAAAAACTATCTCCATTTTGGACTATTTACTCTATTTTATTGACTGTCTTCATGATATGCCTCTCGGTCTACCAGCTCAACTTGGAGATTAGTGACAAAAGCAATTCCAAACTTTTCAAATTTGTCGCATTTGTTTACATAGCTTCTCCAACTATATCTAGAACGCTAACATGTATTATTTTCATGATGAGATATAAAACCTTTTTGCACTTTCTCGAATGTTCCTCGGTAATAGAAACAGTAATTAAAAAGATTCTCAATGTTCCCCTTTCAAAAAATCTGTATATAAAATTTCAAAACATGGTGATTTTTATCATCACTGTTATCGAAGGCATTCAAGTTTTCTTGGTATTAAAAACGCAAGGTTTAATCCCAGCCTTTATTAGAAGTTTTACGGTGATTTCCTATCTCTGTCAAGCACAATTTGTGTGTTGTGTTCTATTACTGAACCAGTATCTAGCCATCACATTCGATAAGCTGTCACAACTGGATAAAACAAGCTATATCGATTCAAAAACAATCGTAAAACTCAGCGATCAAATTCCCTGGCCAGAGAATGCAGGAAATGAACACTACGAAGAAAAAACTATAAATACATGCCGAGAAATTATCCGCTATATCAGTATCATTAAGGATGACTTAAACTCATTTTTTTCATTCCCTATTTTATGCATCATAGCAGACAGTTTGGTCCTCATTACATTCAATTTGTATATGCTAATAAAGAATATGTCCTTCGCCATGGATTCTGAAGAGATGGTCCAGCAGATAAGTTATTTGTATACAGTCTCAGTGAACGTGATTCAGGTATTCTTCATCGCCTTTCCTTCAGCCGCTCCAGGTGAAGAGGTAAATATATAACTTTATGTTTTTGTCAAAGAAAAAATTGATTATTTACTACAGAGTGCTTGATAACATAGAATTTAGGTAACTAATCTAACATCAAGCTCGTGATCAAATAGTTCAGTTATCCAATAATGTTATGAATTGGCGAGGCGGGGATCAATTATCGATGGTTACCAGGATTTTAACAATTTTTAAATTTATATTTGAAAACTAAGTTTATTTTTGTACATACATATATGTATATGTAATTTCCACATACAAAACTTTTATAACTCAAAATCAGTGTAAAACATAAATGTATTCCAATTTTTCCTGAAATCTGAAAACATTGATTTTTTGGCTGTTCTGATGCTCCTGGTTTGATTTACCTGCAAAGCTGGGATTACAATTTTGCACATTATAATGGTAGGAGAAGGTCCAGACAGGCTTAAAAGTAGGCGTGAGTTGCTAGGGGATGATAAAAGTACTTTAAAAAATAAATAACAGGCTTTTATAGTGTAAAACCCCCATAAGACAATGTACTGTGTTTAGTTAAAACACATTTTCTTTAATAACTCGGTAAATATTTATGCTAGAATGGCGAGAGAGGGCTTAAAACTTTCGCCTCACTAATTCCCATCTTTTTACATGCATTAATTTTACATCCGGGGTTTTTCTGACCCTTTGTGGGCGCAAAAACTCAAAATTTAAAAGATTAATCCCCAAAAAGGGGTTTAGAGTTTTCCGATTGTTTTGCCCAACGAACTTTTCCAACTGATTACTGAAAGGAACGTCCCTACCA
Organism: Allygus modestus; assembly: GCA_963675035.1. NCBI lineage: Eukaryota > Metazoa > Arthropoda > Insecta > Hemiptera > Cicadellidae > Allygus > Allygus modestus. The sequence goes on from OY776112.1 coordinate 8,059,425, forward strand.
AATTTGAAGTTAAGCGGACAAAAAATGTGACTGCTAGAGTGCAAACACACACATATATATATATATACAATTTTGAACGACCCCCCAAAGCGTGTTCAGGGGGTCACGTTAGGAACTTCTATGGTGGTCCCGGGCTTAAGTTTCACCGTGCGGGTCGTGCTAATAGTTCACTTTCTAAAGGAAATTCACTAATAATAAAATATTGTTATTAAAGCACCTGGCAGAGATGGAAATTGAGGTGTGAACAGCACATGTCATCTAAGGATAAAATTATCCAACACACCAACAACCGTAACTCAGTTGACGAAAATCCCTGAAGATTGATAAATGCAAACTATGTCGATAATAACAAGTTTTGTGAGAGGCAATAATTTAGTGATAAAATTATTACACCTTTGACAACTATATAGTTGATACTTATAGGCACGTTACTTATATGCATGGTAAAATATAAACTCTTAATCACTATGTAAGACGCTGACACAACAAGGACGTACTTTTAGGCACTTATAAAGGAATGATGAGTTAAGAATGGGTGAGTTGCTTTGTGTAGCCTTGTTACTGACTAAGACTGACTGATACTGTAGCCAGGATCATTGATTAATAGCCCAATGACTAATGGCAGCTGGATCCAGTATCGAACCTTCACAAAATCTTAATAGGTATATATTATAGTAAAAATGTGTTTATAGGTACTTGTTGTTAAATTGCTGATTCATCTTGTTAGTGAATTTCCTATCGAAAGTGAACTATTAGCATGACCCGCACGGTGAAACTTAAGCCCAGGACAACCATAGAAGTTCCTAACATCACCCCCTGAACACGTTTTGCGGGGTCGTTCAAAATGATATATATATATATATATATATATATATATTATGTGTACATATTATATATATATATATATATATATATATATATATATATATATATATATATATATATGTGTGTATGCACTCTAGCGGTCACATTTGCTGTCCAATTTACTTAAAATTCAGTAGGGACGTTCCTTTCTATAATCAGGTGGACTAGTTCGTTGGGCAAAACAATCGGAAAACTCTAAATCCCTTTTGTTGGGGATTAATCTTTCGAATTTTGGGTTTTTGGGCCCTAAAAGGATCAGAAAAGCCCCGGATGTAACATTAATGCATGTAAAAAGATGGGAATTAGTGAGACAAAACGTTTAAGCCCTCTCTCGTCATTCGGTAAATATTTACCGAGTTATTAAAGAAAATGTATATCGACTAAACACAGTATGTTGTCTTATGGGGGTTTTACATTAGAAACGTCTGTTATTCATTTGTTGGTGTACTTTTATCATCCCCAGCAACCTCACGCCTACTTTCAAGCCTGACTGGACCTTCTCCTAACTTTATAATGCGCAAAATTGTATTCCCAGTGTTGCAGGTAAATGAAACCAGGAGCATCAGAACAGCCAACAAATCAATGTTTTCATATTTCAATAAAATTGGAATAAATGTATGTTTTTACACTGGTTTAAAGTTTTAAAAGTTTTGTATGTGGAAATTCACTCCCCTCACGTCAGCGTGCTACGTGCAATCTCGTTTTATAAATTACCTGATTTAGCTGTTTCAAATAGTTTGTTTATCAAAACAGCTTTATAATCCAATAAGCTTGGTAATGCGGTTAAACAAGTTTGCAACTATGAGGAATACATTTTACCATGTGAGGTTCTTTAGTACAAGCATAGAATCAGAATTAATCTTACGAATTTTGCAGGTTCAACATATAGCTGGGCTTACCCACAAGTTAATCAATAATAAGGAATACCATGATGCATCTAATGTAAGTTTTCAACCATCTTTTAATATTGAGTAGGTATCCTCTACCTTATAAGCATCCTAATAACAACATATAATCTGGTTTCATGGCACCTAATTAAGAATCAGCACCTGTTCAGTTTGTGCACATAGAATCTTTGGAAGAAAAATAGTTCTAGCCAGAACTAAACTATGAAATTACTCACAATTCTTCACAAAAGTATAGGATCCCATCCAGGACTACTCAAATCTGGACCATGAAATAGCCTAATATTTTTTTAGGGATTTTTTAGTTGCAGGACTAAAATATAGGTAAATTGATCAAAAAAGTTTAGGCACAAACAAATTTAAAGATATTTTGAATATTAATTTACTAACTGAGTAATTCCAATTTATATTTAGAACCCAGGAATGTTTTTGTAACTTACTGAAAATAAGATTAACATGTTGAGATTGTAATACGATTTCCTAACCCTATGTTGTGTATTTTTCTCTATAATAAATAACAGATTCCCCATTGTTTAGATGGTGTTGCTATCAAAGCAGCTGCTACATGTTGAAATGGTTTTCACTGCCTGTGGGTTTTTCACTTTGAATGAAAGTCTTATTACATCTGTAAGTATATATTGTGGCTGTTAGTTATGAGCTACACTTAAATTGTGTATCTATTTTGAACAATATTTGTGTTTGTAATTTTTTAGAAAGTAAAATATGTCACCTTGGAAGATTTTTTGTGTATTAAAAAGGAGGAAATGGCAATAATCATTAAAATCTGTTAACCTTACCAATAACTGGAAAAGTATTTACATTTATAGATTGCTTCATGAAATTTCCCTTATTATGTATAGTATCTGGAGGGTGAGCTTTGCTCGGGAAAGGTCAGTCAGTTTGTATAGATGATTTGGAGTAATTTTTCACCAGGGCCGCCACGAGGGAGGTAACCGGGGCACCTTGCTTGGGGCCCTAGAACTTCAGGGGGCACGCGGCCAAAAGAAAAAATTTACTAATTTGGTAAAATAGGGGACTCTGGGGCCTCACAGAAGTTTTCCCCCAGGCCCCCAATCGCCTTGTGTCAGCCTGAGCAGATTTACTAGCTCATGTTCCTCTTTTCTGCATGTTTAAGGTCCCTCCAGTTATTATTGTAGCTCAGTGTATTTGATTCTGTTTGCACTTAAGGGTGGAATTTTGAATATCATTGAAGTAAAGGTACTCCAAAACGGGATACCTTAAACCTGTTTTTTGTCTAGGTGTTTGCTGCTATATCGACCCAGTTGGTCATCCTCCTCCAGTTCCAGATGTCCTCCAGTGACCAGAGTGACAACGGTTGAGGATAAATCCAGTTATCTCACCTAAAGTTGTGTCACTTAAATTGACCCAACAAAAACATGAATTCATATGTGTACCTATGTTTCTCAATTACTCGATCATAACAATAAAGTTCATAGACAACTTCTTTATCTATAACATTACCTGCATTTATTACAGAGACAACGTACTTTAAGTGACTTTTCTCTAAAACCACTTGTGATATAGAAACAAGATTCGACAATTGATTTGCAAAAAAATACAAATTTGTACACCTTGTACATAGAAATATTGAGCAAAAATTACTAAGCTAAACATAAATAGGACTAACAAAGCCAAGGCATCTGTATAATCAATTTAATTTTAGTCACAGTTCGTCTTTAGAAGACACTAATAGGAAAAATACATTCAGGGCATACTTAATTGCAAGTCACTTTCTTTTCCATGTGAGTATATAAAGAACAGGTGCATTGTCAGTTATTAAAATAAACTAATGATACAAAATAGGAACAAAATCAATATAACAAAACAAAATCAATACAAACAAAAATCACAACAAAACAATCGAAAACAATATAAAAATCAAAACAAAAACAACAATAAAAACAAAATAAAATAACATTTAGAAAAACTACAATGTTTTTCATGTTTATGATTCTGAAGATAGTTTTTAACACTGTAAATAATTTAATATTTTGTAGATGTCCAATCCTGAAAGTGTTTTGAGTTTTTTAAATTAAATTTTCATGAACATCTTAGGTGGGAGTTGGTCATATTAAAAAATGACAAATAATCCAAAGTTTTGCCTAAACTTGGAAGTTGCACTGTAACTCTTGACTATGCAATGATGTTTGTATCCATATGACAGATCAAGTTTTCTTATTCTTATTGTTATTCATAATACCCCAGTAGCAGCAAACCTGCGTACTCAGCGAATTTCCAATGCATATAAATACCACATAACGCCACATACCAAGTTTCATCAATATATATTCATAAATAAACTATTTATGACATTTTAATTATTATCCATAAGAATAAGATGGGGGCTGAGTATGCAGGTTTGCTGAAACAAGGAAGACAAGAAATGGGTTTTTATAAAATAATTAATATAACTCAACTAGGTAGAGCCACATGCCAAGTTTTATTAATTTATGTTCATAATTAAGGGAGATGTAATATTTTACTTTTTCTCCATAAGAATAACATGGGGTTGAGTACGCAGGTTTGCTGCTATGGGAACTATCAGCGAAAAAATAGTTTTTTGTGTAAATATTAATAGAACTCAACAATATGAAACAATATACTAAGTTTCGTCAGGATAAGTTGATAAATAAGCGAGATTTACAATTGATCTTATATTCTCCATAAGAATAACATTGTACTTAACGTACTGTGTTTAGCACTTTCAATATCTCTGTAACCAATGGACGTAGAGCAATGATCAAAACACCAAATTATTTGGTTTTTTAAAACTGAATTCAATGGTGAAAAATAAAATTTGATTAACTAAAATATAATATGTAAAACCTCAAAAAACCCTTTTTTTGGGTACAACCCCCCCCCCCAAATACCCCTTTGGATGGAGCGATCTGGCTGGTTTTCAAACTTAAAGTCATAAAGGTTGCTTTACACATTTGTACCAAATTTCATTAAAATCAGACCATTTTTACGAGAGTTATCGCACCCACGGACACACACATAAATATACATATATGTATACAGTTTTGAGTGGATGGTGTTTTTGGCATCTGGGGACCTCAAAATGAAAAGTTATCATAGTCCCGGGCCTAGGTCTTACCATGCCGACTACAGTAATAGCTTCTTCCTTGTAGGGGAAACTCGCTAATATACAGATAAGCCCTAAGTCCTTTTCTGTAGCCTGAAAATGGTATTTATACCCAATGCTTGTCCCTATAAAATCAAACCATACTCAGTGGAACTTCGTTAATTCAAACTTCTATCATTCAAAATCTTCTTTTAATCAAATTTTTGGTTTCCCCTCTTCTATATAAACAATGTTACAAAACTTGGTTAGTTTGAAGTTTTGGATTGTTCAAATTTTGTTATCCCCCTTGAGAATCAAATGATTACAGTTCCACTTACCTTAAAACTGATTATAGGCATGATAAAGAGTATCACAATAAAGTAATTCCTTAAATGAGTGAAGATAAATATGATAAAGATCTCAATTTGTCTCAATAAAGTCTAAATATCTTTTAGTTTAAATTGTTATCAATTAAATATTTTTTAACAACACCTACAATTTATAGGAGTGAAATAATGTTAGAAAAGATATTTACTTAATTTATTGGTTGATTATATGGCATTCTCATCTTCTTCTGTAAAACTATATTAAGTGAAACAAATTTTAAATACTTAATTTGTTCCTAGTTGAAAATTGTACCGCTCACGTTTTATTGGTTTGAAGTTATACACTGTTTATTTTAAACCAATTCTCCATATATCATCCATACAGATTTCACTTGATAGACAGACAGACATCACTTAAAAAAACAACACTTTTTGCTAAGTTCAGCCCACACAGCACACAATATCCCCAGGATATCTCTAACAAGTCTATCCCATATGTTATTTTTCTGGGATATACAGGATACTCAGGATATGAAATAAAGAAATAAGTAACTTTATTACCATTAATCACATAGGCATGGTGAAATAGGCAAAGTCAACAAAATGCAATACAATGCAGGCAAAGATCCTCAAAAATGGTATTCAAACTATTGATAGGTACATCTAAAAATTCATGAAATGTATAAAAAGGATTCTCTAAAAGCCAATTATTTACATAGATCTTAAATTTTTAAAATGTGACATCTTTTGCTGAATTAGGCAGTTTGTCAAAAAAATTAATGTAATTTATTTGAAGAGAGCTACCTGTTCAAGCAAGTCAGTGCTGTAGTACATTTAATTTTTGCCTGTATCTGGTGTTGTGACTATATATGTATATTTTGCCATTTATTGATTTATGATGGTTTTAAATGTAAAAGAACAAGAAAAATGTAAAGATTGACTATTGTGAGAATTTTAGATCTTTGAACAGGGGTTTGCAGTGTTGATTGTGGCTGCCACCAGCAATGGATTTTATAACCTTTTTCTGAATTAAAAGTAACTTCTGGATGTGCGGTGAGTGTCCCCAGAGTATAAGACCATAGGTAATGTGGGACTGAAAAAGCCCAGTTTATATTGTTCTCAAAACGTTATTTTCCAGACAGTCTTTAAGTTTCCAAAAAATATAAGATACCCTACTGACTTTCCTACAAACACTTTATACTACATGAACATCCCATTTAAGCTTGCTGTCAATCTGGAAACCCAGGATTTTATTTCACTTTCATGCACTAGACTCAAAAGAATGTGCTGAGTGCAAAGATTGCAAAGCAACATGTTTGCAGAAAACCAATTGAGGGCTGTGTGCTGAGCTATTTCCATATTCTCCTTTAACCTGTCAATGTCTTTATCAGATGTAAAAAGAGTTGATCATCGGCATAAATACCAGTTTATTGGATGGTAAGTCATTGATAGTTATAATAAAAAAGAAAGGACCAAGGACAGAACCTTGAGAACACCCATTTTTGGCATCTCAGTTGAAGACTGTTTACCCTTTATTGCAACATACATGGAATAGTCGCAAAATCCCAGGAAGATATGCTTAGGAGTTCCTGGTAATCACCTTGCACATTCCACGGATATGTTTTGAATTTCTTTGGGATATCCTTTCAAGGGTTGGTGTTCAAGAAGAAGTCCTAAGGTTATACTTTTGGGACTTAAAAGGATGTATCCGGAATGTCTCGAAGGGATATCCTTGGAATGTTCCGAAGGGATATCCCCAGGCCGCAATATAGGCGGACATTTAATACCCCTGCGAATTCGTCCCTAGGATATTTTTCCGGAATATATGGGATATTCAGGATATGCCAGGAATATATTCACGATATCCGGGCGGGATATGCTTGGGATTTCTTGGGGATCATCTTGCTGTGTGGGAGTAAATAATTAAATTATAAAGATTTTACAAACAAAATTTCTCCTCATGGGGGAGAAAGTAAAATGTGTCTTTATTTTTCAGAACATTTGTTATGTGTCTGCAAATTGAAATCATCTTTGAACTGGGATTGTCTCCGGAATGTTTTTAATGTATAGAATGCAAAAATAGGCCTAATTAATATATTGAACGTTTGAGAACTATTGCTTTTTGGCTGCGGTGATAAACTCGTCTCTCGCACCTCTCCTGGCGCCGCATCCAGCGCCGGATTTAGGAGCTGTGGGCCCTAGGTTCAACCAATGGCGTGGTCCTATTTTGCCAGGTCCAGGTTGGTGATCTTTTTTGCTTTTATCGGACTTTTGCATGTAGTTCTGTATGGTGCGGGCCTCTTAGTGCGCGCATATGTAGCCTATGCTTAAATCCGGCCCTGGCCGCATTAATACACCTGATGAAATCTATCAAAGCTATTTTTTGTTCATTGTCTTCGGAGACGACTGGCAGAAACGAGACTGGACACCAGCCGCCAGCCAAAAACGGCTGGCTGACGGACGGTGGCTTATATTTATTTGTAAGTACTATTTGTTATTTACAAATGTTTCTTTGACCTTTTTTGAGGATTGGTATTACTGCTATACGGCACTGGAAGTGCCACTAACCTAGAAGAAAATCTTACATCCTCCGCCCCCTGGCAAAGTTGCCATATTATTCTTTCCTGTATTTGCGTGATGTTAATCAATTGCTTTAGTTATATTCCGACTTTTCTCTCAGAGTCTCTAAGAACAATATCAGAGACGAAGAAAACATGTTTCTTTCAGGCTAGTAAGTTACGCGTACAGGTGAGGTCTTAATTTCTAAGAAAAACACCAGTTCTTAACATTATTTATCATATGAGAACAATATACTTATTTCAAACTTACAGAATGGAACTATAACCGTCATGTTGTTCTCTGGTCTATGCCATTTTATTTTTTTGATTGAAATTTCGAAAAAGGCCATTATCTTTTCAGTGATGCTCGGAAAAGAGTCGAAGATTGCTCTGGGTCTGGGTGCATTGTTACTTAATTATATGTAGAGCTGTCAATGGTCGTATCCGTTATTCCTACATTTATGAAATAATTATTGAATGTTTCTGCTGCCACTGATGGGCTTGTCATTTTTTTCGCTACCTTCTAAAATAATTTTCTATAATTACTGTTGTTATTTTGGTTTATTTTCATTTTTGGATTGAAGTACCGGTACCCTATTTTCTCTGCGTCCCTAGACCCCGGACCGAATTCAAGCATAGGGTACATAGGCACACGTATAGGGGTCTGCGCCACAAGGGGGACGTACCACACAAAAACCTAAAACCACATACTATAAAATAGTTGTTGACTTGGGTGATGGGTGTTATTGGGGCCCGCACAGGATAAGCCTCTATTGGGCTTATATATCCTAAATCCGCCCCTGCTAGACTTATTATTGGACGATGCCCTATTTATTCTTGTATTTAATCTATTTATTGTTTATGTTAGTGTCTTTTGTACAATAAATATACATTTGTTATTGTAAAATTACTCTGTAAATCGGCCTTACCATTGGAGAAAATCAATAGTCATAGATGTTCTGTACAAAACAGCTCAAAATGTAAAATGAAAAATTACATTTTAGTTGTTTAAAATAGTTCTTAAAATAAATTGCAAATAATCTATTTGTCATTTTCATACATATAAGTTATAGTTTTGATAAATAAGTTTTTCCTGAACTATTGTAAATAGTACTATGCAACTTTTCAGTTTCTCTGTAGTTGTATTATTGTGTGCAAAAAAATAACATTCTGTACATATGTCACTTTTCGTAACCATGTTCGATTTTCCTTTGATGAAAACATTTCATTAATCACTATTAAATTGAGGCTTTTTATGAATCGAGGTCTGAATTTTTTTGTGTCAATCCCCATTGAGTCCTTGAACAGCTTTGTCATGCGTCATACGTAAGTGTTAAACGCGCATGTCCAGGCTTACTTCCTGCCTGTGCAAGTCGTGGTTAATGTATTTTATATGCTTCGAAAATGGTGGTAAAAGGAACAAAATGGGGCAAAAGTAGGTTGTTTCACCGTGTGAACAATGACAGAAGATTTTGAAGAGTAAGTACTGCAACTACCTTACTTATACACTGCCTTCCATTGATGTTATTATGGGCGTATACTTCAGTATAAAATTGGGGCTAGGTCATGGTAGGCATATCTAACTCGGCCTAAGATTTAAGGGTCAGTCGGCTAATCGTTATGTATATGTTTGATTTTATTTAATGTATATGTTGCTAACTTTTCTGCTAAGCCTGGTTGGTGAATAGATTTCAAGATGAGAAGGTATAATGCTCTCATAAAATGTTAAGCCATCTGTAAAGAATGAGCCTAGATCCCTAATTTCTTGAGCTTCTTTGTATGTAGATGAAGTATTTCCGTGGGAATTGCACCTTAGAATATTGTATTTACATTATTATTAAACAAATGCAAATTTCATTTTGAGAGAGATGTAGCGCCGCCACCCCTAGGCCTAGTTTTATGAAAAACTAAATTAAGATTATAGCTTGGTTTGCCTTTCTTCAGACAAAGTGTATATTTTTGTTGATATTCCTGGTTATTTCATTGTACGTTAATTAAATCCAAAACAAGCTATGGTTCAATAACTAAATTACTTAAGTTATAGGCTAAGCTCATTAAGGTCTATTAATTGTGTACCCTACGTAGGCTTTGGTCCGAAGACTGACTAAGACTGTCATTAAGGTACCAGCCTTGGCCTAGGTTAGCTAATATATCCATTCCATACCTAGAATGTTGCTTTATCAAGCTTTACATTCCTGTTTTTTAATCAGTTGCAATTTCGTTAGGCTTTATTTGTTTTATAAATATGTTAGGCTTAGATTAAGCCTTTCTTAGTTTTTCCTATATTATTTAAAAGCTGTTGGAAATAAATTACCTGGAAAGGAAGTAGCCTATTAGAATTAAATTACGGGACTACCAAACAGACTTATTACTAAGTTAGAGTATATTGCCCCTGATACTTAACCCTTGGCCCAAAATGGTATGCCATTATTTCGTATTTTTAATAATTTTTTATTCAAATTTTTTTCATTAATTTGTTTGTAAATAGATAATCCTCAAGTTAAAACACACATAGGCTATAATTTAGATAATTAACAGACTTAGAAATGTGTTTCAACCTTTTCATTACATCAGGAGAGTTGTGGTGCCACGAAACCCCACCTTACAACTAGTGGCGGCCTACTGCCTGTTTCGTTGAACAGCTCGTATATCAACTAAAGAACAATCATTACTCTGCACAAAACTACCAATCTCTATAAGTTAGGCTATATAAAAATCAATGTTTGTCTGACTGTTTGTTTATCCTTTACGCTCTCCTATACCACTCATCCGATTGTGATGAAACTTTGCAAGGTCAATATTGCAGGGTCAGGGTAACCCTAGTAAGTTTCCAGCCATTAATTAAAGTCCTAGGACTTCAAGGCTTGGCCCACTGGATTTCAAAGTTACCATGTTATTCTTAAGGCGGAAGATTTGTTACGAATTTAAAGATGACTAGGCCTAATTAAAAATATTGTTAACAGCTGACTATTTAGGTAGTGAGCTGTAATGTAAATATTATGAGTGAAGACTTTTTAACACATTCTTGGGCGAAGCAACTTGCGCCGGGAACCTCTAGTTTTAATAACTTTCTCGATAGAAACAACAAGATAAAAATCAATATGCCCTACTTTATAGAAAACTAAACTGTTTAATCCAGATTTAATGTCATTTCGATATTTTTGCAAATCTCTTTGAACCAGTATACAGATGGTTCAAAAAATATATCTATAGGAACAACATATAAGTTTCAAGGGTCGAGGGACAGAGGCCTGAAGGTAATAAAAATATCCCCATTGCAGCAATCCTGCATACTCAGCGAATTTCAAATGGTACTTCACTAAGTCATGAAGCCACTTACCAACTTCAATCAAAGCATATTAATAAATAAGCGAGATATGACATTTTATTTATTCCCCTTAAGAAAAACATTAGGACTGAGTATGCAGGTTGGCTGCATCAAGGACCACAAAATCTGGTTTTTATGCAAATACCAATGGATCACCTCCAGATGAAGCAACATGTACCAAGATTTTATCAATTTATATTCATAAACAAGCAAGATATCTCATGTTTATTATTCTCCATAAGAAAAACATTATAGCTGCTGAGTACACAGGTTTGCTGCCATGGGGACCACAAAAATGAGTTTTGTGAGCAAATAGCATTAAAACCCAACCATATAAAGCCACATACCAAGTTTCATTAATATATGTTCATTAATAAGCGAGATATACAATTTTACTTATTCCCCATAAGATTAACATAGGACAACGTACTGTGTTTAGCACTCTCAATATCTCGGTAACCAATTGACGTAGAGTGATGATCAAAATACCAAATTGTTTGTTTTTTTAAGTTAAATTTAACCCAAAATTTGGGTTTAAAAATAATTATATGTAAAAAGTTCAAAAAACCCATTTTTGGGGTACAAAAACGTACCTTAATGTAGACCTGTCTGGTTCTCGAACTCATGAAAATAGATGCTGCCTTACACGTTTATACCAAATTTCATAAAGACCGGACCATTTTTACGAAAGTTATCGTGCCTACGGACATATATTACCCTATATATACACACCTGTAAATTGACACCTATATATATATCTATATGAATTTGAACGAATGGTGTTTTTGGTATCTGGGGGCCTCAAAACGAAAAGTTATCATGGTCCCGGGCCTAGGTCACCTACGGTAATAGCTTCTTCCGTATAGGGGAAATTCGCTAACATATATTTGACATTTTGACAGTTTTAAAAAGCAGGCTACTTTTTTTACTACAGTTAACCTTGTGGTTTGTAATGTTAAGAATAGTATAAAGCAAAATCTATAGCTTAGTAAGTGTCTTAATTTTAGACAAAAAATTTCTAAAGTTAATCATGCTGTATAATTTATTTACTTTTTCAAACATCACTTACCTCTGCAAACTAGTACAGGTCTAACTGCTCGGATTTTGATGTTATGTTTTGTCAAGACAAATAGTTTAATGTTTCAATTCATAATTTGGTTTATTTAATAATTTGTATATTTGTGTTAGTAAAGTTAAAAAATATGAGATCATGTAGGTATAATACATAATAAATTGACATTCACAGCAATGCTATAGTTATTTAAACAAGCATTCTTCTGAATGATAATTTACTGTGAATAATTGAAACTTGCGGTTGAAATTACACAAAAATATTTAAAATATGACTATTATCTTTTTTTTGTTTTTAAAAAAAGTCTCAAATAAGTTATATCCATCCATTTAATATTATGGATTTCAATTTATTCATACAAGATAAATGTACAATGAAAAATGTTAATTCTTTCTGGAAGCCTCTTAAAAATGATTTTGAAGGTAAGGTAAAAAAACGCTCATTTAGGGGCCTATAAAGAAAGTAAGAAAGTTTGTTTAAACCGACAACAGCTGTCTCACACCCTACTAAACACTACATACTTCTGGGATGAATGTTGTCCCCAATGCACTCTGGCCACTCCATCACAACGCCAAACAGATGGGACAAACGATGTCCCAGCCGTTGATCTCAAAGGGCAACATTCCCTGAGATATTCAACAAGTATATAAGAAGAAACCATTCACAATATACCTGTTTTTTCTGTAGAGTTTTTCTGGAAATCTGTCATCTGAGGCCGCCATGAGGGGGACAACTGGGGCACTTTGTCCCAGGCCCCTAGCCAAAAGATAAAAAGAAGGGGTCTCTGGACTCACACAGAATTTTTCCCCAGGCCCCCAGTCGCCTCGTGGCAGCCCTGATCTGAGGTCAAGATTTTTGGAGGGTTTGGAATATATGTCAAAACAGTTGTTTAAAGGGTTTTTTATCAAATTGTGTTAACTGTTCCCAATATGTTTTATGTTTTCTTGGGTAATTTTGTCAATCCCCTGTAGATTTTAACTACTGTATCTCAAAGTAGGTTAAAAAAAAAGCCAGAAGCGTTTTTTCTCTTTTCAGTTATCCATGTTTGTTTAAAGGAAAAAAGAGGCTTATCAAATCAGTCAATATTAAGAAAGCAATAATTCTCTGGATTTGGTTTTTAATGGTTTAAAAAACAAGGACTTTGATCGGGCTATTCTAACTTATGTGATCTTTGATTGCTTAGGTAACAACAAGCTAATGATGGAAGTAGATCTGATGTCTTTAGTGGTTGTAACCAATGTTTTGAGTTCATATATTGGGTCGTCAAAATAAAAAATAAATACTGTACCGGTAATAATAATATTGATTAAAAATAAGTCCCCTAAAAGATAATATTTATTATATCAAATATTTTTGTAGGCTGTAATATCACATCATTAGTAAGTGTTCCTTAGGTACAACTGATCATTAAAGGTAAATTTATCAGCAAATAAAATGTCTAGGGGTGGTTGGTGACTGCATAGGAACAACATAATATAAGTTTCAAGGGTCGAGGGACAGAGACCTGAAGTAGTAACATGTTCTAACCCCAAAATAGTGCTTTGAATCCGTTGGTGATGGTGAGATTATGTTATTTAAGAAGATATTGCAGACATTTGCTGTCACTAATGAGAAAAAAAAGCTACACGACGTTTGGGGATCTAGAATCTGATCCTGTCCTCAAGTAAGAAATACACCCAGAACACAAAATATTAGTATCACAGTCCAGGTAAAACTGGAAAAAAATACAAAAATACCCCCGTGGCAGCAAACCTGTGTACTCAGCGAATTTCCAGTGCATGTATATATTTATCACTACCACATAAAGCCACATACCAAGTTTCATAAAATTATATTCACAAATAATCGATATATTCAATTTTAATTATTCTCCATAAGAATAAAATTGGGTATGAGTACATAGGTTTGCTGGAACAAGGAACATAAACAATTGGTTTCTATGCAAAAATGAATATACCTCAACTAGGTGAAGCCACATAGTTTCTTCAATATGCAACAAATGCAGTATATGCAATATATGCAGTTTATGCAATAAATAAGCAATATATTCTATTTTGATTAATCTTCATAAGAATAACATGGGGGATGAGTATGCAGGTTTGCTACAACAAGGAACAAAAAAATGGGTATGTAGGCAAATATCAATATAACTCAACTAGGTGAAGTCATATAAGAGGGTTTATTAATTTATATGCATAATTAAGTGAAACATAGCATTTAAATTTTTCTCCATAAGAATAACATGGGGGCTGAGTACGCAGGTTTGCTGCCACCTTTAGCAAAACGTTGTTTTTTTGAGCAATATCAATATACCACAATCAGATAAAGCCAAGTTACCAAGTTTCGTCAGTATAAGTTCATAAAGAAGCGAGATATAATTTTTTCTTATTCTCCATAAGAATAACATTAGACAACGTACTGTGTTTAGCACTTTCAATATCTCTGTAACCGATTGACGTAGAGGAATAATCAAAATACCAAATTGTGTATTTTTTAAAGCTGAATACAATGGTAAAAACTAAAATTTGACTATTTCAAAAATTATATGTAAAAAGTTAAAAAAAAAAAACCATTTTTGGGGTACAAAACCCCCCCAAAATACCCCTTAAGGTAGAGCGATATGGCTGGTTTTCAAACTTAGTGATAAATGTCACTTTACACGTTTATGCCAAAATTCATCAAAATCGGACCTTTTTTACGAGAGTTATCGCACCCACGGACACACACACACATATATATATATATATATATATATATATATATATATATATATACAGTTTCGAACGAATGGTATTTTTGGGGTCTGGGGACCTCAAAACGAAAAGTTATCATGGTCCCAGGCCTAGGTCTTACCATGCCGACTACGGTAATAGCTTCTTCCCTATAGGGGAAATTCGCTAAAACTAAAAAAGAGAACTGTAAAAGCAGTCAAAATACAAAATTAAATTAAACCAAATACAATGGGTAGTTTTTGTTAAGTTGTAGGTATTTTTCTCTTATAATTTGTATCCATTTTAGCCCCTGAACTGTTTTTCACATGCATATTTGGTTACCTACCTTTTTTGTCTACAGTTCAAATTTGAACGTGTAACAAATTGTTTTCATGTTTCGGATCAACGGAACCATCTTCAGAATGTAGTAATCACCGTTGTCATAAAGTTAAAATAAAACAACACACAACGCACACATGACTACAAGATACTCAACATTTAACAAAATGATAGCCCTATCACACAAATCTGTCGGACGCAACGTTGCGGTCACGGTCACGCAGAGTCTGCAACCTGACCGTGACTGCGACGATGCGTTCAAATTTGAACTGTAGACCAAAAAGGTACTTAACCAAATTTTGTATTTTTCTCACCTGAAGACAAAGATCTTCCATGTCCTGAAACGTCATGAAACTGGTTTTTCTCATTTAGTCATAGCAAATGTCTGCAATAACTCCCTAAATAAGAACATCTACTTATATAAAGCTATATAAGACGGGTTCACTGACTGACATGATTCACTGACACTAATGAGGTTATAAGGCACTTCCCGTATCAGACCTTACTCAATCTCATGCTTGCTAAAGCTCTTCACAAGAAACTGAAAAATTGCCAAAAGTTATCTTTTGAGTTTTGGAGGCACTTTATGGCCGGGAAAAATTTCACTTTTTCAATTTGTTCACTTTGAGAACTTTTGTAAGAAAACGGTAAGAGACGGTGAAAATTGTTTAGCACAAAAGTTGTAGAAAATTGATTTACAAACTAATGATGTTTCGTCAGATTTAAGATCCGATCATCCGTTTAGCCCCTATTCATCCGAAAAGGAGTAATTTTGAGTGTTTTGACCCATTTAAACATGTAAATAGTTTTGGATGTTTTTTGAAAGCTAGGCCTACCTTATAAGCTCATAGATGTATTTTTAGCGAATTTCCCCTATAGGGAAGAAGCTATTACCGTAGTCGGCATGGTAAGACCTAGGCTCGGGACCATGATAACTTTTTCATTTTGAGGTCCCCAGACCCCAAAAACACCATTCGTTTGAAACTGTATATAAACGGATATGTGTATATAAACGTCTGTAATATACGGATATGTGTGTCCGTGAGCACGATAACTCTCGTAAAAATGATTCGATTTTGATGAAATTTGGTATAAACGTGTAAAGCAGCATTTATGACTTTAAGTTCGAAAACCAGCCATATCGCTCCATCCGAAGGGGTATTTTGAGGGGGTTTTGTACCCCAAAAATGGGTTTTTTGAATTTTTTACATATAATTTTTGAAAAAGTCAAATATTTGTTTTTACCATTGGATTCAGCTTAAAAAACACACAATTTTGTATTTTGATCATTCCTCTACGTCAAATGGTTACAGAGATATTGAAAGTGCTAAACACAGTACATTGTCCAATGTTATTCTTATGGAGAATAAGAAAAATTGTATATCTCACTTATTTATTAACTTTTCCTGATGAAACTTGGTATATTGCTTCATATCGTTGTGGTCTATTAATATTTGCACTAAAAAACATTTTTTGGCCGATAGTTCCCGTAGCAGCAAACCTGCGTACTCAGCCCCATGTTATTCTTATGGAGAATAAGTAACCTATTATCTCCCTTAATTATGAACATAAATTAATAAAACTTGGTGTGTAGCTTTACCTACTTAAGTTATATTGATGTTTGTATAAAACCTCATTTTTTGTGTTCCTTGCTTCAGCAAGCCTGCATACTCAGCCGCCATGTTATTCTTAAGGAGAATAATAAAAATGTCATAAATCGTTTATTTATGAATGTATATTGATGAAACTTGGTTTGTGGATTTATGTGGTATTAAGATACATATATATGCATTGGAAATTCGCTGAGTATGCAGGTTTGCTGCTACGGGGGTATTTCTTTATTTAACAAACTACGAGAGTTGAGTTTGATTAAAACTTGTTTTAACTGAGGAATGCAAAAGGAGGTTTGGGGGCAAAGCCCCAAATGGCGATAATATGAGCCTAGTTTTATATTATAAAATTTTTGAATGTGTATTGGAAGAAGTAGTTTAAGAGTGTAAAACACGGTTGTATGTGTTGTAGTGGGAACTACTTGGTCCGAGTGCGCGCCCAGGTGATGACTAGGGATGACAGCACGGGCGGCTGGGTGCCCATGGGAGGGGGCGGCCTGTCCAACGTGTCTGTCCGCAAGAGAGGCCTCTCCTCCGACCCGGCTGTTCCCGATGACGTCAAACACGAATATCTCATCTTCGGCAAACGTATATCCGATCAATCCGTAAGTAGCTCAGTCGCCTGTTCATTTATGTTAGGAACTGTGAAGTTGAATTTGTTTTACTTTGTTCTTTGTGTGCACCATCAGCTGGTGGCCCGGCATAAAGCAAGTATGATCTGATTTTAGTTATTTTTGTGGATAAGGATGTTTATTGGATGATAGTCCGGATTGCTAAATATATACTTTATATTATGTATGCATATGTAGGTACATATGTAAAATGTGTAGTTATAACAAGAGTAAAATATCAAGTATTAGCAAACTTAGTTTATTTTTTATATATTTGTTTATATTTTATTCCGTGACAATGTTTTACAATGTATTGGAATTTACAACAAAATAGTTAATTTATGTGGAAATCTTTTAACCAGGTAAGGTAGGCCTGAGTCCTATCTTTCCCTTCCTGCCTGGGTACGGCCCTTTTTTGTTATAATTCTTATCCGTCTATTGATGCAATGAATGAATCCTGAGATTCGAGCACCAAGTGCCAAGTTGATGCCACGGCCGGCGCATCGGCGCTTTAATCCGTCGACTT
Source organism: Allygus modestus (assembly GCA_963675035.1). Taxonomy (NCBI): domain Eukaryota; kingdom Metazoa; phylum Arthropoda; class Insecta; order Hemiptera; family Cicadellidae; genus Allygus; species Allygus modestus. Next base: position 8,077,360 of record OY776112.1, read on the forward strand.
GTTTAACCCCTGAAATATAAGATATTTACTGTAAAGCCTCTATACCTACATTAAGTCATGAACGTCTAGTCCAAACATAAAGATTCCTATAAGAGAGAGTTCATGCACGATCAGCGAACTATACAGTTAGAATCCCGTTTGCACACATCAGCCATACAGAATGACTCAGAGGACCTGGATCTTTCACAGCGAGATCGGGAGCACAATCTTCTGTCTTGACCGCTCGGTAAATATTGAATAAGTACTGTTGGTCTTTGCTTGGATAATGTTTTGTCCCGTTGATCACAAATAGTTTAAAAATTAGCAGAGTTTTGTGCTGTCTAACAACTGCTTACCGATGTTTACTTAGAAAAGATGTCGGTCCTGTAGTCTCACATTCTACACTCTGAAACAAACGATTGAACGGTTGTTCGTTGAAACACAATAAGCAAATGAACCATTGCAAAGGATGACCAATTTTACAAGCTGTGCCAAGTGATAGTGTTTATTGTTTAAATAGCACAAAACGTTCATTTTCAGTTCCATTCTCCGGTGTCAAATGCCCCTTGCACTGTCCACCGGGTTTACTATCCAAACTGATACGATCTTCTTCCTTCAATCTTCGATACGTTTTGTTACCATTTTACAAGCTGTGCCAAGTGATAGTGTTTATTGTTTAAATAGCACAAAACGTTCATTTTCAGTTCCATTCTCCGGTGTCAAATGCCCCTTGCACTGTCCACCGGGATTACTATCCAAACTGATACGATCTTCTTCCTTCAATCTTCGATACGTTCTGTTACAATTTTACAAGCTGTGCCAAGTGATAGTGTTTATTGTTTAAATAGCACAAAACGTTCATTTTCAGTTCCATTCTCTGGTGTCAAATGCCCCTTGCACTGTCCACCGGGTTTACTATCCAAACTGATACGATCTTCTTCCTTCAATCTTCGATACGTTTTGTTACCATTTTACAAGCTGTGCCAAGTGATAGTGTTTATTGTTTAAATAGCACAAAACGTTCATTTTCAGTTCCATTCTCCGGTGTCAAATGCCCCTTGCACTGTCCACCGGGATTACTATCCAAACTGATACGATCTTCTTCCTTCAATCTTCGATACGTTCTGTTACAATTTTACAAGCTGTGCCAAGTGATAGTGTTTATTGTTTAAATAGCACAAAACGTTCATTTTCAGTTCCATTCTCCGGTGTCAAATGCCCCTTGCACTGTCCACCGGGTTTACTATCCAAACTGATACGATCTTCTTCCTTCAATCTTCGATACGTTTTGTTACAATTTTTTTCCTGATAGTAGATGTTGTCTTTTCGTCCATCAAAATTTACACCATATACATTTGTATTTGTTGTTTGTGTTGTTGTCTTTAAGTAGTCACGAACTTTAAGTTTTTCTCCTAATGTTATTCTTGCCTATAATACTAATGAATGCAATGAGTACTATCTCCTTCATTTACCATGCCTAGATGTTGTAAAACAGGAAGCAATAGCGGCTATGGCTCTATCCGATAACCCTTATCTCATTATAGTAGTAGCAGTAAGTTTAATCCGAATCCGAGATGTTGATGGTGAATCAAAACTACTTATGGCATTGGTCTCTATTTTGTTTTCTTGGGATATCGATTTTTTTTATATCTTTTTAACTAGCTGTCACATATAGTAGAAGAATCTAATTGTTCTTACTCATTTATTTTCTTTCACCTCTTTTCATAATTCTTTTAGTTTCCATTTTGTCTAAACTGCCAATACATTTTAACTGTCAGAGTTCGCATAAATTCTCTCTCAATTATAGAAATCTTTCAACCTTTTTCACCAGTACACTCCATAATTACCTTACAATTACATGCCCTTGGCTTTTTACCTCAGGTGCAAAAAAGCCACATCAAAAAGTTTTTATTTTGTTTCACTGATAGAGGGTTTGAGCTTTGTATTGAACTTAGTTTTTTCTTTATGAAAAAAATGATTAAATTACTTTCTCAAAGTGTATTACTTGTCATGAAAATCCTTAATCATTTTGAATATATGAACTTGACTTTATGTAGGTACTTTACAGTCAATTTCTTCTATTTCAGAGGTAAAACAAGTCAGCGGATTAAAGCGCTGACATTCCGATGCTCCGGCCTTGTCGTCAACTTGGCACTTGGCGCTCAAATCTTAGACTTCATTCATTACATTAAACAGACGGAAAAGAATTATAACAAACAAGTTTGCTAATACTTCTATTACACTCTCATTATACCTACACATTTTACATTTGTAAAAGCATACGGAATATAGAGTATTTATTTATCAAGTTATCTCAAGTAAAAGTCGTATTTTGGAGGAATTTAGCTAAATTTTTGGTTAAATAAATACCAAAAAATAGCTCTTAAAAATATTAAACATTACTTTTATTATATTATGAACTACATTTTACCATCTTATGACTGTTGTGAGTCATAAATATAATTGTAAAACTTGTTTATATACTTTTACAAATTTCTATTTTTTTCTAAACTTTAGGCTTTTTGCACAAACAGAAGATGTCAACATGGAATTTGATTTTGATTTTTCCCATATTTAGGAGCTCATTCTGCAACTTTTTCAGGGCTAATGGAAATAAAACATTTAAAAATCACATTTTTCGTCCCACCCTCCTATTTAGCCTAATAATGCACATTACATTAGGCTAAGTTGTTAGGTTACTCTTATCTTAAAACATTGTATTCTAACATTACCTTCTCTTTACATTCTTGAGCTAGCAAAATTTGTTCATACAAAATCATCTGTTTTTGAAAAATACAAAATAAATCACAGCTATCATACTAGAAATAATAATAACATTTTTCGATATCCAAATCATAGTCATAAAAAATTTGAAACTGGACCACTTTGTATGGGATTAAAAATTTATAATCATATACCTACCTGAATCATACAAAAGCTTAGCAATAACAAATTTTACATCTAAACTGAAAGAGACATTGAGCCATAAAGCTTATTATAGAGTTGATGAGTTTTTTATAGATAAAATTTAGCGTATGATTTATACATGGTTTATGTATACATTTTATATAAGGTAAGAAAGCTTGAGGTAGGGAATTTGAATGTGTTAGGCTTAGTTAATATTAAACAAACTTGACCATGTACCTGCTTAAAAATTACTTATGTAATGTTTCTCAGGCGTTATGTACAATAAAGATTTGTCTATTGTCTATCTTTTAAACTTAAATAAAGGTACCAAAATTAATACAAGAACCTGACTCTTAAGTACCTATAAGGATTCATTATTTCACAAATTTCATATTTTTTAACACATTATTTACAATGCTTAGAGCAATGGGAAAGTGTAAAATCAGATGTAGCTCTGTTTTTAATATTGTTGTTTTGATTTCAGGTTGTACTAAGTTGTATAATAAAAAAAGACTTTGAGTATAATAAGGTAATGCCGACGTTCCACCACTGGAAAACGGGAGATAAGAAGTTCGGACTCACATTTCAAACAGCAGCCGACGCGCGGGCATTTGATAAGGGAGTTCGAACGGCCGTCGAGGAGCTTATCGAAGGTCTGTGTCATTACACGTTCTTGATTTTCGTTTTTTATCATGTACTTTTATAATTTAAGTACACTGTGTTGGTTTCTAGAGTCAGATAACAGCGTAACAAAAAATCTGGTAGTGCGTAACAATATGTTTTGGTTCACACACACTGGAGAGTCAGGGAAAAATCTGCCGAAAGTCAGGGAAAATGCTTGATATTTTATACAAGTCAGGGAAAGTTTTTGATTTAGTTGTAAATGCAAAGCAATACTGGATAAAAAACTAAACTTATTAGACTTTTGTTAAATTGGTTTTTATGGTGCAACAAAGAGGAAGTTACCGTATCTGTTAAGGCAATAAATGTATTTGACAACAAAAAAGTGTAATGATAAAAAAAATTAAAACTAAAAAGTAAAGCAATGGGCTAAACAGGAAAGCAATGGGCGATGATGAGGAAGGTGGAGGCCAAACAATGTTAAAATTACATATTGTCAATAAGTGTATGCATTCTGAGCAGGGAGTGAGGGAAAATTAACTTTTTGGTCAAGGAAAGTCAGGGAATTCATTAACCAAATAAAGTGTGAACGATCTTTATATATAATTCTGTAAGCGAAATTTTTAAGTCAAAATTTTGGGAGTTTGGCGAATTGCAGGATGATGGGAGACGGCTCAAATTAAAGGTCTCGATCCCAGGGACTCAGGAAAAATACCAGTATTTCTAAACAGTTACCAGCAAACGAGAAATAACTTAAAATATCCCCCATAAGAAAAGCATAGGAATTTAAAAACATCTGCTTTGTTTACATTAAAACACGTGATCACTTTGTTTATGAAATGGAAAGTATAAAATCAGATGAGGCAGAGTAGTGGAGCAAAGTTAGTATAGAGGCTTTGGCCCCTTCAAGCCACTTGTATATGTATATTTAAGTAAACTTTACATTGATGCAAAGATTGCCAACCAGTTACTTTAATTCAACCACAAAAATCTTATTTGTAAAACCAATACTTAAGATTGAGACAAATTTAATAACAATAAATTATTTGGAATTTAGTTACAAACTAGAGAAGGTTACTAAAATTGGATAACAATTTAATTCAATAGATCTCGTATTCAGTTTAGAAAAATTGGAATCATTGTATATTTTAAGTTTCATTGAGAATAAGTTCCCTAACAAAAAAGTATGGCTTGCCTGACTTACAATAAAGATGTCTTCAGAACGATCTTCTTGCTCCGACTCGTGTCCTTGTGGTCTCTTCCTCTAGTGAAGCTTGGCCCCCTCTCCCCTCCCATTTGTGTAAATCTAATCAGCCATCTACCTTGAAATACTCCAGAAGTTGCCATCGTCAGCCTAGGTCCGTGATCGCCGAAACTAGGCCTGTGTGTGTTGCCAGTGACTGCGTTTTAGTTCAGAGCAGGAAATAAGCTTTTGGAGTTTTAATTCCTGTGTATTGTGTTCACGAGCAATTCATAGGTACACTCGTTTGGCTCTTCAAACATGTTGATATTGGTTCTATAAAAACGTCTAAAAAACCTCATTTTGAAGATTTAAAAATTTCTGATCGTAAATGGGTTTTTTGAGGAACACCACATAAGATAATCTTCTTGTATTTTACTGTAGGCGTACATTAAACACCTTCAAGATTAGAAGTGTTGAAATCTAAATGAAGTTCTTTCGAATATAGTAAACGCTTAAAACTCATTTCAAATCAGCCATAATTGGTAACGTCAGATGAATAATTTGTAATGCATTATATTGTGAACAACATATGCTATTAGTGAAGAATTTTATTTTGCCTGAGAGATAGTAGTCCCGTTTAAAAATTATTTTATAAAAACTTAACTGTTATAGCGAATTTCCCCTATAGGGAAGAAGGGAACCCCTATAGGGGTTCTCTCTATTACCGTAGGTCTCATGGTAAGACTTAAGCCCGAGACCATGATAACTTTTCATTTTGAGGTCCCCAGATGCCAAAAACACCATTCCTTCAAATTTATATATATATATGTGTGTGTCCGTAAGCACGATAACTCTCGTAAAAAAGGTCCGATCTTAATGAAACTTGGTACAAATGTGTAAAGCACCATTTATTTGAACGAGTTCAAAAACCAGACGAATCACAGCATCCAAAGGGGGGTTTTTGGGGGGTTTTGTACCCCAAAAATTGTTTTTTTGGGGTTTCCACATGCAATTTTTATTTAAATAAAATTTTAATTTTTACCATTTAATTCAGCATAAAAAAACAAACAATTTGGTATTTTTATCATTGCTCTACGTCAATTGGTTCCTGAGATATTGAAAGTGCTAAACACAGTACGTTGTCTAATGTTATTCTTATGGAGAAAAAGAAAAATTGTATATCTAGCTTATTTATGAACATAAACTGACAAAATTTGGTATATGACTTCATCTGGTTGGGGTTTATCGTTATTTGCACAAAATACAAAATTTTCACGTATGGTTCCCGTAGCAGCAAACCTAGGTAATCGGTCCCCATGTTATTCTTATAGAGAATAATTCAAATGTTATATATCGCTTACTTATAAATGTATATGAATGAAACTTGGTATGTGACTTTACTTAGATAAGTTCTAATGATATTTGCATAAAAACCCATTATTTTGTGTTCCTTGTTGCAGCAAACCTGCGTACCCATCCCCAATGTTATTCTTATGGAGAATAATTAATATTTTTAATATCGATTGTTTGTGAATATATTTCTTATGAATCCTGTTAAGTGTTAATGTGTTATGTTATATATTTATTGGAAATTCGCTGAGTATGCAGGTTTGCTGGGACGGGGGTATTTTCTGTTATTGATTACCTGACTGGGTGTATTAAGTTCCTGAGTGTAAAATCTGGTAAAAGAGCGACTCTACATTTTAACATTGGGTTGGGATCCTTTTACAGCATTTGGCATGTAGAGAAGGTTGTGAAGAGAGGGTGAATACCCCCCATTCCCCTCCATTGATTGATTGTTAATTAATCACAACTAAAAATTGTAAGCAGTAACCAAATTAAAACATGTTTTGACAGATAAATGTAGATCGGTAAGCTGACTGTACTAAGAGGCGTGGAGGGGGGAACTCATTACTGTACGTAGTCAAACCTGGCACCAACTACTGTGAAAGGTCCATCACAAATTACCTTGGCAAAGATGTTATCATAACACCCCCTTCCCTCCAGATAGGGGAAATTTCAGAGTGAGAAAAGTAATCTCAACAATTAACCATAGTTAACTTTAAGGAGGTTGTTCAAGAGATACTTAATCAAATACTGTAATTAATACATATATTTAGTACTTATATTTAATAAGTAAACTAAATGTTATCATGTTCCCATGCTGCATTTGGCTTATAACATCCTTGTAAGTATTTTTTTCACAGTATTTTAGGATTTGTTTTTAAATAAGATGATGTATGGATGTTGATATTGTAATGAAATATTACCTGCTTTATTTGTGGAAGATTGTGTATATCCCTATGCTGTGTGTGTGTGTTTTTAATCTTCATAAATAAGGTATAAAAAGTCCAATGTATGCTAGGGATGAGTCGATTCCAAATGTCAATTCTCGATTCCAACGATTTTCAGGCTTAGATTCGGAATCAAGAATCGATGGCCCAAAGTCGATTCCGATTCTGACGATTCCAGGCCGACAGTAACAAAAAAACAACAATGTGGAAAAACAAACAGAGATAAGCTAAGCAACGTTACCAAAATAAGTGGTTGAAATAAGACTCCTCCCGATTACTAATCACTTCCTTTGCAGTCCCAAAACTACTCTATCAACTAACACGAATGGAGAATTGACAGGAGTTCTATTTATGGACGTAAGTGAATGAAGACAACAGATAAGGGGCGTGGGGATGGTTTGGGTCGGCGACAACAAATCTGACCTTGAAGATAAGACAGATCCCGTGAGCGTAATTATCAGTCACTGTCAAAAGCCTTCTCTTTGAGAGAGGAAATGAATATTATCTTATAATCGTATTCTTTGCCTATTTCAAATTTTAAATTAATCTGATTTTGTTTATTTTATTTTGATGAACACTAGTGAAATCAATATTAACCCTTTGCGGTCGAATGGCAAGTATAGGTCGCCGCACGCCATTTTCCCGAACGCTCGAATGGCGACCTATACTCGCCGTGACGTTTAGCCCGTATGAAGTGCGCTAAAACTAAATATAATGTAATGATTTTATGTCTATTTGCTTCTTATACATTCCTTATTACTTTTAAACGTTTATTTTATCTACTCCATGGATTATTTTGTTCTGAAATAAATGTTATTACTCCATGAACTATACTTCACAATTCGCGGTGTCTTGTGTCATCTGCAAGCGTCTGATAGTTCCAGCTCCGATTGTTGTCTGTGGTGTTTTGGTTATGTTTACTCTTTTGTTTAGTTATAATGACGATATTTTTGAATGTTTTTTGTGTGTTCATTTGACTTACAAATAAATATAAATGGGTTTTTACTCTCATAATCTGTCACATATAGCACATATGTACTAAAAATATATGGAAGAAAAAATAAAACAGGTATACATTTTTATTTTTATTTCATCAATATACAGTATGTAATCAAAGTGCCTTAAAAATAAACCCTCATAAATGCATTTTAAAATTAATTTGGGTAATTAAATGTAACAATAGTAAAATCTATACAAAATAGCCAAAATTAATTCTGTCTCAGGGTGTCTGGGTGATTTAATTTAATCGACCTCAAAGGGTTAAATTATGAACACAATTGAATTAAAAATAAAAATTAGGTTGAAAATTGACTTTAAAATAGCTACTATATAATTTCAAAATGGCTTCATATGATTTAAAATTGGTATAGGGGCCTACGTTATTTAAAATAAAATTGCACTTCTTTGGTAACAATCACTTAAAACTGTACATAATAGAGCTAATTAGGAATTTAGTATTCTCCTGCTTCAACAAGGATTTGTTGTTTATATAAACCTCACAGGCAATGAATGACAGGTTATAAGGCAATAAGAGATTTATTGCTTTCTGCTCATGAATGGTGCTATCATTCTGAAAGTGAAAAAACTACCTTGAACCTTGACACAACAAAATGCCGGTCGAGTTTATTATTTGTGATTACTTCCTTGTTTACAATGTTCTGGTTTTGATAACCTAATCCACAAATCTTAGATAGGTATATGTTTAATCATTTTCTTTTGTTTATGACGGTTGTAAAATATAGTACGGTAGATTATTTATTTTATCAGTGGCAAACCCATTTTGTAAAAGGTTTTCTGTTATATTTATTGGACATGTCAATACACTATTTTACAAATAGGTAAAATATGAGGACGTGTTTGATATTTAATTCAATTTTCAACTCTGAGTCCTATTAACTAGAAATTTTTTAAATCCAATTAGACAACGATTATTTAAAGTTATTTTAAAATACTTTAAATTAAATGCAAAATGTTCTAGATAGGGAACAAGACTATTACCCTATGATACGATTAACTAGCTGTAAAAATATGGTAGTGGTCTTATGAAAACTGGTAACCCTGTTACGTCTGTAAGTAATTTCCATCCCAACCCTCCCGTGGAACTGACACTCCTAACTTGCTGTGAGTAATAGTAATTAGGATATCGATATGATATTTTGATGTATGCCTTCTTTTATGTGCTGAGGATACCTCAATAACTGGTTTTCAGTAGACGGAATGGTGTTAAACTGTTCTAAGACAAATATTTTAAATTTCCATTAAAAAAAATAAGAAAATTGACCTATCTGGAAATTTGATTACCATATAATTAACACGGTTCACGCCATTCACGACATTAGAGTCCTCGGTCTCATTATTGATAACAAATTAATATGGACTAATCATATTGAGAATATAAAAAAAAACTTAATTCCTGTTGTTTTTTTTAAGAGTTTTAGCCCAATGTGTGGACAAACCCACCTTAAAAGTTGCATACTTTTCCTCTTTTCAAAGTATTTTAACTTATTGTCTCCCAATTTGATTTGCGACATCAATGGAAAATAAAAAAATTTCGGATACTAAAATAGGCTATTAGAATAATAAACAATCTGTCATATATGACGAATCATGCTTTGAACACTTCAAAGAAGAAAAAATATTAACTATATTCGGATTATATGTTGTAGAATTACTAAAATACTACTTAAAAACAAAAAAATTTACTAGTAAGCAATGCCACAGCCAATATGACACAAGAAAAACAGATTATATCCAAAATCCAATACATCGAACAATAATATATGGAAAAACTATACTATGCAATTGGCAAATTATTAAATAAATTAAAGGAAAATCACAAAATTTAAATTAATTCAAGCTGAGACATAAAAAAATAAAACTATATTATTTAGAAAATCCTTTGTATGTACTCGATCATGAATTAAACGAAATATAGAAGACAAAGTCAACAAAATCTATCATTCCTGTTTGTCAAATTTTGCACACATTTTTGTAATGTTATATGCAATAAAATTATTATTATTATTTGCTATTTTTTAATTTACTTGTCTTATTATTTATTATTATTTTTTAGTCCACTTATCTTTGATATTTTATTCAAGCCAATGTTTGAATTTAAATAATAGGTATACTACTGTTATGTCTAGTTAAATTTGTATTATTTTATAACGAGATTGAAGTGTTAACCACACTAATTGTGTAACGGGTGGTTCAGTTCATTGCTAAATTAAATACATTTTAATAACGATAAATGACAAAATGACATGTCACAAACTTTTGAGTTAGTAAAAATGAAATATCTTAAAAATTATGAGTCCAACTGAAATAAAAATCATACAGGAACAAACTATATGAAATTCTCTAGCTTGTGTGAAAAAACTATAAAATTCTATCAAGAAATAAAAAAGTCAATTTTTAACAGTTGAGACCAACAGTTTAACTATTGTGTAATAATTAACTTCTTAGTAAAACGGGAATATCTTTGAAACTAAGCGTTCAATTAAAATTAAACCTACATAGGAATAAACCATATGAGATTCCCTAGCAGCCCTGAGAAAATTATCAAATTCGGTTAGAAAATAGAAAAGTCGATCTTTTAATGAGTAAATATGTCAAAATTAATAAAGAGGGAAACCGGCCATGTTGGCGAGGTCTACCGCGCAGAAACGCGGGGCAGTTTAGCCCAAAACCTGGTAGCGTGATCTAGACAGCCAATCAGATTGCTTGGCGGGAGTGAATCATCCTCGCACATAAATAGGGCGAGAACGCGCAATTCTTTTTCTTTTGTCAGTTTCATCGGTGCGGGAAGGTGCTGGAAGATGTACTCTGAATCTAGCTGATAGACGCTAAGATGGCGTCTCCGGTGTGTTGTGAAATCCGTTAAAAAGGGCATTTGTGAACGGTGTATTATCTGTGACAGTGTAATTAGTGTCTAGGCCTTGTGGAAAAAACATCGAATTGATAAGTATTTAACTTAATCAAAATGATTTATTGTTGATACTTCTGACAAATTTACTTAAATTAATTGAAACCTAGGGCTGAGGATAACCTAGTTTGGGTTATAAAAAGACATAGCCTATCTCGTTGTGTTAACTGAAACTATTTGGAAATAGTATAACCTATTCTGAACACTGAAATTATCAGAGGCTAGGGCTCGGTCAGGACCATACTAGGGCTGATTAATACAGAGAGGCATAGCCTATCCCTACTAAAAGAAGGACTATAATCAAAATCCAGTTAGTCCATATCTAACTGAAAACAAATATTATCTAGACAACGGCATAATATTTAATGGAACTTAAACAACAGTAAAAACATAAACAAAACTCTACAAGAACTTTTATAAATAAATTGTTTTATTCTCAGTGACATTTATTTGTTTCACAAATAAATTCACAGGTACAAGATAGTTATTAAATTGTCTGATGTGATTAGGGTGTATTAGTTTTATCTGTATTTAAGGACTAATTGAACTTTTTTACAACCTTTGTTAAGTTAAGATGTTTATAAATAAATAGATGTGTGTTCAGAATCATATACTCTTTTATTATCAAGGCCTAATTTCTAACAAGCTCCACACGAACTCACAGGATTTCACATGTGGATAAGATTCAACATGGGTCCACCCTGTCGTTAAGAATATTATGTTTTGCCGGCTGAGTTAGTAATTAATAAATCAATGAACCCTGAGATAAATTAAATGGAACCCTGAGATAGCTTAATTGAATATCATTGATTTTTGTTGTTTGAAATATTAATTAAAATTAAAAAATAATAATTAATTAAAGAAAAAAGAGATTAATTAAATAATTAATAAGTAAAATAAAATAAATAAGGTATAAAGGTTACAATTGAAATAATATCCAAGGGGGGTCCAAGACAGCGGAATATAGCACGAATGAGTGGAATTAGTTCCCTAATAAAGTTTAAAGAGATATTAGTCAGAATATTTAATTTTCAATGTGCTAAGTGAGTAAACCTTACATACCTTTAATTGAAAAATGTGACACAGAGTGAGTGAAAACACATAGGAAACGTAAACTTTGATAACAAGATCGTAGTTGTGGAAAATGCACATGATAAGACCAGCTGTCAAGGTCCTCAGGAAGTAGGGGCCAAGGATATATTAGCACAACTGATAACAATAATCCTTATCTATCTACAACTACAGATAGTTCTCTCATTCATTGGACCTCACTTGAACTTGTATTTGTTGATATTTTGCTCAAACAACAAGGAAATGCTCAGTTAATCTAAATAAGAGTTTATTAACTCTGTAAATAAACACAGACTGGATTATTGACTTTAATCCAGGACCTTTCTCTTTATTTGAGATGTTTAATATACAACAGTAATTTTCTGCTTTAACTTGTTGTAAATATTGTAAAATTTAACAACCAAAATTGCCACCAAGTGATTTGTGATATATTGAGCAGTTATAACATTATGATAAAGCATTTTTAAGTAAATACACAATTGTATTTACTTTTTCTGTTTTTATGAAAAATGAGTGACTCAAGTGTAACTGACGTTCCCAAGGGAATGGCAAAGGAAAGAAGTGATAAAAAAGTTAAGTCTACATAAAGGCAAAATGGACATCTACTTAATATCGCCTGGAGGGAACAGTTTGGTTAAAAATGAGAGCTATTCAAGAATATTATAGAAAATAACCTAAAATGGAATAGTAATGATTTGAACTTCTCGAACGAGTTCGCACGCAGCACACTGATGTAAGGGAAGTGATTTTCCACATCAAAAACTACCAAATAAAAATCAGTGTTAAAGCATACATTTATTCAAAATTTGTATCGAAATCTGAAAACATTTGTTGGCTGTTCTGATGCTCCTGGTTCCATTTATCTGCTATGCTATATTGCTATGTTATATTGCACATTGTAAGGTTAGAAGAAGCTCAGGATTGAAAGTAGGCGCCAGGTTGCTGGGGATAATAAAAATACACTGACAAACGAATAACAGGCTTTCTTATATAAAACCCCCCTAAGACAACGTAGTATGTTTAGTCGATATACATTTTGTTTAATAACTGAGTAAATATGTGTGCTATAATGATGAGAGAGGGCTTAAAACTTTCACCTCACTAATCTCCATCTTTATACATGCATTACTTGTACATCCGGGGCTAATCTGACCGTTTTTGGGCCTAAAAACTCGAAATTTGAAAGATTAACCCCCATAAAAGCGGGTTAGAGTTTTCCGATTGTTTTCCCCAACGAACTTGTCCAACTGATTATAGAAAGAAATATCTCTACCACATTTGCAGGGGGTCACGTTAGGAACTTCTATGGTGGTCCTGGGCTTAAGTTTTACCGTGCGGGTCATGCTAATAGTTCACTTTTCCATAGGAAATTCACTAACAAAACTGGTAGATGCAGCGAAAGCTTAAATGAAGGTACAAATAATGAAAAAACTTATCTTAAAAATGTACACTTTGTGTGCGTTGTAATTACTTTGTGTGAGACACTTACAACCTCCAAAACGCACATTATAATTGACTGTCTGAACTACTATCAAAGTACTCAGTGTATACAACACAGATACCCAGTTTTTAAGTTTAGCAAAAATAAAAATAATTGTTAGATTATACTTTAGGGAACAAGAAATTAGTAACAAGTTCACATGTTTTGCAGGATAACAATTGTCGTTGTCAAAACCAATCGTTGATATGTAATTTGTTTTGTGCAGGAATTCATGGAATTCCACGTTGCAATGCAGATGTAGGAGACGACGATGTTTTTATGGTGAGTTGCACTTAAATTTAGTATTTAAATCGTAAATCATTGTTATTTGCAAATAGGTGATACCATGTAGGTTGATGCAACAGAACTTACTTATATGTTGTAAGTAGCAAAACCTTTGTGATTTCTAAGTCTCAGTAGGCAACTTAGGTTAGGCTTTGTTATTTTCAGGCCAAAGGATCATGTGGATAATGCGTGTGCAACACTGTCGATCTTTTTTTATATAAATTCAAACAAGACTGATTAGGACACATACGATATTGCACTAGGGACATTTTTTTAAAGTTCCGTTCGCATTTTGTTTTACACAAACCCAAAGATGAGAAAAATGCATCAACAATTCTGTGTAAATATCATTATGAAAGAAAATGTTTGTCAAAATAGCAACATTTTTTTCTAGCAAAGCTTACTTCAATCAGACAAATACGTTGTAGGATTTTTGACATTTTAACTTATAAGATTAAACAAGAAAAATCCATAAACAAAAGATGAACTCCGTCTTGAAGTGGTTTTCAAATTTACTACGATGTTCTACAGTTAGTATCGGGGAGACAGAGCCATACTCGGTGATATTATAATGTTCTACAGTTAGTATCGGGGAGACAGAGCCATACACGGTGATATTATGATGTTCTACAGTTAGTATCGGGGAGACAGAGCCATACTCGGTGATATTATGATGTTCTACAGTTAGTATCGGGGAGACAGAGCCATACTCGGTGATATTATGATGTTCTACAGTTAGTATCGGGGAGACAGAGCCATACTCGGTGATATTATGATGTTCTACAGTTAGTATCGGGGAGAAAGAGCCATACTCGGTGATATTATGATGTTCTACAGTTACTATCGGGGAGACAGAGCCATACTCGGTGATATTATGATGTTCTACAGTTAGTATCGGGGAGACAGAGCCATACTCGGTGATATATGATGTTCTACAGTTAGTTTCGGGGAGACAGAGCCATACTCGGTGATATTATGATGTTCTACAGTTAGTATCGGGGAGACAGAGCCATACTCGGTGATATTATGATGTTCTACAGTTAGTATCGGGGAGACAGAGCCATACTCGGTGATATTATGATGTTCTACAGTTAGTATCGGAGAGCCAGAGCCATACTCGGTGATATTTGATTCGTTTCGTGAGTGAAAAATATGTCCACTCTATATATACAATCTTTATTCAATGGTTCTAGTCACTTTCTTCAAGTAATCACTTGTTGGTAACAGCACGACAAAGAGGTTGTTTCCCTTGTTGTGTAAGTGGTACTTTAACAGTACACTGGTTAATTTGTTCACAACTGTTTATGATTCAGCCGTTCTTGTGTGTGTCCTAGTGCTGAGCTTTGCTCGGGGAATGACAATCAGGTTTGGTGGTGGTGGTTATTTTGATTTGAAATTTCACAAGCCCGTTGTTAAAATTTCCAATTTTCAAATAAGATTTTTAACAAACTATAAAGTTCCCTGGTATTTACCAATTGATTTTTAGGTCAAAAGCCTCAAAACAAACAAAGCGACTCCAAAGTTTTAACATAATCGATCCGCTGGATTCAAAGATAAATTTTGAAAACGGACAGATGGACATTCCTTGTATTAGAGTGTAGGATTAATTAATAACACGCTCACTTCAAATGTTTTATATTTCACAAGCTGGCCCGACAGACATTGTCGTGTCCTAATGTCATTGAATTTGTTTTATGTCAAATACTCTTTCAATATCTGCTCGTTCGTTTCGCTCGCTCGCCTATCAAAAAAAGAGTGAGTTGCCATTCAAGTAGTTTTTTATTTCCATTATGAGAGTTGCCATTCAAGTAGGTTTTTTATTTCCATAATGAACATATATTTAATGCCTTACAAGTATGTTTAGATATACTCCTAATAAACACATGTTCCCATAAGGAATAACGTGTAAACTTTCAAAGCCAAAGGGGCAGAGCCCTTCACATTTTCTGGGGTAAAAAGTATCCTATGTGTTAATCCAGGTAATAAACTATCCGTGTGCAAATTTCATTTAAATCCGTTCAGCCGTTCTTGAGTTATAAAATTTGTAACTAACACCACTTTGTTTTATATATATTTCATAAGTCTACAAAGTATGTGTTTGAAACTAATTTCATGTACAAAGGTTATTGTGATGGTTTTGCGTCTTCAGACATTGAACTTGCCCGCTGAGCGGGGGGATTCACGGTCGTCATCTGACAGCAGCGGCGGGGGCAAGCCAGTCCCCGCTCCGCCCCCCGCCGCTCCCGAGCCCGAGAGCTACTCTTACGTCCAGCTCACGGCGGTCCACGACTATCTGTACCCGGTGGTGGAAGGGGAGGGGAGCCTCAAGAAGCGCGCTCAACTCACGCTTCCGAACAAGCGGAAAGAACGCTGCAGACACTGCCAGGTACGTCATTGTTCACGTTCTCCCGGGACGCAGTTAACGAGTTAAATCTTGAGTCAATTCAGATTGATTCCTTACAATTTTACGACTAATAGGGCTATCTTGTGTTTGACTAGTTAACGGCATAAGTGCCTGGGGGCGAGCTTTGCTCGGGGAAGGTTAGTTAGTTAGTTTTTTCTTTGGCTTTGAGTAATTTTTCACCACGTTCCCCTACTGACGAGCTGATTTTCTTAGCGCACCTGCCTCTTTTCTTCATGTTTCCATGTCTTTTTAATTTGCTTTGGATAGGCCTAAGACTACTCGGTGATATTCATTCAATGGTTTTAATCACTGCTCTCAGGAAACCAAATGTTAATACTTCAACCACATGAGTAGTTTGACTGTTTTCTGATATATAACATCTGATCACCGCCTTTTACAGGAGCCATTCTCTAGCGAGACCAATGTGCGGGGGTCGTGTCCCTACGCCCCGGACCCAGTCAAGACCACCATAGAGAGCGTGGCATGTCTGGGGCTGGCGCGGCGAGTGCTGCAGGACGAACCGTGCGAGTGCGGCGTGGGCTGCGGCCGGAGGTACGAGGTTAGGTTAAGAATGTCGACTAACCATCATCATTAAATATAGAAGCACATGCACTGTTCATGTTTGAACATGTCAGCTGCAGCGAATGTGTTTAGCTTGTTGTTTTATGGGTTCCCCGATGGATCCTAAACGGTTAACCCTTATTCAAACACAGGTTGCATATGATAGTGTTTACTTCTTTTCCCCCAGCTTTTCTACCATTTATGGTATTTGAAAGCATAATTTCTATTTTTGTCAATCAAGAATAGCAAGCTAGAATTTGTATATAGTTTCCAATTAACATTAAATAGATTTCCCAAAAGCCTTGCAAGTGGCGGAATATGAAGGTTCATCAATTTGTGAAAGACAATTTATTGTTGGAAAGATATGTAAAATTATTTTATATCTTAAATGTTTTCCATCCTAGAAATTAAGATTTCAATCTTAAAAATCCAATTCCCTTGTATGGTATTTGGGGAATCTTAAAAGTAGGCCTTTAATGTTTCTTTTGATGGGTCCTCTGAACAAAAATATATTTATGAAGGTGTTGGTTTGTCAAGAGATTCATTCTTGTTACCCCGGTTGCTTGTCGTGGCTGCGCAGGTGGCTGGCGCTGGCTCTGCTCTCACTGCTGGTGCCGTGTCTGTGGTGCTACCCGCCGCTGCGCGCCTGCCACTACTGCTGCGTCTCGTGCGGTCTGTGCGGCGGCAAGCATCGGCCCGCGTCATAGCCCCACCCCCACCTCCGCACACCTCTTTGTATATTGGAATATTGAATGTTTATATTTATAAATAGGTATACATATGACTCCGCCGTCATAAAAAAAGACTCGTTGTAAAATAAAAGAACAGTGCGAGTGCGAGAGAGGACTCGAGTGACGTCGATATTGTTACTGTTAATAAACTATGATTTTTTTATTATTGTACATTTTTAGTAATGTAAATGTAACGTACGTTCATCACCTATCGTTTTTCGATTCATCGATTTTAGCTTCATTATCGATAAAATATTATTGTGTTAAGCTTAAATATTTATTATTTATACGAAATTATTATATATAGGTTGTACACTCTTGGAGACTCTTATTTTTCCTTGTCCTCCTTCCTGTTTGAGGTAAGTTTTAAGAATAAGAACTCTAGAGGTCGTTCTTTTAGACTATCAATAACAAATAAGGCAATTTCGATCTTGGATGGATTTTAGAATTCAGATGATTTCTTATTTGATCGATTAGATGCGTTGAACTGTGTAAATGACACATTTTTTTTATACGAAATTGGGAAAAACAGGCATCAGTAAAGCCTTGCGAAACATTGTTTCCAAACTTCATCTGCAACTAAAATCTTTACGAACTGTCATATACACGTGGCAAGGAACACACCACACAAACATCTCTTAATGGCAGGTGGATTTATAATGCTTCACTAACCATAAGGTTCTCTTTATAGCAAAGTTTATGAAATACAGTATTTGCAAATTTTGCATTCTGTGTTGAAGACAACACTCTTATAGAAAATTTGATACGATTGAATGGTTCTTGACCTAGGGCTTGTACTGCCTTATACGTCATTAGTGTTTCCCTAGGCTGGTTGATTAAAAATGGTTGGGTATACAAGAAAAACTAGTTTGGTTATTATACAATTGATTCTTTAATTTGACATTATTGAAAGGTCAACAAACATTTGGTTTCAGTTACGTACCTTCCGGTTGATTTTCCCGTAAATGTTTGGGAAGGCTTTCTCACATTTCAGTCTTGCTCGAACTCTGTTGTAGAGGCTGAGATCGAACATTTGAGAAAACTCCTCTTCAGTGCAGAACGTCCCTGCATACATCATCTGATACCTGAAAAACATGATTTTTCTCAGAGTGTGTAGCATTTCTGGTATGACTAGATTTAATGTGTTCATGAGTAGTGTCAATATAACACAACCAAATAAGAAATACTCCCGTTGCAGCAAACCTGTGTACTCAGCGAATTTCAAATGGTAATTCACTACCTCATGAAGCCGCTTAGTAACTTTTATCAAAGCACATTCATCAGCATCTGGGGGCCTCAAAACAAAAAGTTATCATGATCCCGGGCCTAGGTCTTACCATGCCGACTTACATGCCTATAAGGGAAATTCGCTAAAATATCAAAACATTGTGTTTTGTTGTTTGGATTGACATTTTTTAAAATTTAAGACATAATTTCTGTTAATTTACGCAGCTTTTATATGGTTTTACTTAGGGATAAGTCAATACCAAAATTTATCGATTCTCGATACCGATACCAGAAAAATCGATTCTCGATACCGATACCATCGATACCTACGATTTTTCAGTACCTATAGTTGTTAAACCTATTGTTAAGAACAGTCACAAATTTTTGTAACCATTTAAAATTATTTAGTAGTATTTTATAATTAATTATTAATACAATTTATTGATGCAATTTTGTACATAATTTAATGTTAATTTCACTAGTATCCTATAGTAATATAGAAATAAAACAACTATTTATTATAAATTCATAATGGGAAAAAACTTGGTTGTAAGATAATGACTCAAAGAAATAATGTTGGTCAGCCGACTTATTGCTTTCAACCGGACCCCACCCCTCCCCTCACATCCCTCTTCCTTCCTTATCTCCAAGGTAAGATTTTTTTTCCGGCGACCAAAACACTCCCCGTGCCTTTTGTAGCGCGGGTAAACAGCGGAAGTATCCCTCCCCGTGCACTTCGTAGCGCGGGTAAACGGCGGGGGTATCGATGGTATCGGTATCGACATTAAACGAATGAATCTCGATACCGATACCAATGTCCAAGAATCGGTGGTATCGAGAATCAACTCATCCCTAGTTTTACTCATAGATATTGAAATTTCTCAGTTAGTCATGGGGACGGTTGAAGAGGGCCCAAGCGCCCTAAAACAGCCACTTTCCCGCTCACTGGAACTTCATGAACGAACGAACCAGTTATGGGTTTAGTGATCGTAAAATCACTTTGCAATCTTTTTGGCTTAGAATTCCAAATTTTGATGTCCAGATACACTTGTTTTTATTTGCTGTTTTCAAGATTGAAGCTTTAGAAATTTAAATAGCATTATGAACAGTAAAAGCTGGAACACCAATTACTAAATTAGTACTAAACAAGTATAACACATGTGCCAAGTTCAAAGTCAGTACATCTAAGTGGTTTCTGAGATATTATTTATTGATTACAAAACGCAAACAGGCAGGAAAAGGAGGGGGTAAGGCCCTATTTTTACTTGTATAAAAAGTTTTATTTCTTATTGTCTCAGAAAAAGTTTCTGATGAAGAGGGAGTTCGGAAAACTCCTGCGAATCAGTTTCAACAATAATTAATGTCAGAAAATGAAATTGCTACTTGTTTATACAACTTCGGAGTTTCAGTTTGTTGTAGGCCACTTGAGCAGATATTTTGTTAGATATAAATTCACATCACTTACAAAACATATGGTCAGCTTAATTGCTTAGTGTAAACATTCTTTTACAACTCTTCATGTAAAAAAGATTTTCTGCCAAGTATTGTTTTATACTTTGGTATCTGAGGCTTGCTTTTGCATGTTTTACGATTGTAATCAGTAATACAATTTGAAGTAGGCCTATTTTAATGAGGACTACTCACCCTTTGTTTTGGATGGTGAAGTTTTCAATTTTCTTGGTAGTCTCGACACTGTCGTAGGGCTGGGTGCCGGGTGTCCCGTACAGTCCGATGTCGATGTAGAGTTCGGGTCTGTCGGAGGAAGAGTGAACCATTCCAGGTTCACTGGGCAGAACAGCCGGACACAGCCATACTGGGTAGACCTTTAAAGTTGTATACGTTATATGGTAATCCTTGGAAGGTGCTAGGGTTGTATCAGATCGATACAGCACTTATTGCCATGTTAAATTACCTCGCTTCAAACTTTTAGGAGAATATTTAACCCTTCGTCGTGGAAGTTTGTAATAGAGTGATGGATTCTATGTTTTATTGATTTTCAAAATATATTTAATGTTTGAACATGTCAAATTTTATAATATCGTTCTCTGGTGGTCACACACAGGTAAAAAGTAGCAAAAAACCTGATTAGATGTGCAATGTACAAGGAATCAACCCATCCCGTCAGCTTGGACCTGAGCCGTCCACTGTTTGCTTAACACTGTCCGCCCTCCCCTTCAACTCAGCCACAGACAGGTGAACTCTCCATATGTTGCTCATAAAGTCCACCGACTGAGATGGGATTCGAACCCTCAACCCAAGCAATACCTCCTGCCCAGTAAGTGCTCTAGACCACTCAGCCATCCTGATCGGCTAGCAGTTGTATAGATTCGAGTGATATTAAAGCCTTCGCGCAGGTTGAGATAGTTCTGTTTTCGTCTACCAGGCTACACCACATGCCAATGACCAAGACCGCAGACAATGCTCACAATGGGACTGTTGCGTATACTATAATTAACGCTTCAACGTGTTTTAACCCTGATATTTTTTAATGGCATGTCATTACGTCAAACAACGTTTATAGGTGTATTATCATGGTCTATAAATTGCAGCTTGTCACACTGGGTCTTTTTTTACAAGGTCTAAATATTGGTCATGCAAGGTAATTAGAGCCATCTTTCACCGTCTTGCAGGCGAACTTTCACAACTTTCAAAATTTCATTCAAAGAATTAGGTAATATGTAGATGATATACCCACTTATAAAGGAATAAAGTACTTGGTATAACAGCTACAAATAAATTAGAGGATAATATATGGTCACTATGTTGAAGGTTTTTAAGAATGTTTTCTCAAACTTGTTTGGAAATAGATAATTTTTCCCTGGCTGTTGCCACGATTTTATCAACATCTTTAGGCCGCCGATTTCTAAGGCCTGGTAGTTCCTGAGACTATACAACATCTTGAAATAGGAAAATTTACTCACATTGATTTCTTTATCGAAAAAGAGTAGAGCTTTCTTCAGATGTTGCATCGGGATTATAAGATCTTGAACAACATGGTGCTTGTCATACAAGTCCTTAATCACTTTGGTTTGTGTTCGTTTCAAAAAAGAAATTTTAGGAGGCATGGCCCACCCAAGAATCCATCTGAAGAGTATATTATTCCCGAAAGGAACAATGTCCTGAAAAATAAAATATGCTGTTGATTCTATGTAGTATTGTGGTATATAAATTAACAACATGGTAAAATCAAGGTTATTTGAATGTGATTTGAGATTATTTGACATAGTACAATCACGTCCTCAGCGAAAATCAAGATTACTGTTAATTTCATCAACATTTTGAGATCATAAATAACAAATGAATGTAAAACTGTTTTGGTATCAAACAGCAAGACCTTGACCTGAATTCACCAAAATAGAGGATGAAAAAAGTTACCGTTTGAATTAAACGTTAAAAACATGTGAAGAGAGGATTTGATTGGTTGCCTGAGGAAAATGGTGGTCGACCATGTAGGATTCACTTTTTTACCCCAGACGAGACCTCTAGGTATATTTAATCTCGTAGGTTACTAACCACAACTTGTGAGGTTATGTTGTGATTGGATTGAGTGTTACTTCAGTCAGACAAACTGTCCATTCTGTTTTATAATAGCGATTTTCAACATCAATATTGCAGGCGCTGTCTCCAGATCGTTATTTATGCGATGTTATAGTAGCTTCAGATTATCCGGGATTTTCGCTCTCCGGATCAATTATGCCACCCCATTAATCCGGATAATCCGAGGTTTACTGTATTTTAAAAAATTCAGAAAAAGTTTTTAATTTAATTGTAAACCCAGAGCTATACTCTGCAAAAATCAAAACTTATTGGTTTTTGTTAATTGGTTTTTATGGTGCAACAAAGAGGAAGCGAATCATAAATAGTAAGGCAAATACCCCCGTAGCAGCAAACCTGCGTACTCAGCGAATTTCCAAAGCATATATATGTATCTTAATACCACATAAAGCCACATACCACGTTTCATCAATATACATTCATAAATAAACGATTTATGACATTTTAATTATTCTCCATATAAGAATAACATGGCGGCTGAGTATGCAGGTTTGCTGAAGCAAGGAACACAAAAAATGGGGTTTTATACAAATATCAATATAACTCATGTAGATAAAGCCACATACCAAATTTCATTAATTTATTTTCATAATGAAGGCAGATAACACGTTACTTATTCTCCATAAGAATAACATGGGGCTGAGTACGCAGGTTTGCTGCTACGGGAGCCTTTGGTAAAAATTTTTTTTTTTGAGCAAATATCAATGGTCCACAACTAGATGAAGCCGTATACCAAGTTTTGTCAGTATACGTTCATAAATAAGCGAGATATAAATTTTTTATTTTCCTCCATAAGAATAACATTAGACAACGTACTGCGTTTAGCACTTTCAATATCTCGGTAACCAATTGACGTAGAGAAATGATCAAAATACCAAATTGTGTGTTTTTTTAAGCTGAATCCAATGGTGAAAACTAAAATTTGAATATTTCAAAAATTATATGTGAAAAATTCAAAAACCCCATTTTTGGGGTACAAAACCCCCCCAAAATACCCCTTCGGGTAGAGCGATCTGGCTGGTTTTCGAACTTAAAGTCATAAATGTTGCTTTACACGTTTATACCAAATTTCATCAAAATCGGATCATTTTTACGAGAGTTATCGTGCTCACGGACACATATATATATATATATATATATATATATATATACAGTTTCGAACGAGTGGTGTTTTTGGGGTCTGGGGACCTCAAAACGAAAAGTTATCATGGTCCCGGGCCTAGGTCTTACCATGCCGACTACGGTAATAGCTTCTTCCCTATAGGGGAAATTCGCTAAAACTATGTTGACAACAACAAACTGTAAACATTAAAATAAACAGGAGATCGTTGCTTAGCCATAGGGAAGGTGGAGTCTGATAGTTTGTTTAATACTACCTAATGTAAATAAAGTGCAAATTCCAAGTTCAGAGTCAAGGGAATAAACTGTTTCGGCTAGAAAAATTTACTTTTTTGGTCAGGGAAATCATTAACCAAATAAAAGTGTGAACCATGTGTGTAATGGGATGTTTCTAATTGATTGATACCAAGTTAGAATAACACAATACAATTAGGTTCCTACCTGAAGTTCCCAGAACAGAGATTTGGAGTGTCGATGGTAGTAGTCCCGTAGCGGGATGCACTCCTCTGCTTCACCTCTCGTCAGGAAGCTCCGCACGTGTTCGTAAAACCACGGTTTGTACCATCGCCCGATCGCATTCACCTGAACAGAGTAAATCCACCGACTTGAGTCACTTATAACTAAATAAAAGACATAATGAATAAGTTAACTCACTTATAACTTAGTTGCTTTCATTGAGTGTAGGCTTGGGTTTTCTATAAAAATGGAACATGCAACCTATATAGCAACGTACAGTGGGTTGCACGAGTGAAAACCAGGCCGCCCACAAGACTAATGTTAGTTTTAACGTTGGGCTTATGAACAGCCTGGTTTTTCACTCATATGTACTCGTTATGATGAGAATAAATCTCTTGAAAGCCTTAAGACGATAACCATAACTTTCTCGTCTCTAGATATGCTTGTTTAACACGTTCGCTACCAAGCGACGTATATTTGCGTCGGTCCAGTCACTCCCACAGACCAAAAAAAATAATCTGAACATTGCATACAGACCGGGAGGTACAGGAGTAACATTAACAACAGGCCACGAGAGAAATTGGGTTTAAATGGACTAATTCACTTAACAATAACCTAAAATGCATTTGTACAAAATAACAATTGTTTTTTATTTTATTTTGAGCAATTTTAAAAACGTGGCATATACGCGTCGGTCAGTCTATTCTATAGAAAATAGTAAAAAAGATTGTATTTTTGTTCAATAGACCGAGCGACGCACATTTGCGATGTTGTAAATTTTTAGACCTATTCAGTTTCGTTATTAATGTTTTGCCCAATAATCAAACAAACACCACTAAAGCACATCCCAAAACTGTAAGTTTTGCCACGTGTACAGTGATGCATCGAAAATTACAATTTAAACAACAGCTCTGCCAATTGTGATGTGACGTCACCAGTTGTCATACACACATGTGCGCCAGATATCCCTACATACTGGTACAAAGAGATCAGGGCTTTAAAATAGAACAAGACCGTTGCTAAGAAATACACGTTTGAATAACAATGCTTCACTGACGCAAATTTGCGTCGTCTGTTTATTTCAATGTGACCAGCCGACGCAATGTGACCAGCCGTCGAGTGGTCTGTCGGGAGAAACCACTCGACGCACAGCTTCGTCGCTGGTCTATGAAAATGACACATTCCATATAATTGCGGTAGCGAATGAATTAAGAGACTCGACAAATAAGACATCAGGGATCCGGCCCATGGGCATTTGAATTTCCAATTCAATCCTCTTGGATGTATTTTTTTGCAATCCGTTAATTACTTTGAGATTTAACACACGTTTGTGAATATGTAAAATGTTTCTGGGATAGTTAATAATTTTAACTGTAGGGATTAAAGCATTCTTGACCAACACATATTTTGTATATATATATTTTTTTTTAAATTGGAAGTTATCAGTTTTATGATTTTTTATCCTGTAGGCCTCTGAGCATCCGCTAACTCACACCTCAGATATTAATATTGGTGCACTGTAATATTGGGCAAAGTCCAAATGTGAGTTGGGGCATCTCACTAGCCTAACAGTTAGCGTCTTAGACTTTGGTTCAAGGGGTCGCGGAGTCCCAGGACCACCTTAAAACTGGTCTATACCAGTTTTGAGGCTGACATTGAGTACATCAAATGAAGTTGTCATTACATATGGTAAGTCTTTTGGCTGTCCATTATGACAAACGTCCCTTTCACCTTTGGTCCCTCCATTTGCAGCGGCTAGGAACAGAATCTCCGGGTTTGGTCCCCACCTGCCAACCTAAGAACCTAGGGAGAATGGATGGTCCCTAGCTGTTGTACATGGATACCCTGTCAGTTGAGTTGACCAGTTGGAGGGCAGAATGCGGGTCCCTAATTGAGAGCCCCATCCCATCCGTCACAAGGGCACGGGAGTTGGACCTCTGAAGGGTCGATTTGGCTGCCGTCCCATCCCACCTTTCCTGCTATATCCTATCTTTTCGGTAACCTGCGCAATATTCCCGCTTGTTAAAGATGTGACTAGCAGCTATGGTGGGGTTTCCTAATCCGCAGCAATGATGATGATGATGAGATCGCGGG
Organism: Allygus modestus; assembly: GCA_963675035.1. NCBI lineage: Eukaryota > Metazoa > Arthropoda > Insecta > Hemiptera > Cicadellidae > Allygus > Allygus modestus. The sequence goes on from OY776112.1 coordinate 8,103,252, forward strand.
GTGTCCACAACAATTTGAGGGGTTTAGATCACTTTCCCTTAAAAGCGTTTATAATGTACTTCTAATAAAAATGTCTCTGATTTTAAAATAAAGAAAGAACAAACTAATGAGGTGGATATCAAGACGTGTGAACAAACATTATTCTTATCTTTAAAGAAGGAGGTCGAAAGGACATGGTGTCGAAACAAATTAATTAAAAACAAAATTGATGTTCACGTAGTAAGAGATGGTGAATACTACAGGAAAATTAATCCACAAGAGTGAATAAAATAGACAATATCATATGTTATATATATTACAGATGTTTTTAATTTTAACATAACTTGTAAATAAACAAATACAATTTTGTGTTGGTCATATACCAATCATGTCTTAATTTTATTTCTTTTAGAATTATATATTTTAATTATTCAACTTCACGCATCATCCATTATTTTTGGTCCTCCTCAAGCAGATAGTAATTGAATTTCAGCAATGGAACAACAGTCCACTCTACTAATAAACTGATATATTATTTATCATTTTTTCAATTCTTGATTTCGTTATATTCACGCATTACAATACCAGCAATTCAAAATGGCACCTCAAAGAACAGGAGACTTCAAACCAGAAACTTACAGAAGGTTGACGGCAATCCTGAAAACAAGACTCATCGCAATCAAAACGGCAGTCGAAACTATACAAGCGCAAGGTGAAGAAATCAGTCCCATTCAGCGGAAAACATTGAAGACCTACACGACAGAAGTTGAGAGGAAACGGGCGGACTTCGAGCAGAACTTCCAACGCGCAATATCACTTGCAGACGGAGATGCATTGTCTGACGAAATTCTCGCAGCCGACCAAAATGAAGTCGAAGACTTCTGCATTCACATTTCATCAGTGATAGATCTATTACAACCTACGGACGAGTCACAATCACACATAAGTGACAGTATGGTAACTCCAGGTATGTTTATCAATGCTACCCATAGTACAGTACGTTTGCCAAAATTTGAACTTAAAAAATTCAATGGTGATTTATCAAGTTGGACAACGTTCATTAACTTGTTTGATACTTCGATACACCTTAACAACTCATTGTCAAATGTCATCAAGTTTCAGTACTTACTAAGCGTGTTATCTGGCGAACCTTTCAATTTAATTCGCAACCTAAACTTGTCTGATGAAAATTATGTAATCGCTTACAACTTGCTTCGTGATAGGTACCAAAATGACCGACGATTGCAATTGATGCACTTAAATCAGCTTCTTGACCTTCCGGAAATTTCTCTCAGTTATGTGCCCGGAATCCGACAGTTTGTCAATGCATACAATGAGAACACTCAAGCGTTACATGCTATTCAATGTGAAATGCCAGATCCCAACCCTTTGTTAATTGCAACCTTATTGCGTAAAATGGATGTAGAACTACGCAAACGCCTAGAATCATCGCGAAATATGTCCTCATCCATTAACCATACCTTACCTTCAATTAAAGAAATTTTAGATTTTCTCAATCATGAATGCATACAACATGAAGATGCCACTTGTTCACTGGGTACCCGGCTTAACGACGTGCAGCTTACTAACATCTGTCCCAAATCCACCCCTCAACGTTCAACGTTTCAAAGGAAAAATGTCACTTCCATTCATAGTATGACCTCTCCTTATAACAGCACATCTAACCTATGCGCTGCATGCAATCAATCCAACCACAAAACCTACTTATGTCCCATTTTTCTCGCAAAAAGCCCACAAGAACGTTTTCAATTGGTGAAAGCTAATCATCATTGCATTTCATGTCTTGGGATGCATGATTTGAAGACATGTAGGTCTCAATCAACTTGCAAAACGTGTCACAAACGACACAACACTTTGTTACACTTCAACTCTAACAAATCGGATGGCATTTCTCATCCATGCACTTCTAACGTTCATACTATCAACCGCAATTCCGTTGATCTTGCAATCAGCAATCCAAACAATGCGGATACATCCGTTATACTAAGTTCGCAAAATCAGTCTACCCAGTCCAATAAACCAACCATGGTTTTACTTGGCACTGTCATGCTTAAAATACGCATATCAAATGGCGTATCTCATACATTCAGGGCATTGCTTGATTCAGGTAGCATGTGCACATTAATTACTGAACATGCAGTCAGTTTACTAAATGCACGACGTCATCGGTGCGACGTTCAAATCTCGGGTATTAATCAACAAATGACTCAATGTAAGGGACAAATATTCGCAACATTGGAAACATTGTCTGGTCTTCAGATCATCGCAGATCACTCTATGGTCATCTTAGACAAACTTACCATCGATCTCCCCCGCATGCCTGTCTCACAAGATATTGTTCAATACACGCAACAGTATAACCTTGCTGATCCTACGTACCACAAACCAAATCGGGTTGATATCATTTTGGGAGCCGCACTGTTTCCGTATATTTTCACTGGAAAACAGACTTCTCTAGGCCCTAATATGCCACACATCATTGATACTCCTCTCGGTCATGTTATCATGGGCACTATTCCATGCAATCAGCAATCATCATCACAATCATTATCCACTTCTGCACAAACCAGTACACTCAATGTGTGCCTCCATTCAATTAATGATACTGACATTCATAACTCTATCCAACGTTTTTGGACTCAAGAGGAACCTCCATCATGTTCTATCCAATCTCAAGAAGATATTCTCTGTGAACAACACTTCATTGAGTCACACAGTCGTGACGAAACGGGACGTTATACTGTACGTATACCATTCAAAAATTCGGACAAAACATTAGGCACGTCTCGCAATGCCGCCGAATTGAGATTAAGGGCTATGGAACGTAAATTCACCACTGACAAACGATTTTCATCACTCTATCATGAATTTATGACCTTAACAGTTCGCATTGAAGCTATGCTTAACTCGAGACCATTAACACCATTATCCAGTGATCCATCAGACTTAATGGCGCTAACTCCCGGGGATTTCCTAACTGGCGGTCCTCTCGCATCCCTTCCTGAGAAAGATGTAACTCACACTCCTGCAAATCGACTCAAACATTGGCATTTGGTACAAAAATTCTACCAACGCATTTGGAACCGCTGGAGTTTAGAGTACCTCCATACGCTCCAACAAAGAACTAAATGGAACATCAAATCATCTAATTTGCAAATCGGAGACTTGGTACTCGTTCAATTAACTTCTAGTTCTCACTCTTGGCCACTGGCTCGCATCATAGAAATATTTCCCGGATCAGATGGTACAGTACGCGTGGTCAAAATCAAGACCAAAGATGGTATCTACGTTCGACCAGCAACAAAGATTTTTCCTCTGCCAATTGGTTGAAAATAAGACGTTATTACGTTGAAGTTCATGCTACTTCAAGGCGGCCGGTATGGTGAATACTACAGGAAAATTAATCCACAAGAGTGAATAAAATAGACAATATCATATGTTATATATATTACAGATGTTTTTAATTTTAACATAACTTGTAAATAAACAAATACAATTTTGTGTTGGTCATATACCAATCATGTCTTAATTTTATTTCTTTTAGAATTATATATTTTAATTATTCAACTTCACGCATCATCCAAGAGATAATTTACAAGTATCCGGTTATTTATTCAAATTGTTTCTTTACCAAAAATCTAAAAGAAATTTTAAAATTAGCACTCACATTGGTCCCATCGTCGACCATTATCCCAGACATTATGACTCCTTGGTTTTTATCAAACACAATTCCCTCTACAAACTGGGTTTTATCTTTGTCCCTGGAGCGAGCTTCACAGATCTCAACTCCATCATCCAGCGAGTAGAACGGCTCATACCTTAGCTTCACAAATCTGCAACATCAAATTTAGGATAGGTGATGGTTATTTAAGGAGAAGTTTTTAAATCTCAAAGGATCAATTTAAAATACAGTGAAACCCCATTTACTATAAATCAAGCTGTTATTTTGAAGATTCCCTTCACCGCTAAATTTGAAAAACAAGCAATTAATTCAAAACCTAAACATGATAATTTAATGAGATTGTCAATGGTGAAATATGTTTATTTGTCAACGTACTGGTGGCACCAATACAGTGTTAAGTTCAACTAATTCATAACAGATGTTTCAACATGCAAGCTGCTGGGACATTTTTTAGTAAATGCATTAACATAACTTAAAGAAAACAGGTTTGTTAGCAAACAAATACTAATACTCCTTTGTTATGAAGGAGTAATAGAAACGCTTTTTGGTTTTGGAAAGTTTATACTAAAATCCTTCTGTATGCAAAAATAAACCTTAATGCGTTCCCTGCGTTAATTATTTTTATTCATAAAACTGCATTTGTTTCCTTGCTAGGTAACCGCCAGAAACCCGGCGCGCTGCACTTAACGTGTTGAAGGTAACCTTTGAGGTAAACCATAAATAAGGAGAAAACAAAGATTTCTCAAGAGAATAAATTATAAAAACTAAATATAAAAACCCTAAATTAATTAATAAAAATGATTACAAATTAAATAACACCAATATGTATTTTATTTAACTTTGCTAAAATGGTAGATGATGTATCAACTATGTTGGTAGTTTATCACTTTCGGTGCAGGCCGGTCATAATTTAATTAACTAAAATCAAATGGTAACTAATATGTATAACCATTTTTGCTGCACCCAACGTGTTACATACATATTTCATCAGGTTGGACCTTCGAGGGCAGAATTGATGACCTAGTTTATGTAACAATTATTCGTCACGTACAGCTAAGCTTATGGTATAACTTATTTTTAAGACCACCGAACCAATTACATACAAATAAATAAATAAAATACCTTTTTGATGGTGATATTCTCAGTTCGACTGCTGTCAAGAAACCCAATGTACCGTATGACCAAGGTACAGCATAAAATAAATCTGGGTCTTCATTCTGAAATTTTTACGAAATCTTATACTAAAACACGCAGAATATATTATTACATTTGATCCAGATATGAAAATCTTAAGACGAAATCTGCAAACATTTCAAAAGGCTGAGAGCTTAGTCTGTTTTTTTTTTTGTTTTTTTTAGAAGAAACAGGAAAACCCACACAGTACTTACTTAGACGTCAAGGTTAAAAGGCAGTTATTTATCATTTTCCTATGGAGCTCACACCAAAACAATTTAAAATTTATCTAGCCCCAGTTAATGGAAAAAGAAGAAATATGCAAAACTAGCAACAAAGCCCGCAGTAACAAAAAATGTATCATAAACTTACATGTTATTTTAATGAAAATTACTAAACTCATCTATAGTGAAATGTGATATTCTTGAAGCCCAGGAAAAGTCTTACTAGATACCATTATTTATTTCTAAAAATACTAATAAAACTAACCGAAACTTGGTTTGCAATGACGCATAAAACATTAAAATCGGTGCAGTCTATCTTGAGGTTTACTTCTTTAAAATTATCTCTGCTTTAATTCTCAGAGGTGGCCAAAAAGCATTTGTAACAAATTCCCGTTCTTGTGGAAAAATTCTATGTTTTTTACCCCATAAATCAAGACAAATTCACCACTTTCAGAATTTGTTGGCCATCTGCACTGCTGTAGGTTTCGAATGACACATCAGTTATCAAAACCTGCCCACTTGAAGTCCAGATTTAGTTGTACAAAGAAATTCCTTACTTAATTAAATATAAGAGACTCTTTTTATACGTGAGTGAGTTACACATCGGGCTCTATAGTTATTTAGATGACTAGATGAGTTTTGTTTTTGTTGATTAGCACTAAAGAGATGTTGTGTTTGTGATAATGATTGGACTCAATATATCATTGTTTTTCATGTTGATAATGAACCATTGATTCCACATCCAGTAGAAGCTCTCTTAACCGACCCCTACAGGATCGGGCCATGGTCGGATAACGAAAAAGTTCAGATAAACCGAATAATACCGGAAACAGTCACATTAAGTGTTAAAAACAATCAAACTTGTGAAGTATAGCGAGCAACTGAGAGCAACTGACTGAATTTGACTTTCTACAGAAAAATGTAATCGACCTGTTATAACCTGAAAGTTATTTGTGGAGCAATATCGTTACATCGGCTGCCGCGGCAGAAGTTTGTCTATTCTTGAAAGAACATCGGTTAATCCGATGGGCGGTTGGTCCAAGGTTGGTTAAGAGAGCTTCCACTGTACAGGAAATTGTGATCAGTTTTTCCCTAAGTTTATTCCTTCGTTTATAATTTGTTACGGTACAGAAGGAAAACAAGTCTTATCTTCTTTTACTATATTGTTGGATCTCATTTTGAATGGACAGTGTCATGTTTGTTTTCTGATTTAAACTTTGTAATTATGCTTTAAAAAACTTGAGATCAATCGGAAAATTGAGACTTGTACAAAAAACTCACCTTTGAGCACGTAACCATACTCCCATCGGCCAAAACCAGCTCGTAGGATTGACAGATGTGCTGGAATAGTCCCACTGCATGCGACGATGACTCGATACCTTGGCCCATTATCAAACCACCTTAATGGAAAACACAAGAATGTCGTAAAAATGTATTGAATTACTCTATGCACAAATCAGCATAGAGTTAGTAGTGTTTATGGTGTGATCTGGGGGCAAGCTTTGTTCAGAGAAGGTGAGTCGGTGAGTAGATCATAGGTTGATGCTTTGCCATCTAAGTGTTATTTTGATTGTTTACTGGTTGTTGCTGTTACTTTTTTAATTTCTTGTGTTTTAATTGAAAACTCCATAAGCCCAATGAATTAGAATTAAATTTCAAATTAATTCTAAAAAAGATACCTGAAGGTAATTAATTTTTTTTTAAATATCTAGACCGAGTGCATTTTGTCGCTCCAATAAATATCTTTCCTGCATGCAAAACAGCAACTTTTAAGGCCAGTGGGGCAGAGTAGAGATGGGAATTATCGTTGTTTTCCGGCAACGGTTGTAACGATAACGCAGCTATCCAATAACGTGTTGCGGCAACCTGTTATTTGAATAACGATTGCCAACTCGTTGCCGCTAAAAAACAGTTGTCCGTCGGCCGCCGTTGCGGCGTTCAGTTGTCGACGTTGTCGTTGTCGGTTGTTCAAAATTGTAAGTAGGGCGTTATACAGACAGGACGTTATTTAAACGTACATTACTGTGCTAGGTTATTGCAGCATGATTCACTCCATGGTGTTGGTGTTACCTTTTACCTGATACAATACTTAAATTAATTATTTAAAAACTATTTCGACACCGTCTGCTTAGAACCATCTCTAATTAATTACCCATAAATCAATTTAACTATTGCTAAAGAATGAATAACAACTAACTGGTTATTAGTGTAAAAAATTTGTAGCATATTTTTTAATTATAGTAAAGATCCATAACACTTCAAACCAAAACTTGATTACAATATCGAGGAATTCTCAGTAGCAGCCACTGAGAATTATCAAACAAAAATTGCAATTTAAAGCCCGTTTTGAAACTTATAACAGTAATAATTATTCAGTTCGTTGCCGAAGTTATCGTTGCTCTGGTAACGTTGTGGAAACGGCATTGTACGTTGTCCCGTTGTCCGTGCGGCTTTTCTGCAACGGGTGTAGAAACGTTATTAGAATAACAGGGAGTTCTCCGCAACGTGTTGCCGCGATAACGTTGCCACGGCCGCAACACTGTTATTCATCCTGTTATGTTAAATAACGCCCATCTCTAGGGCAGAGCCCTGAGGTCTGGGGAAACATTGTATCCATGTCCCTACAATGTGGTATGGTCAAAGAGCAGTTTTGAGGAGCCATTTTCAAAATGATATGGACACACATATGAACTCTACTACTTTATTATTAAATTGATTTTTATCCAAAAGGGAAGCAAATAATAATACTAATCCCAGAGTAAATTTATAAGCATGAAAGATAAGAAGGTACCAACTCAACAGACAAATTAAATGAGTAGGTAATTTTTGTATGTTCATATTTTTAAATTTAAAATACTTATAAATGCAAAATTTACCATTAAATCCTTGTTTTAAGCTTAAAAGTTTTTGAACAAATTTAAATTATTTCTATTTGTATTAATTATTACATGAACATTTAATAAATGAGCAGATAAGTATTTCATACCCTAGTAATTTGTCATACATCAGCAGCTTGTGTTTTAATAAATATTCTAGAAAAGTTACTTAGCTGAACAAAATCAAGATTTTTTTGGTCTTTAAACACAATATGTGCAATTGACAAAGTCGTAATCCTGTTGAGAATTTAAGTTGAGTAATACAGTAGTCTCGATTATCCGACCTAAACCGGCCGCGGCAAGGTCGGATAACACGGAAAATAATAAAAACAGTGTTAAAAATGTGGATTTTTTTCTTGGTGTGCGGAAATCGATCGTTTGATCGTGCACGGTTATGGTCGGATAACATGGAAAATAATCAAAACAATTTAAAAAATTTTGATTTTTTTGGCGCGCGGAAATCGATTGTTTTATTGTTCACGGTCAGATAACACGTAAGGTCGGATAATCGAGACTTTACTGTAAAACATTGAAATAAAGTGTACAAACTGACAGTTTATAAGTAATTGAATTAATAACAACAATTCAATAAATATAGGTAACATAAAAAATGCAGTAACAGTAACAAAATTAATAACAACAATTAGAAAATTAATAAATAAAATAGCATGTCTAATCTAAATCCTTACAGTCTTTTATGATGGCAATCAATAATCTTAGTAGTTTCAAACAGAGAAAGAAAAACGTAAAAGCTCTTACCGACTGTCAAATCGTCAAGTTCCACAACCAAAGGGAGAGTCCAGCCGAGAGGGACCAGGCTGGCTGATATCTGACCCATGGTGACTAAAGGTTCTACCTTCATTACCTAAAGAAAACAAAAAACTATTTTAAAAATTATAAGTATAATTTTCCATACTTTAATCATAGGTTTAACATACTGTTTAATAAGTTGTTACAATTGTTGTACAGTATGCTTCATGTTGTCCCTACAACTATTTTACTTTGATAATGATTAATACACATACATAAAAATAAAATAAAATACATCAAAAAGACATAACTTCCCCTCTGATTAACTCAATAAAATGAACAATGTACCGAATGTATACGGGTAAAAATATTGAGAACTTTTTACTTGCGTACACAGATTACTGTGCCTTCCCAACTCTACAGCAGGTTGAGGTAATTGCATGCAATATCACCACCCTTATCAAAGCAGCACTGCCAATTGTTACTCTGATCAGACGGGCAGTTTGACTGCTAAAGCTGGATTGGTTAGTTTTATTTTTTTATTCGAACAACAGCCTGTTCAAATTGCTGTAACAGATTCGCTGCAAGTCCCTCCAAGTAGACCACATCAAAGTTACAGGGCTCTGCATGTTGCTGTCAATTTGAATATAAAACCTACCTAACAATCAGTTTTAAGCTTATAAACGTTTTTGTTCAACAAATAAATTGTTAAAGTCTTAAATTGCCTTAGTTAAGAATAGCTTTGTATTAACTAACTCTAAACGAGATCGCACGCAGCACGCTGACGTGATGGAAGTGAATTTCCGCATTAAAACCTTAAAAAGATCAAATAAAGGGTTTAAACCAACTCTGGTTACATTTGAAAAAAAAGTTTGTTGGCTGTTCTGATGCTCCTGGTTATATTTAAATTCACTAATAGAATGCCAATGATGTATATTACAAAGTTACAAGGAGGTATTGTCGGGATAACAAGTTGGTATAGGGGTATTGGGGGTGATAAAACGATATTAAGATATGAAAAACAGCCTTTTCCAGTGTAAAATCCCCATAAGACAACGTACTGTATTTCGACAATTAATACTTTCTTTAATAACTCGGTAAGTACTTGTGCTAGAATAATGAGGGAGGGCTTAAAATCTTTGTCTTTTTACGTACAATAAGTGTACATTTGGGGCTATTCTGACCCTTTTTGGGCCCAAAAACCCAAAATTTGAAAACTTAAAATCCCCAAAAAAGGGGGTTAGAGTTTTCCGATTGTTTTGCCCAACGAACTTGTCTAACTGATTATAAAAAGGAATGTCTCTACTAAATTTGAAGTAAATCAGGCAAAAATTGCGACCGCTAGAGTGTGAACACACACACACACATATATATATATAATAAAGTTTTTAGAGGTCCCTCAAAACGTGTTCAGAGGGTCACGTTAGGAACTTCTACTGTGGTCCCAGGCTTAAATATCACCGTGCGGTTCATGCTAATAGTTCACTTTTCCATAGGAAATTCACTAAAAATAAAATGTTCACTAAAACCTTAATGCAGTGGATGAAAACAAAAACAAAATTCCGAAATGAACCACTCAAAATTAACACCTGAAGCTAGCGCTATGCTGGCTGCACATAAACTGTTCCGCTTTAAATGTGACTGCACACTGATCTAATTAAATTGTGTGGAAGTAGGTTTGCAGTAGGGAAGGCACTATGTTCTGGTACGCACCACAGCAGTGAATGTAGTGTTTAGTTCTTTTCGAATCTACTAGGTGTTTATAGCTGGTGGCAATACTTTAAGGAACTTAATGATATGGCTAATGTGACTATATTAAGAGCATAACCACGATGAATGTGTAAAGCTTTAGCCCTCAAAATATTAAAAACTAAGTATCTACAGGAACTTTCCAATTTTTTATACGGAAAAAAATATACTCCGGATAGTAAACATTTTTAATTTATTTTGCTTGCTAAGTTTTACAACTTCCAATAAAAAACCAAAACCAAATTCCTGGTTTATAATCCAATGTTAGATTCATAGTAAATTTACTGTGATTTAGTTTCTACATTATTAGATGTTATTTATCTACCTGTCTGTCAATGTCGATTTCCACAATTTCATCCAAGTCCACCTGAACATTGTACATCCACTGTTTGTACTTTGGTTCTCGTAAGGTTATTGCCTTCCATCCCGGTCGGCCCGTGCACATGGGGAACGTCTGATCTCCTTTCAACCATTGTTTTACCTGTGGAAATTATCATATTATAATATTTTGTGCTACTAACAGCTCTTGTGCTTACTAATGGCATCTTGTATGATGACGGCTCTTAATCTTTTGACTGTTAGGCTTTTAGATGGAGTGGTTGTACTTTAGTTGTTTTTAAATTTTTTTTAAAAACCAGGATAAATATCAAATACCCCCGTAGCAGCAAACCTGCGTACTCAGCGAATTTCCAGTGCATATCACATAATACCACATAAATCCACGAACCAAGTTTCATCAATATATACTTATAAATAAACGATTTCTGACATTTTTATTATTCTCCATAAGAATAACATGGTGGCTGAGTATGTAGGCTTGCTGAAGCAAGGAATACAAAAAATGAGTTTTTATACAAACATCAATATAACTCAAGTAGGTAAAGCTACATACCTACCAAATTGTATTAATTTATGTTCATAATTAAGGGAGATAATAGGTTACTTATTCTCCATAAGAATAACATGGGGCTGAGTATGCAGGTTTGCTGCTACGGGAACTATCGGCCAAAAAATGTTTTTTAGTGCAAATATTAATATTCCACAACGATATGAAGCAATATACCAAGTTTCATCAGGAAAAGTTGATAAATAAGTGAAATATAAAATTTTCCTTATTCTCCATAAGAATAACATTGGACAACGTACTGTGTTCAGCACTTTCAATATCTCTGTAACCATTTGACGTAGAGGAATGATCAAAATACCAAATTGTGTGTTTTTTTAAGCTGAATCCAATGGTAAAAACAAATATTTAACTTTTTCAAAAATTATATGTAAACAATTCAAAAACCCCATTTTTGGGGTACAAAACCCCTCCAAAATACCCCTTTGGATGGAGCGATATGGCTGGTTTTCGAACTTAAAGTCATAAATGCTGCTTTACACGTTTATACCAAATTTCATCAAAATCGGATCATTTTTACGAGAGTTATCGTGCTCACGGACATATATATATATATATATATACAGTTTCGAACGAATGGTGTTTTTGGGGTCTGGGGACCTCAAAACGAAAAGTTATCATGGTCCCGGGCCTATGTCTTACCATGCCGACTACGGTAATTGCTTCTTCCCTATAGGGGAAATTCGCTAAAACGTGTTTCCAGTAGACACAAACCCTGTGGAGATGACTTCATGATCAGCTGGTAATCAAAGGAGTGAGGGGAAGGTTACCCCCACCACAAACCTTCCTTTCATAAGCCATTGGACAAAGTGGTATATTTTTTTATTGCAAGAGTATATCTCAACTGATTGTTGAACACCATTACGTTTCATTGATACTATTGGCTTTGTCAGTAAACAGTGTATAAGCAGTGAATGAGGTAACTTATTTCCTCTCTCTCTTAATTTACTAACTGGCCACTAAGTCTTCTTCTTAAGTCGAACGTATTTTAAAAATTATTGTTTATTTTCAATAAATGAAGCTTCCGCTTGGAGAAGCATAATTTTTCCACATTTATAACGCCTGAAATCGTAGCCTAATTGTTATAGAGCAAGCAAAATAAGAATTACATTAGGGAACACCTATTTATGGTGCACAAAAATTGTATAAATTGTTTAAATTTTCTAAAACAGTTTCTATATAAACTAGGGCGGTTATGGCAAATCTTTTTCCTGCAGTCATGCTGTTCTACATCAAAAAATGTATTATTCAAGACAGGTTACCATCTGTGAAAGCACACATTTTTCAAAAATTTTCGAAAGGGAAGGTTGAATTGGCTGAGGGCTGTAGTTAAGAGGATCAGTATACATTCTCCTATTTTGTATAACGATATTATTTTTGATGATTTGAATTCTTTAGGAAAACACTTGAGTTAGGGGCCGTGCATATGTTATGTCACGCCTCCCCGGGGGGAGGGGGTGTGGCATATCGTGGCAGACTTTGACACTGGGGAGGGGGGGGAGTTAAGGGCTGCGTGACGTGTAACAATTAATGGAGTTAAAGCCTGCGAAATCGTCAGTTACAGTGACGAAATACCGTACGCCACAATCCAATACATAATAATTAAGTGTGACGTGACGGGGGGAGAGAGGAGTAATGAGCAGCGTGACACGGGGGGAGGGGGTCAAAAAGGGCTGAATATAGCATGACGTAATTTATGCATGGCCCCTTTCAGTGATTCATTTATCACATGCAAGATGGATTTAATAAGGTACAATTTTGACTCCTTGATCATTTGTATTGGTATTTGGTCATGACCAGAAGACAACTTGTTAGCTTTTATTTAATCAGTTACTTTACTCAAGAACTCAAGTCTCCATTAAACAAATTTAGGTGTTATAAAGTCTGGTAAGTAGTCTGTTTATTGTTAAAGCTATAGGGTTGCGTTTCTTGTTTCTACAAAACTGTTATTGAGGTTGTTTGCATCAGCATTGGGATCGATGTGATGAGTGACTGTGGTCTTAGGTGCTATCCTCCTAGCCTCAGGTGTCTGGTATTGGGATCCACCTTCTCTTTCAACTCTCTCTACTTCTACATATAAAACCTAGTGTTTATGTTTATGTTTACTCGAACCCTTGATCTAAGCCACCAAAGCCTGAGGGGATAGCGCCCTTAGACCACTCAGCCACTGATCATTCTAGTAGCTGAAATGATAAATTGTTTATTCCCCATAAGAAAAAACATTGTACAACGTACTGTGTTTACCGATAAATAAAATTTCCCCCCACCTGTCATGGATTAATAGTTCAAAATACTAATTTTTGTTGTTGAGTATATTTTAATGGTGATGAGTACATTTTATTTAAGATTTATGGTTTCATAACACATTTTTTCAGAAACGTGGGTGGTGTAATTTTGATAGAGACCTAACACCAAACCACAATTAAACCACCAAATTAAGATTAAAATTACTGTTTTTGAGCAATTTGAATTTTTTTGCCGTTTTTTTAAGGATAACTAACCTCAAAAGTAAAATATCTTCAAAAACACCTAGAATTACCTTGGGTTGGTGCATATGTACCAAATGCTATAAAAATGGGGCGATTAGTGTGGTCTTTAGGTCTGTAATTATCCATACAGACAAACAGACAGAGGGATATCATCTCAGAGACCACTTTTTTAGATTCAGGGAGCACAAAAACCAAATTTACACCGATAACTCAAATTAAAACATTTTGACAAAAACAATCCTTTATCCATGTACTATAAAAACATTGGGTAATCATTGGGTAGGTTTTTGTGAGGATTTCATTTTTCTTTTGATTTGTTAATTGATTTACGAGTTATTGAGTAATTAAGTTTTCAAAAATGAAATCTTCATCTCCCATTTGTCCTAAAAATCCTAATGGCATCGACGTATATTCTTTTTTTTACCACTAACTTATCTGAAAGCTGATAGTGTTTTATGATCTCAAGGTTATAAAAGAATAATTCAATTTATAAGTAAACTATAGCTGTTACCCACAGGCTTCGCCACGTGAATTATTTATAAAACTATGACAGTTGTGTGTGCTGCATTCTGTGGTTAGCCCGTGGAACTACTACGAATCAAGATCAGCTGTTTGTATTTTCATCAGCTCAAACAAAAATGAATGTCCATAAGGAATACATGAGAACTGAGAACCCCTGTGGGGCATAGCCCTATAGCATTTTCACAACTTTGATATGCCTATATGTTACTCAGGACTATCAAGTACCTCTCTGCAAAATTTCAGCTCAATCGGTCCAGTAGTTTTCACGTGATGAAACTTCAGAGTTATGCACAACATCCATACTTTCACATTTATAATATTAGTATGATATGATAATGAAATAGAAAACTAAACTATTTATGGCTCTACAAATAAGTTTTAACTGTAGAATATCATTGAATTTGGTTCAACCATTAGCAGCTACAATTAAATAGTACTCAACAAAACTAATATTTAAGGATTACTAAGTAAATTTATGGGGTATCGTACTAAGTATAAAGTTTTGTAACCAACTCACCTGATCTTGGACAAACTTAGTTTTTACAAAATGACTTTCTTTCGCCTCTTTGTTTGAAAAAGAACTGATCCACTTATGTAATAATAATATCAAATCATATGTGATAGTACTCGGTAATAAGAAGAAGCACACAAATATCCATCTAAACCTAAACAGCACAAATTCAACAACACTCTCTGCTTTCATCACTGCACAATAAAACTGAACCTTTCACCTTTGTCCTTGAGGAGTTCAGCCACAGAATAACAAATCCAAAAAGACCGGTTCCTGAATAAATGTTTATCAATTATCTAAGATAAAACACTCTAGCTGGTTTAGTGAATGAGACTTTAATCCTCTCGCTGATAATTAAAGCTATTAGCATAACTGACTCATTAAATTGACACATTGTGATATTTTTTTCAAATTATATAACAATTAATTCCAAACAACTGTTACATTACTGGTTCTAATTATCTTGGACTTTATATTTTATGTTCTTTCTAATATGTTTTTTGTAACTCTCTTACATTTTTGAGTCATGTATCTAAAACCCAACAATTTAAAAGTTAAAATAATAATCGTTCTGTAAAATCCCAAAATATTCAATATTTGTGATTTTTTTTACTGATGGTTTACTCCTTATGATATAAAATGCTCACTGAAATCCTATAATTTGTTGTCTTTAAAATGACCCATAATCAACAATTTCAAAATATCGATTGAGAAGAGATGGGTTATGAAAGTTAACATTGGTCTTATGGGATAAGCAGGTAGAAATGTGAAATATTACATGACTGGAGCCCCCTCTTAAGTTATACCTTTGTTGTAACACTCCAGGAAAATCCAAAAAGAGATAATAACTGAAGCAGGATACCTAATAAAGTTCACTGTTGTATCGTGTAATTTAACCAACTATAGGCTAATAAATTCATTTGTAAATTGGTAAATCACATGATATATGCCTAGTAAATCAAATTTGCAATTTTTCACTTGAAATAGTACTGAAATAAATATGTGCCAGGTATTAGAAAAGAATGCGATTGTTAGAATGTCTGTAATACTAGCTGTAATCCAATCATCAAATTGAGGCGTGGTTGTCCCATCATTTGACATTTGTTGTTTGATACTTAACAAAATATTGCAGATGTGGGGATGTTTCGTAACTGAATTTATCTGCTATTTTGCATTTGGATGATAATTAAAAGTTATAGTAACTTTCTAAGAATACCTAAACAATAAAAACCTTGAACAATAGTTACAAGACTAGAATTTGAACTTATCCCTATTAAATAAAGTGCCTCTTGAGGCAATACCTCCTTGGGGAATAATTAATTATTGTTAGTGAACAAATTTACTTCATAACTGAAAGAATGGATTTCGAGCTTAGTAAGGTAAATCACCTACAGTATTAAACAGATCGGCCAACGTAAGGAGAATTGAATTTAAATTGATTTGTCTACAGATTTAAGAAAAAATTGAAGAAATAAACGGGTACGTGGTAAATGTAAAACCTACAAAAAACTTTCCTGAAATGGTCTCATAATTCATTAGCAAACAAGTATTTAAAAAATGGAATACTATCCGACGAATGGAATTTAAAATTTGTAAAAGCACAAGGGGAAACCCAAAAGGCATGTTAAAGACTTATTTTGATACATATTTTCTCACTTACAACTCTGTTTCATTAAACGAAATTATATACCACAAAAACTTGTATTATTTGTTAACCTGTTCAATGCGTCTTTGAACATAATTTCACTTTTGCTTTTTAATCGGTGACTAAGATCCTAGTCAGTTGCAGTGAACGTTTTAGATTTGTAATTTGTGTTTTGTTTAGAAATAAGCAATTGAAGCTTACTGTAACTAGAGCTAGAATAAAATGTGTTAATTTTTCACTAAGAACAGTTAATCATAAATCTATTTCATAATAAGAGTCATGGCCATCATCATATTTTAAATTGTACTTTCCAAATAACACTTGGAGTACACTATATTTCACAAACGTCATTATAGGAACAAACATGTTTCTTCTTACAATAGACGAACAATGGATACTTAATTATACCATAGGAGAGGGGTAGGCCTGAGATAATTAATGTTGATATATTTATGAGAATAAACAGTATGTTGGCTCCTTTTGTTTGAAACCACCACCACAATTTGACAATATGGAAATTGCTTATTTGCTGTAGAATTTTTACCACTTGACCAGACTCAAGGTTTTACAAAAAACTGGAAGTTATATCAGGTTTTTTGCTGATTAAATGAAAGAATTGTGAATAATAATTGTGCCAAAAATCAGGTTTGAATTAACTTTGTTGGTCTGGACTCTGCGCAGTACTAATTAAACATTGTTAGGCCTGACAATCCCAATACCAGTTACACTAAAATAACATACACACGTTAAACAACCAACAGACAAAATCAAATAATCAATCATCGCATCAACAATAATGATTATCAATCTTATTAAACAAATAATAATTAAAATAATTGATTTTCTTAAAAACAGAAATTTTTAATATTTTTTAAAATTTCAACACGTGGGAAACAACAAAGGTTGCTTTGATGGGTTTTTGCATAGCCACCTTTAAAGAAGGCTGCAGCGAAGTAGAATTGGCAACACCGCAAGAAGAGTTACAGCGTGCCTCGCGACCCGTATACTAGTATGGGAAAACGAGATGTCACCGTCTAAAATCGTTATTTTTCACTCTTCAAGTTCGAAAATACCGTTTAAGTCATGTTTATTGAGTGTCTTACCTATTGTGAGCCCAACAAGGGTCATATTTAAACAGAGAGTAAAGTTAAGCATGTTTATAGTCAGTGTTGCTGGGTTTTACACGTAGGCATGATAAAACTATAATGCCTAGCACCGTTAATTCAAGAATGTGCTAGGAATTTAATAATTTTAATGCCCCTGTAGCAACAAGCCCACCCACTTATTGAATTTCAGTGAAGTTATTTAATATGTTCAAAATTTTTACTAGAGTTGTATACATTTCTTTTTGGCATAGTTTGGCTTTTTTACCGTTGATAATCCATAGCACAGGAAGTTTTATTAGTTTAGTTAAGTATTAATTATTATTACCTTTTATCATTTTGTTTAATAAATATCAATTGATGAGACAGCTTAGTACCATCTACCAAGTGCTAACAAAGTTCAGTATTCTTCTAAACAACTTACTAAACAAGATTGAAAACAACGACACAACCGTTTATTTAAAGACGAAGCGTACTTAATATAGCAACAATTAT
The DNA here is from genome assembly GCA_963675035.1 of Allygus modestus. Taxonomy (NCBI): domain Eukaryota; kingdom Metazoa; phylum Arthropoda; class Insecta; order Hemiptera; family Cicadellidae; genus Allygus; species Allygus modestus. The sequence goes on from OY776112.1 coordinate 8,121,375, forward strand.
ACATACAACTCATGGCCAACTGTCTGTCCAAGAATTCACATTTTGTCGGCACGTCTATCTGTCAAAGAAATAATTGTGAGCCTCGTATTGCATTTGTCACTGTTTATTAGTGAATTTCCTTTGGAAAGTGAACTATTAGCATGACCCGCACGGTGAAACTTAAGCCCGGGACCAACATAGAAGTTCCTAACGTGACCCCCTGAACACGTTTTGGGGGGTCGTTCAAAATTATATATATATATGTATGCATTCTAGCGGTCGCAGTTTTTGTCCGATTTTCTTCAAATTTGGTAAGGACGTTCCTTTCTGTAATCAGTTGGACAAGTTCGTTGGGCAAAACAATCAAAAAACTCTAAACGCCTTTTTTTGGGGATTAATCTTTCAAATTTTGAGTTTTTGGGCCCAAAAAGGGTCATAAAAGACCCAGATGTAAAATTAGTGCATGTAAAAAGATGGGAATTAGAGAGGCGAAAGTTTTAAGCCCTCTCTCGTCATTCTAGCATAAATATTTACCGAGTTATTAAAGAAAATGTGTATCGACCAACCACAGTACGTTGTCTTATGGGGGTTTTACATTAGAAAGCCTGTTATTCATTTGTTGGTGTACTTTTACCATCCCAAACAATCTCACACCTACTTTAATGCCTGACTGGACCTTCTCCTAACCTTATAATGCGCAAAATTGTATTCCCAACATTGTAGGTAAATAGAACCAGGAGCATCAGAACAGCCAAAAAATCAATATTTTCATCAGATTTGAATAAATGTATGTTTTTAACTGATTTTGAGTTTTTATAGTTTTTTAAGTGGAAATTCACTTCCCTCGCGTCAGCGTGCTGCGTGCGAACTCGATTTTACTTCAAGCAGTTTATTAGTGGTATTTATTCAACATATTAATTTTAAAAAGTATTCATAGGAATATCTAAAACGATAAGTTAATCTGACCATGGTTTTTTCTAAGCAATAATCTTTAAAACCTAACAGAAGTACACGATTCATGTATGCCTCTTGTTTTAGCTTACTGTGAATTTGTATGTTTAATATTATTTGTTGGTTATTGTATACTCTTATCAATAATCCCTGACTCCCATTCTATTTGTTCTCTCCGACAAAACAAAATAATATAGCTAAAATGATTTTAAAAGTACACGTTATTCGACTGGCGGCTATGAGTTTTGTGCTGGCAGTGACTCCTCTGCTCTGGCAGCGTTGCCAGTTCGAACATCGCAGCCTTCTTTAAAGGTGACTATGGTTTTTGTCATAACACCTTCAAAATTGGTATGGCAGATTTCCTATTTGAATACATATATTTGAAAATTAACGTTTTAAATATGATACATCGCCATTGAGAAAGCAATTAAACATTACATCCTCCAATTTTCATCTGATAGTTTTAATGTGTTTTTTACTTTGCTCAAGACCACTTAGGTATATATTTCGAACTTTACAAATTTGTAAGCGTGTTAGGCAAAAGGTAGAGAAAAACGAAGGAGTCAGTTTCCTAAAGTATCGAGTTTGTGAGACTACGGTACAGTTATAAATTAATTTGTAATATAAGAAACTATTTGATTTAAGAATTGAACCAATAACGTACATTTTAATATGAATTAATATTAAACCCCATAAAATTAACCCCACGAATATACAGAATTAACATGATTTTATTCCATTTAATAAACAAGGTACTACATTGAATTCCTACAAAAAGTAAACAACTGAATGTCAACAAAAAGATATAATCAGGTGATGCATAGAATAAAAGTAGAGAAACATGATCATTATTCTCCAACACCACCCCTTAATGTTTGTCCACTTTATTCAGCCCAATCAAATTCACCAACTCTTGATGCCGTGGGCCGGAAACACCTTTAGTCAAAATATCTCCTCGCATTTCTTTCTGCTGTTGGTATGTATTTGAGAATTATGTCCCCGTTTTCCACAGCTTCTCTTGTAAAATGATTTTGAATGTCAATGTTTTGTTCTGCGGTTCAACATATGATTTACAGATAACTTTTGAGCAGATTGACTATAATTGTAAATCATAACTGCATCCATCAAAACGTTCTAAAAGTTCCATCAAAACATTTCACAGAGATTTAGCTTCTTCTGCTCCACCACTTAGTGCCATGTACTCAGCTTCTGTACTTGACAGTGCCACCGTGCGTTGTTTCCTGCTTTTCCAGCTTATGGGTCCATTTGCTAGCTTAAAAATATATCCCGTATAAGAACGTCTATTTTCTTTGCCATTAGCCCAGCAGCATCAACGTATGCTTCAACTTCAAGACTTTCTGTACACAATACCCATTGATGGTTCCTTTCAGGTATCTCAAAATTCGTTTTGCTGCCTTTCAGTGCGCACTTCCGTAACAGTTGTTAAACTGGCTAAGATAACTAACCGCATGAGCGATATCTGGTCTGCAGTTAACAGCTAAATACATCAAGCTTCCTATAAGTGCTTGGTAAGGATATGATTCCTCACATTTCTGCTTTTCGAGAGATAGTCCAGCCTCTATTGGAGTGTTCGCAGGTTTGCAGACAGTCATTTTGAATTTTTCCAATAAATTTTGGATAGACTGATTGATCTAGACTCAAAGTCATTTCCTCTCTTCATCCTCTTTCCAAGGATATGTTGAGCAGGTATCAGGTCTTTCATTTTAAAAGTACTCATTAATTTTTCAATCACTTAGTTTTTCTTCTTTGTTATTGTAAAATAAATACAAAGCATCAACGTATAATGCAATTATACAGATGTTACTTCCGTATTTTCTATATTTATTTATTTATTACATCACATAACATCTATTATAGGGAATTTCCCTTAGACAGGTGAAATTGTCAATGTGTCCTTATACTAAAATACCTAACAATATATACAATACATTCGATGATAAATCAAAATGTAAATAAACAGTACAATTAAAACAAAAGTCACCCGTAAAAAAATAAGGATACAACCAAAATAAAATGTATATAACTATAATGATAGGCTGTTAAGGAATACATTGACACTATAAAAGTACTTTGTTTTTAAATACTTTGTCACTTCTGCTTTGAATTTTGTTATTGGAAATGTTTTTTACTCTGAGGGAGTTTATTATAAAATTTGCTCCCTGTGTATAGAACTGATTTTTCAAAAGATGATGACTTGTGTGCTGGTATTTGTAGTAAGTGTTTATGTCTAGTGTGATAACCATGACTTTCCATTTTGGAATTAAAGTGTGAAGCATTCAATCTCACAAATATGACAATATTTAGGATAAAGACACAAGGTAAGGGCAAAATTTCAAAAGTTTCAAATATATTACGGCATGAAGACCTCACACGAGCACCAGCCATCACTCTCAGAATTCTTTTCTACACAGGGTTCTGAGTTAAGCCTCTTGAAATTCAAAGATGTTAGTGCCTGATTGATTTTCTCGTTCCACAAGCTCGATGACTGTTTGAGACCATAAATAGACCGTTTTAATAAACAAACTTTATCTTCTTTCCCTGGTACAACAAAGTTTTCAGGTTGCTGCATATATACTGTCTCTTTTAGTTCTCCGTTCAAAAAAGCAGTTGAAAAATCCAAATGATGAATGCCAAGATTCATTTCTGTAGCAATAGCCATTAACATCCTGAGAGTCGAGTTTCTAACAACAGGAGAAAAGGTTTCTGTGTAGTCAACACCATACTTCTGTGTAAAGCCTTTCGCTACCAGTCGAGCCTTGTACTGTGTTATATCTCCATTGCTGTCTCTTTTTATCTTGAATACCCATTTACTTTTGACAGGTTTTGCCCCTTTGGGCAAGTCAACTAATGTCCAAGCGTCATTTTCCTTGAACGAGAGATACTCTTCTTTCATTGCTTGTTCCCAAAGATCTTTTTCTTTTCCATTCAGAGCTTCGAAAACACTTGTTGGTGTGTAATCATGATCTTGAATCACGTTGTAATTGTGATATGGTCCCATATCCTTTTGTTTTCTTTCCCTTACAGGATACCTTCTCAGCACTGGTTTTGTTTCATTATCCGATTCGATGTTGACAAGATCCATTACTGAAGACGTACCAGTATTGTCTGCAGTACTTGTTTCATCTTCAAAATTAGAGGTTATTCTTCAACATGAATATGCTGAGAAGTTTGATAATTCTAATAACATTCAAAATTCTTCAGATGATTAAATAAATAACAAGGGATCAGTTGGTTGCTGATACGCCTAACCCAAGAAAGTAGTACTACTTTTTCACAAGGATAAATGGTTTTAATCAACGGTCATACATTCTCCGATCAAATTAAAAGAATCAGGAAGGAGAGTGATTAAGGAGTTTACAAAAAATGAGTAAATAAAATATTATTTATTTCTAAAATTGATAACTATCACATTATCAACAAAACAAACATTTCACATATAAAAGAACCATACCAACAATATTTACAGCGAATAGCACACAACGCTTAACAAACTAACAGATTTGCTCCACACTAAACTAAAACTGTAACTTAGTTTTTTTCAGTCAAAAGCAATTATAAGAAATCAGTCGTGCAAATTTAAAGAACAAATCACACTCTAGTTACTTAACAGGAAACTAGTACGTGTAATGATCATTTCCACTAACTCGAGTTCTTAAATACCACTTATTTTGTGTATCGCTGGAAATAAAAGATCTAAATACTGAAAACATAAACAATTACTAGGTATGGTAAGAAAACTTTACAGTATAAAAATGTGTTGAGTGTTAGAAGTAACACTAAAAATGTTTGGAAATGATTTGCGGAAATTAATCCTCCCCAACTCATTTCACATTAGTTCTTCACTGTGCGACGATATTTGAACCAAACGCCCCACTGATGTGTGCCTAGTCATCGTCGCCCTCCTCCGTCTTGATTGCCTTCGCGCGAGGTTCACCGCCGCCGTCGTGCTTCCTGCCTCGCCAGCCCCCACGGCCACCTGCGATGAAACACAACACAACAACTTGTTATCGTCAAACCTAATTCATCTGACTTTTTTTACATTTATCAACAAAAATCCCATGTAACAACAGTTACAATTATTCTAAGACTGATTATCCCCTGTATCAGCTTTCTTCTCAGGGCAGCTGAAATTTTATTCTTGGACCAATTATACCATCATTAATCATTATTATTTCTGTCTGGTATGACACGGTTTGGTAGCTTTTTACAACCAATTTTCATGGTCCTCTTTATCATTTGCAGCTGATGCTACACAATCTGGTCGTCATTTAGGGCCGATGTTTCACCATCTGGTTCCAATTTCTGGCCAATATGATGTGCCCTGTTATCATTTACAGGTGATTTTATACAGTCCTTCTGCCATTTACAGACGATGTTACCCTGTCCAGTCGTGATTTTTGCGATCCCACAGTTCACAGTTCTTAACAATCTTTCACAGATCAGGAGGGCAAACTCACTTGATTATCAATCATTTTGTTTAACTTCCAAGACAAGTCGAGTATAGAAAAACTCAGATAAGTACTTGTATACCCCTACAATCATGGTTGAATAATGACAGTAGGACAGTTGAGAAGGCTTGTACCAACCGTCTCTACGTCAGGATCAATAGTTAATAGCCAACTGGATGTCAATTGATATCAACAAGGTAAAATATCCATTACATATTCACCTTTAGAGACACTGTAGATTTTAGTGTAAGCTCACAGGCTTCATGAACCGAAATCCACAAGGTAATAAAAATGTATCATTCCAACTATCTTATACCTCCTACACAAACTAGAAAGAGCGTTATAATACAACTGACGTATTTCCAATAGGAAATCCACCATGGTAGTATAAATAGCCCAATTCAAATTTGTAATGAGGAGATAGATAAAAAAATTATGTTTGAGAATGATCCAGAAAACCGATTGATTTACCTCTGCCGCCACGACCACCTCCTCGCCTCCCCCTCTGTTGACGGTTGCCCTTGGCCCTTCGATCGCTGATGGACTTGCGAGCATTCTCGAGGAACTTTTCTTCTTCTTCTCCTTCCAGGGGCTTCAACGTAACTTCCAGCCCGTCCTTGAGCTTCAGTACTCCGTCCTCACACTCCTTCATTACCTGATAAACGAGAGACCAGTTTATAACCAACTGTTTGAAGTTGTATCCGGTAAGATAATGGCCTGGGAGATTGAGGCTAGAAGGAAAATATGTGGAGGAAGAAAATATTTGTTCAGTGTCGATTGAGTTTAAAAGGTGCAACTGAGTTTAGGTCAGGTCCCACAGCGCCCATTTTCTAGGACGGTGTGCCCCATAAGCCAGCTAGTGTCCTTACGAACTTTGAAACAATGTAATGACATGCCACCAACATGAAACTGATGTACTGAATTCTGCAGTGTCCTGTAAGGACAACATTAAGGGCTTGATTAAATTCCTGGAAGCTGGAACCTGATAAAAGCAATCTGACTAATAATTGCAATACTTGGCTGATATAAGCTAATTATAATTAATCCATTAGAAGACAAATCGTTTTGTAGGACTTATTTAAATTAACAACCGTAAAACCATTAAACAACCCTTTTTATAAAACTGAACAGTGGGATATTGATGATTTTTAAAGCATGATTAATTAGTTTTAAAGCAAAACAATTTTTAGTTTTAAGTTGAAATGCCGATGTAAATATTACAATATTTCTGGCAAATTCCACCATGACTTGCTCTTTTGAGAAAATACATTAATTCAGAAATAACATTATTACAGTAGACACGTTGATACCTTTGTCTAAGTACAATACTCAACTAATTTTAATGTGATATATCTACTACTGACCTTGGCTGCAGTGCCGGCCTCGTACAGTCTGATCCAGCCCTCGGCATCGCCCTTGTTGTAGTCGATGAACGCGACCGACACGCCGAGCTCCTCCAGCCGCTCCTTGATGGTCTCCCGCGCTAGCCCCTCCGGCACGACGGTCATGTGCAGCGTCGCGTCCTTGGGCAGGCCCTTGTCCTCACCGGGCTTCTCCTGGGGAAAACACAACGGCCTGAGTAGCAGTACAGGGTATACCAATGTCAGGAAAATCTACAATTTTAAATTTGTCCAACTATTATAGATAATTTTCTTTGTTTACAAATGTATTGTTAGTGATGGTGAGTTTATGTTATTTAAGAAATTATTGCGGACATTTTCCATCACTGATAAGTAAAATAAGTTTCACGACATTTCAGGATCTAGAATCTGATCCCGTCTTCAGGTGGGAAAAATACCTTAAATACGCAAAATATTAGTATCAATCTCACTGCAGAGATCGCACTGAGCAGACCCATGCCGTAACATGTGTTCCGTTCTGTGTCTGGCTTTTGTGTTTGGTTTGATTTTCAGTTTTGATTTGTTTTTAGTTTTCTGTTATAGATTTTTTGGTCTTTTTCCTGCTTTGCCACTAATATTTTGCGCAATTTTATTTTGTTAAAGGTATTTTCTCACTCGAAGACGGAATCAGATTCCAGATCCCGAAGCATCGTGAAACTTGTGTTTAATAATCAGTGGTGAAAAATGTGCGCGATTTATAGAGCAGCAGGGAAGAAGCTCTTGAGCTTTGTCCAATAGCAATAGGCCAGAGAAATGTTATACATGGCTGGGAATTAAGGTGGCCAGAAACTAATGCCTTGACTAACTTTCAGCAGGATGAGTTCCGGCATCATCAAACTTTAGTCATTGGTCTTCTTGTAAATCACTGCATCCTAAAACGAATTCTTTCCCTGGCAACCCTGTATATATGTAGTCTCAAAGCAATTGAAACATAAAGATTGAGGTATTTTTACCTCCAACTCCGATTCGGGTCTCTTACGCTTCAACATTTTCTGTTCTAGCCGTTCATTACGTTTCTTTTCAATGTACTCATCCCTGTAAAATAAAATAAATGGATTAGCCACATTCAGCATAATTCTTTATGAGAATATAAAATAATTTAAATTATAAGGTGGTAACAATGACGAAATATATTAGTGATTCCTAAAACCAATCATTTACTTCACAATTCTGTTCAAGTTTTCAAATAATATTTAATACGTCACTCTCATAGAACACTGGTTATGGGATCGACAAGTAATAAGAGGCCAATCACACCCTACAGAACACACCTGGGTAGAAAGTATGGCATTATTAAGCAAGAATCATTGATAAAGTAGCAATTAGCGAATATCCTATGGAAATGTGAGTTATTAGTATAGCCTGCACGGTAAGACATAGGCCTGGGACCACCATAGATTCCCATATGTGTCCCCCTAAACATGCTAGCTACCAAAATGATACAAATCACCTAATTTTTTGTCCAAATTTTGAACTATTAAAGGCTTATATGAGTAGTATGATTAAAAAAGTTATTCATCAAATGTAGCAAAGTGTTTTTTTGGTGCTTAGTCGTTTTAATTAGTTTTTCGTGTAAAACACGATTCTGCACCAAAAACAACCACTTTTACTCCTTGTGATGAAAACTCCTACTCCATAGACAGCCAAACCTTACATACAATTATAAAATTGTCTAAACTCCATAGACAGACAAACCTTATATACAATGTTTATAAAATTGTCTAAAAACTATCTGTCCAAGTTCTATAGCAGAAGGTTTCACAGTACCACCCCTCAAAGACCATTGATCTGCTACCAAACACTCCAATACTCCCAATTGTCGAAAGCTGGTGAACCTCCTACCAAAAAACCTTTGGCAGTTGACAGAAAATACGCTGAAGAAAGAGCTCCATGACTTCCTTATAAGACGTCCAGTCTACAGCGTGGGTGTTTACTGCCATAATGAGAGAACTGAGCACGCCAACCGAAAGCTAAGTAGACTCTAGATCTCCATTTGCGTTCTAAGACTACAACACTGTCTCTACCATTTGACGCTAATTCTGTTCTTGATGAACACAAAATACAGTTATTGTCTATTGTCTACTCACTGAAACATCCTGATGAGTACTTCGTCGCCAAACTTGACTTCTTCACGAGCCAGGAACGCAACGGCTGCCTCCCTGGTGGGGAACTTGACAAACACCGATCCTTTGAACTTCCACGTCTTCGTCGCCTTGTCTTGCCAAAACCTCATCTGGGAACAGAATACAAAATGAAACTATTTTTGCTTTTACCCATAAACTGCGACAATTCACTATATTTACCATAGTTTTGAATTATTTAATAGTCAGTCAGGTTTGATTTATTTAAACTACCAAATTCTGTGATTATCCGGAAAAACTAATTTTTACAAGCAAAACCTAATAAAAAATAGTATTTAGTATGTTGATACATTGCACTGCACTTGAATTCATATTCAACATAAATTCTTTAGTAATAGGCCTAGTGCAGCTTTGTTAAATAATTATGTGTTTGAAAGTTGAATCGGTCCTTCGAAAAAAGAAGAAAAGATTTCCATGTAATTCCAAAGGCCACTCAGGTATTTTACATACATGAGTAAATAGGCTAAGATTACGCTTTCAAGCACACATCTCATTCTACGACTTATTATGTTACGTCCATGTCTTTATCATTTTTATATTAGGTGAGAGACATGGCAAATGAAATTGGTTTTCCAATGATGAACCTAAGTCATTACTACTGCTCTGTCGGTTTCCCCAAGCTTTTAAAGACAAAGCAAGCTGAAGCTAAAACACCTACCACAACATCGTCTGTCGGGCCAAACTCCTCAAAGTAGTCAAGCGCGCTGTCGATGGTAAAGCCCTCCGTAGGGAAACCCTTGACGTAGACAGTCCGAGACATGATTTCCTTCCGTCTTGCTTCATTCTCCTCTGGCAATGGCTTATCTGGGTTGCGTCTGATTTCTGTCTTATCTTCACTGATCTGAAAGAATTGCATTTCATTTGTTGAAGGCATAGAAACTGACCAACTGTATGCTACCTTACTAGATTGTAATAAGATAATAAACAAACTTATAAAATAAATAATATACAATTACTGAAGTTAATTCTTAAATCCTTCTGACTGTTTAATTGTTTAAATTGTTACTTATAGGCCTAAGGCCAAAATCACCTGTTACATGTAGCACAATATATATAAATCATTTTCTAGCTGTTCTGGCTAAAAGTAACATGAACATTAGTATCAGAACGAATAATGTTTCCTTTTAGTTTATCATAAGTCACTTTATTTTTCATTGTAACTGATGAATCAGGAATTGTAAAAATGTGGCAAAAGCTCACAGTCAAAATCTAGCCAAGTTTTCGAAATTTGGAAATTGTTTCGACCCTTTATGTCCCAGGGGCATCATCAGTACGCGTCTTAGTTAGTTCAATAAAACATAATGAACTTGTCGTTGATAACCCAGGGGCAAAGCAACTGTCCACATTTTGAAAACTTAAGCTTGATGATAGTGAGTCTTTCACCACAATTTGTTTTTTAAATACTTTAAAATGACAGTAGAACCCATCAAATCTGTTGCCAACACGAAAAAGATCTGATGGCTAATCAGAGAATCAAAAAACGAGGGTCAGATGAGCACACAACCATGCTTTACAGTGAAATTTTACAATGACAATGTCACAAACTGGTAAATTAAAAACAATTGTCTGTAACCATGAGCCGAAGAAGTTCAATGGTTTTTTTGGTGGAAAACAAAGTATACAGCAATTTGTAAGTAGAGATAGGCTCGGCTCGGTTACAAGGCATTACTGCGGTGACGGAAATGCAGCGGGAGGTCAAACACGAGGTGGGATAGAAGCGTTTCTACTTTATAATAATTATTTGATTTTCTAAAACACAAAATAGTCATTGTTGTTTAGGAAAGAAAAACCTAATAAGCTTAACGAAATTTGTTGAAGCACTACTGCTTCAATTATTGTAGCATAATTGGCCATGCAGAAGGCAAAATGAATTGTCTTAAGAAAGAGCCTTTGTTGCTGCCGCCTCAAGGCGCTTTTAGGCGTCTTGCCTGCCTAGCGATTAGCGTCTTGGACTTTGGTGCAGGAGGTTACAGGTTCGATTCCCACGGTGTCCAAAAGACTTTGAGAGGTTTGGGCCGTTGTCCTCTAACGTTAAATAAAAAATGCCACTGGCACAAACATGCAAAAACAAAAATAAAAACCAAACAAACGAAAAATAAGCAAAGCGTCACTTAGGCTACCTGGATGAGTTGAGACCCAGCCAGAGCCTCCACGATGACAGCCGGGTCTGTGGTCAGTATCGCCAACCGCTTGAACTTGACCATCGTCTCCAGCGGTATCCAACCTTCCTTCTTCTTCACTTCCTCTCTCAGAAATTTGTCAGTGGGCAGGTTGAAGTCGCCAAAATAATACTGCAACAGACAAATTATTAGAAAATGCATTTTGACCTTTTCATGTTACTTCTTACCCCACCCCCTAGTATTGTTATATTCAATTGTACGGTGTTGGGATATCAGACTTGTGTAGGAAAAAGGACCAAGAAGAATTTTTAAATATAAATCAATCTCACAGTTCTATAATATTCATGAACAAACATTTTACAATCGTGTTTACAAACTTACTATCAATGTTGTATTGTGTTTACAATTAGGATAATGTACACTTAAAGATATAATTTTTATGTGGGCTAGAAACAGATGAAGGAAGCGGAAAATGTGCAATGATGTGATGCTAAACAATGATTAAGAGCTCTATATTAATAAACGACAATAAAAACAACAATATTGTGCTGTTTCATCGATTTGTAGAACAATATAGGTACGATGGACCCCAATAAAGAACCATAACCTTTACATTTGTTTGACGGAGACATGCAGTAAGTCTTACAAACACTAAATACCTGGAGGTATAATTCCCAACTTACTTGAGTCACTTTCAAAATGTAACAGAGATTTAAACAAGGGATTCCTTTAAGTTATTTTATGATGTTCCATACACACATCCTGTATGGAGAGGAGGAAGGCATTTGCTCTTTTAACATTCAACAAGTAGTGGCCTGATCATAAATATTGATTGTTTGGATAAATTACCATATAAACAGGAAAATGGACATTCCATCAACTCGGACATATAACACAAGCACCAATATAAAACAACCCACTTACCTCAATTTGTCTTTTTATCTTTTTCGCCCTAAGTTCTGGGTCCATCTTAATTGTGGGTTTTACATCCTCAGCAATGGTTTCTTCAGATTTTGGGGTTTCTTCAGATTTAGGAGTTTCTTCAGATTTTGGGGTTTCTTTAGCTGTTGGGATTTCTTCAGTCTTTATATTATCTCCATTGACTTCCTAAAATAAATAATATCCACTTATGTGTAAATGTATCTTAAGTATATGCACAATAAATCAAAATGTGACAATATAAGTGTTTTTGGCCAGCAAAATACAGCAGACCTGACAATAAAACATTTTGGTTAAAAACAACCACTAAACAGTTCCAAAACTGTGAGAGGCGTAATAGAATTTGTTACCTGCAGAATCAATCTAAATTAGAACGTCTTAATTTTATGGACCGAGATGTTAATGTATTCACTGAAACTATATTGTTAGGGTAGGTGAGCTTCATATTAAAGGCCAAAAATCACAGACACTGTTTTATTGGTCAACCAGAACGTTTGTCAACCCTGCCATTGCCTTTTGTCCGAAATGGACAAGCTCAAGTTAAGAGTTTAAGTGGCAACTGCCCGTTTGAGACATCATTACACTATTTTCAATTTTGAAAAGAACATTGATAAGAGAATTAAAACTGGACAATATAGATAGGGCCTGTTTGCCTATGAAAAGATCACACAATTAACTTTATTTGTATTAAATAAATGAACCTTACATAGCAGCTGTGGATCAACATAATTAGGTGTACAATTTGGATGAAATTTGTGCTTGAAGCAATGATTGTCTAAACTATTAACTGTTATCACTTCACCAAAGAAGGTCCTTCATACATCTTAACCGTAAACAAAATCTTATGAAATTGGGTTCTTGGTTTAAACGACCATAATATCTCAACTGAAAACATTCCACGGCAAAAGTTTAAAAAACCTGTCATATCCAAAAACTAGGTACTTGAAAATAGACAAATTTTAAGATGGAAAGCAAAATTCCAGGATAACTCCAGGTTTTCCAGGATACCGGTACTCATAAAATTCCAGGTTTACCAGAATGTGTGGGAACCCTAAAAATCAGTACAAAATAAGTTTATCTTGGCTGAACGAACTTACAGTCTTCACAGGAGTCTCCTCAGGTTTCTGGCTGTCTTCCTTGCTGGAACCGTTAACATCTGCCATTTTGTAAGCTAATTCTGCAATAAACAGTATAACTATTAAAAGGTTATTATTTTTATGTTATAAGAGGTTTCCATTTACTCTACGGACCCTTCCACTCAAACTACCTTAAAATCAGAGCCGATGTAGGCTAACAAGTCAAACTTTGAAAGAGGCTTCAATTTCATTAAAACATCACACAAAAACTGAATATTTTATATTTTATAAAAACTTATATTATGATGTCAGAGCTCATTTTGATCGAAAATGTCCTCTGGACATTATTTCCTAGAAATCTGCCATCAAGAATTGACCAGTCCCTGATGACACAGCCACTTAGAACCAGTCCTTCATTGCAGACATGAACCATCTTAGGTGGTTACACCACTACACTCGATCTCTGAATTAGGCTAAATCATTATTATACACACTTCTTAGCTATATACCGACACCCTTATAGAAGTCCCAGAGGTAGCAGGATCTATTATAATACAAGAGATTGCACACCCAAGTAGGCTAAAAATGTTTAAGTAAAAAGATGAAAACCACAACTCAGTTATACCACCTGTCACCCGGGTGACTAGTCCCGCAGCATGGCTGGCCGTGAAACCACACTAGCCGAACACATAGCACAGTACTATGAAATAAACAAAACGTAACATTACTTGTCATTTATAAAACCTATGATGAATTAAATAGAAACATTTTGTTAGTGAATTTCCTTTGGAAAGTGAACTATTAGCATGACCCGCACGGTGAAACTTAAGCCCGGGACCACCATAGAAGTTCCTAACGTGACCCCCTGAACACGTTTTGGGGGTCGTTCAAAATAGTATATACATATATATATATATATATATATATGTATATATATATATATATGTATATATATATATATATATATACATATATATATATTTATATGTGTATGCACTCTAGCGGTCGCATTTTTTATCCGATTTACTTCAAATTCGGTAGGAACGTTCCTTTCTATAATCTGTTGGACAAGTTCGTTGGGCAAAACAATCGGAAAACTCTAAACCCATTTTCTGGGGATTAATCTTTCAAATTTCGAGTTTTTGGGCCCAAAAAGGGTCAGAAAAGCCCCAGATGTAAAATTAATGCATGTAAAAAGATGGGAATTAGTGAGGCGAAACCTTTAAGCCCTCTTTCGTCATTCTAGCATAAATATTTACCGAGTTATTAAAGAAAATGTGTATCGGCTAAACACAGTACGTTGTCTTATGGGGGTTTTACACTAGTAAAGCCTGTTATTCCTTTGTTAGAGTACTTTTATTATCCCCAGCAACCTCACGCCTACTTTCAAGCCTGTCTGGACCTTCTCCTAACCTTATAATGCGCAAAATTGTATTTCCAGCTTTGCAAGTACATGAAACCAGGAGTATCAGAACAGCCAAAAAATCAATGTTTTCAGATTTCAATAAAAATTGGACAAATGTATGTTTTTACACTGATTTTGAGTTTTAAAAGTTTTTATGTGGAAATTCACTTCCCTCACGTCAGCGTGCTGCGTGCGAACTCGTTTTAAAATGGATTAATAGTGTATTTGAATTAAATATTGTTTTCTTTCAGTTTCAACTGACGCAGTGGCATACACACAGTAAACGTAAGTAAAAAGTACCGAGCAAAATCAGTAATGACCAAGTGCAACCCACAAAGAATTAACCAATCCCTTCAACTCCCAAGTAAGCCTCCCACCGTTTATTTTACGTGGGCCCTTTCACCAACGTTTCCACAGATCAGTTAACTCAATGAGAGGTGCAAGACTGGTCAGTTTAGGACGTGAGCGGGAATCAAATCCACGAACTTCGTAAGAACACCTGGCCAAAATGGTTGCACGATTTGACCCATTTTTCTGCCACGACCAGTGCCCTAGAGGCGTAAGATAGGTTTATAGTCAGTCCGCGCCCCTAGCGAAGAGAACTGTAGTTGCCCGCTGTCATTAGTAACAGATTTTGTTACTAGAGAGCAGCACCAATCGGATGCTGTTATAGGCAAATAATAAAATTAGAGCCTTAACACATTCACTGCGGGGTACGCCTGGTAGCATGTTCCCACCACACGGCAACTGTTCCCATAGGTGCAGCCACATTTTGAATTTCCAGCTTATGAATGACAAAAATACTGTACAGCACTGTACTACGTTACAACACAACTGGACGTAGTTCTACAAAACACCACCAGGTAGCAGCAGAATCCAGATAGCAGTCAACAACCATTGTTGACACCTAGGTGGGAACTAGGTGGGGCGAAAACGAATGCGGGGAAGGCCCGTAACGGCTGGGATTTGGGAGAAATTGACTACCAACCTACACCAAAATAAAGCTCGCATTCTGAGCTATAAGCAGCCAACAAATCACCGTCTGCCCCTAGCAAGTGCTGGGCTCACATTGACTGGTTTAGTCTCAAGGAAATTGGAGGCCAGTTCCGACTGCTCAGCGTCCGCGCTTAGCCTGGGCCGGTCAAAACCGACCGCGCCACAGCTAATGTGTTAATGGGTTAAACAATAAGGGCATATGATACGATTTTGAATCAACAGAAAACTGATATGACTGTCTACAAGCATAATTCAATAACTTTATACTGCCTAATGTGGTCATGGTTTAGTTTGGTTATGTCCCTTCTAATTTACAAAGGTTAAGTTTGGTTTAATTGTCTACCAAATTGTTGAAAGATATGAGAACACTTGTTTTTAGTTTTAACCAATCATAATTGCTGACTTTTCAGCAGCGCAGACAATGTGTTATCAAAATAGGTAGGCTGAAGCCCAGACCCATACCGGTAAGGTCAATGTAGGCCTACTTCGACAAAACCAAAATGAAAATATCATGAAATCGGTTTTCATCTAAATCTTCTTCACACTTATTCTTTCAAATACTTAGTTATAAGTACCAAATAAAACAACATAGTACGATCAATATCCTAATAATTCAACTTACCACACACGTGCGCTCTAACCTCAACTTCGTCTCGTCTTACTATGGTATGATAAGAAAAGAAAAAGGAAATATTGAAAAAAACTAGTAATTATAGGTGCGTTCAGAGTAATAAACCAATATAATAACTAGACTAAATACTGTAGTTAGTCTATAATAATAGACATGAATAGTATTGCATAATAACAAATGCCTCAATATCAAAACCAACTAGGATTGTATATTTGCGACTGAATTTCGCTAGGCCGTTCCCAAAATGTATTTAATTTTTTTAAATTATTTTGAATGAAAAAAATGTGAATTATACTATTTTTAATATTGGTTTTAGAATTTTTCAGGGCCGTATTTAGGCGCCGTGGGCCCCTAGACTCAACCAGTGGTGGACCGTCCAGTGGTACGTGTTCGTGACCTTTTTAGCGAATTTCCCCTATTATAGGGAAGAAGCTATTACCGTAGGTCTCATGGTAAGACTTAAGCCCGAGACCATGATAACTTTTCGTTTTGAGGTCCCCAGATGCCAAAAACACCATTCGTTCAAATTTTTATATATGTATATATATATATATATATATATATGTGTGTGTGTGTGTCCGTAAGCACGATAACTCTCGTAAAAGAGATCCGATCTTAATGAAATTTGGTACAAACGTGTAAAGTACCATTTATTTGAACAAGTTCGAAAACCAGACAAATCGCACCATCCGAAAGGGGGTTTTGGGGGGGTTTTGTACCCCAAAAATGGGTTTTTTGGGGTTTTCACATTTAATTTTAATTTAAATCAAATTTTAATTTATACCATTAGATTCAGCTTAAAAAAACAAACAATTTGGTATTTTGATCATTGCTCTACGTCAATTGGTTACTGAGATATTGAAAGTGCTAAACACAGTACGTTGTCCAATGTTATTCTTATGGAGAAAAAGAAAAATTTTATATCTCGGTTGTTTATGAACATAAACTGACGAAACTTGGTATATCGCTTCATCTGGTTGTGGTTTGTTGTTGTTTGAACAAAAAACTACTTTTTCGTCTATGGTTCCCGTAGCAGCAAACCTAGATACTCAGTCCCCATGTTATTCTTATGGAGAATAATAAATATGTTATATATCGCTTATTTATGAATATATGGATGAAACTTGGTATGTGACTTCACTTAGATGAGTTCTATTGATATTTGTATAAAAATCCATTATTTTGTGTTCCTTGTTGCAGCAAACCTGCGTACTCATCCCTAATGTTATTCTAATGGAGAATAATGAATATTTTAAATATCGCTTATTTATGATTATATTTCTTATGAATTCTGGTAAGAGGCATAATGTGTTATTAAGACATATATATTCATTGGAAATTCGCTGAGTACGCAAGTTTGCTGCGACGGGGGTATTTTGATCGTATGAGGCAATGAATCTGGTCTTGTGTGGGCCCCTAGGCGCGCACCTATGTAGCCTATGAGTAAATCCGGCCCTGTTTCCGACTGAAAATGCAACTAGCGGCTTGCTTTATGGGAACTTACTAAATGTTCTAAACTTAATCATTGGTTTAAAAAGATTTATATTATATAGGGTGGAAATTATATTTTAGCATTGGTTGCATGATAAACTTCACGGCGAAGTTCCATGTAAGATAGATCATTTACACTATATTTTACTCAATATGTTGCCTGTTTTTTCGCCAAAGCCAGACAAAGGTTAAAGGCCTGATTTCCTCGGTGCAAAGTATCTCGTTATTTATATTGTTACCATTTACCATTCGGTGTCTTCGCCTCTATCCGTGGATTGGGGAGTCGTCGTAGTTATCCCCTCGTTGAGGGCAGGGCCAGATTTAAGCATATAAACTATACATAGACGTACGTCTAGGTCCCACACCACAAAGAACCACACAAAAGCCCCATTCATTCACGCTAAAAAAGTCACCAACCTGGACCTGGATTACATAAGAGCCCGCACCACGATTGAGCCTAGGGGCCCACAGCTTCTTTTCGTTGGGGGGGTCACGAAAAGTGATATACTTTTAAATGGAGCTTCTATGTACTCGTTTATTGTATAGCACAGGCTAGTCATGAAGTACCTTTTTGTTTTTGTTTTTTATAAAAGTAGTGTGGTTGTTTAGTAATGTTATTTTAAGTGATTAGGTTAGTTATCAAGTAGGAGATTGTAGGATTGTGAACCCAGAATAAAGTGGTGTATTTTTTAAATTTATGTTTTGTGGAAGGTTGATGTTTAGTGACATGTAATATACAAATGGCATATTCTTCTCTAAGGACTGGGGTTGTATTTACATTGTAGATTATAGTTTGGGATATATAAAAAGAAGATATGGTGGTAAGGCTATTTAGGTTTATGAAGTGAAGTTTGCAATTTTCTAATTGGTTTAGTTCGTAGGATTGTTCTGATTTTTTTTCTCAAGAGCCATGAAGAAGATTCAACGTTTTTTGCATATGTAATCTACGTGAAACTGCCAATGTAGGCTGTTAAGTAGATGGCGATTTTTTCACATTCGAACTGACTACTGACTTGTACTTGTCTAAGACCGTTTACACGACTTCTATACCGTACGTCTCAGCTGTCTTTAATTTTGTATAGATCAGTGTAAAAAAGCGAAAGTAACAGCTGTTTCGAAAGGGGGGGGGGGTCAGCTACTGTCACTCGGTCCCTTTAAAACTGCTGCATCAATAACTCGGGCGTTCCGTTTACACGGTGCATAGTTACTGCATGACAGCAACTGTCACTGGTATTGTGGGAACCATGCCTAATGTTATCGAGAAGAAGTATAATATATTACATTATAATATATTACATATAATACATATTATGCAAGAGTTGAAGCAATTTAAATTTCATAAAGTGGCGTTTCTGCTTGAATATGTTATGTAATACAACTAGGAGCGGATTTAAGTATAGGCTACCGCTATCACACACCACATAGAACCACATTCAAAATCCTCATAAAAATAATAATAATAAAATTGTCACGAACTTGGATCTGGACGGCAACAAGGCCCGCAGAACTGGTTGAGCCTAAGGGCCCACAGCACCTAAATCTGGCCTTAAATGCATGTGCTAAAACCAATATTAAGGTTTATCACAGAAATATCGATACACACTCTTAATCACAGTAATTTATTGTAGTTGTCTTGAGCCCATTAATCCTTTTTTTTAAGAAAATTTAAATAAAGAGATTAGATTGGTTGATTAAATGATTGAAACGTTTCAGAAAAGAATTTTGGAAATTGCATAATACCGAATTTGAACAAGATACTGTTTATTTCATATTCAATTATGTCATGTACAAATATACGTATTTGACCCTTTTTCATGGACTCTTATATTATATAGTCTCAAATTGGGAAATTACTCAAAATAATTGAATATGTTTATGCTTGAATTACAAATATTTATGGTACAAACATTACTACAAATCGCCACCAACAAATGCGTTCGTGTCGTTGGTATTGGTAGAACTGGCTGACTGAATGCTGATTACTGCCATTGCTGAATGTCATGTCTGTCACTTGACTTTGTCACTTACATCAATTTCAACCTGTCAACTTTTGTAATCTTTTGTTAGTTTACTGAATTCATTGCTGGTTTATGATGTAAGCGTTTACTCGGAAGATTAGTGAAAAACTGCACGATTTTTTCGTGATATTTTGGAGCTTTAAGTTTACAGTGATTCGTTTTCATCGAAGTGAGCTTTCAGAGGTGTTTATTTGAAGTGATAGCAAGATATTTCCATTTTATCATAGTGCTTGTTATAAAGACCAAGTTAGAACTAGGCTTTTGTTAAAATTTGTTTTGTTTTTAACATGGAAAATCACGTTGTTGACATCGACTGGAGATTTGGAGGTTGGTTTGTTTTAAATCCAACAGTGGAATAGCTTATTTGTTTAGCTAAGACAGGCAACATATTCGTTTTTTAGCAAATTATTTGGCATAAGTTTAAGGTTTATTAATATAAATTATAAATAGGCCCTAGAACCTAAAGGCTTACATCTTACAAACTGTACAGTATTGAGTCAAAATGGAGTTGGAAAAGCTAGAAAATGAAGCTAAAGCAACCGCTGCGAAGCATGTTATTAACATGCTTCAGCGATCCGGACAATTGGAAAAAGTCGATCAATTCAAGAGACGAGTCAGTAGAAAAAAAATATCTGTTGAGGCCATGTTGAAAACAGCAATGCAAAGTCAATTAGATGGTGTTTGTGTTGGCTTGAATCAGCTATCAACTGCTCTTCAAGATATTCAAGAGGTAAGGCAAAATTTAAAAGAAATAAACGATTCTTTCACACACATACCTGAGTTAGGAAACAAGCTTAACGAAGTGAAAAATAAGAACATTCAGCATTCACAGTTTGTAACGGCAATGGAAAACCTAAAACATCTATTTACAGTTCCAGAAAGTGTAGAAAAAACAAAACAGTGGATTAATGAAGGGAAGCTTTTGCATGCTCATCAAAGCTTAATGGATTTAGAAAACTCTCGCGATGACTTGTTGTATGAACTCCACAAAATCTCAAACCAAAAGCAAGCTGATAAAATTTTACTAAAGGCTTATTTTGAAGAAGTGGAAGGAGTTTCCCAAGAACTTGAAAAGCAGTTGAGACTAGTTCTTAGTCGAACATTGAATACAGTCCGAAAAGAGCCAACAGTTATCGTTACTGCTCTGAGGATCATAGAACGAGAAGAGAAGGCTGATGAGTTTGCTCAGCAGAGATACAGTAGAAGTAATTTTATGCCACCTGGAAGACCAAAAAAATGGAGATCGATGGCAATGGAAGTACTCAAAAAATCTGTATCGCAAAGAATTGAAGGGACTCAGGTCGACGAACGTGAAAGCAACAAGATGTGGCTTGTTATGTATCTGGAGCTAACTCGACAGTTAATATTAGAAGACTTGCGAGTAGTGAAAACTCTGTGTGGGCCTTGCTTCCCTCCACATTACAACATAGTTAATGAGTTTGTGAATATGTATCATACTTCACTCTCAGGACACTTAGAAGAAACAATTCAAAGTGGTCTTCAAGGTAATGAGTATGTATCTGTGCTGGCCTGGGTCGTAAATACATACCCTGGACCAGAACTGATGCAACATCCAGAGCTAAACATTGGTATTGCTTCAGTCGGCCCTCTGTTGAGACCAAATGTTATAAATGAGTTACAACAGCAGTACCTCTCGAATATGGAGTCCAACTATGAAGACTGGATGCAGAAAACCCTTGAAACAGAGAAACAAGACTGGATAAATGGAGTAGCCCCTGAAGGAGATCAAGATGGCTATTTCCACACTGCAGCACCCGTCATTATATTTCAGATGATTGATCAAAATTTACAAGTCACAAAGACTATAAGTCAAGCACTAACCCATAAGGCCATGGTACTGAGTATCGACCAGGTTGCAAAATACGGTAACATGTACAGAGAAGCTATTAGGGAATTCAAGTTGAGGCATTTTGAAGACCGCAGTAAAGTCCCTTTCTTTACACATTATATGATAACTATTGTAAATAATTGTGTGCTGTTCATAGAGCTAGCTCAGCAAATGAAACAGCATTATTGGAAAACTGATTTCAGCAGCGAAGAATCATCAAGTCAGTTCAACCTTCTTTTGAAAACCTACCAAGATCTTCGTGACGAGGCAGCGCAGTTCCTTCTTGAAGAAGCTTTTCTTGATTTGGAGTCTCATTTTCAAGATCTTATAACACTGAAATGGGTTACAAGCTCGATTCCAGTTGATACTATTTGTGTTACTCTTGATGACTATTTTCAAGACTACATTCATCTTCGAGTCAAAAACTTTGAGTATGTGATAACTGAAGCAGAAAATCTAGTTGCCAGACGTTACATATCGGCAATGCTACAAAAAAAAGTTACCTTTAGATCGTATGAAGAAAGACGATCAGCCGGTAACAAGATTTTGAAGGAGGTAAATCAGGTCAAGAGTTTATTCTGCAAAATCGCTCCGAAACTTGGGAATCGAGTTGACTCTCCTTTAGAAACGATCAAAAGTCTAGCTGAAGTACTCAAAAGTGAAGATTTAGAAATTTTATCGTTGGATATTCACAGTTTAGTCGACAAGTATCCAGACATAACAGAAGATCAGCTCAGTCGTCTCTTGAGCCTTCGAGGAGATTTATCCAGAGCTGAAATTCGTGAAAAATTGTCATACATATTTCAAGATTCATCAGGACAGAAGAGTACATCATTTGTTAAGAGTATATTTGATCAGATATTATGAGACAAACAATCGATTAAATCCACATTCACAAGTTAAGGTAGGATTTTGTAGCCACATTTAACAATAAAATTGAATGGAAATATGCCACTCTGTGAAACTAGGACACTACTTATTTATTATTTTTTTTAGCTACTGGATCTCATAAGTTAAATTGATTAAATCTTAATCATCTTTCTTAAAGAGCCTCCACTTGTCAGTAAGCAACATGTTAAGTTCCTGTTTGATTTCTTCTGTAATTTGTTTTTAATACTGTAGTATGAATGTTTTAATAAATAAGTCTCTAAGAGTCTATGGACTGAACTAAACTGAAGTCAGGCTTTGTCAGACTGGGTACCGACCCAGTCAGAAACCAATTTCAGAAATATTTTAAATCTTGAAAATCAAATAAATTAAATAAACTAAAATACTTTTAGAACTACTACATCAAATTTTTAATTCAAATTAATAGTACTGATAGGCCTATTACCTAACTTATCTAACTTCATATTTTAATAGTTGTTCAATTCCATTAGCTAGATAAAATTTGTATGTAGGCTAATTTTTAATGTGACAACTTCCGGTAGGCCTACTTAAAGTTTTATTTTGATATTTGATTTCTCAACGTTGGCCACTTAAATACTGCACCTTCAGTGATACATTTCTCTGAGTTGAAAACTAGGGAGGCTGATGACCAGGCTTCCCGTAAAAGTTGTAGCACTTTAGGCCGATTGGCTGACAATGGCTTGGAGCATGCGAATTAAGTTAAAGACCAATTTAAGGGATCTTTCTTAAGCTTAAAAATTAAAAGTAAAATAATTTGTTAGGTGTTATGATTTTGTATTTGAAATTAACGCTCAAAATAGACCTACATAGGAGTTATTGTAAATGAATAAATTTTAATACATTTTTGATATTTCCATTCTGTAGGCTATTTTTTCAGACAGAACTACTGAGAGTACTTATGTTTCTTTTTGTTTACTGGAAGAACTAGTCATATTACATACTACACTATATTACTGTGCAATGTAATGGGTATTCCCTGGGACTTTGAGTAAATGAATGAATCTAACACGATTTATTGTAGCTTTGTATGTTACAAACTATACTTGACACATTCACTGCGTTAAATTAACACGTTGGATGCGGAGGACGATAATTCCCGCCCTCTAATTAACATTGAAACTTATGTGATTTTCATGTTTAAACATGTATGTCAGCATTGAACGTGTTAAGACATTTTGATTTATCGACCCAAGGTAGCTGTGATTTGAAAATGACCAACAATTAATATCCATCAAAACAACCAGTGAGCTTCTAGTCACAGTTTTCATTACGTTATGATTGTTTTTGACAGATTAGATCCATTTGTATTACTACATGCCGAAAGTGTTGTTTTTGCTCCTCCGATCATCCTACCTTTTTCATGCTCCGACCTTTTATCTGTCCCATAGGGGATGAATGAGGGGTCTACTATATATAAAACAGGGAATAGTATTTCCTTTTCATCACATTCTAGTCGTGAGAAAACTGCAAATGAGGAAGAGTGAATAGAACAAAGTAAAATTGACAAAACTATATGCAGTACAATGGTATTGTACTGTTGATAATCATCATCATGGTATCGTACCAATGGCACACGAATGCCTGTGGGTACCTATTGTGAATGGGGTAAATTAATCTAAAGTATAATAATTTTACTGAAACACAACAAATTTTAATCTCACCTTTTATTTCAGTGACGGCCAAAAGCAGTGATAAAAGCCAAGAGGGTAAAACGTTTTTACAACTGCGGATCACCTACAAGACTGGTGAGGAATTGAAGAACTTTCATGTGGAAATGGGTCTTGACCAGTTCTATACCTTCCTCCACGAATTGGAGAAGGCCAGAAGTGTGCTTGAGTTTGGCAGTTAGAGGTTAGGCCTGAATCAGTTAAACACCATGAATTTATGTATATTCCCTTAGTATATAGGATGAAATTGTATTTTTGTATAAGTTTTCCAATTGATTCAAAACGTTGTTAAGAAATTATAAAAATAATGATAATTATTATGTGATATATTATATGATTCCTGATTATATGTTACTGAAAAAGTGGCAGTTATAGGTATTTTACTGTTTGACTAACGTTCAGTAAACCCATCCAGTAAACTCAATATGGCCCATCACTGTTTATCAAAGATTAGGCCCTAATCAGACTTCCGTTATTTTTGTCATTGAATGATGAAGATTGTTACTAACTTAAGGATCTAGAGTGGACACAATAGGGAAAATTATACTGGATTTTGCTGTTCAAGGTACTGCATTTAGATGGCCGTTATGTCTAGGGTGACCAGATTTGGAGACAATGAAAAACGGGACGCATTAAACCGGGGGGGGGGGGGGTCCGGGGGTTCAGTCCGGAAGTCTTTTGATTCCTCAAAACCCAGTGGAATTGAGGAACTTCAGGATAGTTTTTAAGCCCTGTGGCTATTAAAACTAACTGTTAAAACTTTTAATTTTGGTTTGTACACTCGGATACTAACTTGTTTTGTAATAAGGAAACTAAAGACAACAAAGGGCCAACTTATTCCAATGTAATAGTATTTTATTCCCTAAGTTATCAAATTAAAACCGATTATTTCAGATGAAAAAATATTCATAAAAGAGGAAATAAGGTATAGATCAAAGCGAAAACGGGACAAATGGGCAACCCGAGAGGGTTGGTCGGGACAATGGGACAAGTCTCCAATAAACGGGACGTCTGGTCTCCTGAGTATTGCCAAAGCTATGACATAATGTATCACTTGCAAATTTATTGGGCTGTTCAACAGAAGGTTACGTCTCAAAATCCCCAAGCCTGAAAATGACAAAAAACAGTCTCAAAATCGTACCTATGCTAATGAGCCTCAAAATCCCCAAGAGCTAGGCTGGTGGTCCCTTTACTCCTGCACACACAATCACGAGCCTAACGCCTACGACCCGGTGCAGGTATGATTCAGCTCATAGCTCTTGATAATGTAAACATAAATTCAGATAAGTTATATCTCTTTAATCTTTATTGAATTCCAAGAAAATTAAGTCCACACACCACATAGTTGTAATAAAAAATTAACAAGATTTTTTATTACCTATATATATTTTTGTACTGTATTACAGCACTATTGAGTTTTGTGTCAAATAAAATATTCTTATTCTTATTTAAACAATCTGCGCGAGAAACTACCAATGTTAAAGGAGATAGTCACAGTACCGGCTGGCTGACGGGTAAACGAGTCAGTGAGGAAATCGGAATAAGATGTTTCATCTTGGTTTGGATTCAGGAAGCGAATTGCAGATGATAATAATGAATCGTAATGTATAGACATAGTGTAATACGAAGAAAGAATAGTTGTTGTCCAAATGTTAGAGTTGTTGGTGGAAGTATTTGTTTTGGTGCTCCCTGAACCCAGAAAGTGTTTTTGAAGTGATTGTATATGTCTGTATAGTCCTATAGTCCACAATATCTCTAGTCATGAAAACAATATTTTTATTTTATTTTTTATCCCACCCAAAAAAGGTTGAAGTTTATGTCAGTTTCCTGATTTCAACTAGGTATCATGATAATTATAACAGGCTGTAGAACTGGCCTGTATTTCGTACTTTCTAACATTTTTTTAAAGTTTATCTTATTTTGTGTTTACATGTATAAGGGTGTATAAGGGTGGCGGGCTGCGGACACTTGTTAGTGTGCTTGTGAACGTCGGGATTTTGAGACTCGTTGACCAGTTTGTTACCCGTTTAATTAGGGTAACTCTGGAATTTTGGGTTTTGAAACACCACAACGGTGATTGCTTGTTATTTCAGCAATAATTATGTACTGTTCGAAACTTCTAAGTGAACTGATTCATTTAGTTCACTCAATTAACAATAATCAAAATATGAACTATTTCATTTTTATCTTAATTTGTGTTTATTCCTACTGTACATTGTGATCAGTATTACAAATTAAACAAATCCAAGTTTATTGATGACAAATAATTTGATTGTAGTTTGATTCCCTTTGTTGACTTGTTAGATTTGAGTGACTAGTTCATTATCCTCATCACTAAATGACTACATACATCGTCAGTGTTGCCTTCAGTATTACATATACATTGCTGGTGTCACAACTTAATTGATTTCCCCCCTGAATCTTCAAAAAGTGACGTGCCCTCTTTAATAACCTTTTGTTTGACAACTATCTTCACTCATTTATTATAAAAGTAGTTTAAAACCAAACCTAA
The DNA here is from genome assembly GCA_963675035.1 of Allygus modestus. Lineage (NCBI taxonomy): Eukaryota > Metazoa > Arthropoda > Insecta > Hemiptera > Cicadellidae > Allygus > Allygus modestus. Next base: position 8,147,928 of record OY776112.1, read on the forward strand.
CCACTGCAGTACATTCCTGTTATCGATTCCATATTCACCATGCTGTAGGGATCTAATGGGAGATAGCCATGCGCTACCCATACTCTACTATTCTACCTGAGCGCAGTGCATTATGTGTGTCATGTGGGCTGCGTCAACTGTCCTCGCGACAGCGTGAAGGTGCTCAAGTTACAAGGTCCATAGATACTTTGTACAGGTTTGCCGAGTCGATTTATTTAAGGTTTTCTAGTTAACCAGAAGAGACCTCGTAAAAACAGCTGTAAGGTCACGTGATCACCAATCCAATCTGCAGTGTTGCTGGAAACACGATATTTGTCGTACATGTACCATATTTTTCTACATCATTGTAATTAAAATTAACATTGTTTAACTGCTTACATTCTATGATCAGCTGTTTTTTTATGGTACTACTATATTGTTTTGATTTATTTGTATTATTAGATTAATGGATTAAGGGTTTAATTTCTTTCTGCATTCCTAGTGACAATTTAAAAATAGTTGTACCATTATTATACCCGGTTGGCAACACTTTATAGTAGGGGTGTGCTAGTAGTGTTTTTTTTAAATCGAGTCGAGTTGAGTCAAGTATTGAACCAAACTACTCGAGTATCGAGTCGAGTAGTTCTTTAAAAAGTAAAAAAACTGATTTTATTTTTTGTATCGAAAACAATGTTTTTTAAATATTAAACTTTAATTATAAACATAACATTTTATTGAATTATTAATGTTATTATTTATATAATTTTAACCTTTATTTTACCGTGAATGAATAATGATTTAAATGAAAAATATATATACATATAGGCTATACTGTTTTCAACAAACATAACAAACAAAAGATATGTATTACAAATATATATCCATACAAAGATTTTGGGTTTATCAAAACCAGAACATTTTAACAAGAAAGTGATTTTTTGACTCCGACCTAAACACTCCCTGTGCCCCTCTCTTAACTCACAGGTATCCATAAATAACCCACCTGTCAATGTCTCCTTTCATATGAGCTAAAAATAGATTTTAAGCTTATTTTTCTTTATTTCAGTGACTTATTTTGTTAAACATTGGTTAGTGCCGTAAACGTGGGTAAACGGCGGGGGTAACTACTCTATTTTCAACTATCTGGGGTAAACGGCGGGAGTAGTCAACTACTCGACTCGATAGTTTTGAGTATTTTTACTACTCGACTCGGCCTTCGAGTAGTCTTTAGTACTCGAACAAATACTCGAAACTCGAGTACTCGCCCACCCCTACTTTATAGTATGTTGTTGATTTATGCATCAGCTGGACGCCCTCATAAGCCAGCGCAGTAATCTTTGCTGCGAACATTACTCTTATGGAAATAATCATACCTGGTCTGAAAGCTCTACGAACCTTGCTCAAGTTAATGCTTTCAGGACAGGTAGTACCTCTCAAACTGCTGTTTGAAATACATGGGCGCTCCCTCCATACTGCACGGTGAACGTGGAATATTATAGTATCAAGTATAGCAGAAGTAGTACTTGTAATGTCAAAGTGCTAACAAGTTTTCAAAGGCATTTCGAAGAATGTAGGAAAAAATGAAACATTACGGTAATAAATGTGGCTCATCATGTAGGACCACTTTTCAATTTAATTACTCCAAAATTTATTTTCAGATGCCATAGTTTTGTGCTTTAGTTAAAAAAACATGAAAAGCTAACTTTCAAATGAATTTATCATAAATATAAAAACTGATACAACATCCACAATATATATATTAATAATGCCAAAGTCACAAAGTAATTACTTTTATAATGCTTATTAAACTATTTAGGCTAGTCTTGAAAATAGTCCAGGGGCTATTTTTTTTTAGTAAAAATGGATTTGAAACTATTTAGATTTATATTTTGTGAAAATACATTATTTAGTATGGTTTATCGAAAAATAACAAATATTTCGAGTTGACATTTTACCAACAGGGTGTCTACTCAGTCATTCAAACAAAAATCAGGGACTTTTCGGGGACTTTTAGGGGACATTTGGAAAAAATCAGTGACCCATTCGCAAAACAACTTTAGAGCCTAGGCTACAGAAAAGCGAGTCATAGAATAATGATAGGGTACAATACAAGCCCAAACCTGAACAAAACCGTATCATCAGATTGTTATGAAATTAGTTAGCTAGTGTATGCCATTAATGAGATGAAAATGTACCACAACATAGCTCAATGTAGCCATAATTTACTGTTAACTTACCATAAAACTCTTATATAGGCTATATAAGTACTGCAATTAAACATAAAACACCATTTCACCATTTACCATGCAATAAAATAGGCCTAAATGAGAATAAAGTTAGGGCCTAGTTGCTTTCCACTTTTCAACAAGTTTTCTAAATTGACATGTTTTTTGCCTTTCATATGGCAGGCTAAAGGCGGTCCCACACTACTCGCGAACACGCCTGAACATTCGGCCGAACATTCTCCAGAACATTCGGCCGAACATTCTACCGAACGTTCACTGAACGTTCGCCCTGATGAAGCTCCCACACTTCTCGCGAACACCCACCGAACATTCGGGGGAATGTTCGGGCGAACATTCCCTCGAACATAAATAAATTCCAATCGGCTGTTGGCACATTGTCCGTCGTGTCTAACGAGCATTGTCGTGAAAAAATGGACGACTCTACAGATAATGTCACTGTTGCATCTACAGTCGTATTTTTTCTGCAATAGTAGATACACGCCTGTTTGATTTTGTTAATCAGCTGATTATAAACAATTGTTGGAAATCAACTGTAATAACTGCTAGTTTGGGCGTTGACGCGGCGATCGTCCATTGTTGACCACTCTGCCTTCAGTGTGCGCAAGGAAACGCTTTGTATTTGACTTGCTTATAATTAATTCATGATAATCATATTAATAACAATGTTTTCATTTGTCGGCAATTAATTAACATCGAGTAAATATGTCTTCTCCTGATGTAATAAATTATAAAAGGTGTAGAATTTAGTTGTGTAGAAGAAACCAACAAAAATATGAGAAGCCTATTTTTTACGAAGTAAAAAATCAAATATAAATATATCAAGTATACTAACTGACACCAGTATTTCGCACAGCTGATTAAAATCCTACTTACTGTAAACATCTGTTTCAGTACTCACATGATTCATTCAACCTATTGCCTTAATATATTAAGTTTATTAACAGTCAAGCTTTTACAAGTTCTTACAATAAGGAATATACTGAACAATAATATTAGTAAAGAGATAACTCAGAAAACTATTCTTTTCGGGGAAAATTTCAACGTGGGAATGACAGACTGGTCGTGCACCTGTACCACGCTGCCGATGCGATTGATGTAATTCTTGGGAGCTTCTCATGTCTTGTTAAATAATTGACTTAAATTAAATCGGTTCCACTGCCGGTTACTCAACTTAGATGACACACTTATATTAATTTGAAAAAAACAGATATGTTTGGGTGATTTGACCACAAACAAATGTTTTTTTCTCCTTGAGTAGTTGTCCCCTCTTCACCACTGTGACCGGCACTGATTATAGAGTGTGGAAGAAAATCAACTACTATTTAAATAAAGGATATGTAGGGACAATAATTAAGGGTTCCGTATTAAAGGATTTATTTGTATCTTCTATAAATAATTAATTAAAATGCCCATTATTGAGGTTGGCGTCAATCTGCTGCCGCAAAAAACGCAAGTGATTGTATGAACTGAATGATTTGAAACAACACATTGCCTCAACGCACTGATAAAATAGTGCAGCTGAGTTGAAGAAGTGACTCAAGCTCTGAATTCTGCAGAATCCGTCGACAGTATACTAATAAATGAAAACCCCCTGTGCCTTAAAACAAAACTTCAATTTACACAAATAACAGTAAAATAACTTATTTATAGCTATATTATAGCTTATTATAACTGACATACGCATAGTAGGCTTATGTCAGTACAACTAGAGATTGACATTTAATTATTGATTATTCATTACCAATGACCACTTAAGTGGTATTCAATACTTACTTGAAAGCACAACAAATAAATACGGTACGCATACAAATAAATACGCCGTTTTATAGTATTATCTCAGTAGAACAAGATCGTTGACTATCAATGATGCAGTGATGCAATAATGCATGTTCGCGAACAGTGTGGGAACCTCCCGAACATTCGTCGGAATGTTCGACTGAACATTCGCCCGAATGTTCACTGAACGTTCACTGAACATTCGGTCCCGTATTCAAAGTTCGCGCAGCTCCCACACTTCTCGCGAATACTCCGAACGTTCGGAGTTCGGCCGAATGTTCGGGCGTGTTCGCGAGTAGTGTGGGACCGCCTTAAGGCATTTGAAACTTGCACTTTCCCGGCATTTTAGCATCGGTCAGTAAACAATAGAAAAATCTTGGCAGGTTATTACTTTAAACTTTAGTTTCAAGAATGAGATTTAGTTAAAGGTAAAACACTTAAACACAAGCCTACACCAAATAATTAAACCATAAGTACCGTACTGCAGTTAACTACTAAAACGATTAATACTGAAAAGCAAAACAAAAACACAATATCATTCCTGGGTTATTTCGTTTCAGTCTTATACTAAACTTATACTTTGTCTTAAACAAAACTAGACAATTAAACGAGAAGGCAAATTAACCTAGGTAAAACGTTCTCACTTTCATCCGGCAACCGGGTTGGCGAGTTCGCGAAATGTCTGCGATAGCGATAGACTATGCATACTTATTTAAATGGAGCAATACGACTGGAGGGAACGATATGAAACTTACATCAACGCCAGCCACCAGGTTCGCTAGTACACTCAAGTTTGTTTAAAGATTAATTTAGCTTCCTACCACTAGGATCGCTAGTGCTTTCAAGGCAAGATACTATTTTTAACCTTCGTAATCGACTACGTTGGTGGCAGTTCATAACTGCGCACCAAAGGGAAACGCGAGTTACTGTTCTGTTATTCGATAGTTGTACAGGTCAGTAGCTATTCCCCGTGCCAAGTAGCTGGTTGTCCAAAAAGCGCCACAGCCAGTTAACAACGATCGCGCAAGTTACTTGCACCGTGGTACTAGGTTATTTGCACCGTTCCAAATAGCAGTTACTGATAACAGTCCTGCGTCCTTAGTTAATTGTACAACTAGTTATCAGTTTCTAATCACAGTTCTTTGCCATCATCGAACTTACATCATGAAAGATTTGTATAAAAAGCTTTAATTAATCTAATACAAGCAGATATTAATTATGTAGTATTACGATGATAAAATTATCATACTGCTTTTGTTCCAAATGTATTGCTTAGAGCTACATTAAATTAGGAAATATAATGGAACTTTATTTTCTAGAAACAACCGTTCTACCGTCACAGTTTTTCAATAAAATAATGCAAAAACCGCCAACCTATTACGTTTAGGAAAGTTGTCATTTCACTGTAACACAAATGGAACATTACAAGTTCTTGTTTCATGTCCTGTTTGCACCACAAATGGCGTAGACATATCGGCATATACTGACATCAATAAATAAACTTAAAGTCTAGAAAGCAAATGTTGAGGTCGAAAATATCCTCTATCGGTTCGGCAAAATGCACCGTAAAAACGTCATGTAATGTGGGGGAAAAATAAATTAAATAACGTGATATTAAAAATTCGTGACTTCTGCACTAAAATCCGTGACTTTCCGTGACATCCGTGCCCGTTTACTGAATTCCGGGACTTTTCCGGGACTTCCGTGACCAGTAGACACCCTGACCAAGCACAGAAGTATTGTTTTATAACAGTTGCTATATTCATCACAAAAATCGCTATAATGAGTTTGGTTTCATTCTAATGTATTTTTTGTCGTTACGTGCTTGCTAATAAATTATTTATGAGTGCAGACTATTTTATAACCCTTTATTCATCATGTGACCTTATTAAAACCTTGAAAATGCAATACTTGCAGATTGATTCCCTTAATCCTTTTTTATAATCATATTTATATTTAACACGTTGGATGCTGCGGACCCCGATCGGTTTTTTCCCCAAGATGGAAACTTATGCAAATTTCATGTTTAAACATGTTTGCAGCAGCAAAATTGTTAATCATATATTATTGAATGAACTAAGAGGATCTTAGGTGATTGGGATTAAAAGTGTTGAGCGAGAAGGCAAGTTACGTGAGGGGCACAGGCCCAGATTTTAGAAAGTACTAGCAGGAGCGAAATCTTCCTTCTTAATCCTCACCGTCAAGTCTGGCACCGATGTTGCAGTTTTCAGTGCTAAGTACCTAATTTTTAAGCTAGTGTATTATAGTGATGCAGGGGTTGTTTAATAGATAAGGTGGAGGCCATCAAGGCCTTCGCCAGAATATGAGAAGTGTCTGACAATCATTTTAATGGGTGGCGGTTGGTTATACTGACTAACATAATCTCCTGTTGGAAGATGGACGTTTTTAGCTAACTACATTTATCTCCCAGGAAATGTTCTAGTGGTCCCTTATTAATACTCAGTCGCTTTAGTTTCAGTATGCCGATTTAGTTGATTCATATGTCCGTAATTACCTGCCAGTACTCACTTAAATTGGATTTTTGTAGGGGTGTACTCGAAACTTTTGAGTTTTCGGCAGAGTATTTTAATACTCAAACTCGACTGAAGTTTTGAAAAATATTCGAAAGTTTGAGCGAGTATTTCCCGACGATCGCTAACTATTGCGACCGGCCAAAACGCATAGTAACGGCCGCAAAAAGAGGTCGCATCACGTAAAATCGGCCGAAAATGACAATTGGACCACGTCATTTTGTCTGTAAATAACGACGGTAAACATAATATCGGCAAAAGTGGCGACTGGGCCGCTTAATATCGGCCGTAACTGACGATTTCGTCATCTAATATTTATTATAAGCGATGTCTGGACCAGGTGGTATTGGCCAAATGACAACCGGACCATTTTTTATCGGCCAGAAACGAATGTCAAACCGTGTTTTGTTTGTCAATACGTAATCCAGTTTGACTGTACTGGCCAAAACTTTGTTTTGCTTCTCATGTATTAGTTAGAAACCATGTTTAGATCATCAAACAAAACAGTATTTTAAACTACCAACTGATGGCAAATACTCGCTAGAAAATACTCAAAACTCAAAAATAATTGGCACAACTCGAATAAAAAAATCACTACTCGCACACCCCTAGTTTTTTGGAAGTGATTAGTATAGTTTCAATTATGATATTAAAATCAAAGCTAGCTGGAGCAGCTTTCTGATCTTGGTAAAGATCCCCCTCCTCTGGACCCTGGGCACGTTTCCACAATACAAAATTTGCTTACAGCGCCGGTATAACTTCACCGCAGGACCCAGACAGGCTAGGGATGCGCAACCTCAGCCCTCATTCTAGGTTCAGCTAGCCTTCATGCCCTCATAGGCTAGACCTTTTGTTTCATGTGGTAGCAGAGCGTGGTTACAATCCACGGACCTGGGTTATGGGCCCAGCACGCTTCCACGTGCTAAATCCTCTTAGGTTTTTAAATAAGTTCTTAGGTTATATTTTTGTTTTATCCAATAGATGCAAAGGTCAATTTTTAAATGCAATATTTTCTCCATAAAGTTATATTTATACAATAACATTTTTACATTGTAAAATTTTATAATGTACTAAAAACCAATGAAAAATATACATCTCCAGTCACAATGATTCATTCCATTATATGTGTCTTCGCAAAACTACACTATTCACAGACTTTGAAGAAATTACATTTAATTTGAGTAATAGGAATGAATGGAAAATACAAAGGCATTAGTAATATTACTAAATCACAATTTAACAAACTATACTAAATTATTTCATTATTTGACAGCTTATGTTACAGTTTTCATAATGGCATACATATCAACCTAAATAAATAAACTTTATTTTTATTTTACATTTTGAATTATTATTAATTAGGAATTGACACAATTATATGAAGAAAATTAATGAAATTACTGCCCAAACAACCTGAGGTAAAAAATAAAGACCCTTGGTTTGCCTTATATTCAAGCAACAAGTCACTTTCCAAAATTTTGCTATTTTTCTAGATGTCAATTTTGATAACTAGTAAAAGGCCTTTTCACCATACTTTATAATATTTAAAAAAATGTGTATAGCTTGTGATCCCCAAACATAAGTTTAGTCCCAAAACTTGCATATATTTTCTCATAAAATTAACATATATACTCAGACCTATTCATTTTGCAATTTTAAAATAGGAATAAAAATTAATGTTATTCATTTAGGCCTATAAAAATTTTTCCTGAAACACCGTTTGTTCAAAAATGAGATTAGTTGTTCTAAAACCGTTGTAGTAGTAACGGTTTTTGTGAATAATAATGCCATTTTCAGCCACTTCACCTCAAACAAAAGGGAAACCTGCAAAATAACAATAAAAAGCCATTTTATTATCTTTTTTTTATTTAGTTGAATCAGAACACTTTTGTTTTATTTGAAAAGAAGAATTAGAGGAAACAGATAAAAAGAAGGGCTAAAAGTTATTACCTGTTCCTTCAACTTCATCGTTCCAGCCAACAATTCAAAGAGAGAAAAACTAAATATAACTTTTTCCATAAAATAACTACCTAACTAATATTTATATCATATCGTATTAACATACAAGTTTTAATGTTTACAGTACAACTAAAAAAATAATGTTTACAGTATTACTAAAAAAATAAAACATCTATAGTAAACGAGTGTAGAATAACTTAAATATTAAAATTATGATGAACAAACTAAAATAAAATGGATAGATCTAGTTTTGAGATGCCAGCATCATTTAACAGAAGCTACATAGTACATTACTACTATCTTGGGATACTGGAAATATAACTCTTAAATCACGGCTCTAAATTAATCATCCAGTGCACGTTAGTGTTAAATTGTTAAGCGGATTTATTCTATTAACGAGAAGTGTTTTTATCCTTGATAAATGTCTGACAGGCAAAACTAAATGTTTCAAGAGTTTGTGTACAGAAAATATCCTGGCCCTACTAAGAAAAAAAAAAAAAAAAACTTATTTACAAACTAATTTAATCAAACTACATCGCTAACTTAAGATAAATACATGTTTCATTGTAAAAGCTACAATCCGGTTACAAAATTAATATATAAGCTACAAACACTAAGCTAATAGAAGATGCGGATGCGAGTTACTGGTCTGGCGGTTGCAGAATGTTTATCCAGTGGGTCTGAGCTTCCCCTTCGGTCGGAATGCGTATCTGCACCAGCTGAACCGTCCCGCCTTCTGTGGGCGAAAGCGAAACTTGTGGTCAACAGACAAACCAACCAGTGGATATACACTACTAACACTAAGCTAATAGAAGATGCGGATGCGAGTTACTGGTCTGGCGGTTGCAGAATGTTTATCCAGTGGGTCTGAGCTTCCCCTTCGGTCGGAATGTGTATCTGCACCAGCTGAACCGTCCCGCCTTCTGTGGGCGAAAGCGAAACTTGTGGTCAACAGACAAACCAACAAGCGGATATACACTACAAGCAGATTTGTACTAGGGCAATTCGTCAAGAACGCTTCCTTCGATGTAATTGTTCATAAAACCAGCCGCATGCTCGAGATTTAACATATTACAAATGGATTTACGTGTAAAAAATAACAAATAATTAGGCTGCAGTTCATGGCAAAATTGTATAGGAATAGACCTAACCTACTTCAGCAGAGCGCTGTATGGTGGCTCTTCATTGTGCAACATATTACAAAAATAAACAAAAGCGTACTAATAGAATTAAAGTTAAACTAAGCAAAATTTAATGTCTCAAAAACTGGGCTACCACCCCATGACGGTTGCTATGAAGGTTACAATTCATCAACATGATTCATACTTTTACTTGGTTAATGATTTCCCTGTCCAAAAACAGTTGATTTTTCCGTGACTTTCTCTAACCAAAAAAGTACATATTTCCTGGCTCGCGACTCAGAACGCACACTTTTTTTCTAATGGATTTTGATTTTCACACAATAGTACTTAGCGTTTACAATTAAAACCAAAATGATTCCTTGACTTATATAAAATAGTAAGCATTTTCCCCGTCTTTTGGCGTTTTTCCAATTTGTTCTCTGACTTTTAGAAAGTTTAAACCATGGTGATTTTAAATTTTCCACAGGCAGCGCTCGCTGTAGTCCCTATTTCAGATTGGATCCTCTAGACGCGTTTATCCTAACTTGGCTCTGAGGGGACTACCAACTACCACAGGCCGGCCGATGGCTTACCTGTCTGCATGGTCGCGGTCTGCTCTGAGTACCCGTGACGTGTCGAGGGCACCACCAGGTGTCGCGTGCCATCCTCCAACGTGGTTATCTCAGTCACCGACTCAATCTCAGTCCCATCGGCTTCCAGGGCCTCGATACCCCCCGGATTGGCGAAATGAACCTGCAAACCAAACCCAAACATTGTTGTAGTTAAACCTATGAAGTATGAAATTGTAAAGCAGAATTAATTAGAAAGTTATACTTTGAGCGGATGTCCTTGGCCGGTGTCTTCTAGGGAGTTGTCGTAGGCGGGATCACTGATGGGTGTGTGTTAGAGAGAATGAGTAAAACTATTGACTTTTTTCTGTTTTTCTGTTAAAAAAGTACTGTAGTTTTAAGATTTATTATTGTTGATTATGCTATGGATTTATCCATCTCCATTTTTATGCAGGTTAAGTGTAAGGAAGGATAATGTGGCCCTAACTTTGCCTGTTAAAATCAAGAATTTTTCATTTCATTTCATTTTAATTAATTCCCCAATGTAATTCCAATACTGAGTATGGATGAACCTATGGTTAATAGCAAAAAATATGTATTAAGATTTGGATTTCACTTTTGATTAGTAACTTTTAAATTGTATTACTTTTACTAAAATTGCACAAATATGCACAACCTTCAGTATGTGTCTGAGCCCCTGTATCAAAAGAGTTCACTGTAGCCAAGTTACAAGTGCAGTAGAACTTTGCTAATCAAAAAATCCGCTTAATCTGAACACAACTGTCGGATTAAAAGAATGTGTACAAGTTAAAAGGAATAAAATTAATGAACAATAAACAGACGGACGAAAGGAGGCCGTTGGGGGTTGTGAAACCCTGGCTGCATAAAGCTTTTATCATCGATAGAGCGCAACAAATACACAGAACGATACCTTGTTATTTAGTGAACAATAACATTCAAAGTAAAATTTAAATGAGCTAGTGGCTTGAAGGAGCCATATTCCCTAACCTTGCTCTAGTACTCTGGCTTATCTCATTTTATTACTATTTGCATTCTGAGGAAAATAAAACGATACAAGTAGGAAAACATGTTAAACTAAGTAGACGCACCTGTAATCACATAGTTTAAGTAAACAAAGCAGACTTTTTAAATTCCTATTCTTTTCTTCCGGTGAATGTTTTTCGTTATTTCTCGTTTACTGGTACCTTTTTCGAAAAACTGCTATTTTTCCCGAGTCCTTGAGATCAAATCCTTCAATTTTAACCCCTTTCCCACTATCCTGCTATTTGCCAAACTCTCACAATTTAGACTCTTAAAAATTTGGCTTACTGAATTATATATAAAGATTGCAGAACATTGAATTTGTTACATGGCACGCTTAACACTCTGCTGTAATCCCAAACTGTAACTAATACGTTCTTGAAATAGTTGACTGTTCCACAAAACTTTGGTTAGCCAGACCTGGCCAATGTTACCTGTCCGTCGATGATGAGATGCTGCACGGTCTCATCGTACTCGGAGGCCTCCACGATCTCGTCGGTCTCCACCATCCCGTCCTCCCGCTCCTTGAGGATCACGTGCTCCTTCAGCTCCGTGATGTACATCTTGGTGTCCTGGTTGTTGGGGTCAAGCTCCTGCAAAAGGAATGTTATAAGGGAAACCGGACACAATAGCTCAAAGGTAAGAGCACTGGCCTCGCAAGTCAGCCGTGGCCAAGCATAGGTTCAATCCTGGCTGACTGCTATGATATACTGGCTTGCCCATGTGACTATTTTGTTAACTTCGCCATCTTTAGATCGCCTCACAGTCCTATAGGCCTATGGCAATGGGCAGTTGAGGTTAAAAAAAACCACGGGCACAATCTGGATTAACTATTACTTCTGTACTAAGATAATTTGTTTTTGTGTCTTGCAAAATGTTTAACCCACTTAAATCTTGAACTGTAATATTCATGCGGGACAAATTTCACAGTCTAACCTTTGGCAAAGTGCTCATTCTTTTTATTTTTCCCACTTAATGTCAACAATCACCTTGATAACTCCCCAGTTTAGACTACATTTTTCTCTTAAATATATACGAATTTATAAATGAATGCATAAGTATACTCTGCACTTCCAACTATTTCTGGTGGCTAGGATCTAGCACACCAGAGTGTTGGATTGCGTATTGGCATGATGCGCAACAGTTATGACCCCGTCACAATTTAAAAAACCAAGGAATAAACCAGTACTTAACTTTACCCCTGATAATGGTCCGATGAAGATTTTTCCACAGCTTCTAGTTAGTCTTGAACTATATATTTAACACAAACAGGACATGTTTTGTCTCTTGCTTTTAAATTGAGAATGAAACATAATTGTCCAGTGCAGGCGAGTCTAAGGCGCTGTCCTGCATGAGCGGCGCCAAAATTACAAACTGGATTTTGTTGCGGGAGTGTCCTACGTAGCGGCGCGAGCGAACAAATCGACGCCCGTTCGTTAAAACTCTCGTACCAAGTGACCACTCGTACGTTACTCACCACAGAGTCCGCGGGCATCAGCTTTGTGTTGCCGTCGCTGTCGGTGACGAACGCCATCTCCATGCCCTCAGCCGTGTTCTGCGACAGCACAATGTTGTCCTCGTCCGTGGTCAGCCTCGGCTGGTTCACCACTATGGTGTCGTTCAGGTGACCCTACCACAACAGACAGTTACACTAGCTGATCGCTATCAGACACATACAATTTCAAAAAATTACCAAGTCTTTTTTATTTGTTAACTAGTTAAAACCCGTGGCTTCGATCATGACAAATTAAAACGCAGTAAAAATATTTACCTGACCAGCACCATAAAATCTTTGTTTAGTTTGACCATATGAGACTCTTTGCCTTAACTGAAAAACAACTACAGCCAGTAATTTTATGAATGATATCATCCCATCGATTTACATTGGAACTTACAGGACCCAAGGGGTGGAGCCCTAAGGTCGGATGTGGACATTATCAGGTCTAAATGTTAATGTGATATGTTAGCTATGTTCATGAAAAATCTTAGCTTAATCGGTCCAGTACTTTATGATGGAACTACAAATATCCATACATCCAAACTTTCACATTTACAATATTAGTAGGATTTAATCACCAATCACAAATTTTAAGTATGGGATGTAATATATATCTAAGTGGCATCGTATAACAGGTTAACAGATTTCATGGTATACCCAGAGTTACCGAACAAAGCTCTTAACTCCCATGGAATATATGCACATGCACATACTCTGGAGGCAAAGACCTACATAGGCAAGACAGGCAACCTCTCCCACCTTTTACTTAAGATATATCAAGTCTAAGATTCACAGGCCTTTGTTTCTCCCTAAACACCTGCTCTTTCCAGCCTATTTTCAAGATTTTCTTTTGATCAATAAATTTAATATTTACAGCTTTTAGCTAACTGAAGTGTAGTCAATTCAAATTTTATCACTTTAAAAAATTGAAATTACAATTTAAAATCCAAATTGAATTGTACTCGTCTAACTCACCTGTGTCTGCATATGGTTGTACAGAAGAGGTTTCCTCATGAAGCCCATGCCGCAAACCAAACACTCATATGGTTTCTTGTCACTGTGCACAAACCGATGAGCGTTGCGGTTGTCTCTGCTGTTGAAAGCCTTGCCACAAACCTGAAATAATATTACGTTTTTAGGGTTCAAAGCATTAGGAAACATTAGGTAAAAATTATTAAGAAGCAGCAATCATGTTTAAATAACCCAGATGAACACAATGGAGGATGGGCATTCACTAATGAAAGCATTCCTTTCAAATCTGGCGTTTTAAATTAACAGCAAGACTTTGAGAGGTTTGGAGCACTGGCCTCTAAGAATGTTTAAAAAATGCCACTGGCGTAGAAAGTAGAGAAAAAAATGAATGGATCCAGTTCTTCAAATAGGACTATAGGAGGGCAGTCCGCCTCCGTCAAATTACTCCATGTCATCGGAATAAACTGGCTGATCTTCACGTAGCAAAGCTTGGTCCCCACACATACTCCATATCTAATCGTCACACTCACCTCGCACAGGAAGGGCTTTTCTCCAGTTCCTATACTTCTTGAAGCGCTCGGGATAGAAGAACTGTTAAGTCAGTAGGGATACATGGCGACAAATTACTCCACGTTGTCCAAAAATTTTTACTTACCTTCTCTGAGCAAAGCTCCCCCGGGTTCTCCACATATAAACAACACAGTTCTAATCGTTCCGCTCACCTCACACAGGAAGGGCTTCTCGCCGGTGTGTATCCGCCGGTGCTTCTTGAAGTGCTCAGGATAGATGAACGTCGCGGCGCAGACGCTGCACTTGTACGGCCGTTCGCCGGTGTGCGCCGCCTTCATGTGGTAGTCCAGCAGCCGCCGCCGCTTGAAGCCCTTGCCGCACTCCATGCACTTGTAGCGCTTGTCGTCGTAGTGGGTCGCGCGCTTGTGCGACTGCAGGTTGCTCCTCTGACTGGCAACGATTTGTAGTGTTAAAATTTGTGAAATGCATACTTGATACGAGCTCAGGTTGCTCCCTCTGACTGGTAATGAGTGGGAAATGAGTTGTAGTGTTGCAATGTGTAAAATTCATAGTTGATACGAGCTCAAGTCAAATGAGCGAGGAAATTTACTAGTGATAATATAATATATTACTGTATGTTTGGGTCCAAAATGCTTAAAAAATTTACCTTTATAAAGAAAATTTAAATGTTTAGAAATTTACAACAGCTTTAAAACAATGACTTTTATCTTGGATAATATCAAAAAATTTTAAAATTACAGGTGTAGTGTGTTTTGGAATAGAAACTTGTAATCTAAATAGGCCTATCTAAATCCATAAGCCCAAATTTGACAATGAAATTGTGAGCGACTATAAGGTCACATAAAGCTAGGAGTGGCCTCATTTTACAGGCCTGGGCACATGACATTTTTTACAAAATTATTTATTTTACTTGGTTATGTACCAAAAATTTGTTATGGAATAAAATAACTCTCATTTAAATAGCATTTTAAAACGTCTACTTTGTTTGCATTAAAACATGTAATTAAGTGTCTACTTTGTTTTTTAACTGCATGTGCTCCTACTTAAATTGTATTAATTTCCTCCGCATGTAAAGAATACAAAAATCAGATGAGGCAGAGTACTGGAGCAAGGTTGGTCCCTTCAAATAGCTAGTACATATTGTAAACTGTAAAAATAATAATAATTTATTATAACAATTTACCTAATAAAAAGAAGTTATACGGGTTATGTGAAGAGGTGAATAATTTTGAGTTATGTTTGTGATATCACATCACAGAAAAAAGGATCAGTGAACCGTGAACTCTCAAACCAGCTTATGGTGACAACGCAGTTACTGTTGGGGTTACATAGCGTCTTTATTGTACGGAATTTATAAGTCTGTCCATAGGAGATAAGTCTGTACAATTTGGGAGAACGATTTCCACAATATCTACAAATTGATGGCTTGTAGTAGTAAACATTAGTGATAACATGTATGCAACTCCAAGATGTATGCGTATTTTTCCTAAATTAACCTTGAAATACCACCAGTTGACAATCCGAAAAAATGGACTACCCGGAACGGTTCCATCCCCATTATTTCGGTCAAGCAGGGTTTTACTGTAAGATGGCATGTACTTCCAAGCCAATGTTTTGTTCAGTTGTTAATTTTAGCTGGAACTAAGGATATTCTGTCTCACCTGAAGGTCGCGCCGCAGAACTCGCACTGGTACGGCTTCTCCCCCGTGTGCGTGCGCTCGTGGTCGCGTATCTCCGCCTTGCGCGCGAACGCCTTGCCACACATGCGGCAGATGAAGGACTTGTAGCCCGTGTGGATCACAGAGTGCACCTCCAGGTTGCGGGACGTGCTGAAGCCTTTGCCTGGAGACATACAAAATAATTTTTCCTTTTTCCTACAAACCACGCTTTAACACGTTCCCTATGTTAACCGTGATAGTCGCATTTGTTTCTTGTTAAGCAACCGCCAGAAATCCTGTATGTTGCACTAAACGCGTTCAGTGCTTCTTTACAATTTAAAAACACGCCATAAAACAGCTGTTTTGTGTTTAACCTTACTATTCCGCTCGCTGAGGTAATAAACAGCTGACTGATTGTAACATCGTTTTCGGCCAAGCTAATTGACTCGGTGTTTACTAGGCCATTAGGCCTACCTCTATCTCGTGAATTCAGCCAAAGTGGATGAAAGTGAACTTTTGTTTGATTTGTGGTTATCCAAAATTACAAATGTGGGAAAAACGGTGTATGTTATTGGAGTGCAAAGAGGCTTTATCGCTTTCAGAAAAATAGTCCCTACCAAATTTTCTCCTAAGCAATAGGAATTAAGAAAGGGGGGAGGGTGTGTGATACCATTCCACAATTCATACACAGCCAATGATGGCAAAAACGTAGTTATAGGCTTATATGTTATCATTCAATAACAGAAATAACCGTTTCTTTCTTTAAAATACATATTTGAGATGGAATAATAATTTTCAACTTATTTCTGGGTACCAGTCATCTTCAGATTCATATGACAAAGAAATAACCCGTTACTACAACTGACATTATTCCATCTCTCTCCCATCACATCACTTTAAAATGCTCAATATTTATTATTTTAACAACGCAACTGATGAAAAAATACAGATTAAAATACCTTTCCTCATAAAATTATACATGCGACTGGTCCTGAAAGTTTGAAAACTTATCAACAGGAACCACTTCATACATTAGGTATTGCCTATATTATTTAATTTATTCTCTAGATAACTGGCTGTAAATAAAGCAGTGATGTAAAAAAACTGATTCGTCCAAGCAGAAGTTTGAAAGGACTGTGACTGGGTCCTTTCTGAATAAAACCATCCCGCTTGCCACTGTTTCCACCTTTTTCATGTGGTTATCCAGCGATAATCAACCCACCGCAGATCTGGCACACAAAGTTCCGCGTGGGGCTGTGTGTTCGCTCGTGCTGCTGGAGGTTGGCCTGGGTCAGGAATGTCTTGCTGCACTTGCCACACGCGAAGGGCCTCGGCCGCTCTAGGTGCGTCTTCTCGTGGGCCTTGAACGTGTACTTGGACGCAAAGTCCTTCCCACAGTGAGAACAGATGTAAGGCCGGTTGCCAGTGTGGGTGTTCATGTGCTCCTCTAGCATGTTGCGAGATCTGGAACACAAATTGTAAGTCACTCTAAATTGAAACTAAAATGACTCAGAAATAACCAAAGCATAAAACAAACACAGGTAAAACAAGATTTTGCAGGATATCTTTTAGATTTTGTTTTCAAATTAAGAGATTTTATTCACGACTAGCTAGCTGATTACCCGTGCTTCACACAAAGAATTCAGCAATGAACAGCTGATTCAAATTCCTGCTGCGACACTTCATCTGCTTCTGATCCATTAAACCTATTGTCCATAAGAATAACATTGTAACTTTAAGATCGACTGGGGCAGAGCCTGAACCAAGGGATTGCCAAGATGGGATTGATATGCCTGTATGTAGCCCAGATAAATTATCTACCTACATGCAAATTTTAAGCTTGATTGGTTAAATAGTTTTTACGTTACAATGGAACATACAATTTGACAGGCAGACACCACCTTTCTGTTATAAATTTATAGTATATGGCTTTTAGGGGCTGGGGATCATTGCTACTGAGATAGTTATCCGTTGCTTACACCTACCCATTTTTGCATTGTTGACAGGTCGGCCTAGACAAACAAACTATACAGCTCCATTAGCTAATCAGCCTTTGGGGATTTCCAGGGATCGGACCCGAAACCTTACACAACAAGTCACATGCTCTAAATAAAACTAAAACAGCTTGTAAAAAGAAAGAAACATATTTGTAAGTTGTTCCATTTTTGTCACACTCTCAGATACTGAAGAGACTATTGAATTTCTACAAGAGGGAGACAATCATAGATCCATCCTGGTATCATTTCAATCCGTAGAACCTCAGGAAGTAGAGCAAAAAATTAACGAGTTATATCTTTCTAAATCATCTGGATGAGATTAAATATAATCTTTTATGTTCAAAATATGTTCACCTTCTATCTCAACACCAATTGCAATTTAATAAATATTTCACTAATACAGGTGTTTTTCTGAACTACTAAAACTATCAAAACACAATACCAGTTCTAAAAAGAGGCGATCCCAAGGAAATCACTAACTATAGACCTATTTCAATGCTGCCAACATTCTCTAAATAATTTAAAAAAGTTGGTTTTAACAGATTATGCGATTATTTTAAAAAGTCCCACATTTTTTATGGGAACCAGTATGAATTCAGAAAAGGTAAGAGCACCACTGATGCCATATTTAGCTTTGTATATGAGGTTGCGGATGCTCTTGACGGGTCACAGAATGTAGTTGATCTATTCTGTGATCTGTCAAGGCGTAACAACTGAGTGATCTGTCAAGCGTATGACTGAGTCAACCATTATAATTTAATCAGGAAATTGAAATTTCATGGAGTGTCGGGCAGAGTTATTAAATGGGTGGTTTCATTTTTATCCAAGAGAAAACAGTGTATAAATTTGCAGTCGTTAAATTTTAAACCTGATTATAAACTGATTACAGAAGGTGTGCCTCAAGGGTCCATCTTTGGACCTTTGCTCTTTCTGACCTATGAAAATGATCCCCAAGGCAGAATGTTTTCATTCTTGCTGCAAACGGTGTCCCAAAACTTTCTGCAAGCCTAAGCGATTTTTCATGCACCTACTGCAACCATTGAAATCATATAAAGCCACTTATAAAAAACTAGAAACTAAGAAAATTATTTAATAAACCAATCTTTTTGAAAACTCCAAATAATGAATGATCTTTTTGACAATCCAAATAAAATTAATTGAATTGCAACAATTACAACAATATACTGTATAGCCTGAACATATTAAACTAATATCTAAATAGTGTTAATAATAAGAATATTAATCAGCTATACAGTATAAATGACCAAGGTCTAAAATAAGCACTTGCTTCTAAATTAATTTATAGACTGAGACTCAAGGACTATAGGCATAATTTGCTGTATTATAACAAATATTTAATAACATATTTGGAAACACAGTTTACTACAAACTTATCAGTTACGTTTTGTTCTTGAGTAGGTTTTTTGTAAATATAGATATGACCCAGTCACATCCCTAGTTGCACTGATAATAAAAAATGTACTTGATTATTCCCTAACACTTAATTCAAGGCAAACAAATATTTAGATCTTCTTGTTTTCTCCTAACAACTTTCGACGTTACCATTTCAGACATAAATTTAGTTTACTTTTTGAAACTGGCTTGAAATGGTTGTGGTAATTAGATTCATATTTTTGACAAAGGACCCTGCATTGGAAATAATTTCCCGATATTTTCGCTCGTAGCAGACTTATATTTAAAGGCTGTCCCACACTTCTTGCGAATACACCTGAACATTCGCCAGATCTCAGAATGTTTGGAGTATTCCCGAGAAGTGTGGCCATTGTGGGAGCTGCCCGAACTTTTGAATACATGACGGAATATTCAATGAACTTTCGGGAGAATGTTTGGCCGAATGTTCAGGCCTGTTAGCGATAAGTGTAGGGACACTTGCCTGGTGTAATGGGTTTTTAAATTTTGTAGAATAAACTTTCTAAACAAACTTAGCAAATAACCCGCTTACCGGATGAAGTCATTATCTCATTGGTGCTCCACAACAATGTTAACCAAACTACTGGTAATAGCGCAACACATGGCTAACGTCCATTGGTTGGCTGGTAGAATCAGAAACGCACAATGCATTAACGTCACTGATTGGAGCCGCACGATCACAAGACCTATCCGAACGATGCGCAGTGGGACTATAAACATCTAACATCGTGATTCTCTTTAAATATCATATCAATTAAATATCGTATCGATTAAATATCGTACTGCCGTATCGTATCAGGCTTGCGTAGTGTGCGGTATAACGGTATCACTAACACTGCATCGTTTCTGACATATTGAGTCGTTCACATATTACGGGATTCCCTTATGTACTGTGTCTTAATTCCAAACCGAGCAGTTCAAAAACATTATAAGTAGGATTTATCTTTTGTGCCGATGCAATTTTAAATATCAAAATTTCTGCAGCAATAACATTATTGACGAATTGTTGATTTGTCTGCAGCCGTGTACTTTTATGTGGCTGATCTTTCTGCAGCCTTTGTTTTCTTTTTGCGACAATGTCGCATTGTCGCCCGTTGTTCTGCCATGGGGAAAATTATCTGCCGGGAAATTTAAATTCAAAATTAGTTACCGTATGTTTGCTGATGACACTTCTGCCATTTTTACCCATCCTGATAAATTAATGCTGTCGCAGAAAACAGAACATGACTTTCATAAGCTGGAAAGATGCTTTGAGGTTAATGGGCTTTTGTTAAATCATGATAAGTCTGTTTTGGTTAACTTCCAACAGAATTACCAAAATCCACATTCATGATGCAACCATAATACTAATCTACTGTGTAACTGTACTAATTCTGCATCTTTTCTGGGAGCATCAATTGATCATAAATTAATCTGAAAATTCACATTACAGAAGTTATTAACAAAATTATTATTAAATAAAGCTCATTTTTAAATTCTTTAACTTTATCTAAATCAGTTGACATTGCCACTCTCATGATGTTTTACTATGGATATGACCATTCTATTCTTCACTACGGCATATATTTTTAGGGCAATTCTGATAAAAGGAACTAGGGTTTTAATTGTAAAAATGAATCATTAGGATAATATATGATCTCAAAAAAAGGAATTATTGTACAAATACTTTCAAAAGTAGGTAGTATTATTCTTACCCTTCACAGTAGCCTATATACATTTATAATCTTACATATTAATTCGTAAGGAATTTCTTTTTCGGCCTACTAGGCCTACGTCGTTATTTCTCTAACCAATTCGGACAGTCAATATGTGTCAATTTTAAGTTTTTAAAAACTGCAAATTTACCGAGAAATGTAAAACTAAAAAATTACGCTTTTATAGTGTTTAACATATTGACATAAAAAATTGCTCCATGCTTTTAAGTGAGACAATATTTTTAAAGAAACTCAAATTTAGTTTGAGAAAGCCAGGTGACGTGTTGTGGTCAATGAA
The DNA here is from genome assembly GCA_963675035.1 of Allygus modestus. NCBI lineage: Eukaryota > Metazoa > Arthropoda > Insecta > Hemiptera > Cicadellidae > Allygus > Allygus modestus. The sequence goes on from OY776112.1 coordinate 8,169,229, forward strand.
ATGTGTCCCAATTTCAAGCTCAAACATTCCGAGACTCTCCAACATTTTCGGATTTATAATTTTCTCCATTTTACAACTTAAAGCTGATTATAATCCAAATTCCGCGATTTTCACTAGACAGCTGATTACATTCTCTGATTTGGCCTTATGATGACCGGTGTAACTGGTTGAAATCGATCGCCTAAGTACCATATTTTGAGTATATTTACCGTCTTGTATGTAAGTACAGTGTAAATATACTTGGTAGTGTTATAAGATGTATTTGATTTTTCCTGATTAATTGTAGGAACACGTATCATGCTACTAAAGAAATTAATTTAATTATATAATTGCCTGCCAGACTAAGTATAAAAATGAGTGAATACTCTGAAGCTGATTAAAAAAGGTTTATTTAAGTTCATACGTAATAACGTTATTATAATTTAATCACTTAAAAAAATACTTGTAAAGGAGTATGTAATGATTAAAAAAATATGTAAAAGATAGTGAAATATAAAACTAGTTATTATATAAACACGTAAAATATGTAGCTAGTTTAAATTCTGTAAAACCTGTTTCTGATATGAACCAAATAACTTTCAAAAATATATTTTAGCTATAAAAGCTGCGGAAAGTATGTCAAAGCGTTCTTGGAATGATGTGCGTGAGGTATAGTCACGGCTGACAATGCTGACACCCACAGAATATTTTTTTTACAAAAAAGTACCAACCCAGTCTTTTAGAAAACTAGGTGAGCTCTCGCGGGATAACCTGGTAGACACAAACTCATCCAGCACCCAAGCTCTAATACCACCTGGTCCATTACTGCTGCTAAGCTGATCAGTATCTGTGCCGTGTAAGGCGCTTCTTTCCCGGCCAGTGAGTAACACTTGGATCGAGGATTCGAGTCCCGTCACAATCGGTGGTTTTTATGAGCAACTCATGGAGAGTTCACCTGTCTGTGGCTGAGTTGAAGGGGAGGGAGGACTTTAAGCAAATGGTGGACGGCAAGGGTCCAAGCTGACGGGATGGGACAATTCTTTGTGAGTTACAAATCTGATCAAGTTTTTTGCTACTTTTTACCAATCTTTACTGTGCGTGTCCATCGGGAGCACTTTTTTTAAATTTTAACTGATCAGGCTTTCAAGATAGCCTATTTAAAACAACAAAGATTCAACCACTCCATTCACTAGATCGACGCTCAAAGGGTTAAGTAACGGTATTAGGCTAAATTAAATCATTTAAATAACTTTGAAAAAAATATTAAGATTACAATTAATCTAGAAAATTTACTTTCTTTAACTTATCGTTTAAAAAATACTTACATCACACTAAAAACCCTTTATTCTTCCAAACAAGCCAAACATTAAAATTAAAATGACTCAAACATATTTCATACTTACTTCCACCCCGTAAAAATATACAAGAAAACTACTCTAAACACAGACTTACAAGTATCTCTTCCCACACTGATCACAGGTCCAGTTTTTCACTTGAGGATAATGCATCCGCTTATGCACTCGGTACAGTCTTAAGTTAGAAAATATCCTGTTACACACTTCACACTGAAAGTCTCTCTCTTCGGTGGCAACATGTTCGTCCAGATGGGTGGAAAGTTCGTTACGTTTGAAGAACTCCTGACCGCATATGTCACAAATGTAGAGCCTCAGGTTGTGGCATTCCTTCAGGTGATGGGTGATGCCTTTCGCATCCGCTATAAACTTCTCTTCTGCAGAGCAAACCAGGCAAGTGTAGACTGCTGCGTCTCTGCTCACCACCTGTGGAAACACGTTTGATTGTATAAAGATAGTAATATCGGTCGAGGAAACACGTCACGTTTAATATGTATCAAGATATTAATATCGGTTGGGCCAATGACCACGAGGAAGGTGGAATAGAATGAGAAGTAAAGTGGCAAATTCATGGTTAATATATTTCTGAGCAGGGATAAAAACCAAAACATACCAAACTTTAAATCTGAATAAAAATTGTTACAACTACTTCTTAACCCTTTTTGCTTATATAACGAGGCAGCCCCGCCCGCCGCATTCAGCTACAATGTTTCGAGCCTGACCCGCACATGAGTTTTTTAATGGGTTTTTTGTTAGATTTTGTTGTCTTCAATCAACTTTTTATCAAAATAAATATACACACTTCTGCTTTTTTAACCCACAAAAGAAAAAAATAAATAATTAAGTGACCAGCTGTGATTTTAAATGCAGCTGGTTAGGAATAGGCCAGTCTAAAAAATTATAATTAAAAAAGGTTAAAGAACAAACGTAGATTTAACAGACTATATAAATTAATCACTACTAATAAACGAACATGTTTCTGTAAGCAGGTACAAGTAATAAGCTAGATTGCTGCTAAAAAACAGTAAACTTAAATACATGTTCCAACATATCTGGTAAAAAGGCTCTTCTCAGAACATTTATAAGAAACTCATAAGTGAATGTTATAAAAAGACAATACGTTGATGCAAGAAACCTGAAGAGGGAATTGTAGATAAACAAGGAGCTGTATGAAATAGGTCTTTATGTATTAAGGGTGTAAAGTAGGTCTTTATCGCTTGAGAGAAAACTGTTTCCAAAAGCAATAATGAGACTTTTCACTCGAATTAGGCTACATACACAAATTTTCCTACAACTGAAATTTTGAATACCACACAACATACAAAAACTCACTTTCATTCATTTTGACTGAATTCACGAGATTGAGGTTATAAACAACAAATCAGGTAGCTTGGTCCAAATCAGCTGTTTATTACCACAGTGAGAGGAAAAGTAAGGCGCAGTGAACAAAAAATTCTTTTTCGCTGGCTTAACAGAAAACGGCTGATTTAAGATATGTTTTTAGATTGTTAGACGGCATGGTTGTCAGAAAAAAAGTATTTAACAAATGTTGATATTTATATTTCTATAATAGGCCTATTTCTACACTGTAGCTGTACTACAATTTATTCATAAGAAAGAATATTTATTTAGTGGATCAATCATGGCTGCATTAAATTTTACATATATTGCATGGCTGAAATCAGGCGATTATAACTTAAGTCTCCATTAATCTGCATCACCCAGATTTGCTGCATTCTCTTAACTCCCCCTTTATTTAACCCAAGCTTAATTTTCCTTCCTTGGACACAAAAGAAGAAATTTATCTTGATTTCACCACCAGACACTCCATTTAAATCAAATCAACCAGAAGAGCATAAGTTACACCTTACACCATACAAATATCCACTCACCATGGCTGGTATCAATGCTGGCATTTCACCCTTGATAGGGGAACCCTTCTTTTTTCTCAAAAGTCCTTTCTTCCCCAGTACTTTGTCTGTTACATCTTCTTCCATCACCTCCACCTGTGAAAATTCTTAATACAAAAAAGACTAACAAGATTTTGTGGGTATTGAATAAAAAAGCACATAGCCTAATTCTATTTATGATATAATGTGATTCCACCATCATTTACTGCTGATTTTATGAGGTCTGAATATGGTTACTCATGTTGCAGTTGGCAACCTTTTTTGCTTTTCACCCAACAATAATTTTGACAAACAACTGGACATTAAACAAAGGATCTCGTGGGGCCTCTTTTTGTTTAGAATTCTACCATTGGCTTCACGAAATAATTGTGAAAATTAGATCGAAACTAAAAAAAAGAAACAGTAGTAACAACATCTTTGTACAAGACTTTTTTACAAAGTCTACGCCAAACTACCAACAGGTTGTGGACATCTTTGTGGGGAAAGGAGTGAGTCCCAAAAACAAATAACTACTCACAACAGTAATAGGCTACTGGGAAATTAGAAATGTTTATTTTAAATAATTCAATATTTGGAATTAGACATTTTATTGGTTTTCTGAGTGTCTTGACACTTGTACTTTGTATTGTGATAAGAATCACTATCACGACTAGATCTGAGTTAAGGAAGTGATTCACCAAGGCATGCGTTGTCTTCAGCTCCTAGTCACAATTTAAATTGTGCTAGGCCCTTAACCAACCGGTTCCTACTACCAGATATCTCTGAAGTAGGAACAGAGCAAAGGACGTACAGCTGAATATCAATGGAATCAGGGGTAACACGCAGTCCATCATATTGAATCAGTCCTTCCCAAATAATCCTTCCTGTTTACATAACCGCTGCGCTGCTCCCTCAGGCTCCTGTTGATGACGCATCACTGACAATGTAAATCAGTAGGCCAGTTTTTATCACGCACACAGTCAACTCCCAATTATCCGGGAGCGGGTTGATCCAGTTGCGGTTTAACTGGAGTCACGAAAGGTTTATTTTTATTGATCCCCGTCTAAACATAAATAGAGCAATAATAAACAATTTATTTTGCTAAATGATCTCCAGAATCGTATTTAATTTACTTTGTTTATCAGAATAAATACTATACAAATAATTTAGTAAACAAAACGTAATCTGAGTGTGTTATCTCGCTAATGAGCCGTGGGCGCGTGATGGGGAGCGATGACCTTGACACTGTTCTAGCCACTACACCTGGCTGGGCAGAGTGACAGAGTGACGGACGGACGGTCGGACGCAGATGTCTAAAAGTCGATCTCAAAACAATCACCCTTCCCGCCATTGTTCACTCTCATGGGGTTTTCTCCCAGTGCGGAATTAATTAGCATACTGTTCGGTGTATAGAGATTTTAACCTATTAAATATCATTCGGCGTTTTGGATAATATTTACTGCTATCAACCTTTGCTAGCAATTAATTATTAATCTTATTTAATAATTATTAATCTTAATAATTATAATCTGGATTAATTATTATTATCTTGATTGTTTGTAGATGTTATTACAATTTATGTATTTTCAAAAGTATTTAATTTATATAAATATATCTTAAATTACATTAAAACACAATATTGTAGTATAAAAATGTTGATAAACCTTTATTATCTTCGTAATTTTCAATTTATTGAATCCATTTGTTTTAACCGTGGTTTTGGGTTATTCGTGACCCTCCAACCGGTCATTACCCCGGATAATGGGTGGTTGACTGTACTTTATTTATGATTTACAGTGTGTTATATTAAATCTTTTTAAATGTAAATGTATTTAATTTTTTTCTATTTAAGCTACACGATTTTATGTAATAAATGTGTTCCTCTGACAATCCGACTTTTTAGGTCGGGACCAAGCTCTCGGTCCCGTTGGTGATGGATTAACAAGGTTCTGGCTGTATTACGGAGTGTTTATATCCTTCTTTTGGAAGCTCACTCTTGTATTGGCACATAAACGTAAACACTTATTACCATAACTTATTACTTCACTGTAGAGGTGGATTTGATGATTAATGTCTTCCTCCGGGAAATCAGGATTTTTCAAAATCCAGACCAGCCATCCGCCACAATAGTCCGGATTTGTGAGTATCTAATGTATTGTAATTCTGTTCTCAAGTCAATACCCCAACCTTGATCCTTACCTTGATCTGCACATCCCCGGACTCTGACCGTGACAGACTCCCGAGCTCTGCCAATGTGGGAATGTAATCTTCATCATCATCTGCAACAATCACTTGCTTTTGAAACATGCTGGAGAAAATAGACTTTTCTCTGTTTAGTTTTTTGGCAAAGCCGAGCTGAAATATTGTTGAAAAGTCTTTTTATTGTACTTTGTATTCCTACGAGGCCTACTCTACTTCAAAGTTTTAAGTTGTTGTATTATCTTTTACCTAAAAACCACTATATATTGTGGGAGACTGACTGTTCACACTTTAGCTTTGTAAAATTTATTTTGAGTATTACATACATATGAAAGTCACTTGACTTGTACCTTGAACTGTTTTGACTGATAGGGAGAATATGTTGTTGACCAAGTATCATAAATAAATTAACAATCAGATATTTATTTGAGCTGCAAATAAAACGTGAGAGACTTTCACAGATAATTTAAATCCACATTACTAAAATTAAATGTCAAGTCCAATATGTCAATAGTCACAAGTATGCGAGAGTGAGAAAAAAATTACTTTAAGCCTACTAAAACACTTTTTTTGTAAAAACAAAAACAACAAAAACCACCAAAAGCATGTTTTACAAATAGGCCTATTTGAGGGTTGAGGTGTTCCAACCTTAGAAAAATACAATAAACAACACAGATTTAGCTGTTAATTTACATGCTTGGCATTAAAATAATGAATAGCCAACATTCTCACCCCCATCACCCACGTCTCCTGTATCCTCATCACCTTCGTCTTCTTCTTTCTCGGCTTCCAGTTGTTCCAATTCGTTACTGTTGCCACTTTTGTTCTCCTAAAACACACCATTCACGTAATGTGATGGGTCTAACTGTAACGTAATGTTAGATATTAACTAACTGTATTTCGTTCGACATGACACAAATTCACCCAAAGTTTACCACCTCACTTGACTGAGTGATAGGTGGTTACAGTGCTAAGTTTACTTTAACACAAAATGAGTTGTAAAACTAGATCTAATAATTGGTATCAGAAAACTGACATACACTTTTAACCATATTTTAATAAATAAATACCTTTATATTTACCAATTGTAGAATTTTAAAGTGTGGTGGCCTATATAGAAATCTTCTGGTAAAACTTGTTCAGACATTTTCACCAAAACCCCTTTTATTTGAGACATTACAGTCATTTGTTACACACATTGGAGTAAGGTGTGCGAGTACTCTAAACATCGAGTTTCCAGCCGAGTATTTCAATACCCTGACTTCGAGTGGAGTGTGAGTATTAAAATACTCGGCAGAAAACTAGAAGTTTCGAGTACTCGCACACCCCTAGTTTTTGTATACGGTATTTTTGTGTAGATTTTAAACATTGAGGTTCCTGACTCAAAACTTTCCCAACATTTGGGCGGGATGAACAAAAATCCTATCCCTCTCCAACAAATCCCGTCCATCCTTATTATAATGAAAAATGAACTCTTTTAATTTAAATTCTAAAAAATGTAGTACTTTCATATCAAATCAAATCAAATCATCTTTATTCATTGCAATACAGTAGTACAGAATGGCGTCAATCATAGCATAAAAAATACAAGCTTTTTAACTTAATACTAAAAAAAATACATAAAAATATATTGCTTGTATTCAGTACAAAGAAAGCAAGACTGCATATTTATAGAATACAATTTTCTTTTTTATATAGAAGGTAATACTGAAAAATATATAAACTACAGTGACTATGGGGATTAAATAATTTACAGTGAATCATGTTAACTCACATTTCATTTCAATAATTAATAATAAAACATTTTAAAAATAGACTCCCTAAAATATAAACATAACAATACAATCTTCTCATCTAATCACACTATGTCTGCAATTAATTGTGATAATTAATCTAGATTACAATAACCGAGTAACTATAATCAACAAATTCGAGATCAGCTATAACCAGACTATTATGCCTATCTTAATGTTCAACTGTTTCTGGCAACAGTAACAAAAGCATACGGTAAACTACAAATTTATATCAAATAAATATAAAATTTTAATTTATAGGCTTATAGTTTTAATCATTTGTTGTTGAATAGGTCAGATGTAAAAAGGCAATCTGGTGATAAAAGGCTCATAAATAACTAGTAATTAATTACAAACAAAATTAACCCTAATAAGACTTGTTGAGAGGAAACATGTATTTGTGTTTGTTACTTTGCGTTTTGACTATCCCAACTAGTTGAGTGTTTTAAACAAAGAACAATAGACACAATGGATACACAAATAGATGAATTGTTTTAATATTTTGAAACTATGTTTCTTCACAGATAAAAGCAGGGAAGAGGATGAGGGTTCACTGTAGCTTGTGAGACTATCTATCTGTGATCAAAACATAGTAACAAAATTTCAAAACTTTTCCAGTGTTACGACTTGTGTATGTTCACAGCAAGTTCACCGTTTGATGGTAAGCATGATAACCCTCCCTATCATTACTTGCCCGGCCAACAAACCCTTAAACGTGGTTTACTGCACGTGATATGCTGTTAAGACACATTGAAGGGTTAGTTGTTGTATAAGCATTGTCTGCGGTACGGGACATTTACATATGCTGTAGCCTGGAAGACGCAAATGGAACCACCACAACCTGCACGAAAAGGCTTTAATTCCACCCGAACCGATAACTGCTAGTCAATCAGGTTGGCTGAGAGGTCTAAGCGCTATCTCCCCGACCAGGGGGTAGTGCTTGGATTGAGGGTTCAAATCCCATCTCAGTCGGTGGTTTTTAAGTGCAATTCATGGAGACTCCACCTGTCTGTGGCAGAGTTGAAAAGGAGGGCGGACCTTAAGCAAACGATGGTCACCTTGAGTCCAAGCTGACGGGATGGGTAGCGTCTTTGTAAGTTGCACATCTGATCAGATGTTCTGCTACTCTCTACTCATCCCTTACTGTGAGTGTGTGTCCAGCAAATTTTACATGTTCAGGCATTCAATATATTTTAAAAAATCAATTCATGTTCAGGCGTTCAATATATTTTAAAAAATCAATAAAATAACAAGCAGTCAACTACTACTTCCACATTGAAGGCCTTTGTCGGATCCTAACATAATGTATTTTTAAAACGAATGAATTGTTTTACCTTCTGATGGTCGTTGTATAGCAAGGTAACATCCTCCGTGGCTGAGTTCTCACCGAATACCCCCGGCTGAGGAGTCTTCATCTCTGGTGGGTTTCTCTTTAATCTGCCAACAATTCATGAATATAGAAAAAGAAAAGTATTTTTATCCGTTTAGCCTTCTTATAAAAAAATATTAAGATGCTTTGCTTTAGGCCTAGTCGATCTTTCTACAGTTCCACAGTGTGTATCAGTTTAATTGTAATTTTATGTAATGTAATTTTAGTTTACAGAGAATAGTATATTTCGTCACTAGGATCAAAAGTGGATCTTTTTAATACGAGCTCCAGTTTAACTGCCGAGGCGAAGCCGAGGCTGGGAAATGAGCGAGTATTAAAAAGACACTTTTGATCCGAGTGACGAACTATATTTTTCGTCATACTGCCAAAAAACTTAAGGTTTAAATAAAAACAAAAGTAAAATTTACGTACTGTGTCTTCATAACCTCAAATGTTTCTTTCAGCTTGTCTCTTGAAACAATCAGCTGTTGCACATGCATAACTTCGGTTCATTCATATCTATCGGTTGTTGAGTCGATCACTTCAAACCAATCATTGTGGTTCGAATCAATCGGTTGTTCTTCAAATAACAATACAACAATGAATGTTTCGATAATAACAATGAATGTTTTGATTATTTATAATCGAATGAATTTTAATCGATTTATGACGACCTCGAATCAAAAGTATCATCAACAATGATCTTTTTGGTACTAGTACGATAATGATCATCAAAACATATGTTATTATCCAAAGACTAAAAAGAAGAACTTTTGAATCTCAACGCATCTGTCAAAAACAGATGTTTTTGAAGCAGTATGACAAAAAAATAATTACGACATCATTCAAGAAAATATAGACATGGGCCTATAGGTTTGTATTTTTTTTTGGTATACAACAATTTCATCTTTTTTTTAAATTATCCACCCAATAACCCACATTTACGACCCTAACCTAAATGGATATCTGTTATTGTGGGATCAGTAGCTCGGAGAAAACTCTTAAAACTACAGCTGTCTAAATCCTAAAGGCAGAGTAGGTGTTTTCTCCTTCCAACAGATGTAAGCGAATGCTTACCTGATTGCATGATTTTAATCATAAATAACATTTTATGAAAGTTCTTTGACATATAAATAAATAATGATAATAAACAAAACGAGCCTAAAAGTATCCAGAGTTATATTAACATTAAGAGTTTTTTTTTTTTTTTTAATCAGTTTGATAAGTAAAGTTATTTGTACTTCAAACACAATCCAATTAATAATTCCCTATTTCACGGTAAAAAACAATTCCCACATAATGCTGGATTGGTCTGGTCTGTGGACCCCTGGAGAGAGGACAAGAAGTGCCAACACTGCTATTGGATACGATTCAGCCTCAATAAGGAATATTTAATGTTACAATTAATTACTCAATGAGTACCTCGGTCTTCCTGGCCCCTGTTTGATCCTGGGCGTTTCCAGCACTGGTTTGTGATCTTCCGTTTCCTCCTCAGGAGGCAATGTGCTGTCATACTTCCTGCGAAAATAAGTAAAACCATCAACATAATATATTCTAGAAAACAAAGAACGATACGTATTTGACTTACATTTAACCAAAAGAGCGCAATATGTATGGGTGGTAGTATTTAATAACATTTTCATCCATAGATAGTAGGTTGATTTTGTTTTAGTTCCTAACAAAAGTATTCCAAACAATGCTCCAGAGCATGATGTTTCATACATCATCATCATTGGTTAAGCAATTCTACAGCATCCCGTGTGTGCTGAGAAGCCTCTTCCATCTTCAATACAAACATATTTGTTCCTCCTCCAACCTCTTGCATATTTTTACTTTTTAACAACAGGTCTTCATCTTTTAACTAGCTCCATCCATTTCTCCTGCAGTCTACTCGTGCTTGTGCACCCTCAATTTCTCTCTCTTGCCATATTTTTGCCTCCCTCTTTTCTTCCATTCTCCGTACTTGCCCAAACCAGCCTACCCTCACCATTCTGCCGTTATTATTTACTGTCCTATTACAAGTCTGTATTTCTAATGATATATCGCTTTGTTTTTTTTAACCCTAGGAGTGGCCAAATGCTAAAGTGTGGAATGGCAGGCTAAATTTGTCGATTTTGCAGACATTTTTTTAAAAATTCGTATAAATTCAACCGTACAAGTAAACCTAGCCAACCACATATTCATTTTGATCAGGAAGAACAGGGCAATCTACAAATACTAAAATTATAAAGATCTAGAAGGGTAAATCTTTCGGTAAAGTGTAAAGAAGAAACAAAATTAGAATTTTATTTTTGAAATTTCAAAAGTAGCCTCGGTGAAATTTTTTCTACTGATTTTTATGGAAAATTCATTATATACATTTTGTAAACAATCTAATTCCCTACTTAGAAATATATAACATGGTATGGAAATAATTTGTTTTGTAAGTTTTAGGGGTGTAATATAATAATAAACGGAAAACCGAAATATATGTAAATTGTACGGTGTTAGGTTGTGTTGTAAATAAGTCATGTAATATATGTATATACTAATAATGATATATACATATTCGAAAAGCTAATGAAGTAAGGAATCCAAAAAAGTCATAAAGCTGATGGTAAAAAAATTGTTATCACATATAAATAAATGTAAATAAAAGAATGTTTTGCTATTTTTGTGTATTTGGGAAAAAATATTTCACAGTATTTAGTATATAACTTTTATGTCTAATATTTTGCCCCCAAAGCAATATAATCATGTTGTAGTACATTCAATTCCCTACATAGAAATATATAACATGTTATACATAGAATACATAGGAGTATACATATAAATATATAACTCACCACTACCAGATAAATAATCCAATTAGCCTAGGCCTACGACGCAACATCAGAAAAGTCGATCATCTCAATATCACTGCCTATATTACCCTCTAAATCGTCATCAACGTCACTAATACTACATTCAAGAGCACCCCGAATGTCACTACAATCCATTTTTGCGTAAATTCGGCTAAATAAATAACTAAAACAATCTTACACAACTGACAGCGGTCAAACATAGCGCGCCATTTTGGACTGGGACTTCGACATTGCATATTTCAAATGTCATGTCATATTGTCAACAAAAACACAACACATCGAGACAGATATAAGAAGAAAGCCTGAAATCTGCTATTTACAATGATACCAAATACAATACAGTTTGAGCGAACCAAACAAACTGACTGAGACTTCGTAAACAGCAAACAGCTGCGCAGTTGCCGATTAGGCAATAGTGTGACGTAATGAAACTATTCCTTGGTGATGATTTTCAGAATAAAACAGTACTGCCAACGGCAAAACTAAATTACTCTAGATTTCTTCCTCTTCAAAATAACATATTATTTGACTAGTAACTATAACTTACACTAGATATAAATCCGATTTTCCTGATGGCCCTTTTTCGGCCATCTGCCATTGTACAAGAAAACAGAAAACACCTGTTTTCAAAAAATCATATGATCTGTCTAATCAATATTTCGTTCAAAACATCAATACCAAAATAAAGCGCATCTCTTTAGCAGTGCATTGGTACCAACCGCAACTTCCCACGACAAAAATTACCCGAGCTGGGTAATTTCAAAAAAGTAGTGTTTTGACATTTTCTTAGCATCGGCTGCTAGAATCGCATCGCGCCAAAAATTCATTTGATTTCTAATCTTCGTGACATTGTTGTATAGCTGATACAGGGCTTGTTTATGTAATAAAATGAAAGTTCAGAATATTATCTTTCGAATGATATATATATTGTTCACTTTTGAGTTGATTATTAGTGGTTTTTTTACGTTGCAAAATTTTCGGTCCCGAATGGCCGATTCTTGGCCCTTGCCACAGTAGGCTGCACAAAATAGGGCCGAATCTCGGCCATTGGCCACTCCTAGGGTTAAGAGATGCCCTTAAAATTATTTAATTGTTGCTGCCTCTATTCATTCTGCTATTTTTTTTTCTTCAGTGTAGGCCAACATGATTCTATTATGTAGGTACATTTAAAAATAGTTATAATAAAGAGGTTAAAACTTAACACAGATCATAATACAGTGAAGAAATCAGGATCAGCCTAGAAAATCTTGATTTAAAAAAATGTTAGAAATAAAAATGACAAACAAAACTTCACGTGTTTTGGTGCCTCTAGTTTTTTTACGCGACTGGTGTGCCGGAAAAATAACCAGGTTTGCCCGCAGCGCAGCCCCCCCCCCCCCTTCGCTGATCGGCCTGACTTGGTGCGCGGGAGGCTGGCATCACAACGAGGCCGCAGCCAGCTAATCTCGATGAGGTTTTAGCAGGGGCAGCGTGCTACCTAGTAAGCCAAACTGCTAGTATTACCCCGCATTTCACAAATATCTTAGGTCTATCGTTTTTATCTTCGGGCGTTAAGTGTTTCAGTGAAATTGATGACATTTATGATTTACAAGGCTATGGAAGTTGCTGCATGGGGGAGGAGAGTCTCTGCTCACTGCGCCCGCTTTGTTAGTGCGTAAGTAAATGCCACTTTGCCTTGTTTGAGTCTCGTGCCCACCTCCGGGATATCCGGGTTTTTCGATATCCAGATCAGATGTCCACAACATTAGTCAAGAGTTTCTAAGAGTCTACTGTAAGATTAATACTGATAAATTATAGAACTATGGAATCTCCAGTAGGTCTATCTCACCTCAAAGTGCGGTGGTAGTTCCCCTTCACCTTGATAAATTATAGAACTATGGAATCTCCAGTAGGTCTATCTCACCTCAAAGTGCGGTGGTAGTTCCCCTTCACCTTGATAAATTATAGAACTATGGAATCTCCAGTAGGTCTATCTCACCTCAAAGTGCGGTGGTAGTTCCCCTTCACCTTGATAAATTATAGAACTATGGAATCTCCAGTAGGTCTATCTCACCTCAAAGTGCGGTGGTAGTTCCCCTTCACCTCCAGCTGGATTTCAGTGAGTCTCTCTTGCAGCTCGTCCGCTTCATTCAGTAGCTTGAAGCACTTCTTGCAGACGACGACACTGTGGACGAGGTTCTCCTGGACTTCTAGGTCCAACACCAATCCGATGATCTTATAAACCGGCTTGTCAGACGCTGTCACATGCTGCTGGAAGATCGGACAGCTGTTTCTGGTCGAGACACCGACGCTAGCATCACAGATGAGACAGGATGTGTTTTTGCTGGCAGGAGTTTTATCCGTGTCAGCAGTCATCTCTCATAATCTGAAAAATAAATGTATCGCTAATTTATTTGTTCCTTCCTTAATATCAAGTGGGCCTTGATGCAAGTCTTTGTTTACATTCACACTCAAAATAGAATCAACGTTGGACATATTTAATACGACACATACATGTAACAAATATCAAAACCCCCTTAGCAGCAAACCTGCGTACTCAGCGAATTTCCAATGAATATATACGTATCTTTATACCACATAAAGCCAAGAACACAAAAAATGGGTTTTTATACAAATATGAATATAACCCAACCAGGTGAAGCCACATACCAAGTTTTATTGATTTATGTTTATAATTAAGGGAGACATAATATTTTACTTTTATAACATGGGGGAATAACATGGGGGCTGAGTACGCTGAGTGACTGTTCTAGCTTGAATGGAACTCAATCTAACAAGAAATCAAAATTAGCCCACAAACCAAAAAGAAACTCTGATTTTGGAAATCTTTCAAAATTTAAAGTTAAAAACATGGCAGGGATAAAAATAATAAAACAATTTTCCTATGTTACCATTTGTTAGGGCTGTCATCATAACAAATTTCATTAAAATCGAAGATGGCCAGGTTGGGACCCTGGTTGATTTTAATTGGATTTCTAAAAAAAGGGAATTTATTAAAATCCAAGTAATTTTATCCAAAAATATTGAAAATATTATACTGATTACTGAAATGATATTTTTTCCGTTGTAAATTTCCCATAAATAAGAAAAATGTAAAATTGTTAAGAAACAAAAGAATTTATTAAAATCCAGCCAGGGTGGGGGAATTCAACAAGAATATTAAAATTCCATAATTACCTGCCTAAATAGGATTTAACTTACAGTGTCATTTTTCCAGTATTGGGATTTTAAGGGTAAATTTCGCAGAATTTTTAAAATTCACTGTGTATTAATTTTGTTTTGGTATAGGCTAAATAACACTTCTCTTTTAGGAAAACTTCCCAACAAAATAAACAAATCGTAACAAAGATTAAGCAATCTTTGTAATTGTCCTTGTATATCGATTTGCGAGCTTAGGTTAGGTTAGTTTATCAAAAATATGCCAATAATTAATTTGTATTCATTTATGATCAAATGACCTAACCTAACTCTACAGACCGATATGTAACAGCGATTATAAAGATTGCGTAATCAATGTGTTGATATTTCCAGTTTGGAAAATGTTATTTCCCAAATCACTATAGGCTATAGGCCTACTATTTCGAATAAGTTGAGGACAAATATTATGAATTTGAATAAATTCCCGTTTTTGGGAAATTTACAATTTTTCCCTTAATGGGAATTTTCAACGGGTAAAATTGTTATTTCACAAAACAGTAAAATATTTCAAATATTTTGGCAAACAACATTTTCAATTTCTTGATAGATTCTGTGGTCCCAAGAAATACCACAGCCTAACTTAATTACAGTTTAGATAGGCTATTATACCGTTACCAATATACCAAAGTTATAATAAGTTACAATAGTTGTAGCCTACAATTGATATATTGTATCAACAACGGTGCACACTTACCGTACTGTACTCTAAAAAAACTGGTTGGATAGTGAAATTTAGTGTTTTGAAAATGGTTCATATCTGAGATTGGTCAGTTTGATTTTAAAGCAAAATCTGAAATTTGGTCAATGATTGAAACTGCATCCATCTGCTAGCTGCTAGACCAAAGTTATTTACCAACGGGCTACTAATTGAAGATGCTTTCTAACGATGTGTACCATTCACTAAGACTAAGATTTGGACCATTCACTATCAAACACTAAAAATGACATAGCCACGTGTACAAAAAATGACATGGTACAAACAAACTTCAATGAAACCAAATCTTATGGAGTAAGTAGGACTCTACCAAAATGTATTCTAACTGCAAGGTTTAGAACAATCACTAAGATATATTTTGGTAGAGGCCTACTTACACCTTAAGATTTGGTTTCATTGATGTTACCCTAGGAATACTGCTGGCATTTCAAGGGGCTAATGTCCACCAACTATTCGGATACGATATGTCGGTCTTTGGCTATCAATATAAGTTAACTAACGGAATCTATCATCAAATAAAATTAAAACAACATAAGAAACAATGTAATATTTTTCATTTTGCATGACTTTCGTTTAGTGCTAAATTTGCTGAGTACGCAGGTTTGCTGCAACGGGGTATTATATTTTTAAATTAATCAAACTTAATAACATATAACTTAACTAAAACAACAAGAAACATAGTTAAATTGAACTAAAATACCAAAAACTACAACATAAAAAATAACCCCATCGCAGCAAACCTGTGTACCATTACTCATAAAAATTCCATGCAAGTTATTAATACCGCATGAAGCTGCCTACTAGAATGACCCAGAAGCCAGTGAGGGTGGAGCCCTGAGGTCGGGAAAAAGTTATCCCAAGACTTTTAGTCCCCCAACAACGTGGTATGGTCAAGATATCAAGATAATAATAATTAATACTAGCAATGGTTGATAGCAGTAAATACTATCCAAAACGCCGAATGAAATTTAATAGGTTAAATATCTATAAACACCGAACAGTATGCTAATTAATTCCACACTGCGGGAAGAACCTTATGAGGGTGAACAACGGCGGGAAGGGTAATTGTTTTAAGATGCTTCTATTTTTAGACGTCCGAGTCCGACCGTCCGTCGCTGAGGGTGAATAGCGGTGGGAAGGGTGATTGTTTTGATGAGATGTTTCTATTTTTCGATGTCCGCGTCCGACCGTCCGGACAGTGAAGTGGCTAGAGCAGTGTCAAGGTCATCGCTCCCCATCACGCGCCCACAGCTCATTAGCGAGATAACAGGCTGTGTTTACTAAATTGTTTGTATAGTATTTATTCTGATACACAAAGTAAAATAAATACGATTCTGGAGATAATTTAGCAAAATAAATTGTTAAGTTATTATTGCTATATTTATATTTAGAAGGGGTTAAATACAAATAATAAAAATAAACCTTTCGTGACCTCGGTTAAACCGCAACCCGATTAACCCGCTCCTGAATAATCGGGAGTTGACTGTACATTCACTTAAAATTTATATATCAGTTTTGATCAGCATTTCCTGCCTATTGGGTTGAAAATATCAAATAAAATTGTTGAGCATAATTTATGTAGTACTTAAGTCAAAGATGGGAAAAAATAAATGTTTATTTTTTGTATATAAAAAAGGATATTTTTAGTCTAAATTTATTTTGTAATTATAGTTACTTTATACTATTTCATAGAGAATTTATTCATGAACAAAATAAATACAAAATGATATGGATAAGTTCCTCTAAAATTGTATTTTATGTAAGTTAAACTAAGTAACTTAGGCTACTACCGGACATTTTCCATTGAAATTAGCCTGGCGATATATGCATAAGAAATGGCCATGATGCCGCGGCACTCAAAGTGTTAAATTTAGATATAAAATCGTTAATTGTTTTCGTTATTTTAGTTGTTACAAATATCATTTTTATTTCTTAAGTTACTCAGCAGTGAAATCAGTTTGTATTCATTGTTTACGTTTTGACAACGCAGTGTGTTTATCGTCACTTTCGTCTCTCGTCTGCATAAACTAGCAGAGTGAGGTTATGCGGTTATGCCTGAGAAGTTCGGAATTCGGCAGTTAGTTTGATTATTCACAAAATTATGTCACAGTAATAGTTTGCACAGCATGGAAATATACTTGTGTGAAATTAGCAGCTTAGAACCACCCAAAGATTAATTCTGTGATTTAAAAAAAGATGAAAACGCGATTTTTAATTTAAAACTTCTAGTTACCAGACTTTCATATTACTCAACCACCGTGTTCATATTTTTGCGATCTACTAATCCGCCACTCAACGAGTACAGGTGTCCTCTTTTTCAACCCAGAGAATATGGTAACCCTATATCGTTGGCATAGATCTAGGGTCTGATACAGAATCAAAGCTACTATCCCCGGTACCAATCCCGGCTCCGGTATACACATACCCTTAGAAGGCAATTAATTTTTAGGTTTTAGGACTACACTGAATAATTGTTTGGTCCTAGGCCTAGATCAGCTTAATGTTTTCCTAAGAGCAGGCCCTAATAGCTATTAAATGTGTATCTAGGAAATTATTTGAAATAATTTTCACTATACTCAGGGCATACTTACACAGGCTTGGGGTTAAAACAGTTTGTTTACAATAACTTTATTACAGAACCGCCTAGGTGTAGGCCTACAAAGTGTTCCCAATGGCATCCTCAATCTAAAAGCCAAATTTCACTATGGGTACGGTACGGCAAGTACCTTCTGAATATTAAAATGCAATTCTTTAAACATCGATAGATGTTTACTAACTGGGGTTGTTTGTATTTAATTAAGGTTATGTAAATGATAAAATAAAAAAGGGTGGGTATTTATTTTTTGTCTATGATTGTGATTCCCTTCAGATTTAATAACGAACAATCGCGAATGAAACGATGAAACCAACTTCGTCATCGCCAAGATGTTGAGTAACAAATAATTCCAAAACACACACTTATTAATAATTCCGAATTCAATCAAAATAGTCCTCCAAACTTCTTAGATCCTGCAATAACACAAAATGTTCAGCACAAACAAAATTAACAAATTAAAACCAAAATGTACCTACTGTTATAAGTTGCCAGCCCTGCCCGTGTAAAATGGCGATCCAAGAGAGAACTTTCGTCGCTTAGCTTCTCCGCGAGAAATTATTGCGCTGAAAACGGCGTCAGAGAGGTGGCAATCACAAGTTAGTCCTTGTCCAAAAACTCATACGTATAAAAATGACTATATTTTTATATATTTTGAGTTATTTATTTCTAAACACATTCTTCTTTACAGAATTGTAATTAAAAATTATAGTTAAATATCTGGTTACTTGAATATAAATGTAAATATATAGTTTTCCCTATTTTTGTAATATATGGCTTTCATTACAGCATTCACAGCACTTTTGCTCTTAACATAATACGAGCGAATCCAGTTGCTCGGACATTGTTTCCCTTTTCGGATTACTGCATCCAGCTCATATACGTTTCTATAAATTTAAATTGTGATGTCATTCCAGAAGTTAGCTTGAAACAGCTGATATTTCGTATGTACTGCGTTTTGTTGGTACCAACAGCTGCTGATAAATCAAATCAATTGAATTCAATTAAATTGGTTTCTAATCATCTGTATAAGATAAAATTGGAACTTTGAAATCTCCAGTGAAGAAGCCCTAAAGGTGAATGTTTTCCAAAACCCCAAAAGGCACATTTATTCCCGAGAGCAGTCCAGGGCATGGCTTATACAGGGCTATCAACAATGGCCCAGACACAGTCAATCCTAGATGTCCTGCATTGCCAAACTGCACATCAGATGGCCGGAATTTCATTCTAGTAATATTTCTCTTAGGCAAAGTGGTAACAATTACAGCGTGGAGCCTTTATTGGCTGGAGACCAACTGCCACCTTTCGTACTTCTGATTATTGTGATGATTTTTGTTACTATACGGAGAATATTAAGAAGTCGGAACAGGGCTACCACAAGACGATTGGGTTGCTGGGGCATAAGTGTTTGGAGTTGTGGTGTTTATTATTTCCGGATAATGCGAAGCTCTCTCTAGATTTCAAATCATTGGCAATTGTCACCTTCTGCAGACAGCAAACACATCGGTGCCTGGCTCCCCCTGGTCAACGGTACATACTGGTGCCGGTATTTCGTCTCTGTGCTGTTCATCAGAGCCGGATCTAAGCATAGGCTACATGGGCGTGAACACAGAACACAAAGAACCACATATAAACTCATACAAAATCAAAAAAGGTCACCAACTTGGACCTAGACGGCGAAAAGGTCCTACAACACTTTTTGCGCCTAGGGGGCTAAAGCTCCTAAATCCGGCCCTGGTTCTGTTGAAGCATGCATTTATCCCGTTTTGTAGTGGCTTTAAGGCCCAATATACACGAGTGTGAATCCTGCGACGGAATTCCCGCATGACCGCGCCAAACGTTTGTGAAAACTACACGAGGCTGGATCCCTGTCGCGTGGAATCCGCATGAAACCCGTCGGCCAATTCTACACGAGGCGGTTCAGAAGCCTCAATAACATGAACTTTATTATAATGTGTATTCCTCTTTAAACTTTAGAAATTGTATGTAAAATATTATGTACGTGGAAACAATTTGGGTAGTGTTCGCCACATTTTTTACATGTAATATTATTTCCAAAATAAGCCTATACAATGGTACCTATTATGAAACTAAATTTAATGTAGGACATGACTATCTTAGAATATACAATGTTTACATATGGCATTGTTTCCAAGGAGCGGTCCCACCCAGGGAGGTTTCTTGTATAACTGGAGGTAACACTGCTTAACGAATTTGGTCAAAAAAGCGAGCCGGTGATTTTGTCAGGTTGGTACACTGGTGAGACAAATTTATCGTTTTTTGATGTATCCTGATTGGTTGTTTTATTCCTATAAGTGAATCTACTCATGCAAATCACTGGAATAAAAGTAATAACAGTTGGATTAAATTCATTTTTCGTTTGATTTATGTATCTAATCTTTCCGTGAAACATGATTAATTATGAGGAAATAAACAAATACAAATTTATTGAGTTTCAAATCATGGATAGGTACTTGTTTGATTCACTTTGTCGACTCGTTCGATTTCAGCGAGTAAATCTTTGCCTCACCAAAATTTGGAAAGAATGCCTCGCATTTTTGTTCATCAATATTATACCTCCAGTTATACAATAAACCTCACTGGTCCCACCCCTTTTCGAATTTTTTCACAAATGATCAAACTTCAACCCACCACAAAAAATAATAAAATGTTAAAAAGATTTTTAATTTTCAGCATACATTGATTCATTGTGAACATAACAATACCAAATGCACGTAGAATTGTAATAAAAATAACTATGTTTTGGGAATTGTACTAAACATGTTTACATATCACAAAGATGATACAGCTTGCCACTTAAGGCAATGCTAACTGTCACTTTTTTTATTTCAACGCCAGTCGAATTTTTGTTAAGAGTGAATAGTGAATAGTGATTCACAAACGCTTTTAAGGGAAAGCGGTCCAAACCCCTCAAATTTTTTGTGGACATCCCGGGATTCGAACTCGTGACCCCTTGAACCGAAGTCCAAGACGCTATAACCGTTCGGCTAGCGAGACTTCAAGGGTTATAAAGATCTTCATTAATAACTGCATAAATATCACAGCTGCAAAGAAAATACCTAAATACAATTGTCTAGTATGTTAACTTCCCGTTGTTCAAAAGTAGTTTCATTCAATCTTTGAAATATAGGTTAGCGAAACCAAACAACCTAAGAGTATAAACAAAACCCAATCATCCATACGTCATGCATGAAAGAGTGACGTCATCATAGAATGCAGTCCAGGTCCATGTGCCAAACTAGCGTCTAGCCGTCTAGCCTAGCGGCTCGATCTTCCGAGGTGATCCATGACCAAGGTTCGTAGAGCTACGAACCTTGATCCATGACTAGTGGCGACGTGGTGGTTACGAGGGGAGGTAAGCTACGAACCTTGATCCATGACTAGTGGCGACGTGGTGGTTACGAGGGGAGGTAAGCAGACGAACGAACTGAAACGAATAGTGGCGGAAATAACCGAGTAGCTAGCTTCTATCACTATCACGTATTCCGACCCGGCTGTCATTATTTGTTGTGGTTTTGGTTAAATTAGTTCTCTGTTGTTAGACTTTAACTTATTTTAGTTTAAACAGATACAATTATATGTTTAATATTAAATTAATTATAACAGAGTAGGCTACTCTTTTGTTATTATTGAAAAATAGCTTAGTAGCCCTAAATTGTGAACATAGTTATCAAATTATATGGTTATGTAGTTGTTGCTGTAAATATGTAACGCCGCTACCGTGTGGTTCCTATTTCTCAATAAATAGACGACACGATGATAGTTTTAGAATGGTAGCTTGGTTCCAAAGCAGTTGCAGACTGTGTAAATTTGTAATAGTTGTAGGTGTATTAAGCTGTTAATTAGTGTAAAAACGGATTGTCAAAGAATAAACATAAAAGTTTCCCTTGTTGAGGGTATTTTTCTTGTTGAGAAAGGGTAATTTTCTTGATATCTTGTGGCAACACTTCCTTGTCGTAATACACAGTCGTAATATTTTGTATCATCCAATCCCAATCCAGTTATTAACTGTCAAGTTTCTGCTGGGAAGTTCGAATGGTTTTGGCTAGATCAAGTAAACGATATTGTGAATTTTCCATTCTTTGATCAATTTAGTGATTATCTAAGATATAAAGGTAAGATATTTTTAAAATTAACAGTTTGCTCTGACAATTATGATCGATTTCTTGGGAGCCTTGGTTTTTGTCAAATTCCAATTCCTTTAAAAGTTAAAAAATAAACTAGCCTGTACGTTTTTAGTTTGGCAGTAACCTAAGTTTTATCGGTGTGTGAAATCCGTATGGTTTACGGAAAAATACCATTTGTTAATAATTATAAGAAAAAATCAGATAATTACAATGTAAACCCTTTATTTAGTAAATTAAAATGTGTCCTATCTAGGCCTAATATATCAGGGTGTCAAAGAACAGTTAGAATTGAACTTTCAGATAATTTACAAGTAGCTCTGATTGTTTTTCATTCCACTAGCCAAACCCAAAACATGATTAAACAAGCAATTTAAAGTACAACTTATTGTATGCAAGTTAGGTCTTGCACCCATGCCAATTCCCACCAACCAACCATCATACCTGTAAATTGTTCTTAAAACTCCAAAATAAATCAATCAACACAATTGATTAAAAATGGGTTCGTGTGAATAAGTACTATCAAAGTAACATCAACAAACTATTGTCAAACATAAAAATATAAATTATCATACGGTACCGGGTAATCAGATTTAAACACATCATCGAGAATCTGATAACGTATTAACTGAGCTACCATAATATAACTTACTCACTAAGAGTTATGAGTCGAGAAACAATGAAAAAAGTGAGCAGTGCACTCTTTTGGTGATCAGAGAAACTGCTCTCATCCGCCATTTCTTCCAAAATTGAAAATCTTTCTTCAAAATGTTTTATGTAAACAATATCCGTGGGAAGTTAAGTTAGTCCTATATTTTATCATCCGAAAATCCAATATTTCAGAAAACTAGAAAAACTGTATTTGTTCTAGGCCTGAATTGCATTCTGGGGGTACTTTGGTATTATACGGATGCCACTATTTTTGGAGGTTAAATTTTTACCGGATACAAAGGATAACTACATAATTCGAAAAAACGTACTTTTATTGACTTACTGTACAAATTTTACATCATTCTGATAAGCGGTCTTTGTGTTGTGCCTCCCAAAAGACAGCGATGTCCGCTAGGATCGTGTTGAAAGCGTCGCCACCGCTAGCAGCCACACCCGATCGCCACATGTACTCCGCAAAATATACAGCGCGCTGCGGCAGTTATGTTAGGATGGGTTATCATAATAATACGTACGGTTTCCTCTTCATTTCGAGGTAAATCCCACACCAGAAGAACGTCACTCATTATGAAAACAAATGTAACGTAGTGACGGCAATAAATCACTCATGACACTGACCCACATACAGGCGGTGACAGGTGATGCGCGCGCTCCGGTCAACGACCTGACCTTGGCCTATTTGGAGGGGGTTTGGCGGCCTGAAGTATGACTCATCAGGTATCATTCGATTTGTAACAAAACAAGGAAAGTCCTACAATCATTTTTATGATAACCCATCCTAACATAACTGCCGCAGCGCGCTGTATAAGGGTGGCATCCGTATAATACTAAAGTACCACTTTGAATTTTAGCCTGGGCATGAATATAAGTTACTCTATAAGTTATAGGCTATTAATTATGATACCGGGTGTTTTGAAAAGAACTCCCTATTTCGGAGAACAATTTTAATTTGGTGAAACATACAAAATCTTACATTTATGAATACATAGTGTGAAAGAAAATATACCTATTCAAGTTTTAGTTTTGTCCTATTAAAGTTCAACAAGCACACCATTAGTTGCTCTACACAGATCAAGACAATTTTCCACTTCTCTCCAGGTATTTGGTAATATTGCTGGTGTGGCTGACACAACTGCTCTGATGTTCTTTTGTCTTAAATGGTCAATGTCACGGATATTTTCAGCATATACCACATTCTTAACATGTCCCCAAAAGAAAAAGTCCAGTGGGGTTAAATCTGGTCTTCTAGGTGGCCATGACAAAAGATCATCAGAGCAGTTGCGTCAGTCACACCTGCAATGTTGGCGAATACTTGGCGAGAAGTGGAAAATCTTATTGATCTGTGTAGAGCAACTAATGGTGCGCTCGTCGAAGTTTACTAGGACAAAACCAAAACTTGGAGATAGGCCCTATTCTCTTTCACACTATGTGTTCATAAATGTAAGATTTTGTACGTTTCACCATTAAAATTGTTCTCGAAAATAGGGAATTCTTTTTTAAACACCCTGTATATTACAATAAAAAAATATTAAAAGAAAGTAGTTGTTGGAAAAGCTGTTAAAAATTTGGGGAGTAACTTACAAATGGTCTTTTATCTCATGTAGAGTTGGTTAGGCTTATATGAACAATTTATGACAATGTAAACAATTTTAAACAAAAGATGTAGACGAGTATTAAATTAAATAAAAAAACAACTAGCCTAATTCATACCTAACCTTTGTAGCTTATGACTTCTAATAGGTTCAGGGCTGCCACAAGGCGATTGGAGGCCAGGAGGAAAAGTTTTATGGGCCCCAGAGCTATTTTTTAACATTAATTTTTTTCTTTTGGTCGGGGGCCCCCTAATAGGACCTATTGAATTCGGGGACCTGGGGCAAAGGGCCCCGGTTGCCCCTCCCCCTGTGGCAGCCCTGGGTAGGTTGTCTAATTACCGTATCTATACAGTATATTTAGCCTTGATCTAAGAAGGCTATGGGGCTTCGAAAGCCTAAGTTACTTAAACTTGTAAGTAGGCTTAGGCATATCAAAATATATTTTATCCAGAATATAGTTAAGTCTATAAAAGCTGGCTTACCAGCAGGGGCTTTGACACGCCAGCACATTGAGCACACAGCTTTATAACGTTGAGCCATCCATTAAATGACAGGAATTTTACCCTTTGTAAAAAAAGTTTCTCCTGTAAGTTAATTCCTTTGATATAGGCTTCTTCAAATGATTTCAATAGGTACTTTTTGTGAAAATATTTTTTTAAATTCACAAAAATATACTTTTAAGGATTTAATTGCTGTTCTTAATAAAAATATAAGAAACATATTTTCTTTAAAATCTTGGCATGAACCACGTAGAAACCTTAACAAATAGGGAACACAGGATATGAAAATTGTTTGAATAAATATCCTGTATTCAACAAATAACAGCACACTGCATAGAACTATTTATTATTAACTTATCTTGTATTTTATAAGAGTAAATAGCCAAACTTGAAAAAATACCCTACAGTTAAAAAATTAACATTTTAAAATCCATAATGAATGAGCATGCAAATCAGCAAAATGCTCACAATGGCTTAAAAAGAATGTAAAGGTAAATACAGTAGGTACATAATTTACAATAAGTACTAGTTATCTCATTATTCTTATTAGCGAATTTCCCCTATAGGGAATTAGCGAATTTCCCCTATAGGGAAGAAGCTATTACCGTAGGTCTCATGGTAAGACTTAAGCCCGAGACCATGATAACTTTTTGTTTTGATGTCCCCAGATGTCCAAAACACTATTCGTTCAAATTTATATATATGTATATATATATCTATATATATATATCTATATATATATATATCTATATCTATATATCTATATATATATATATCTATATATATATATCTATATATATATCTATATATATATATATCTATATATATATATGTGTCCGTGAATGCGATAACTTGAGTAAAAAACGTCCGATTTCGATGAAATTTGGCTCAAATGTGTAAACTGACATTTATGACTTTAAGTTCGAAAACCAGAAAAATCGGACCATGGGAAGGGGGGTTTATGGGGGTTTTAAATTGTCCAAAAATCAGTTTTTTGCATTTTTTACCCTAAAATTTTTAAAACACTTAATTTTGGTTTAGACCATGTTATAGAGCTTAAAAAAACAAATAATATGGTATTTTGAATTATTAACCTAGGTTAAGTGGTTGCGGAAAAAATCCAAAAAACATGCTCATAAAATCTCCCATGTTAATCTTATGGGACAACAGTTTTTGGCTTTTCCTCAGTTAATTTTACTTTAAACTTCACATTTTCTTTTACCAATCACTTCAGCTCCACAAAACAATCATTTTGGTGTTTAAATTGTGATTCTACGTCAAACCGTTGCAGAGATATTCAAAGTGCTAAACACAGTACGTTGTCCAATGTTATCCTTATGGAGAATAAATAAAATTTGATATCTTGATTATTTATGAATGTATATTGATGAAATTTGGTATGTGGCTTCATGTTGTACTGGTATATTGATAATTGCACAAAAAATAAATGTTTTGTTGATTGTCCCCGTAGCAGCTAACCTGCATACTCAGCCCTAATGTTATTCTTATGGAGAATAAGTAACGTTTTATATCTCCCTTAATTATGAACATAAATTAATAAAACATGGTAAGTAGCTTCACCTGGTTCAGTTATATTGATAATTGCATAAAAACTCATTTCTTATCTTCCTCGTTGCAGCAAACCTGCGTACTCAGTCCTAATGTTATTCTTATGGGGAATAAATAAAATGTAATAAATCACTAATTTATGAATGTATTTTTGTCAAAATTGGTGAGTGGCTTTATGTACTAGTGAGAAACATATCAATGCATTGGAAATTCGCTGAGTACGCAGGTTTGCTGCGACGGGGGGTATTTTAAGTTATGTTATGTGTTTTTGTGTATATGTTGTGTGTTTATGTTATTCTGGTTTGTGTTATGTTAGTTATATTGTGTAATAACAATTTTTAGGATTGTGATCTGCTATGGAAGGGGACAAAAAAAACTGTTCAACGTTCTACGTTCCCGGGACAATGTCGGATGTGACGATTTTGAGCACACCGTTGCCTCAAGCTGCCTCCACTGCAACTAAACGGTATCTACTGTTAGGCCAAGTTAGGCCTAATACTGGTTGAAGCAAGAGAGAGATTTGTCTTGTTTGTACCACTAAGGGGCCATGCATGAATTACGTCACGCTATATTCAACCCTTTTGACTCCGCCCCCTTTGTCACGCTGCTCATAACCACACCTTCCACCCTGTCACGCTTATTAATTAATCTAGTATTGGACTGTGAGTACGCTATTTTATCACTCTGTAACTAACAATTTCACAGGTTTTAACTCCAACAATCGTGACACATCACGCAGCCCTTGACCCCCCTCCCCGTGTCACCACGGTCTGTCACGATGTACCACACCCCCTCCCCCCTCCCTGGGGAGGCGTGACGTAACGTATGCACGGCCCCTAAGGAGGGGGACTAATGGATTAAAATATCCATTGATTCATTGAATTCATGGAAAGCTCACTGCAAACCTCTCTTTAAAGATCTGAAGATTCTGACTGTCTACAACTAATACATTTTTGATTTAATTTTGTACATCTTTAAAAATCTGAGTAGTTTTAATTCAAGAAATAATATTCATTCCTACTCCACACAAAACCAGTCAAAAATTGATGTACCTTATCGAAGAATGTCCAAAACTCAGGCTAGCCATGTCATTATAGGAATTAAACTGTACAATAAATTACCACAGTCTACTCTTGACATTCCATTTAATTAATTCAAGAAAAAACCGTTTGAATGGCTACTTTCAACCCCATTTTATTCTGCTGATGAATTTTTAGAGCTAAATAGTAGAGATATTCTAATTTGATTATTTTTAGAAGAATTGTATAACTTGACGTTGAATGTAACATGTATTGTGTTGATGACGATAAAATATTCATTATTCATTATTATTCATTATTCGTTATCAGGTAGAAATTTGTTCAAAATAATTTGAAAGTAGTAGACACAAAGTGCCTACTACATTTCCAAAATAAACATGGCATTATTAAATGAGACATTCTCTATACACTGTATGTACCTATATAGTTTGTTAAAACTAACACTTCAGAATTTAGGATTAAGTTATTCATGCGGGAAATGAAGAAAAAGGATAAAATATAGTCTCATTTAAGGACAAAGTTCAACACTTTTGCTGCGGGTGTCTGCAAATGTTACCGGAATCTGAACATTTCTCAACATTGAAACATATGAGATTTTCATGTTTAAACTGTCAAACGCATCAAATATTAAAATGTTATCAGTTGATCCCTTGACCACCAAGTTTTTTGCATGGAGTACTGTACTGTAGTTGTGTTTTTGTGGTTGATATTTTGAATGTTTTAACATTTAATAACATAGCCTACTTTGTTTTTGTTGGACTTTTTTACTATAATTAATTGTCTTTTTTGTTTGTTTGCAAGCGGAGTATAATTTTTTTAGTTTTTCTAGAAGTTATTACCATTCCTGGTTGATCATATTTAATTTGAATCATCAGAATTGAGAAAAAGTTACCTTAGCTAATGTTTTCAATATATTCAATATTCTGGAAAGGCTTGAAGATAATATATGTAATTAATGTGCTCAATGTTATAAGTGTTGCATGTGCATGTGCCGACCTTATAAAAATATGAGTTGCCCAAAAACTTTTTTATCCCAGGAGATTTCCTCGTTGTTTAGGCCCTACTCATATCTTAATGAATCTAAAAATCGTATATTTAAATTACAAACTGTTAACTTTCAATCGTAAATTGTTTATTGTTGATGGAAAATGCATTTTTATAATAATTGTATGATTGTAAATCGTACAACACATCATGATATTTGCAGTATCATTACACAATAATAAATAATAATAGGATGGAAACCAGTGGCCCCAGAGTTGTTGAATAGTATTTTTTAAAGTTAAGGGTTTTATCAAGGTGTCGTGAGCTTTTCTTGGATAAGGCTCAGTTTGATCTGAACAAAGTCTAGAAAATACAGTCAAGAAACTAAACAGTCCTTTGTTGCCGCCCTCAGTGGCCCCCGGGGTCGCTGGAGTTCGCTAGAGAGTTCCTGGTGACACATTCACTCACTTCAAGGTTTTGTGTGACTACCCTATTAGTCATGTTAGTCTGTGGTTCTGAATTTCATCACGGGCTTATTATAGAGTTACTTTGACAGATTCAAGTGTTGTTTTTGAACAGCTAATCTGATTCTTTGATTTTTAAAATTTAAACCAGTGTTCAAATTTAATAACTTCAAATTGCTTTTTTATAAAGTTATAGGTTTTCATGGGTTGAACATTTAATTTGCTTCAGAGGTTCAGAGACTCATATTTAAAAATCCTTTCTGGCTGGTAATGTCCTTCCTGGCCTTTTGACAGGAAGGGGCGGTACTTTTGCAGGAAATGCTCTAATCGAATGATGGGCGGCCCTAACATTACTACCATATGGATTTGAGGATCCGTGGGACTGTTAATATTACCGGAAACAAACATTACCAGCCGCAAAGGTTACCTGCGAGAAGGCTCTGCAAATTTGTGATTTTTTAAAATGAATTACCAATAGGCCTAAGTCATTAAATTGCTTTTAGACAATCCGAAATGGAGGACGAGGATTATTTGGTCAGACAAGCAAGAGAACATCTAAAAGAAGTTGAAGCTATTTGTCAGTCGTAAGTGATTTTATTATACTAATTTTACAATTTTAGAAACATGTTATATAAGCCTACTATTTTAATGTTAATAATTTGAATGTTCAGTATGAGTCACCAAAGTGTCAGACTTTTTTTATTTTATTTATTATTTCATATTTTTCAAATACCTGCGTGTTAAGGGGAAGATTTGCACGAGGCACATTAACGGTTGTGTCCGATGCTGCAGGTTATGGGTATTTTAGTAAAAGTCAATTCCCTGTTGATAACTTCCATGATGTGGTCATGGGTGAGATAGTAAATCCATATCAGGTCCAGGGTCATGGCTGTGGTGTCAGTAAAGGCTGTTAGTCTACCTCAATCAAATACTCAATTGGTCAACATTTACATTAAAAGTTTCATTATTTGATCAATAAATTGTTACTGAGATTTAAACAGTGTATTTTTTTACATACAGTTAGGTAGACAAAAAATGAGGTAGAAAGTATGATACGTTATATAATTTATCTTTTAGTTTTATCGTAGAATAGCATGGCAAAATTGTCGTTCAGAGTTCAGTGGATAATAATGAACCATGGTGTGTTCCAGAAACCAACAACTAAGCAGCTACCTACACACTGACAACCTTGGACAATTTTCAGAATCTAAATTTGGCTCCACAATTCGTGGTTTAACCTCTGAACAGATTCAACTGTTGATAGAGATGGGTGAACGCCATATGAAACCAGATGGTGAGCCAGGTAAGCAGCCAAATAATATGCAGATATATAATAATATGCAGATAATATGTGCAGATATATAATAATAATATGTGTCAATGGTTATTACTAGGCCTACAACATTCCTAGTGCTCAAGTACTCCTGCTATTCTAGTTGTCCTAAGCCTAACTACTCTTATTATAGTGACCCGTCGCCTAACTACCGTTATCCTTGTGATCAACTACCTAAATACTGCTATCCTAGTGATCCAAAGTCTTAACTACTGTTATCCAATGATCAAGGCCCTCTCTCCTGCTATCTTCATGAATCAGAGCCTAACTGCTGCTATCGTATTATCAACAGAGTTTTCTGTGGTTACGGTTGATATAGTTGTTATTAATTTTTTTATTTGAAAAATGAGTGATCACTGAGCAAACATTTTCTCCAGGAAGTTGATAAAACACTCAACTGTACACAATTAATTGTTGACCAACATGCAGCCTTTTTCAGTAGACTGAAACCACTAGCAGTAGGCCTATCCACACCTTCATATAAACTTAGCCTACTTTTAATGTAAAACAAATTTGTCCATGTACGACCAAACACCAAGCCATGTTTTACATTAATTTCATTAACGAAAATGTGGAATTCGCTCCTTCTCCGTTTTCATTTGTGCTCCGAGTACTCGACTCAAATAAATTCCAGTCGCACCTGTGTGCAGATGTTAGTAAACGCAACTACAACCGCAGTCACTTCACAAACTAGTTGCTCAACTCGAGTTGGGTTCCAGTCTTCCCGTGAGTAAAGGCCGCTTAAGTCATAATTTTACAAATAGTCACAATTTAGACATTGCTTCTGATATGTTATTGATGCCTGCAGGTTTATCAAAATACAGAAGTGCGAGAGACCTGGCAGAGTTTGAGAGTGACCGAGTCAGCGTTGCCAGCTCAGCAAACTCTTTGTTGGGAGTGATTCCTTCGGATCGGGGTAAGTGGTCCCTCTTTGCATGAAGGCAAGTGGCTGGGGCAAACTCGGGTGAGGCACCAAAAGAGAGGGCGGAGCTCCCCGCACTGAGGGTAAGCAAGCTCACCCTTCACTCGCCATCGCAGCGGGTGGCTTCTGACATCCTGCGAAAGAGTAGGCGGGACATCAAACAAATGACAGGGTTAGTCACTGGAAATGGACACCTGAGGAAACAGTTGTTACGCATGGGTATCTTCAATGCAGACCCAGCGTGCAGGAAGTGCGGGCGGTCTGAAGAGACTGCCGACCATCTGCTCTTAGACTGAACATAGACTGGAACTTCAGTATAAAATAATTACACACTATAACAACTCACAGTGATGGCTAGAAGGAGACCGACTAACAGTTCCGTACAAATATTAAAAACCATAATAACAGTAAATTATATTAAAACTGATGGGTTTTGATCACGTCTAAAAACTCATTAACGCTATATACAGCTAACTCAAGTAATAGAGTCTTAACAATTTTTTTAAGGCTAGGCTGTCTAACTCTCTGATATTATTTGGCAGAGCGTTAAAGAGTTTAATACTGACAACATTAAAGCTATTTTGTGTCATACTGTAATTAAAATGACTGATATTTAAATCTGTCCTGAATCTGGTATCATAGCTCTGCTTACAATTATTGGTTGGAAAATTGCATAAATTATTTCTAACATACATTAGGCATTCTAATATGTAGAGAGATGAAACTGTTAAAACAGATAGTTCCTTAAAAAGAGGTTTACCTGGAGTTCTTTGATTTACACCAAATCTTAATCTAACCGCTCTTTTTTGAAGAATCAAAACTCTCTTAATATTACTATCATTACCCCAGACCAATATCCCATACTGCAGATAGCTTTGTATGTGAGAAAAATAGACAGCTTTCAATACATCATGACTAACACGAAGCTTTAGTTTCCTTAGCATAAAAGTACTACGAGCAATCATCTTACAGACATGATCAGTATGTGCGTGCCATTTAAAATTAGATTCTAGCATTACTCCAAGAAATTTGACTGGTTCTTGAGCAGGTTTCATCACATCCAAGCTAAACTCTAGGGTACTGCTTTTACTTTTATTTAAGCATAAAAAGTTAGCTGCACACCAGTCCTCAACAATACCATCAATCATAACACATTCTCTAATTAGAGCCACATTATCCTGACTAGAAATCTTAATCGCCAAGTCATCAGCAAACATGTAAGAGTGAACTAGCTGCTTATTTACATTGGAGGGTAAGTCGTTAACATAGAGTATAAAAAGTATGGGGCCTAGAATGGAGCCTTGCGGGACCCCAGATTCGACCCTTAAGAAGTCAGAAGCTATACCATTCCATTGAATAGATTGATATCGGTCAGACAAATAGGATTGTAAAAAACTTACTACACTATTATCAAAACCATAAAATCTAAATTTCTTTAAAATTAAGCTGTGCGATATGGTGTCAAAGGCCTTCGACATGTCAGAGAATTTACATAGTACACTAAGTTTACCATCAACTCCATTAATAAATTCACCAACTAAATCAACAATGGCATTTTGAGTGTTACGTTTGGACCTAAATCCATACTGGCCATTAGAGAGTAAAAAATTACCTTCAAGAAAATCTACAATTTGTTTATTGACTTGTTCTAATAATTTACCGAGTACAGGTATTATAGAGACTGGTCTATAGTTGTCATAATTCTGCTTATCGCCCTTTTTATGTGTGGGAACTATTTGCGGATGTTAGACAACGCAACTACAACCGCAGTCACGCCACAAACTGGTTGCTCAACTCGAGTTGTGTTTCAGTTTTCCCGTGTGTAGAGCAGAGCGCCTTAGTCATAATTTTACAAATAGTCACAATTTAGACATTGCTTCTGATATGCTATTGTTGCCTGCAGGTTTATCAAAATACAGAAGCACGAGGGACCTGGCTCAGTTTGAGGGTGATCGAGTCAGTGTTGCCAGCTCAGCAAACTCTTCGTTGGGAGTGATTCCTGCGGAAGTTTTAGACGGTAGGTTGTGGAATATGAAATAACACAGTTTGAAAAACATTCGAGTTGTAGTTACAGCTTAAGACTTCCGTGCGTTTATGAGTTCATGAACTCCAAGCTGGCCTTGCCCGTGTATCATGTGAAGTTTGTGAGCTATATAGCCTAATGTTGTTTTAAAAGGAATACTGTGCCTGACCTAATGCAGCTGGATGAATGAAACTTCGTCCCAAGTTTGTCCATGCCCGCACAATGTCTGCAATATGGTCCGTTTCCGGTTCCCAGCCCCCGAAAGTTCTGGGGGGGGTGTGTTTTTCAGTCACAAACAAAACTTTTTATGAGTGTGTCTGTGAAATTAAAAGTTTGTCTTTTTCGATTAAGTAAACAAAGAAAAACGCTTAGCGTTTTATTTATTTGTGCAATCTTTTTACTTGAGATTAAAGCAGCCTACAAACAAACGTGTTACAAACATGTCAAGCCTTCTCATGGGTCAAATACAAATTGACACTGTTTAGTCTTTGGATTTTAATATTATTTTAGCACAATACTGCAACTTGCACTCTAATATTTTCATAATACACAGTCGAGCATGAAGTAATGTTGAAATCATGCATTTATAACAATAGAGGTTGATTATTTTAGCAAAGAATCTAGTAGGAAGCAGTATTGTTTTATTGGAAAGGTAATTTTCTACGAGTTCCTGGAATGTAGTACTTGTAAAATAATTGCCAGAAACAAAGGATTTGTCTATTGTCTAAGTCTAAATGTGTCTCGACGGTTTGTTTCAGACGCGCTTAGACAACCGCTAGTGGACGTCAATCAAGACCTGAGCCTTAGACTGGCCCAGAAATTGAATTTGGATACCAGCTTGCTCAGTGAGTATAGTTTATATCATTGAAGTTTTTGTGTTGAAGCGGCAGTGTAGTATTGTCTCAGAACAAATATTAGAGTTGCTGATAGTCTTGAGAACGATTTATATTGCTTATTCTTATTATTAGATGTGCTAAAGTTAAAATCTTCAATTTTAACTGGGAGTTTTTTTACGTGCCCAGTTTTTACTGAATTAACTGTTCTTTTGGAGGGTGAAGTTTCAAGTTTTGAGATTGGACTCTACTTCCGCTGAGACTTGAAGTAGTAATAGGTTAACGTACCATATGATTTAGGATTGACGATGGATACTAACGTATTACCTCAAGAATGATATATCCATTAATAATTTGTGTAAATTCTTCAAGAGTATATTTTTTGATGTGTCAGTGGTTAGGACTTTTTGGTCACTTCATTCGTCAAAATCGGTCATAAAGTAAAAACGTAGCTGACAGAAAATTCCTCAGGTAATTAAGAAGTGACATGCAGTTTTTGCAATAGTATTTTTAGGACTTTTACATGTTAGAAAGTCAAATGCGTTGTTGTTTCAGAGGACGGAATGGACATAAGCGCCTTGGCCAGTCAACGTTACAAGGAGAAAGTGGCTGAGAAGTGTGAAGATAACAAGGAGAACGATAGGAAGAGCGGGAGGAGTGGGAGGAGTAGCAGCGACTATTGGACCATCCACGGATACTCGTCGGACAACTCGGATAGCAGGAACAACACGGCCCGGAGACTATCCGCCCTCAGTGCTGGGTCAGGTATGTGGGACACGGAGATTATCAGATTACATCAAAACATCATTTGTCTCTTGTACAAATATACAATAAATTGTGTCAGAAGACCAGCCAAAACACGCGGGTTCAATTCCTGGTGAAATCGATCTGACTTTTGAAACTCAGACTGCCACTGTGCTTTGGAAGGCACTTAAGCCGTTGGTCCCGGCTACTTAAATAGGCAATAGGTCATTTCAGAGGCACTAGTGCGACCTAAAAACTCTGACAACAGACCTTGGCCAGAAGGATTTACGAACTTTACTATGATTAGGCTAAATAATACTTAATGCGCTGGGGAGGCCGAGCCATACTCTGTGATGTTTGATTCGTTTCATGGGTGAAAAAGATGTCCACTCTATATGCAATCTTTTTTCAGTTGTTCTAGTCACTGTTTACAAAAATTATTTGTTGATACAGTTAATTAAAACAGTTAATTTGTTAATATTTATTTGTTGAGTTGTTTTCCCGTGTTTGAGTGCTACTTTGACAGTTCACTGGTTATTTATTCACAGCTGTTATGATTCTTTTGTTTTGGTTTGAAACTCCATTAGGCCAATGTTAAAATTTCCAATTTTAAAATGAGATTTAACAAAATATTAATTTTCCTGGGGTTGAGGTTTTTTACTAATTGATTTTTTAGGTCCAAAAGCCCCTAATTCCAAAGATTAAACAAAATCATTTCGCTGGATTCCAAGATAAATTGCTCAACAGACAGATATTGCTTGTATTAGAGTATAGGATCACTGTTTGTTTCTATGTATGTAAACTAACTTAAAATATATTCTAGAGCGTAAAACATTATAGAATTAATAGAATTTCTTGATTTTTGTTTGGCGATTTTAGTCCCCTAAAACTATTATTTTATATATACATTTGGTATCAATCAAAAGCTTTTAACGTCTAGAGGTGCCTTTTCGGTTTTTTAAAAACATTAAACTTTAGGGCTCCGCCTCATTGGCTCTTAAGGTTCCAATGTTAATCTTATGGAGTTATATATTGTATTTAGTCAAACAGCTGATTATAATGTAAACAGTTCAAACATCTGACCCTGTGCCTGAGAGATTCCTGTGCGGAGAACGGGAAACCTGCTAGTAGTTTTTTAAACAAATTATCTACAAAGAAAGGACATTTTCTTTAAGATAAAATGTCAGAAGTGATCCTTTTATCAAACATACTGCCTAATTTGTTACAATAGCTAACACTTTTATAACTGATTGTTACCTTTATAGCATTAACTATCAAAATGTTTAACTAACGAGTTCGCTCGCAGCACGCTGACATAAGGGAAGTGAATTTCCACAAAAAAACTTTTAAAACTCAAAATCCAATTCCAATTTTTATTGAAATCTGAAAACATTGATTTTTTGGCTGAGCTGATGCTCCTGGTTTTATTTACCTGCAAAGCTGGTAATACAATTTTGCACATTATAATGTTAGGAGAAGGTCCAGGCAGGTTTGAAAGTAGGCGTGAGTTGCTGGGAATAATAAAAGTTCTCTAACAAAGGAATTACAGGCTTTTCTAGTGTAAATCCCTCAAAAGACAACGTACTGTGTTTAGCC
This sequence comes from Allygus modestus, assembly GCA_963675035.1. Classification (NCBI taxonomy): domain Eukaryota; kingdom Metazoa; phylum Arthropoda; class Insecta; order Hemiptera; family Cicadellidae; genus Allygus; species Allygus modestus. Next base: position 8,205,573 of record OY776112.1, read on the forward strand.
TAAACACATTTTCTTTAATAACTCGGTAAATATTTATGCTATAATGACGAGAGAGGGCTTAAAACTTTTGCCTTACTAATTTCTATCTTTTGTCATGCATTAATTTTATATCTGGGGCTTTTTTGATCCTTTTTGGTCCAAAAAACTCGAAATTTGAAAGATTAATCCCCAAAAAAGGGGTTTAGAGTTTTCCGATTGTTTTGCCCAACAAACTTGTCCAACTGATTACAGAAAGGAACGTCTACCAAATTTGAAGCTAATCAGACAAAAAATACGACCACTAGAGTGCAAGCAAACATATATATATATATATATATATATATATATATAAAACATTTCGAACGACCCCCCAAAACGTGTTCAGGGGGTCACGTTAGGAACTTCTATGGTAGTCCCGGGCTTAAGTTTCACTGTGCGGGTCATGCTAATAGTTCACTTTCTATAGGAAATTCACTAATAACCAAGTCTCCTTTCTTTTTTGAAACTTTACTAATTTCAAATCCACAGGGTGTCCACAAAGGCTAATTTTTAAAATTTTGGTCCACTTCTCGCTAGTAATAAAGATTACTCTTTGTATAACTCGTTGGCGTAATGGCTAAAGTAACAGACTCCAATATCATGGCTGCGGCTCAAAGTCTATTTGGACGGGCAAAGTAAAACAGTAAGGGGCTGCCAACCTCTTAAAAAACTGGTTTTAACCGCTGGTAAATTGCAGTTTTTCTTAGTTGATAGTTTTTGCACAATTCTCATAGTTTCATAATCTTTTTATAAACCGAATAACTTCAAAATAATTTAATAATTTATCAAATCCATTCCTTAAACTACCTTTTGCTATCTAAGTTTCAAAAACTAATCTGCTGTTACCCTTGTTGTCATTTATATTACTACTTTTGTTTTTTCTAAGTTTTGTTAAATTTGGTGACATCAAAACTCAAAACACCCAATTAGCCTACTAGGGAAGATGCGCTAAGGGAAAGATAAGAAAATGAGTAAAAAATATCGCTGCCTAACAATATTATAACAGTTAAGTGTCTGTCTAAACTGTCCTTCAATACTGTAATCAATACATTGTGATTCTTATGAAATGAAGTGTAAACATTCTGTATGACTCCCAATTTTCCTTGAGTGTCTGGTCTGTTACACCTTAGAATTCAAAATTTAATTGTTCTCTCAATTTTTGCAAAAAACATCCCCCAAAGATTTTAATGGGTGCAGCTTTTCTCCGTCCCTCTTAGCATCCCTGGGGCAAGTTATTTTGAATACCATTATAATTCTATGGGCAAACTTGTACAGCCTATTTTTGTATTCATATTTATTTTATTTCTAGGAGGAGAAGCAGAATCGTCTCAGAAGTCGTCTTTCTCGCCCAGGCGTTCTCTAAGACCTCTTAGTGAGATGAACTTCATAACTCCTCTTTCAGAATCAAATTCAGCCGGTTTGAAATTTTCGTGAGTAAACCTATTGATGTCACCATAAAATTAATGTTATTATACATTCCTATACTAACAGGATAAAATAATCAATTTCTCACAACACTACAATCAACATCAAACATCAATCAACATCGTCTTGTGATGTTGTGAGACGTAGTTTATTTTGTTAATTGTAACAACACGTATTATGCTACACAAGAAATTGGTCCTATACTATTCATCTGATTGCGATGAAACTTTGCATAATTCAGGTTAACCCCAGGAAAGTAAGTCCTTAACCAATTGGCGTAGACATACGAGCTGGTCTCGTTCCTTACTTGTCATATTTTAAACCTATGAATTGGAATAGAATATTTGTGTTTTTAAATGGATTAATGGTTTATTTTTATTTTCATCAAAATACTGTTTTCATTTAGTTTTAAGAGTCGCATTGGCACACACACAGTAGACTTAAGTAAAAAGCAGTGTTGACCATGTGCAACTCACAAAGAATTAACCGATCCCGTCAACTTCCAAGCAAGCCTGCCAACGTTTATTTACTTGGGTCCTCCCACCAATGTTGCCACAGATCGGTTAACTAATTGTGAGTTGCACGATTGGTTAGTTTTGGTCGTAAACCCACGAACTTCGTATCAACACCTGGCCAAGGTTTTTCCACGACTTAGCCGTCACGGCTACCATCACCAGTGGTTTGGCGGCGTTAGATAGGTTTATGGTCAGTCCGCATCCCTAGCAGAGAGAACCGTAGTTTCTGTTATTAACTTTTATAGTTACCATTATTGTTGGGTTTTGAAATTAACTTAATAACATCCTTTGTATTAATGTACAATTTATAACAGTAAAATTGTAGATTAATTTATGACTTTGTCAATTGCACAAATTTGTGTTTAAAGGCAATAAAAAGTTCTTGATTCTAGTTGCCCGCAGTCTTTAGTTACAGATTTTGCTACTAGAGTGCAGCACTAATCAGATCCCGATGTAAGCTCTAGCGAATAGAATAAATTAAATTACTACCTTAATGGGCTAAGGCTCTGCATCTCTATTATTTTACCTACTTAAAAAATTATAATTATTAAATTAGTTGAAGTAAATGTTTTCACCAGTCTCTGATAATTTAGCTCTTTTGTAGTCGTAAATAATTGGCTCTAGACAACTCAATTTCCAATTTTCTTCCCTAATTCCATCAGAACATGCGTCCTAAAGCAATGCAAATCACAGTTCAATTTCAATTTAAAAAACAGGGTTTAGTTAAATGCCAATTAATTGATCGATGAAAATAAATTTATTCTTAAACTCGTGTTGTATTTTCTCTGAGTTCAGATATTTTTAGCTCAAAAATGTAGCTGAATCCACTCTAAAAGAAGTAGCCTATTGTTTCCATGCAAATAATTTAATTTTAAATGATACAAAAACACAAATCAGTCATTTTTACTTTTAAAAAAAACTGCCTTCTGGTATTCATAAAAAACCAGTAGTTGTGAAGTAGTACTTGGGGATAACTCTTGATTCGACTGTCAACTGGGGCCCTCACGTGGATCTCTTATCAAAAATAATCTCCCGGTTGAAGAGATTACTAAATGTGGTTTCATTAAAATATGTCCACTTCATACTATATACATTTTTTCAATCAATAATCATATATGGACTTGTTTTTCATGGAAATTCATCTAAAACGTACAATATCCTTTTCATTCAGATAAAAGTTGTTAAAATATTCACAAACTCAGCATGGAGAGCTCACTGTAAACCTTTCTTCAAAGATTTGAAGATTCTGACTGTCTACAACTTATACATTTTGTATTTGATTTATAAATCTTTACAAATCTGAATAGCTCAAATTCAAGAAATAATATTCACACAAAATCAGTCGAAAATTGATGTGCCTTATCGAAGAATGTCCAAAACTCATAGCCATATAATTACAGGAATTAAACTATTTAATAAATTACCACAATCTGCTCTTGATATTCCATTTAACCCAACTAAGAAGACTGCATGGCTACTTTCAACCCCATTTTATTCTGTTGATGAATTTTTAGAGTTTCCAAGTGTGGTAGATATATTGTAATTTTGTTATATTTAGAAAAACTGTATACCTTGACATTGTTTGTTACATGCATTGTGTTGATGACAGTAGAATATTCATTATTCATGAAAATAAGGGACCAGGAACTTGTTTGTGGGGAGCTTGACTGACTTACTGCTCCCTATCAGGTCCGGAAGGTCCAGCGTGGGGTCTAATCCGTTCAGCAACTACAGCAACGCGAGCGTGAGCAGTGAAGACTTCACGTCGGGGGAAGACGCGGCGCAGAGACTGGAGAGGGACGAGCGACAGTTCTCGATGGCCAGCACGCGCTCACTCTCCGGGATATACGGGGACACTAGTGCCTCTGTCAGGTGTGACATTCACTAGTGGTTTACATTCCTAAAAGTAACACAATGCGTGGGGTTATCATGGTTTCGACACCTTTTTTATCTTGGTTACACCTTCAGTGGAGAATATCAGTTCAAACTTCAGTTTATAATTCATCGTCACTTCTTGTCTTATAAAACTTATCATAAAATAGTTTACACATGGACATTAACACTGGGACAATGGACAAGGACACAGACATATCACCGGTTGGAGTATTGGAAATTGAGTTTCCATAATTTTTGCCATACTGCGTTGAAATGCAGTTTCCAACGCACCGGCCGGTGAGGTGTGTGTCCGTGTCCACACACAGTAGCGCCAGCCGGTGAGGTGTGTGTCCGTGTCCACACACAATAAGCGCCAGCCGGTAAGGTGTGTGTCCGTGTCCACACACAATCGCGCTAGCCGGTGAGGTGTGTGTCCGTGTCCACACACAGTAGCGCCAGCCGGTGAGGTGTGTGTCCGTGTCCACACACAATAAGCGCCAGCCGGTAAGGTGTGTGTCCGTGTCCACACACAATCGCGCTAGCCGGTGAGGTGTGTGTCCGTGTCCACACACAGTAGCGCCAGCCAGTGAGGTGTGTGTCCGTGTCCACACACAATTGTGCCAGCAGGTGAGGTTTGTGTCCGTGTCCACACACAGTAGTGCCAGCCGGTGAGGTGTGTGTCCCTGTCCACACACAATCGCGCCAGCCGGTGAGGTGAGTGTCCGTGTCCACACACAATCGCGCCAACCGGTGAGGTGTGTGTCCGTGTCCACACACAATCGTGCCACCTGGTGAGGTTTGTGTCCGTGTCCACACACAGTAGCGCCAGCCGGTGAGGTGTATGTTCGTGTTCACACACAATCGCACCAGCCGGTGAGGTGTGTGTCCGTGTCCACACACAGTAGCGCCAGCCGGTGAGGTGTATGTTCGTGTCCACACACAATCGCGCCAGCCGGTGAGGTGTGTGTCCGTGTCCACACACAATTGTGCCAGCCGGTGAGGGTTGTGTCCGTGTCCACACACAGTAGCGCCAGCCGGTGAGGTGTATGTTCGTGTCCACACACAATCGCGCCAGCCGGTGAGGTGTGTGTTCGTGTCCACACACAATCGCGCCAGCCGGTGAGGTTTGTGTCCGTGTCCACACACAGTGGCGCCAGCCGGTGAGGTGTATGTTCGTGTCCACACACAATCGCGCCAGCCGGTGAGGTGTGTGTCTGTGTCCACACACAATCGTGCCAGCCGGTGAGGTGTATGTTCGTGTCCACACACAATCGTGCCAGCCGGTGAGGTGTATGTTCGTGTCCACACACAATCGTGCCAGCCGGTGAGGTGTATGTTCGTGTCCACACACAATCGTGCCAGCCGGTGAGGTGTATGTTCGTGTCCACACACAATCGTGCCAGCCGGTGAGGTGTATGTTCGTGTCCACACACAATCGTGCCAGCCGGTGAGGTGTATGTTTGTGTCCACACACAATCGTGCCAGCCGGTGAGGTGTATGTTCGTGTCTACACACAATCGTGCCAGCCGGTGAGGTGTGTGTTTGTGTCCACACACAATCGTGCCAGCCGGTGAGGTGTATGTTCGTGTCCACACACAATCGTGCCAGCCGGTGAGGTGTATGTTCGTGTCCACACACAATCGCGAAAGGGTTCATGAGTGGAGCCCTCTCTTAAGAAATATGACATACCTTGGATGGAAGCCAGAAATCGCCTTAAATCGCCAGACATTACTTAACTTTTGAACAACACAGACTTGAGGTTTTTTTTAAGGTGGGGACATTTTAACACATTACAGATTATGTAAAATACAGCACAAAATATTTCAGAACTACCAACAAATGAAAACAATTTACTACTGGTAATCCATTCTACTCCTTTGAAGAATTAATTATCAAGAGTGATATATCTTCTCAGACGTCATTTCCTGTGTCAATCAAAGTTATGTAAAATCTGCTTATTTTGCCTTTTTCAATCCATAATGAGATATGGGCTTATTGTGTGGGGCAATGCCAGTAAAATTAACAATATTCTAACCCTCCAAAAAAAGCTATAAGAGTAATTACTAATTCACAACCACTAGAACACTGCAAACCTCTTTTTATTAGTTTAAAAATTCAAACAATAATAAATCTCTATCTGTTTGATCTTTTAAAGTATATTTTTCAAAATCCACACTTAATAATGCCTAGCAGTAAAAACCACTCTCACAATACCAGAAATTAGAACTCCGCAAGTATAAATTTTAATAGACTAAGCAAGTCTCTTATAGTCATTCTGTGATTGCACTGAGGGTCTACAATCACTTGGTACATCTGGTGCAAAGATATAACAATAGAATGTTTCTTAATAAGTATTATCAATGGCTATTGGAGAACCCCTTTTATTCACTGGATGAATTTTTCCGTATGAGGCCTGTAGTGTTTTGATTTTCCTATTATTGTACAATACTCATACAAACCAATATACTGTACAATTTTTGTATTACCAATTCATCTTACCACTTGGAAATGTTATTATTATAGTAGTTTTAGTGTAATGACCAAATTATATAAGAGATAAGCTTTCTAAAAATATATTGTAATTTTTACCTGATATTGGACCTGGCTGTCAATGGAGCTGTGATGTGACTTTGTCAATGATCTGTGATTTGTATGACAATAAAATAATTTGATTTGAATTGGCTATGATAAATATGAATGTATAGTAGCTGAGAACTATTGCATCATTCTTTTTAAAAGCGTCTTGACACTGCTCATCTGTTACAGTTGAATAGATAACAAAAAAGGACCATTTGATTTGAATGCATTGCAACTTTAACAAACCCCGCGTACGGTATAAAATCGGTTAGAAGTTAGAAGGAAATTCAAGTTGCTTAAATCCTTTGAGTATTTTATCGAGCCATTGCTATTACTGCAACAACATGGTTCACACTTTCTGAAAAGTTAGGGAGAATCAGAGAATCTGAGCAATTTCAGGGAAACTCAGGTTGAAAATTTAATAAATGTTGAAAGTTTAGGAAAATACTGGATATTTTATACAAGTCAGGGAAAGTTTTTAATTTAATTGTAAATAAAATCAATACTTTGTAGATATTTGTTAAATCGGTTTTCTTAGGTCAACGAAGACGAAGTGAAAAAGATAAGACCAAATATGTATTTCACGATTGAAATATAGGTTTACGTACCTTCAGTCAACAGTTCAAATTTCAGTAGATCAATCCCATGACTGTTACTGTTGACTGAAGGTACGTAAACCTATATTTCAATTGTCATTTAACAGTGAAAAAATATATTTCACAACAACGAGCTATTGTAAACATTAAAATAATAAAATAATCAGGAGAGCGTTGGACTGTTGTAGGGAAGGTGAAGGTCAATAACAAAAATATTACTTAAGTGCGCTTTCCGAGTTGGGAGCCAGGAAAATTAACTCTTTTGGTCAGCTAAAGTCAAGGAAATCATTAACCAAATGAAAGTATGAACCATGTTATTTTACACAGTACAGTAAGTCGCCTCCAGACGAATAACTAGATGTTGTTTCTTAGTGTCGATGGCGAGAAGCTGTCCATGAGTAGTTTCCTGCGCAGCGGTAGCTACCCGCTCGGCAGTCTGGAGACCGGCTCCAGTGACTCACAACCACCACAGTTCGGCATGCCGGCTACGAGCCCCCAGAAGACGGGCAAACCGAAGGCCATCCTCCCGCTGCCGAACGGTAACCACGTCACCGTTGTCTGTGTAAACTAGCCTAAGAATCGTCTGTGACACGTTACAGCTATCTTAACATCTACAACGATTGTGTCACCCCCCGACCAAATACAGTGTTAGAAGATCGGAACCGTTGGGAACACCAAACATGTAAGGCGTCTGCCTAGTTTAAATATAATACCCCCGTCGCAGCAAACCTGCGAACTCAGCGAATTTCCAATATATATAACTCACTACTACATAGAGCTATTTACCAAGTTTCACAAAAATACATCCATAAATAAGTGATATATAGCATTTTATTTATTCTCCATAAGAATAACATTAGGGTTGAGGACGCAGGTTTGCTGCAACGAGGAAGATAAGTAATATGTTTTTTTTGCAATTATCAATATAACTGAACCAGGTGAAGCTATATACCAAGTTTAACTCGCTTCGCTCGCTGGGGGCTCCGCCCCCAGACCCCTGTGGGGGGCTTCGCCCCCAGGTCGCTGTTGGCCTCATTTTGAAGTGGCGTCAAATCAAATGGCCAAGAACCCCCATAAGACTACTACTCATACTAAGAAAACAGACCAATCTTTAGAAATTTAAATATGAGAGCATCTGAATGGCCGTTGGAACTGTTTAAACAATACTAGATTTCGATTGTTTCTATCCGCCATTATTAAGTTATTGAGGTAGTAAAACTGGAAAAAGTAAGGCTTAGGAATTTTCTCTTTGGTTAGAAAGTGCAAAGCACATGAATGCCAAATCTGGAGTTCCTAACTTTAGGAAATGTAACCAAAATACTACTACTATTAATATAATACTACGTGGAAATAAAACCGAAACCAGGTAAATAATAATATTAGTGGTATAATCAGACTCCGCGTATAATTTAAGTTATTCAGATAATTGAATAACTTTGAAACATTTTTTAGTATGACCTGTAAATAACGATTTTTAAATGTTGTGGATGGATACACCGTCATAACATACCATAATAATAATAATACATGTGGTGTCTATAGGACATGTCCAACTAATCAAAACAAATTTGTACTGGTTTTTACCCACTTTGTAAGTCTAACATGCCCAAATATCAACAAAAACACCGGGAAATCTAAAAAAAGTAGATGATTTTCAAAATTGATTAGGGTTCAAACAATTCAAATTGGTCATGCGACTTCTGTCACATACTTCCTGTAATGTAGAGATATTCCGTGCCAAATATTAGGACTCTAAGTACTATTTTTGAGTGTCAAATAAATAAAAACCACTAAGTTTTGGTGGAAAATTGCCAAAGATTTAAGAAATCTAGCGCTACCTAAGGGTGAAGGGGGTGAGATACGGCAAAATGTCATATGAATAGAGTTGTAGTTTGTCTAAAATCCGTGGCACGTGGTGGTCTTCGTTTTTCGATAGGACAGCCCGTTCTGCCACTAGAGCCCAGATAAAAAAAATATTGCATTTTGATTTTTTTATTCACAATTATTTATTTATTTTGAGATAGTTCAAACTAAAAATAGTAGGATTTGGGAAGAAAAGGTGCAACGCACACGCATGCCATATCTCACGATCCTAGTTCAAGTATAAATGGTGATACGTGCATTCTATTTAATAACAATTGTTCCAGAACCGGCATTTCCTTACTACTTATACTTAGAAAACTGTAAAATATATAGATTTTAAGAGTTTTTGATTTTCCGGCAGGTTTAAGTAGTAAAAATGGTAATATTTCTGCTGCTATTTACTAAGTGTGATGTAGACATACTGCGTGCCCAATATTAGGCCTCCATCAAGTATATTAACGTGATAGGAAATAAAAACGGCCACAAAATATAGAAAATATGCCGAAATTTGAGAAATCTAGCGCTATCTAAGGGTGAAGGAGACGAGATACGACAAAAAGTCATAGGAGCAAAGTTATAGATCGTCTAAAGCCCATATGTCTTAGTAAAACACGTTTCTCGATTGGACTAACCGTTCGGCCGCTACAGCAGAAAAACATACACTATTTTGGAGATGTTCAAAATTTCCTCCCTTTTGAATTTTTTTGAGGAGGTTAAAATAAAAAGTTATACCTTTTTGCAATTTTCCTAGGGTTTTCAATAGACAAGCTACATATAGGCCTAATTCCATGTTTCTAGCTTATCTAGAATTACCTGAGTAAGTCGATAATGCAGTTTGTCATTTATAGAATAATTAGGGTTTTTAATTTTTTTGGGATGTTTAATTATTAAAATATGTTAGTTTATCGAGTGTTTCGTGAAGGGTAATGTGTAAACATATTGAGTGCCAAATATCAAGCCTTTACATACTAAATTAAAGTGATAGGAAATTAAAGACCACAAAAATAACCGTCGAAATTGCCTGAAATTTGAAAAATCTAGCGCTACCTAAGGGTGAAGGGAGCAAGATACGACAAAAAGTCATAGGAACAAAGTTGTAGATCTTGTAAAATCCGTGGCACGTGGTGGTGTCCGTTTTTCGATAAGTCAATCCGTTCGGCCGCTAGAGCTCAAAAACTGTAATTTTAAAATAAGCCTTTTTGGGGGGGGTTTTGAATATTTTTTTAGGGGGGTTAAAATAAAAAATTGACAGTTTTGGCAATTTTTCTGGGGGTTACAAGCTATAAGCTACCTGCATGCAAAATTTCAGGTTTCTAGCTAGTCTAGAAGTGGTCTAGAATTCGTATACCTCAGTGAGTGAGTGAGTGAGTGAGTGAGTTACACATGCGGCTGTATATATTATAGACTCGCTTCGCTCGCTGGGGGCTCCGCCCCCAGACCCCTGTGGGGGGCTTCGCCCCCAGGTCACAGTTTAATGTCCCCCCCAGGTCACAGTTTAATGTAAATTGGTCCAATTCTATTTAAGATCTAAATTCTACAACTATTCCAAGGCTTTGATTATTTTTAAGAGATTAAACTATAAAATCTGGTCATGAGCCTGTTGCTAAATTCTATTTGGCATGGAGAATTATTATGTAAAATGTTAAGCCTCCATGTATTACCTAAGTGCTTGAAACAAATTAATACCCTTAACTGATGTATAATGTAGCCTTTATAAGGCGTCTTTTGAACCATATAAGGAATATGATTACCGTTAACAACATGAAATGCTATGACTATAGGTAACTAAAGGCCTTCTGCAACAAATATGACATAATTAAGAGATTTTACCCTCGATAGAGCGCAACATAAAAAAGATACCCGAAAAACACGATAAAATCTACAAACGCTCAAAGACTTTGATTTTTTTGCGTGCTTAAGATATTTAATCTGAGCGTGTGAGTGTTGTTTGGTACTAATTGTAATGTAGGAATACTGTGTGATAAGTATTAGGACTCTAAGTTCTATATTAGAGCGACAAACCATTAAAAACCACGAACAAATCTATGAAAAAAGTTTAAATTTAAAAAATCTAGCGCTATCTAAGGGCGAAGGGGGTAGGATACGGCAAAATGTCATAGGACCAAAGTTGTAGTTCGTCTAAAATCCGTGACACGTGGTGGTCTTCGTTTTTTGATAGGACAACCCATTTGGCCACTAGATCTCAAATAAAAAAATACTACATTTTGATTTTTGTATTCACAATTATTTATTTTGTTGAGATAGTTCAAACTATAAATGGTAGGATTTGGGAAGAAAAGGTGCAAGGCACATGCATGCCAAATTTCACGTCCCTAGCTCAAGTATTATTGGTGTCACGTGTATGTCCAATAATGTAAATTGGCACAGAACCCCCAATACACCACTACTTATACTAAGAAAACGGTCATATCTAAAGATATTTAGATTTTTTCATTTTTCGACAGGTTTGATTAATAAAAACTGGTCATATTTCTGCTGATATTTACTAAGTGTGATGTAGACATACTGCGTGCCCAATATTAGGCCTCCATCAAGTATATTAACGTGATAGGAAATTAAAATCGGCCAAAATATTTTGAAAATATGCCGAAATTTGAAAAATCTAGCGCTACCTAAAGGTGAAGGAGACGAGATACGACAAAAAGTCATAGGACCAAAGATCGTCTAAAATCCGTGGCACGTGGTGGTCTCCGTTTCTCGATAGGACCAACCGTTTGGCCGCTACAGCTCAAATAAAAAGTCACTATTTTGGACATGTTCAAAATTTCCTCCATTTTGAATTTTTTTGAGGAAGTTAAAATAAAAAATTGTAACTTTTTGGAATTTTCCTGGGGGTTACAAGGTACAAGCTACCTGCATGCAAAATTTCAGGTTTCTAGCTCGTCTAGAAGTGGTCTAGAATTCGTATACCTCAGTGAGTGAGTCAGTTACACATGCGGCTGTATATATATTAGATTAATTTAGGTTCATAATTAAGGGAGATATACAACTTTACTTATTCTCCATATGAATAACATGGGGACCGAGTATGCAGGTTTGCTGCTACGGGGCCTATCAACAAAAAACTCGTTTTTTGTGCTAATATCAATACCACAACTAGTTGAAGCCACATACCAAGTTTCATCAATATACATTCAAAAATAATCGAGATAAAGAATTTTATTTATTCTCCATAAGGATAACATTGGACAACGTCCTGTGTTTAGCACTTTGAATATCTCTGCAACGGTTGGACGTAGAACAACGATTAAAACACCAAAATGTTTGTTTTGTTGAGCTAAACACGTTAATAAACAGACATGTGAAGTTTTAGCGAATTTCCCCTATAGGGAAGAAGCTATTACCGTAGTCGGCATGGTAAGACCAAGGCCCGGGACCATGATAACTTTTCGTTTTGAGGTCCCCAGACCCCAAAAACACCATTCGTTCGATACTGTATATATATATATATATATATATATATATATATATATATATATATATATATGTGTCCGTGAGCACGATAACTCCCGTAAAAATTATCTGATTTTAACGAAATTTGGTATAAATATGTAAAGCAGCATTTATGACTTTAAGTTCGAAAACCAGACAGATCGACCTATCCGAAGGGGTATTTTGGGGGGGTTTTGTACCCCAAAAATGGGTTTTTTGAATTTTTTACATATAATTTTTGAAAAAGTCAAATTTTAGTTTTGACCATTCGATTCAGCTTAAAAAAACACACAATTTGGTATTTTGATCATTCCTCTACGTCAATTGGTTACCGAGATATTGAAAGTGCTAAACACAGTACGTTGTCTAATGTTATTCTTATGGAGGAAAAGAAAATTTTTTTATCTCGCTTATTTATGAACGTATACTGACGAAACTTGGTATACAGCTTCATCTCGTTGAGGTCTATTGATATTTGCTCCAAAAAATTGTTTTTGCATAATTCTCCCGTAGCAGCAAACCTGCGTACTCAGCCCCCATGTTATTCTTATGGATAATAATTAAATGCTCTGTCTCCCTTAATTATGAACATAAATGAATAAAAACTGGTATACGACTTCACCTAGTTGAGTTACATTGACATTAGCATAAAAAACCATTTTTTGTGTTCCTTGTTGCAGCAAACCTGCGTACTCAGCCCCAATGTTATTCTTATGGAGAATAATTAAAATTGTATATATCGCTTATTTGTGAATATATTTTTATGAAACTTGGTAAGTGGCTTTATGTAGTATTAAGACATTTATATCTCCATTGGAAATTCGCTGAGTATGCAGGTTTGCTGCGACGGGGGTATTTAGTAAAACTATCTGAGAAAAATCTAAAAACCTTTTTCCCATAAGATTAACATGGGACACGTTTTTTTGGATTTTCTCCGCAACCACTTAACCTAGGTTCATGATTCAAAATACTAAATTATTTGTTTTTTAAGCTCTATAAAATGGCTATAACCAAAATTGAGTGTTTTTAACATTTTGGGGTCAAATTTGCAAAAAACCGATTTTTGGAAAATTGTAAACCCCCATAAAACCCCCTTCCTATAGTGCGATCGATCTGGTTTTCGAACTTAAAGTCATAAATGCTACTCTCCACATTTGTGCCAAATTTCATCAAAATCGGGTGTTTCTTTCAAAAGTTATCGCGGTAACGGACACATATATATATATCTATATATATATATCTATATATAGATATATATATATATAGATATATATATATACATATATATAAATTTGAACGAATAGTGTTTTTGGCATCTGGGGACCTCAAAACGAAAAGTTACCATGGTCTCGGGCTTAAGTCTTACCATGCCACCTACGGTAATAGCTTCTTCCCTATAGGGGAAATTCGCTAAAAGCACTTGTTTTTAGTCACAGAGTAATGATATTTCGCTGGAGGGAAAAGAGAGGATACTGCTAACTCACCCAAGAGACTGATGAGTGAAAGAACACATAGTGTACATACAAGAATGTAGCAGCAAACCTGGGAGATAACACGTTACTTATTCTCTATAAGAATAACATGGGGCCTGAGTACGCAGGTTTGCTGCTACGAGAGCTATCGGCCAAAAAATGTTTTTTAGTGCAAATATCAATATACCTCAACGATATGAAGCAATATACCAAGTTTCATCAGGATAAGTTGATAAATAAGCGAGATATACAATTTTTCTTATTATCCATAATAATAACATTGGACAACGTACTGTGTTTTGCACTTTCAATATCTCTGTAACCATTTGAGTAAAGCAATGATCAAAACACCAAATTGTGCGTCTTTTTAAGCTGATTCCAATAGAAAAAAACTAAAATTTGACTTTTTTCAAAAATTATGTGTAAAAAAATTTAAAAAAAATTGTTTGGGTACAAAACCCCTCCAAAATACCCCTTTGGTCGATCTGTCTGGTTTTCGAACTTAAAGTCATAAATGCTGCTTTACACGTTTATACTAAATTTCGTCAAAATTGGATTATTTTTATGAGAGTTATCGTGCTCACGGACATATATATACAGTTTTGAACGATTGGTGTTTTTGGCATCTGGGGACCTCAAAATGAAAAGTTATCATGGTCCTGGGCCTAGGTCTTACCATGCCGACTACGGTAATAGCTTCCTCCCTATATAGGGAATTCGCTAAAAGGTGATAGTTCAGCTGCACTTTGTATCCTTTACCGAACTTGAAGAGAATGACAATTAATTTAACCTTTTTTTGTGGGTGTATTAAGTGATATTTATTTCACTCCTCAGTCCCTCAATTATATTAGGTAGCTGTATCCTATATTTTTCTCTCTACTGAAATGTTCAAGCCTAGTGATTTTTCCCAACTACCTAACGTGGCAGTAATAGTATTTCTTAACTAAAATATAAACAAATTTTTAGTAATGACAGTTATTATTAAAACAAGCTTAAATAGTGGACAGGAGAAGTGCTAGCTACTGATGTTGATGACTAAGGGAAAGATTACACTGCAACCTTGCACATCTATAGTGCCCTTGCTTCTGGGTTCAGTTTACTCATAGAGGAAGGAGTTCCAGCCCTATCTCCCCTTAATAACGTTGATCATCTGGTGGTTCTAACAGGTCATTGCTACCTGCTGATTGCTACTTGGTATACCCACAAACCTCTGACCTAGTCGACTAGGATGTGTCTTGAGGTTTCCGCCCCTCCTGCCACAGTCTGCAGTCATTCTCTTTTGCCATGTCCATCTTCTCTACATGTTCCTTCCGTTCTCTAGGTGTCCCATCCAGTGAGAAACCTCGTTAAAATGTGTTGTCATTGTGTTTGTCTGCGTTTTCAATCGTGGGTTTCATTCATAAATCAAGTAACTTTTTGAATAAACATAAATTTCATCAAGCTCATTTATTTTTCCTTGGTTCATATTTTGAATTCGGTTTGGTTGTTTGTAATCCTTATTATACTTACTCTTCAGATGCTATTGAGTAACAACAAACTCGGACTAACATAGCAAGAGTCATGACACGCTGGCCGGTCCATGACTGAATTCATTGTACTTTCAGCCCGAGGAAGTATTCAAACCATCGTCTACAGTTCTATTTTGACCCCACCAAGACATGAAAATTATGATTTTGTTTTGACTTGTATAACCGACTTGCACCAGCAGTTCTGACTTTGATTGCCTTTTTCTTCTGAGTGTGACTCTACAAAATTACAAATTATATACATCATAAAATGATTACATCTTTATATATAATTCTGTAAGCGAAATTGGTAAGCCAAAGTTGTGGGAGCTTGACAAATCACAGGATGATGGGATAGGGTTCAAATTAAAGGTCTTGATCCCAGGGACTCGGGAAAAATAGCAGTATTTACAAAAAGTGACCAGCAAACGAGAAATATTGTAAAATATCCCCCATAAGTAAGAAAAGCATGGGGATTTAAATAAGCCTGCTTTGTTTACATTAAAACATGGGGATTTAAATAAGCCTGCTTTGTTTACATTAAAACATGTGATTAAATGTCTACTTTGTTCACGAATTGACATGTGTTCTCCATTGAGCAATGTTAGGGGCTATGGTCCCTTCAAGCCACTAGTAATATATAGCGTACCCATATAGCGTAGTAAGAGTGTCATTACCTCCCTGGTCTAGCTCTGCCGGAAGTGTAATCGTAACGCCATGTGTCATTACCTCCCTGGTCTAGCTCTGCCTGGAGTGTAATCGTAATGCCATGTGTCATTACCTCCCTGGTCTAGCTCTACCGGAAGTGTAATCGTAACGCCATGTGTCATTACCTCCCTGGTCTAGCTCTGCCGGAAGTGTAATCGTAACGCCATGTGTCATTACCTCCCTGGTCTAGCTCTACCGGAAGTGTAATCGTAATGCCATGTGTCATTACCTCCCTGGTCTAGCTCTGCCGGAAGTGTAATCGTAACGCCATGTGTCATTACCTCCCTGGTCTAGCTCTGCCTGAAGTGTAATCGTAACGCCTTGTGTCATTACCTCCCTGGTCTAGCTCTACCGGAAGTGTAATCGTAACGCCTTGTGTCATTACCTCCCTGGTCTAGCTCTACCGGAAGTGTAATCGTAACGCCATGTGTCCTTACCTCCCTGGTCTAGCTCTGCCTGAAGTGTAATCGTAACGCCTTGTGTCATTACCTCCCTGGTCTAGCTCTACCGGAAGTGTAATCGTAACGCCATGTGTCATTACCTCCCTGGTCTAGCTCTGCCTGAAGTGTAATCGTAACGCCTTGTGTCATTACCTCCCTGGTCTAGCTCTACCAGAAGTGTAATCGTAACGCCATGTGTCATTACCTCCCTGGTCTAGCTCTGCCTGAAGTGTAATCGTAACGCCTTGTGTCATTACCTCCCTGGTCTAGCTCTGCCTGAAGTGTAATCATAATGCCATGTGTCATTACCTCCCTGGTCTAGCTCTGCCTGAATTGTAATCGTAATGCCATGTGTCATTACCTCCCTGGTCTAGCTCTACCGGAAGTGTAATCGTAACGCCATGTGTTATTACCTCCCTGGTCTAGCTCTGCCTGAAGTGTAATCGTAACGCCTTGTGTCATTACCTCCCTGGTCTAGCTCTACCGGAAGTGTAATCGTAACGCCTTGTGTCATTACCTCCCTGGTCTAGCTCTGCCTGAAGTGTAATCGTAACACCATGTGTCATTACCTCCCTGGTCTAGCTCTACCGGAAGTGTAATCGTAACGCCATGTGTCATTACCTCCCTGGTCCAGCTCTGCCTAAATTGTAATCGTAATGCCATGTGTCATTACCTCCCTGGTCTAGCTCTACCGGAAGTGTAATCGTAACGCCATGTGTCATTACCTCCCTGGTCTAGCTCTGCCTGAAGTGTAATCGTAACGCCTTGTGTCATTACCTCCCTGGTCTAGCTCTACCGGAAGTGTAATCGTAACGCCATGTGTCATTACCTCCCTGGTCTAGCTCTGCCTGAAGTGTAATCGTAATGCCATGTGTCATTACTTCCCTGGTCTGCAATAAAGCTCATTACTTACCACTCAAGATAGTGACGTTAACTTGCGGTGGGTGATAATTTATATAGTTTACACTACATGCTACCAGATGACTGTATTGTGTAGACAAGTCTACGTTCGTGGTGGAGGAGCCGGTGAGAGACTCGCCGTGGGAGCCTCACTCCCTGGTGGAGCAGTACTCTCAGATCCACGACACCCACGGCGACGCCGACTCCTCGGTGCCGAGCCTCTCGTACATCGGGGAGATGCTGGACCAGCTGCACCGCGGCGCCAACCCGAAGGAGATGCTGGCGCAGCTCATGGGTGAGACCATTGACTATACAAAAACTACGAAAGGAAAAGGATGTCGGAGAACTTACCCATTGAGAAGAGTGTGAAGCGTCAACAGGAAAACTAATTCACTGGCAAAAATTCACAAAAATACACACAGAAACTGGATAATTTTCGGGACAACTTGTCCCTTTCTCAATCAGTTGAGGAAGTGTTTGTTAGTCTTAAATGGAAGCAGGCATGCCAACTTAATCACTTAACTATTTACAGTACTTCACTAAAAACCTTATATGTAATTGGATTTCCACTGATAATAAATAAAAAACATTAATTTGTTCTAAAACTCCATGATCGGGATTGTAAACAAATTAAATGTATAATTTACCACTTTTTTGCACACTATTTGTCTTTGCCGCATTACCTTTTTGCATTACATTGCTAACAAATTCACATAAATTTATTAACAACAATGTATTATTAGAACTGTATTCCAGACCATTTCTTTTTTGGAGGTTATCTGAGTGAATTTGGCGTAGATCTAAGTTTACAGCCAGCTTTTTCATTATGTAGGCCTAGCCTAGTTGTAGATCAAAATTGAATATGAACAAATTACAGGTACAAATTTACATTTTGATTAGTTTGCCAAATGTGGTTTTATCAACATAAATAGACGTGGTGGTTCAAATTGGACTTAGGTTAGCCTAGGCTAACCTCAACTAAATCTGTTGGTAAGTTCATTTATTTTTATAATTATTTATAATTTATTTATTTGAATATGTTATAATAACTGAGAGCTTATCCCCCATACACGATGAAAATATTGTACCCCTAGTAAAATGTTCTTGTATATTTTGTAGTTCAGATTTTAAAACATTGTGTAAATATCCCCACCAACAATTTTCTGAAACTTGGGAGGAATACAAAATTCTCTTTCTATCTTGACCACAAAACCAATCCCGTCCATCCCTACTTGTCCATTATTGAAATTTGTCAATACGGCTGTCAAGTTTACATAATTTAAATGCTTGTCTTGTGTAGCTTTATTTCGGTGCTCTATTAGAATGTACTTTTAACATTTCTGTTTACTTATTTTACAGTTTTGTTGTAGTAACAGAGACACATTGTAGAGGGAAAACAATCATACAGTCTTTCTGACAAATACAAATAATTCATATTTAATTTTTCAGCTTCAAAGAGTAAACCCAAGACCAAACCTGATAATTCTCTGAGATCAAACAGAATTTCTTCTGTAGTCGAAGGTAAGTAATACTAAATAAGTTATATCCTTTATTATAACATTATATAGAATGTCCAGAAATAATTGACCAAAAACTTCCATAGATTATTTGATGTAGGTACACACTAGATTTCCTATATTTATTTACAGTCTACTCTTGATAATCCGACAGACATGGGACCAAGCCCTTGTCGGATTACCAAGGCTACCATTAAAGCAATGCTAAATCCAACTGAAATCAAAATACTGTATGGTAGTGAGTTGAAAAAGTTGCAGTTGATAAAAGGGGGGGGGTTTGATAAAATGTATAATTTTTTTATCAAATATATGTATTTGGGTTCCTTATGTTTTGAACAAACATTTTACATGTCTCTACCAAGAAACAAAATACAGTCAAATTTTAATTTTTGTCGAGCTTTTTGACAAGCTATGGTTGGAACTCAAAATGCCGAGTAATCAGTGGGGCAAAAAACAACAGAGAGTCTAAAGTCAAAAAGCAAAATAATTGGAAAAATGCATCGACATTGTCAAAACATAAACGTAACATCATAACAACTGCAATCAGAAGCTCGCTAGTCTTTTTGATGTAAAACGAAGGTGAGTTCGGTCAGTTGGGTTCAAGTCAAGATAGGCTCAGCTCGGCTGCGACGGTGGAAGTGGGGTGGGGGATAGGGGGTGTTTTACTGTATGGGAATGCGGCAAGCGATTCAATCAAATTTAAAAAAGAAGCGAATAAGTTAAAATAGTACATAATACGCTTACTATAATCAAGTTGGTTTTCACAGGTGAGACCAGCTTTTGCCGTGGCATCGAAGCGGATCCTAGCTTTGCAACCAAGGACGTGTCTGGACTCCTGTATACCAGCACTGAAAAGACACAGGATGCGTCTGCCTGCAATGTTACTGGTACGTTTACTTTCTACCCCTACACATAGTTTATGAAGAAAGTATTGATTCGTCAACATTTTAAAATCTGAGTTATCGGTGGAAATATTTGTTTTGGTGCTCCATGAATAAAGTTTTTTTTGTAGTTATGTCTGTTCGTCTGTAGGGATGTGTTTCTTTGCAGTTTGAAAGATGGAAGCCTTGATCCTTATTGTTTCGCGTTATTGCAACCGATACTCTTTAATTTACTCCCATTTCTTTTTTATAATTCAGCTTAAAAATTTCTAAAATATGTGATTTTCCAGATTTTGAGGGGGACGAAGAGGCCTGTGTATGTGTGATGACTCCTCAATCGATGGACTTTGACATATTCAATGAACTTTCTCACCCGGTGGAGTATAGTTTCGCCAAGGCCTGCTACGTGAATGGGCAACGGAAAGACTCTGCTGCGTACGTTCACTTCCCAGTCTCGAAATTGATGCTGTTTCCTGGTCAGAAGCGAACCTTGACTGTAAGTAGTTGTTAATCTGACACTGCTTTGAAAAATACATGTAAATGCTCTATTCAACGCAGGAATAATAAAATAAAATATTTGAAGTGACTACGTACACGTCCAATGTAAAGGCAAATTCACATCGCTACCGCTTAGGTTAGGTTAGGTTACGTTAGTTTAGATTAGGAGGTTTTCTGGCTCTCAATCTTTTTTAAAAATCACAGGAAAAGTAATGTACGGTGCATAATTTGGAACGGACGTGAACAGTAACGGCTCATGTCGGACGTGTACATAGCCTCTGCCTACAATATTCCTATGGTTTTTAGTGTAGATCTCCTCCCAACCTAGATGATCTAGGTATTTTTGTTTCCCAGTTTTCGTGGCAGAGTAGGCTAACTAATATTTTGGGTTACCACATTTCGGGAATATCCAGGATTAGATAGAACTTTTACACCACTGCTAATGATACAGGAATTTTGCAAACAGCTAATTATAAAAAAAATTATATAAAGTCAGATCAATGTTTTCAGTCAATAAAACAGGGTCCAAATGTTATATTCAACCAATGAAAAACAAGGTCCATACATACTTTGTTCAGGTTTGCTGAGTCGATCTATTTAAGGTTTTCTAATCAACCGGAAGAGACCTCGTGATTAGCTGGAAGGTCACGTGATCACCAATGCATTTTTTTTTTGTTTCTGGAAATACGATATTTATTGTACGAGTACCATATTTTCCTCATCAGTGTAATTATAATTAACATTGTTTAACTACTTACATTCTATGATAAGCTGTTATTTTATGAAACTAATATATTATTTGATTTATTTGTATTATTAGATTTATCGATTAAGGGTTTAAATTTTCTTTCTGGATGTCCAGTGACAATTTAAAATAGCTGTACCATTATTATACCCTTAAGGTTGGCAACATTTTATGGTATGTTGTTGATTTATGAATCAGCTGGACGCCCTCGTAAGACATCTTTGCTGCGAACATTACTCTTATGTAAATAAGCACACCTGGTCTGAAAGCTCTACGAACCTTGAATGAAAAACATGTCAGCCATAGTTTTTTGCTAATAAAACATGTCATATCTTTGACCGATAATAGACGTTAAAGCTTTGTTTTTCGCCAAAAAAAGTGTGTGAAAAACTTTTTTTTAAAGAGGTTGGTAGCCTCTTTTTGCCCTACTTTGCCATCCACATAGACTATACGTCTGGATGTGGACTGTATCCAGCAAAGCAAGGAGTGAACCGTTACAGTACGAGTTGAACAGTACTGATTACCAGGGCTGGGATTCGAACCCACGACAGGACCGCTGCCATGGTTTCGGAGTACGACACCTTGACCAGTATTCCAGTGACTCACTATTTTGCTCCTAGTGATGAAAACTACAATTCCAAAAATTGCAATACACCTAAGTGCTCAGACACTCATTTATAGCTTAGTGAAATACTACAGATTGTCAGTAAATACTGTATCTGATAGAACATAAGATCTGATTGGAACATATGTGCTAACATCTACTGGAGTGAGCTCATCTTGAGTAAAGCGAGTGGGGAGTGGGGAGTGAGCTCCATATGTGGGGAGACTCTAGTGATGGTCAAAACCAGAAATTTCAAATCTCGAAACCGAAACCAAAACTTAAAAAATCAAATCTCGAAACTCGAAAGTCAAATCCCAAAATCCTATTTACTTGCCTGGTTTTGGTTATGAAAAATAAATCCAGTTACTCCAAAGAAACCAGTTAACTTACTGAGGTTCTCGAAGTATCCTAGAAAAATATTAGTTTCAGAACTACTGGTGAACCAATTATTTGTAGCTTAATTATAAACTTTGGTTAGAGTTGTTCTTTTACAAATAAAAAATCAATAATCCACAAAAGGTGAAGGTAGACGACCGATGACAGTAGGCTTTTGACCTTCACATTATTAATCCACACCCGGGCGTGATTTCTGTTAAAAAAACGACACAGAAAAATCTCGGCAGTTTTGAGTTTTGATTCTCGAAACTCGTCGATCGAATCTCAAAACCGAAACTTTTCCAAAGTTTTGGTGGTTTTGAGATTTGAGTTTTGGTTTTGACACATCACTAGGGGAGACCCTTAGTACAACCTACCTTGAAGTTAGGTACGATTTTAGCTATCAAGAGCCAGGGCTCATAATATGTGAACAAGTTGATCCGTATTGACATTTTTTTACCAACCCATTTACCTACTTTGAACCTGGAATGGTAGGAATACTTTGGCTAGACTATCTCACCAACTATTAATTCACCATTTTCTCAACAGTTAGCACCGACAGGTATACAGACAAAACTTTGTTACTGATCTCTAGGAGAGCTTACAAATCTATTTATTTCGTTTTTTCGCATCACTTGTTTTGAACTCAGAAAATCTGAAACATCCTTTACATTTTTACTATTGCTCGTGTTTTTTGTTGCAGATAAGTATTGCAGCCTTGGTTGGTGGGGTGATAAAAATAAAAATAGAGGTTGCCCGACAAAATCCACTGACCAAAGTTAGAGAGTCTAGCAGTGTTTATGGGAAGATGGTTGCAGAAATACCAAGGGTGAGTTTGACTTATTTAAGATTAAAATGTTAATACAATTCTGATAAATACTTTATTATTAATACTAATTTTAATTAGGGACGGCCTAATATTTATATGTTTAAATATTAAAAATTTTAATACGTAGAACTGCAGAACAATAACACTTTACTTCAGTATAAACCAGCTACTCAGTTAATATTAAGTATTAATTAGTATTAAAGCTACTAAAAGTACAATATTTTTCTTTAACGAAGTTTAATAATTAATCAATCATCCATCTGTTTTATACTCCAAAGGCGTAAAATCCTTATCAAATTTTCTACGAGTTTTGAAAAATATAGAAAAATATGTTCCATTCCATAATAAAATAACCTATCCTGCCCATTTTAAATATTTATAATGCACAGTGTTGATGAAGAAACTCGTAGGTTGTTTGTGAAGTATTACTGACTACCTCCTGGGTTATTTGTGACACATTTCTTTATTATGACCAACAGTCTATTTGTTGCATAGACTTATAAATTTGTTAATGCAAAATGCTTTTTCCACTAATTTCAAAGACTCACTGCGAAGTTGACCAACATCTCTTCTGTCCAGGTCTCCCTGATAACCCAGCATAGAGGTGAGATGGTACCTAATCCAGACTGTGAATACGATGGAAAATACCAACACACGATCGTTATG
Organism: Allygus modestus; assembly: GCA_963675035.1. Classification (NCBI taxonomy): domain Eukaryota; kingdom Metazoa; phylum Arthropoda; class Insecta; order Hemiptera; family Cicadellidae; genus Allygus; species Allygus modestus. The sequence continues at coordinate 8,229,035 of OY776112.1, forward strand.
AAAAACGAGGGCCGAGCCATGGTGCCCCTGAAGCTCACTGTAACCAAGGAGGTAATAATGAATCATAATTATATTTGTAAACCAAAAAATATATAGTTGTGAAAAAAAGCTGATTAAGTTGACTTTTGAAAGTCCATTTAAACACACAGAAGACTATCGAGAAAACATTTGTTGTAACTCTAAATTGTATTTTTAAAGTAAAATTTCCTAGTATTTTCATGTGAATAATAACGGATGAGGATTAATTTTTGCTTTTTGTATCAAAGAGGTAATGTTTGCACAGTGAAGTGGGACTTACAGCAAGTCGGCCTCATAGTCATGTGGCCATATCGTGTGCAGGTTATTAGTATGTCAGCCACATAGTCATGTGGCCATATCGTGTGCAGGTTATTAGTGTGTCAGCCACATAGTCATGTGGCCATATCGTGTGCAGGTTATTAGTGTGTCAGCCACATAGTCATGTGGCCATATCGTGTGCAGGTTATTAGTGTGTCAGCCACATAGTCATGTGGCCATATCGTGTGCAGGTTATTAGTGTGTCAGCCACATAGTCATGTGGCCATATCGTGTGCAGGTTATCAGTGTGTCAGCCACATAGTCATGTGGCCATATCGTGTGCAGGTTAACAGTGTGTCAGCCACATAGTCATGTGGCCATATCGTGTGCAGGTTATTAGTGTTTCAGCCACATAGTCATGTGGCCATATCGTGTGCAGGTTATCAGTGTGTCAGCCACATAGTCATGTGGCCATATCGTGTGCAGGTTATCAGAGTGTCAGCCACATAGTCACGTGGCCATATCGTGTGCAGGTTATTAGTGTGTCAGCCAGATAGTCATGTGGCCATATCGTGTGCAGGTTATTAGTGTTTCAGCCACATAGTCATGTGGCCATATCGTGTGCAGGTTATTAGTGTGTCAGCCACATAGTCATGTGGCCATATCGTGTGCAGGTTATTAGTGTAGGCTCCTGAAAATACATTCACGTTTGTCGATATAACTGGAGTTTTGATTTATTTAAGACACTTGAAGGAATTTTTAAGCATTATAAGTTTTAATAGCTGTGTTTCATTTCTTGTTGACTGGTTTCAAGCGAACTTCCTGGAAATAAATTAGGATAAGACTGAGAAAATTGTATTTTCATTGAGGGTTGAGACACAGGAAACCTTAGTTTGTTTTCTTAGCATCATTTTAAATCTTAAACTGGCTTGGGAAGCCCATGCCAGTACCGTGTTTTTCAAGCTTTTGCCGGGTATGTTTTCTTTTATGGAAATTGAGATCTCGTATTTATTTGAAAGTTAAGATGTTGGCCTATTTTGTTTTTTCTGCAATCATCTTCTCTATGGCAATATTTTGTGGAGGAACAGTGCTGGTGCTGCCCGCATATTCTTATGGTAAAATAAGGCCTTGCAAATCATTGCAGGTATCTCTAGTAGGGAGAGTTGCAGACAAGATTTAATGTAATGACTTTGCCTTGCATTTTCATCTCAAAATATGATGTATGTGAAACAGCTAGAGTTCACAGTTATCTTGGCATTGCCACGATCTTGAGGTACCACAAGTTAGACTCCAGAAGTTGTTAAAAAGTTTTGCAGGTAAAGATGTTTACAGGCTTGGATACAGGGGGAGGTCCCTGGGGGTCATGACCCCCCCCCCCAAAAAAAAAAAACAGACCTTCACATATTTTATCTCAGACCTTACAGTAGTTTACCCATTTTTCACTGTAAAGGTTTTGGTATTTTGACAATTTTTATTTTATTTTTCACTCATGACCCCCCTGAAACGATAGTCTATATCCGTTCTTGGATGTTTGATAGAATGTCCCTGGATGTAAGTAGCTTAAGTTTTAACTCTTTCCAGTCAACAATTTCAAAGTGGTTATTGGCTAGTGCATTTTACTCTGTATGGGTATTTATGGGTTTAACCCATTGGAGTAGACATACGAGCTGGTCTCGTTCCTTACTTGTAATTTTATTAACCTGTGAATTGGAGAATAAAATTGGTGTTTTTAAATGGATTAATGGTGTATTTTAATTAAAATATTGTTTTGTTCAGTTTAGAAAGTCGCATTGGCACACACACAGTAGACATAAGTAAAAATTAGCAAAATCAGTGTTGACCATGTGCAAGTCTCAAAGAATTAACCGATCCCGTCAACTTCCAAGCAAGCCTGCCACCGTTTATTTTACTTGGGCCCTCCCACCAACGTTGCCACAGACCGGTTAACTCATTGAGAGTTGCACAACTGGTCAGTTTTGGTCGTGTGCGGGAATCGAACCCACGAACATCGTATCACCACCTGGCCAAGGTGTTTCCACGACATAGCCAACTCAGCTAACACGACCAAAGGCCTGGCGGCGATATTAAGGTTTTTCAGTCAGTCCGCGCCCCTAGCGGATAGAACCGTAGACGCCCGCGGTCATTAGTTACATGTTTTGCTACTAGAGCGCAGCACCAATCAATTCCCGTTATAGGCTACTGCAAATAGAATAAAATTACTACCTCAATGGGTTAAGGAAACATTTGTTAACAAGGTTTAAGTCTGTTCTGTATTTTGTTGTTATAGTTTACAAAAGTTGCTTTTCGATTTAGTTGACTTTGTCTATTACACTTTGTATTTGTGTTCAATGACAATAAACGTATTCTATTCTATTATTCCTAGATGACCGATGACGACGTACAGTTTCACTTTGGTGAGAGGAAGAAGCAGACAGTGACAGTGATGGTGGAGCCGGGGCAATTGTTGAGGCAGCGAGTCGTGTGTCAGACGCCCGCAGTCTTTGACCATCCCACACCGCCAGGTGAATAACTGCAACAGTCATTCGTCTACTCTAGGGTAAGGTGACCGAATCTGTAGAAAAAGCGGAACATAGTTTAATCAAACAATCAATCAATCTTTATTCATCCAACATGGGTTACATACATTTAAGGAGAATATCTTATTTTCTAACATGTGAACGAATACAAGTAAATCTTAACTACATAAAAAATTATAACTTACTGGAAAACCCAGAGTATGTGGGTGGTATTACTTAGTATTGTAACTATAGTTTTGTAATCGTATCCAGAGTATGTGGGTGGTATTACTTAGTATTGCAACTACAGTTTTGTAATCGTATCCAGAGTATGTGGGTGGTTTTACTTAGTATTGTAACTATAGTTTTGTAATCGTATCCAGAGTATGTGGGTGGTATTACTTAGTATTGTAACTACAGTTTTGTAATCGTATCCAGAGTATGTGGGTGGTATTACTTAGTATTGTAACTACAGTTTTGTAATCGTATCCAGAGTATGTGGGTGGTATTACTTAGTATTGTAACTACAGTTTTGTAATCGTATCCAGAGTATGTGGGTGGTATTACTTAGTATTGTAACTACAGTTTTGTAATTGTATCCAGAGTATGTGGGTGGTATTACTTAGTATTGTAACTACAGTTTTGTAATCGTATCCAGAGTATGTGGGTGGTATTACTTAGTATTGTAACTACAGTTTTGTAATCGTATCCAGAGTATGTGGGTGGTATTACTTAGTATTGTAACTACAGTTTTGTAATCGTATCCAGAGTATGTGGGTGGTATTACTTAGTATTGTAACTACAGTTTTGTAATCGTATCCAGAGTATGTGGGTGGTATTACTTAGTATTGTAACTACAGTTTTGTAATCGTATCCAGAGTATGTGGGTGGTATTACTTAGTATTGTAACTACAGTTTTGTAATCGTATCCAGAGTATGTGGGTGGTATTACTTAGTATTGTAACTACAGTTTTGTAATCGTATCCAGAGTATGTGGGTGGTATTACTTAGTATTGTAACTACAGTTTTGTAATCGTATCCAGAGTATGTGGGTGGTATTACTTAGTATTGTAACTACAGTTTTGTAATCGTATCCAGAGTATGTGGGTGGTATTACTTAGTATTGTAACTACAGTTTTGTAATCGTATCCAGAGTATGTGGGTGGTATTACTTAGTATTGTAACTACAGTTTTGTAATCGTATCCAGAGTTTGTGGTTGGTATTACTTATTGTAACTACAGTTTTGTAATCGTATCCATAAAATCACTATACAATACAGAACTAATCTATTAAATATTAAACACAAGTTAATGGAGTAGACCTTTCTTTAAACTTATCTAACTTAATAAAATATTTCTTTTTTTTAGCGAATTTCCCCTATAGGGAAGAAGCTATTACCGTAGTCTGCATGGTAAGACCTAGGCCCGGGACCATGATAACTTTTCGTTTTGAGGTCCCCAGACCCCAAAATAGATGTATATATATACATATATATATATATATATATATATATATATTAATAATCAAATTAAACTTTTTTCAACTGAGTACCCTTAAGGAATTTCTTTATTTTTATTTTTATTTTTAAGACTACATGTTTCGGGACATAAGCCCATCATCATGGTCAACAAATACCTAACCTAAGAGGTTAGGTATTTGTTGACCATGATGATGGGCTTATGTCCCGAAACATGTAGTCTTAAAAATAAAAATAAAAATAAAGAAATTCCTTAAGGGTACTCAGTTGAAAAATGTTTCATTTGATTATTATTATATTAGTAGCCCTAACAAATGAATGCAATATAAATATATATATATATATATATATCTATATGTGTGTGTGTCCGTGGGTGCGATAACTCTCGTAAAAAAGGTCCGATTTTGATGAAATTTGGTACACACATGTAAAGCAGCATTTATGACTATAAGTTCGAAAACCAGACGGATCGAGCTATCCAAAGGGGTATTTTTGGGGGGTTTTGTACCCCAAAAATGGGTTTTTTGAGTTTTTTACATACAATTTTGAAAAAGTTAAATTTTATTTTCCCCCATTGGGATCAGCTTAAAAATACGCACAATTTGCTGTTTTAATCATTGCTCTACGTCAATTGGTTACTGAGATATTGAAAGTGCTAAACACAGTACGTTGTCCAATGTTATTCTTATGGAGGATAAGAAAAATTGTATATCTCGCTTATTTATCAACTTATTCTGACGAAACTTGGTATATTGCTTCATTTCATTGTGGTATATTGATATTTGCACAAAAACCCATTTTTTGGCCGATAGTTCCTGTAGCAGCAAACCTGCATACTCAGCCCCATGTTATTCTTATGGAGAATAATTAACGTGTTATCTCCTTTAATTATGAACATAAATTAATAGAACTTGGTATGTGGCTTTACCTAGTTGAGTTATATTGATATTTGTATAAAAGCCCATTTTTAGTGTTCCTTATTTCAGCAAACCTGCATACTCAGCTGCCATGTTATTCTTATGGAGAATAATTAAAATGTCATAAATCGTTTATTTATGAATGTATATTGATGAAACTTGGTATGTTGCTTTATGTGGTATTAAGATAAATTAATATGCATTGGAAATTCGCTGAGTATGCAGGTTTGCTGCTCGAGGGGTATTTAAAATAACTCAAATGCTTGTTGTCATAGGCCACCAGGCCTGTGTGGCGATCTAAATACAGCGAGGTACCGTAACGGTAAATATTCACATGGGCAAGCTAATGGTGATTGTTCGTGAATAAGTGTCATGCAATCAGCTGGGATCGAACCTACGCTTGACCACGGCTGACTCGCGAGGCCAGCGCTCTACCTCTGAGCTACCGCGTACAGATTTAACGGTGTTAAATCACTTTGATATGCAAAACTTAACTAAAAACAGAAAACACCATACGAAATTACTGATACTTGTCAGAGGAGTAAATAAATTTAATTAACTTTGAGTTTACTTGAATCTTAATAAAAACTGAACTTAGCTTAAATTCACGTTAGTTTTTAGTAACAAAATGCATTCCTTTGTTTTTAGTTTTAACTATGACCTGTTCTCAGTCGATAAATTGTTCATGACAGTGAATACCCTCGCTAATGGTGGTATCAGGCATAGACAGAGCACTAGCTTAGATAAAAACTTAGAAAAAATGTTACGGGATGTAATAAAAGATGTCTTACAACACTTAAGATATATTTACACTTATACTGATTCACATACAGACGGTAAACATATATAAAAGATGGTACTAGGCTATCGATTTCGACCAGTCACACCGGTCATAATCAGGTCAATGAGAGAACTTATAGAATCAAAATGGCGTCCCTGCTTATATCCTATTGGTTACCGGAAGTTCCGGATACAGGTTCCTAAATGTGCCACCAGAGTCAAAGTTAACTGGTTCATTAATTAATTTATCTCTATCTTTAAATTTTTCTTTAAATAATTTATCTCTGTCTTTACATTTTTCTTTAAATATAAACAATTCTTCCCATGCATTCATTTAATTTCCTTTGTACAATTCTTGAGGATGCTGAGGTTTTCTTCTATTTTCCCTATGGTGTGGCCATTTTATTAAAGATGTTTCACTACGTTCGATCTTTCTGGTTTCCTGTTCTTCCAAGCTGATCCATGGTTCTTAAATCTTTTAATAAAATTAACAGTTTGACCAATACAAAAGTGATCACAGTTGTTACAATTAATTTTGTAAACGCCGGGCATGTCGAATTTGTTACAATCTTCTATCTTGGGATTTAGTATTTTGTGTTAAAAAATGTTAGGACACAAGACTTTAGTTTGGTTTTAATAATTAAACTCAGTGCTGATCGACGGTAGTCTTGTATTTTACATATTAACAAAAGTTATATTATTTTTTATAAATCAATGTGTGTTTTCATGTAAAACATTTGGCTGTCCCCACAGGAGACACACCTCGCTAAAGCGGGACTGACCAGCTGGTAGTGGAGACCTCTATTCACAATTATTCCTGAGTGTCAAAATGTTTTCCACACACACATTCTTACAACAGTTAAAAGCAAAAAATTTTTGCACCAAAAAAATTGCAGTCTGTAATTTTGTTCAGTGGCCTCTTTTATATTTGAACACAAACAATATTTTTACAATGTGGCTGTTTACAGGCAGCCATATCCGACATTTTTCTTTCTCAGAGACGACCATTCCTGCCCAGGCGAGGGTGGAGTTCTGCTTAGCCACGACGGACCTGTACCAACTCAACCCCATCGCCCCGGTCACCTTGGTCGCGCCTCTCAAGCCCTACTTTTTCGGGGCTCCGCCCACACTGGTCGTCCCCACGATCCTCACACTGTACAACAGCTGTGAACAGCCTGCCGTCTTCAGCACCGTCACTGCGCCCGGGTTCACTGTCCACCCGTCTTCGTTCGCCATCCAGCCCTATTCCTTGTTCGTTGTTAACGTAGCTGCGGCTAATACGATGAATCCACCAAGGTAAATCTTCAGTAATATGTCATTGTATATCTTAGTCTTATAATCTTCAGTGTAAATGATTTATAATAATTTTAACTTGCTTCGCTGTACTAATTAACTCAATAATGGCCTTCAACACCAGGGTCCTTTAACTCTTTCACTGCTAAGCTTCTGAAAGGAGTAGTCGAATGTGTGATTTTTTGTTGACTTTTTTATATGTCTCAAATACCTGAACAGTTAACTTTTTGTAAATGTGCTTCCGGTGGACACATACAGTAAAGGATAGATAAAAAGTAGCAAAACAACAGATGTGCAACTCACAAAGAATCCGCCCATCTCGTTAGCTTGGACCCGTGCCGTTCACCGTTTGCTTAAGGTCTGTCCTCCCCTTCAACTCTGCCACAGACAGGTGAACTCTCCATGAGTTGCACATAAGAAACTACCGAGGGATTCAAATCCTCGATCCAAGTGTTACCCTTGGTCGGGAAGGTAGTGCCTTAGACTGCACAGCCACTGATGAAACCAGCACCTGTAGCGGACCAGGTAGTATTAAAGCCTAGGCGCTGGACGAGGTAGTTCAGTTTGTGTCTATCAGGTTACACCACATATCAGTCGCTGACAGCAAACTGAGCTCGTAACGGTACAATCGCTTATGCAGCAATAACAATGTTTATTGGTGGCAGATTCAAAAGACAATATATCGGTCCATAGAACTGATAGGGTTAAAGTTGAGTCACATTAAAGAGATTAACATTCAATAACTGTTACTCCTCATCCAATCGTCGTAGAAGTTTGTTTTACGGTCAGATTGAAAATATATGCTATAATGGTGAAGTATATTTTGGATTTTCAAAATTCAAGTGTGAATCTTACAAGAATTTATTAAATCGATAATTTAGTTTAAGAACACTAAGTAACTTATTACTGTGCAGATAGATAACATTCTAAAATTCAGTTCAATGGAAGGTTATATAAAACCTCCACTTTTAAACTAAAACTTTTTTGTTTTCTAGCCTGGGGGAATGTAAAATTTACGAAAATTGAACATTTTAACATCTTAAAAATCTGAGTAGTTTTAATTAAAGAAATAATATTCACTTCTACTCTACACAAAATCAGTAAAAAATTGATTCACGTTGTCAAAGAATATCCAAAACTCAGTCTTGCCATGTCATTATAGGAATTAAACTGTACAACAAATTACCACAATCTGCTCTTGACATTCCATTTAATTCATTTATGAAAAGCCTGCTTTAATGGCTACTTTCAACCCCATTTTATTCTGTTGATGAATTTTTAGCGCTTCAAAGTAGTGATATTGTAATTTGATTATATTTAGAAGAATTGTATAACTTGACGTTGTTTGTAACATGTATTGTGTTGATGACGATAACATATTCATTATACATTATTAATCATTGCTTTTAGGGGGAAATTCAATAATGATTCTGGAAGTTTCCAGTGATGAAGGATTCCGATAGCATAGGATTGTTTTTACTTCATGACATTTACGTGCTTCCTGTGCAGTAAAAGTACAATCATTGAGTTTCCAAAATGATTAATTAAATTTTATCTTCAGTTTTTTAGAAACTTGGCTTTGTTATATTTGGATTCAGATAGGACAACAGGCTTTCCTTAAAATATTGAAGTCCAGCGTTGGTAGATTAACAAACCAATAGATTTTAAATAAAGGTAATCAAATTAAATACATAGAAATTTTGTGAGGATATAGAAACTTAGCCAATATAAAAATTAAATTGTCATTCAAATAGTAAAACTTCACCAACTTCCTCAAAACTGCAGGTCAGAATAGAAGGCTTGAAAAGAAAAATTTCTTGATGTATTCATTGTGGCTAGTTGATGGAATTAAAAAAAGGTTTCTCCATATTTTTACTTCTAGGCAAGAAATACAGTTTAAAATTTTAAATTCTTATATCTATATTGTACGACTTTTTAGCGAATTTCCCCTATAGGGAAGAAGCTATTACCGTAGGTCTCATGGTAAGACTTAAGCCCGAGACCATGATAACTTTTCATTTTGAGGTCCCCAGATGCCAAAAACACCATTCGTTCAAATTTTTATATATGTATATATATATATGTGTCCGTAAGCACGATAACTCTCATAAAAATGGTCCTATCTTAATGAAACTTGGTACAAATGTGTAAAGTACCATTTATTTGAACGAGTTTGAAAACCAGATGAATCGCACCATCCGAAGGGGGTTTTTTGGGGGGTTTTGTACCCCAAAAATGGGTTTTTTGGGGTTTTCACATGTAATTTTAATTTAAATAAATTTTAATTTATACCATTGAGTTCAACTTAAAAAAACAAACAATTTGGTATTTTGATCATTGCTCTACGTCAATTGGTTACCGAGATATTGAAAGTGCTAAACACAGTACGTTGTCTAATGTTATTCTTATGGAGAAAAAGAAAAATTGTATATCTCGCTTATTTATGAACATAAACTGGCAAAATTTGGTATATGGCTTGATCTGGTTATGGTTTATTGTTGTTTGCACAAAAAACAATTGTTCACCTATGGTTCCTGTAGCAGCAAACCTAGGTACTTGGTCCCCATGTTATTCTTATGGAAAATACTTAAAATATTATATATCGCTTATTTATGAATGTATATGGATGAAACTTGGTATGTGACTACACTAAGATGAGTTCTATTGATATTTGCATAAAAACCCATTATTTTGTGTGCCTTGTCGCAGCAAACCTGCGTACTCATCCCCAATGTTATTCTTATGGAGAATAATTAATATTTTAAATATCGCTTGTTTGTGAATACATTTCTTATGAATCCTGTTAAGTGTTATAATGTGTTATGTTATATATTCATTGGAAATTCGCTGAGTATGCAGGTTTGCTGCGACGGGGGTATTATTCTTCATCAGCCGTACTGTTGTTGCAATTATTAAGTTCCACACAGTGTGTTCCAAACAATGTGTTACGTTAGACGAAAAGGCGAGAAAAAAACCTGATTAATGGACTAATTTAAAGTCAACATTACTAATTTTCAGACACGGGGAACTGACTCTGCGTGTGCCCTATCCCATGGGCCGAGAGTCTATCTGCACTATCAGACTTCACGGGCACCAGCGCTCATCTCTCTCACTCAATAATAGCCTAGGTAAACGCTACACATTTTTTAGTATTAAATTAATGCTTTGTTTATCCTACTATTATTATAATCCAGATTGTATGTTTTTTGTGTGTTTGTAACCCTAGTACACACAAACTTTAGCTTGACTGATTTATCTGAAAGTAGAGAACATGCTGCTCGAAAGCAAGCAAAGTTTGATAGCAAAATTAGTAGCCTTTATTGTACCTATTACGTTAGGCTTTATATAATTTTAAATTATCTTGTTTGAGGATTAGTAATGAAGTTACAGTTCAGGTAAAAACAAAATATATAATAAATAACATTTTTTATGTATTGGTGGTTTGTGGACCTTTGCGAGTCGCTGAATGTTACAAAAATAGGGTTAATACTTACAGGATAAAAAAATGGGTTTGGCTACTTAACCTGCATTTTTAAAATTGGGCATCTGGGAAAAGATAAGATGGTGAACTCTTGCTTAACCCTTAAGTAGTCGCGCGGGCTCTACCAGATCCCAATGTATGTAAATTTTGTTATATTTCTAAAAGCAGGTTGGCAACACTGGCGAGCTATTCAGTTGCTGCCGATAATCATATGACTCACCTGTTATTATCAGTCACCTGTTGTTATCAGTCTGTGGTGTGTCGTTGATGAGGGAAAATTACTCAAAGTGTGTCTAGGCGTACTGTTCCCCCGCGCACCCACTTGCGTTACTGTTATCTTTCTCATTGGGGTAGCACGTATTTTCTTATGAACGTATAATAAATACATTTTTTAGTGATTTCCTATGGAGAGTGAACTATTAGCATGACCCGCACAGTGAAACTTAAGCCCGGGACCACCATAGAAGTTCCTAACGTGACCCCCTGAACACGTTATATGTATGTGTATGCAGTCTAGCGGTCGCGTTTTTTGTCCGATTTACTTCAAATGTGTTAGGAACGTTTCTTTCTATCAGTTAGACAAGATCGTTGGGCAAAACAATTGGAAAACTCTAACCCCCTTTTTTGGGGATTGTTCTTTCAAATTTTGAATTTTTGGGCCCAAAAAGGTTCAGAAAAGCCCCGGATGTAACCTTAATGCATGTAAAAAGATGGGAATTGTGAGGCGAAAGTTTTAAGCCATCTCTCGTCATTCTAGCATAAACATTTACCGAGTTATTAAAGAAAATGTTTATCGACCAAACACAGTACGTTGTCTTAAGGTGGTTTTACATTAGAAAAGCCTGTTATTTATTTGTTGGTGTACTTTAATCATTCCCAGCAACCTCACGCCTACTTTCAAGCCTGACTGGACCTTCTCCTATCCTTATAATGTGCAAAATTATATTTCACACGTTGTAGGTAAATGAAACCAGGTGCATCAGAACAGCCAAAAATCAATGTTTTCAGATTTCAATAAAATTGGATTAAATGTTTGTTTTTACACTGGTTTTGAGTTTTAAAAGTTTTGTATGTGGAAATTCACTTCCCTCATGTCAGCGCGCTGCGTGCGAACTCGATTCTATTTTTCTTGGTTTCTCATGCCCTTTTAAAATGATTTTCTTTGGTTTCATTATTTTTCTTTTACCTTTTTGTGGAATAGGTTACAAAATTCTTTAAAAAAGGTCTACTGATTAAAAAACCTTCCTAATAATTCGTAAAAATGTTAAAAAAATACTATAAACATGTATTTACCCGATGTTCTTTATAGGCATATAATGTTATTGACTTTTAAATATTATAAAAAAAATTTTATAATTTTTTTGATTGGGGGGTCTGTTAGACCCCCGCGCGACTCTTAACATTACAAATATATGTGTGCCTACATAAGGGTTAACTTTTGGAAAAAATGAGGCGGTTTGGTGCAAACAAAATTTATTTGTATAGAGGTAGGTAGTTGATTTATGAATAAGAAGTTTTTCCTGTAAATTTTGGGTCCTCCCTGACTCCCTCCGGTAACTTTGAAACGTTACCGAGTCTAAACTAGGGGTCACTGAGTCTAAACCAACTTTATAGCTGAGTTGTGCTGTGTAACTAGTAGTTTGGCCACGGTAACAATCTCGTATAACTAACCCTGTGTTTCAGCCACCCCTGTCGGATCTCGAGCCACTTCTCCCACCTCCCCCACGGTAACAATCTCGTCTAACTAACCCTGTGTTTCAGCCACCCCTGTCGGATCTCGAGCCACTTCTCCCACCTCCCCCACGGTAACAATCTCGTCTAACTAACCCTGTGTTTCAGCCACCCCTGTCGGATCTCGAGCCACTTCTCCCACCTCCCCCACGGTAACAATCTCGTATAACTAACCCTGTGTTTCAGCCACCCCTGTCGGATCTCGAGCCACTTCTCCCACCTCCCCCACGGTAACAATCTCGTCTAACTAACCCTGTGTTTCAGCCACCCCTGTCGGATCTCGAGCCACTTCTCCCACCTCCCCCACGGTAACAATCTCGTATAACTAACCCTGTGTTTCAGCCACCCCTGTCGGATCTCGAGCCACTTCTCCCACCTCCCCCACGGTAACAATCTCGTCTAACTAACCCTGTGTTTCAGCCACCCCTGTCGGATCTCGAGCCACTTCTCCCACCTCCCCCACGGTAACAATCTCGTCTAACTAACCCTGTGTTTCAGCCACCCCTGTCGGATCTCGAGCCACTTCTCCCACCTCACCCACGGTAACAATCTCGTCTAACTAACCCTGTGTTTCAGCCACCCCTGTCGGATCTCGAGCCACTTCTCCCACCTCCCCCACGGTAACAATCTCGTCTAACTAACCCTGTGTTTCAGCCACCCCTGTCGGATCTCGAGCCACTTCTCCCACCTCACCCACGGTAACAATCTCGTCTAACTAACCCTGTGTTTCAGCCACCCCTGTCGGATCTCGAGCCACTTCTCCCACCTCCCCCACGGTAACAATCTCGTCTAACTAACCCTGTGTTTCAGCCACCCCTGTCGGATCTCGAGCCACTTCTCCCACCTCACCCACGGTAACAATCTCGTCTAACTAACCCTGTGTTTCAGCCACCCCTGTCGGATCTCGAGCCACTTCTCCCACCTCCCCCACCAGTGACACTAGACCTCCAGGTTGGTATCCATCATTGAGCAATTAACTCTTACAGTGTCATATTTCCTAACTTACATTAAAATTTTGTTAATTTTTTATTATAAAAGCGTGAGATTTTTCCTATTTTTCAATAAGAACGCTTTCTCAAGAACACAAAACTAAAATCAGATCAAAAGAATATTTATTTCCAGTTCCAGGAAAAGAGGACTAGGTCAGTCTGCTCTTGTCCTTGGCCGGCCACACATGGAGAATAAATGTGCACACTTATTGTGATTTTTTTAATGTTTAACGTTTCTTGGTGTCACATACAAGGTAATGTTTAGTGACCTCAAGACGATAACAGTAGCTTCTGTGATATATAGACTCAAAAATGGGACAATACTCGTCCCGAAGCTAGTAAACTAGTAAACTAGTGAATCAACGACAACAAGTTTGTAACCTCATTTTCTAAGTAAAACAATTATCACAAAATGCATGTACAGATAGGTAGTTTGACCACTCTGAATTACTGCAACGACTTGATTTACAACCATAAGTCCTGGTATTGTGTTGGGCTCCTGAGTTGGATTTCAGTTATGTTGCACATTACAGTCACTTTAAAGATAAAGAATTTTATAACTTGCAGGAGATTAAAATCTTAACCTCAAGAGATTTGGACCTTTGTCCTTTAATAACATTTGAAAAATACCACTGGAATAGATAAGTGAGCAAGAAAGGAATCGAGTTGATAACTGAGATATGTCAGGTAACAGTTTGGGAACATACACACCATTGCAGTCACTCGGTTATTTTATGATTTTCTCTTTTAGCAAATTTCCCCTATAGGGAAGAAGCTATTACCGTAGGTCTCATAGCAAGACTTAAGCCCGAGACCATGATAACTTTTTGTTTTGAGGTCCCCAGATGCCAAAAACACTATTCGTTCAAATTTATATATATGTATATATATATTGCTTGACTTGTATATTAGGGCTACTAATATTATTATTTAATAAAAATGTTTCAAAAAAAGGGTACTCGTTAATAATGTTTTTAAAAATAATGTATATATATATATATGTGTGTGTGTCCGTTACCGCGTTAATTTTTGAAAGAAGCGCCCGATTTTTATGAAATTTTGCACAAATGTGGAGAGTAATATTTATGACTTTAAGTTCGAAAACCAGATCGATCGGTCTATGGGAAGGGGGTTTTATGGGGGTTTAAAATTTTCCAAAAATCAGTTTTTTTCAACTTTATACCTTAAAATTGTAAAAACGCTAAATTTTGGTTATAGCCATTTTATAGAGCTTAAAAAAACAAACAATTTAGTTTTTTTAATCATTAAGCTAGGTTTAGAGTGGTTGTGGAGAAAAGTCAAAATATGTGTCCATAAAATTTTCCATGTTAATCTTATGGGAATATGGTTTTTAGATTTTACTCAGATAATTTCACTAAAAACTCCACATTTCATTCTACCAATCAGTTTAGCTCTACAAAATAATCATTTTGGCGTTTTAATTGTTGTGTTACGTCCAACCGTTGCAGTGATATTCAAAGTGCTAAACACAGTACGTTGTCCAATGTTATCCTTATGGAGAATAAATAAAATGTTATATTTTAATTATTTATGTATATTGATGAAACTTGGTATGTGGCTTCAAGTAGTTGTAGAATATTGATATTAGCACAAAAAAATGGTTTTCGTTGATTTTCCCAGTAGCAGCAAACCTGCATACTCGGCCCCCATGTTATTCATGGAGAATAAGTAAAGTTTAATATCTCCCTTAGTTATGAACCTAAATTAATCAAACTTGGTATGTAGCTTCACCTGGTTGAGTTATATTGATAATTGCAAAAAAACACATATCTTCCTTGTTGCAGCAAACCTGCGTACTCAATTATAATGATATTCTTATAGAGAATAAATCAAATGCTATATATCACTTATTAATGAATGTATTTTTGTGAAACTTGGTAAATGGCTTTGGGTAGTAGCGATACCCATATATATATATGCATTGGAAATTCGATGAGTAAGCAGGTTTGCTGCGATGGGGGTATTTAAACACTGCCACATTTTTGTTACTTTACAGTCGGAGAGCTAAAGGTGACCTGTAGCCTCAAGCAGCTCGTCTGGGGAGGCTGTCCACTTCACCAGAGGATTGTCAAGACATTCTGCCTCAAGAATATGGGCCGCCAGCGCGAAAAACTGCGGCTAACAATCCCTGACAACAGTTTTAAGGTATTGTAGCCTCAGAGTTTTTTTCTTATCGACATAAAGTATAATTGTTGTATCAAGTATTATTTGTAGAAAAAAATATAAAAATCCTGAATTTATGAAAAGTATGTATAAAGCATTTGGTTTGTGGATCGGATTAAAATCAGGCTCTCATGCATGCCTCTCTCACAGCAGTGAGTTTCTTTCCAGCTTTTTCTTTGTCTAATTATTCATGTTGGTCACAGTTTCTGGATTTTTAATGTATGCATTTGCCATTGAGTGGTGACTTAGTCTTTTAATGGGACTGAGTAAGGATGTATCTTATAATACTACATTATCTTTCTAGGGAAATTGTATTCACGTGCTATGGCTACTAAAATTATAAAACAATTCCTTTGATTAAATACTATTGATGGGCAGTTTGATTCTTCGTTCGAACTAATTCATTTGATCGGTCTGAACAAAGGAGTTGTTTTTGGAATTTTATTTTGGGTGGCCCTGTTTAGTATATTAGTGAGCCGTAATTCGTAATTACTTTGTACAAACTTCTTCTTCAAATTCCTAAAGCACATTTTTAGTTTCATTGTTGGTACCCTACCACTACTACCTCTACTACTCAGAACTGTCCGCTATACGAGATCGGCTCGTTCCCTTAAGTATGGTTATTTTTGGATCGCTGTATCATAATGGTGCATTTTTACGCCATCTTAGGAGAAGAAGTAATCCTTTTCTGCACTTGAAATGATTTTTATGATACACTATAATTATAAATACCCCCGTCGCAGCAAACCTGCGTACCGGTACTCAGCGTGGACATATTTTCATTGCTTGTATGTGTTTCTCTCTACCACATAAAGCCACTTACCAAGTTTCATAAAAATATATAAAGAAATAAGTTATATATAGAATTTTAGCGAATTTCCCCTATAGGGAAGAAGCTATTACCGTAGGTCTCATGGTAAGACTTAAGCCCGAGACCATGATAACTTTTTGTTTTGAGGTCCCCAGATGTCCAAAACACTATTCGTTCAAATTTATATATATGTATATATATATCTATATATATATATATATATCTATATATATATATATATCTATATATATATATATATCTATATATGTGTCCGTGAATGCGATAACTT
Organism: Allygus modestus; assembly: GCA_963675035.1. Classification (NCBI taxonomy): domain Eukaryota; kingdom Metazoa; phylum Arthropoda; class Insecta; order Hemiptera; family Cicadellidae; genus Allygus; species Allygus modestus. Next base: position 8,245,780 of record OY776112.1, read on the forward strand.
GAGTAAAAAACGTCCGATTTCGATGAAATTTGGCTCAAATGTGTAAACTGACATTTATGACTTTAAGTTCGAAAACCAGAAAAATCGGACTATGGGAAGGGGGGTTTATGGGGGTTTTAAATTTTCCAAAAATCAGTTTTTTGCATTTTTTACCCTAAAATTTTTAAAACACTTAATTTAGGTTTAGACCATGTTATAGAGCTTAAAAAAACAAATAATATGGTATTTTGAATTATTAACCTAGGTTAAGTGGTTGCGGAAAAAATCCAAAAAACATGCTCATAAAATCTCCCATGTTAATCTTATGGGAAAAAGGTTTTTGGCTTTTCCTCAGTTAATTTTACTTTAAACTTCACATTTTCTTTTACCAATCACTTCAGCTCCACAAAACAATCATTTTGGTGTTTAAATTGTGATTCTACGTCAAACCGTTGCAGAGATATTCAAAGTGCTAAACACAGTACGTTGTCCAATGTTATCCTTATGGAGAATAAATAAAATTTGATATCTTGATTATTTATGAATGTATATTGATGAAATTTGGTATGTGGCTTCATGTTGTACTGGTATATTGATAATTGCACAAAAAATAAATGTTTTGTTGACTGTCCCCGTAGCAGCTAACCTGCATACTCAGCCCTAATGTTATTCTTATGGAGAATAAGTAAAGTTTTATATCTCCCTTAATTATGAACATAAATTAATAAAACATGGTAAGTAGCTTCACCTGGTTCAGTTATATTGATAATTGCATAAAAACTCATTTCTTATCTTCCTCGTTGCAGCAAACCTGCGTACTCAGTCCTAATGTTATTCTTATGGGGAATAAATAAAATGTAATAAATCACTTATTTATGAATGTATTTTTGTCAAACTTGGTGAGTGGCTTTATGTACTAGTGAGAAACATATCAATACATTGGAAATTCGCTGAGTACGCAGGTTTGCTGCGACGGGGGGTATATATATATATATATCTATATATGTGTCCGTGAATGCGATAACTTGAGTAAAAAACGTCCGATTTCGATGAAATTTGGCTCAAATGTGTAAACTGACATTTATGACTTTAAGTTCGAAAACCAGAAAAATCGGACTATGGGAAGGGGGGTTTATGGGGGTTTTAAATTTTCCAAAAATCAGTTTTTTGCATTTTTTACCCTAAAATTTTTAAAACACTTAATTTAGGTTTAGACCATGTTATAGAGCTTAAAAAAACAAATAATATGGTATTTTGAATTATTAACCTAGGTTAAGTGGTTGCGGAAAAAATCCAAAAAACATGCTCATAAAATCTCCCATGTTAATCTTATGGGAAAAAGGTTTTTGGCTTTTCCTCAGTTAATTTTACTTTAAACTTCACATTTTCTTTTACCAATCACTTCAGCTCCACAAAACAATCATTTTGGTGTTTAAATTGTGATTCTACGTCAAACCGTTGCAGAGATATTCAAAGTGCTAAACACAGTACGTTGTCCAATGTTATCCTTATGGAGAATAAATAAAATTTGATATCTTGATTATTTATGAATGTATATTGATGAAATTTGGTATGTGGCTTCATGTTGTACTGGTATATTGATAATTGCACAAAAAATAAATGTTTTGTTGACTGTCCCCGTAGCAGCTAACCTGCATACTCAGCCCTAATGTTATTCTTATGGAGAATAAGTAAAGTTTTATATCTCCCTTAATTATGAACATAAATTAATAAAACATGGTAAGTAGCTTCACCTGGTTCAGTTATATTGATAATTGCATAAAAACTCATTTCTTATCTTCCTCGTTGCAGCAAACCTGCGTACTCAGTCCTAATGTTATTCTTATGGGGAATAAATAAAATGTAATAAATCACTTATTTATGAATGTATTTTTGTCAAACTTGGTGAGTGGCTTTATGTACTAGTGAGAAACATATCAATACATTGGAAATTCGCTGAGTACGCAGGTTTGCTGCGACGGGGGGTATATATATATATATATATCTATATATATATATATATATATATATGTGTCCGTGAGCACGATAACTCTCGTAAAAATTATCCGATTTTGATGAAATTTGGTATAAACGTGTAAAGCAACATTTATGACTTTAAGTTCGAAAACCAGCCAGATCGCTTTATCCGAAGGGGTATTTTGGGGGGGTTTTGTACCCCAAAAATGGGTTTTTTGAATTTTTCACATATAATTTTGGAAATAGTCCAATTTTAGTTTTGACCATTGGATTCAGCTTAAAAAAACACACAATTTGGTATTTTGATCATTTCTCTACGTCAATTGGTTACCGAGATATTGAAAGTGCTAAACACAGTACGTTGTCTAATGTTATTCTTATGGAGGAAAAGAAAAATTTTATATCTCGCTTATTTATGAACGTATACTGACAAAACTTGGTATACGGGTTCATCTGGTTGTGGACCATTGATATTTGCTCAAAAAAACAATTTTTTTCCAAAGGCTCCCGTAGCAGCAAACCTGCGTACTCAGCCCCATGTTATTCTTATGGAGAATAAGTAACGTGTTATCTCCCTTAATTATGAAAATAAATTAATGAAATTTGGTATGTGGCTTTACCTAAATGAGTTATATTGATATTTGTATAAAACCCCATTTTTTGTTTTCCTTCCTCCAGCAAACCTGCATACTCAGCCGCCATGTTATTCTTATGGAGAATAATTAAAATGTCACAAATCGTTTATTTATGAATGTATATTGATGAAACTTGGTATGTGGCTTTATGTGGTATTAATATACATATATATGCATTGGAAATTCGCTGAGTACGCAGGTTTGCTGCTACGGGGGTATTTTTATTCTCCATAAGAATAACATTGAAGGCTGAGTAGGCAGGTTTGCTGCAACAAGAAAGATAAGAACTGTGTTTTATGCTACGGGAACAATCAAAATAAAATTATTTTTTGTGCAAATATAAATTACCAGTACTAGGTGAAGCCATATACCAAGTTTCATCAATATACATTCATAAATAATCGAGATAGCAAATGTTATTAATTCTCCATAAGGATAACATTGGACAACGTACTGTGTTTAGCACTTTGAATATCTCTGCAACGTTAGGACGAGAATCACAATTAAAACAGTAAAATCATTATTTTGTAGAGCTCAACTGATTGGTGAAAGCAAATGTGAAGTTTACAGTAAAATTAACTGAGGAAAATCTAAACACCATTTTCCCATAAGATTAACATAGGAGATTTTATGAACACTTTTTTGCAACCACTTAACCTAGGTTAATGATTCAAAATACTATATGAATCATATATAATACTAAAAATGCATGAAATAAAAGAGACAATTATGAGGAATTAGATAACACTACATTTCTTTTTTATTTCTAATAATGTTTACATCTCGTCCGACGTCCCTGTTTCAGATTGTAGGTGAGGAAGATGCACTGAAGTCCGAGTTGAAGCTGAGTCTCCAACCGATGGAGAACACAGATGTCAAGGTGGCGGTGATCGCGCCTGTCGTGGGGCCGCAGTGGGGTTGCCTCACCATCAGTCGGATCAGCTGTGCGGCTGACAAGAACGTGGTGAGTCCCCATCGAGTAATCAGTGTGACGTGAAGGGTAAATGCTTATGCACGAGTGAAAAATATAAATCTCGGTAACAGTCGTCTAATTAGTGTTTTAGCGAATTTCCCCTATAGGGAAGAAGCTATTACCGTAGTCGGCATGGTAAGACCTAGGCCCGGGACCATGATAACTTTTCGTTTTGAGGTCCCCAGACCCCAAAAACACCATTCGTTCGAAACTGTATATATATATATATATATATATTAGCGAATTTCCCCTATAGGGAAGAAGCTATTACCGTAGGTCTCATGGTAAGACTTAAGCCCGAGACCATGATAACTTTTTGTTTTGAGGTCCCCAGATGTCCAAAACACTATTCGTTCAAATTTATATATATGTATATATATATCTATATATATATATATATCTATATATATATATATATATATATCTATATATATATATATCTATATATGTGTCCGTGAATGCGATAACTTGAGTAAAAAACGTCCGATTTCGATGAAATTTGGCTCAAATGTGTAAACTGACATTTATGACTTTAAGTTCGAAAACCAGAAAAATCGGACTATGGGAAGGGGGGTTTATGGGGGTTTTAAATTTTCCAAAAATCAGTTTTTTGCATTTTTTACCCTAAAATTTTTAAAACACTTAATTTAGGTTTAGACCATGTTATAGAGCTTAAAAAAACAAATAATATGGTATTTTGAATTATTAACCTAGGTTAAGTGGTTGCGGAAAAAATCCAAAAAACATGCTCATAAAATCTCCCATGTTAATCTTATGGGAAAAAGGTTTTTGGCTTTTCCTCAGTTAATTTTACTTTAAACTTCACATTTTCTTTTACCAATCACTTCAGCTCCACAAAACAATCATTTTGGTGTTTAAATTGTGATTCTACGTCAAACCGTTGCAGAGATATTCAAAGTGCTAAACACAGTACGTTGTCCAATGTTATCCTTATGGAGAATAAATAAAATTTGATATCTTGATTATTTATGAATGTATATTGATGAAATTTGGTATGTGGCTTCATGTTGTACTGGTATATTGATAATTGCACAAAAAATAAATGTTTTGTTGACTGTCCCCGTAGCAGCTAACCTGCATACTCAGCCCTAATGTTATTCTTATGGAGAATAAGTAAAGTTTTATATCTCCCTTAATTATGAACATAAATTAATAAAACATGGTAAGTAGCTTCACCTGGTTCAGTTATATTGATAATTGCATAAAAACTCATTTCTTATCTTCCTCGTTGCAGCAAACCTGCGTACTCAGTCCTAATGTTATTCTTATGGGGAATAAATAAAATGTAATAAATCACTTATTTATGAATGTATTTTTGTCAAACTTGGTGAGTGGCTTTATGTACTAGTGAGAAACATATCAATACATTGGAAATTCGCTGAGTACGCAGGTTTGCTGCGACGGGGGGTATATATATATATATATCTATATATATATATATATATATATGTGTCCGTGAGCACGATAACTCTCGTAAAAATTATCCGATTTTGATGAAATTTGGTATAAACGTGTAAAGCAACATTTATGACTTTAAGTTCGAAAACCAGCCAGATCGCTTTATCCGAAGGGGTATTTTGGGGGGGTTTTGTACCCCAAAAATGGGTTTTTTGAATTTTTCACATATAATTTTGGAAATAGTCCAATTTTAGTTTTGACCATTGGATTCAGCTTAAAAAAACACACAATTTGGTATTTTGATCATTTCTCTACGTCAATTGGTTACCGAGATATTGAAAGTGCTAAACACAGTACGTTGTCTAATGTTATTCTTATGGAGGAAAAGAAAAATGTTATATCTCGCTTATTTATGAACGTATACTGACAAAACTTGGTATACGGGTTCATCTGGTTGTGGACCATTGATATTTGCTCAAAAAAACAATTTTTTTCCAAAGGCTCCCGTAGCAGCAAACCTGCGTACTCAGCCCCATGTTATTCTTATGGAGAATAAGTAACGTGTTATCTCCCTTAATTATGAAAATAAATTAATGAAATTTGGTATGTGGCTTTACCTAAATGAGTTATATTGATATTTGTATAAAACCCCATTTTTTGTTTTCCTTCCTCCAGCAAACCTGCATACTCAGCCGCCATGTTATTCTTATGGAGAATAATTAAAATGTCACAAATCGTTTATTTATGAATGTATATTGATGAAACTTGGTATGTGGCTTTATGTGGTATTAATATACATATATATGCATTGGAAATTCGCTGAGTACGCAGGTTTGCTGCTACGGGGGTATTTTATATTTTTATTATGATAAAAAAGAAGTAGGACAAATTATGTTTGAGCATTTTGTAGATTCGAGCATTTTTTTGGGCTATGGGTTAATGGTTGGGTTTCTGTCTGGTAGCAGAGCCTAAAATTGTGAATAAAATAGAAATCCCAAATTTAATTTTCATTCCGACCCAACCAGAATCAAGTGTACAGTTGGCTCTCAGGGACCAGAGCGAGTGATGAAAAGACAATCATAGAGCAGATGCAGTTTCAAGGGTCAGTTTTGTACCCTCTAGTGTGACTTCCACAGAGGCTAACTTCTCTCCATAAATCTCTGTGCAGTTTCAAGGGTCAGTTTTGTACCCTCTAGTGTGACTTCCACAGAGGCTAACTTCTCTCCATAGATCTCTGTGCAGTTTCAAGGGTCAGTTTTGTACCCTCTAGTGTGACTTCCACAGAGGCTAACTTCTCTCCATAGATCTCTGTGCAGTTTCAAGGGTCAGTTTTGTACCCTCTAGTGTGACTTCCACAGAGGCTAACTTCTCTCCATAGATCTCTGTGCAGTTTCAAGGGTCAGTTTTGTACCCTCTAGTGTGACTTCCACAGAGGCTAACTTCTCTCCATAGATCTCTGTGCAGTTTCAAGGGTCAGTTTTGTACCCTCTAGTGTGATTTCCACTGAGGCTAACTTCTCTCCATAGATCGCTGTGCAGTTTCAAGGGTCAGTTTTGTACCCTCTAGTGTGACTTCCACAGAGGCTAACTTCTCTCCATAGATCTCTGTGCAGTTTCAAGGGTCAGTTTTGTACCCTCTAGTGTGATTTCCACTGAGGCTAACTTCTCTCCATAGATCGCTGTGCAGTTTCAAGGGTCAGTTTTGTACCCTCTAGTGTGACTTCCACAGAGGCTAACTTCTCTCCATAGATCTCTGTGCAGTTTCAAGGGTCAGTTTTGTACCCTCTAGTGTGATTTCCACTGAGGCTAACTTCTCTCCATAGATCTCTGTGCAGTTTCAAGGGTCAGTTTTGTACCCTCTAGTGTGATTTCCACTGAGGCTAACTTCTCTCCATAGATCTCTGTGCAGTTTCAAGGGTCAGTTTTGTACCCTCTAGTGTGATTTCCACTGAGGCTAACTTCTCTCCATAGATCTCTGTGCAGTTTCAAGGGTCAGTTTTGTACCCTCTAGTGTGATTTCCACAGAGGCTAACTTCTCTCCATAGATCTCTGTGCAGTTTCAAGGGTCAGTTTTTTACCCTCTAGTGTGACTTCCACAGAGGCTAACTTCTCTCCATAGATCTCTGTGCAGTTTAAAGGGTCAGTTTTGTACCCTCTAGTGTGACTTCCACAGAGGCTAACTTCTCTCCATAGATCTCTGTGCAGTTTCAAGGGTCAGTTTTGTACCCTCTAGTGTGATTTCCACTGAGGCTAACTTCTCTCCATAGATCGCTGTGCAGTTTCAAGGGTCAGTTTTGTACCCTCTAGTGTGACTTCCACAGAGGCTAACTTCTCTCCATAGATCTCTGTGCAGTTTCAAGGGTCAGTTTTGTACCCTCTAGTGTGACTTCCACAGAGGCTAACTTCTCTCCATAGATCGCTGTGCAGTTTCAAGGGTCAGTTTTGTACCCTCTAGTGTGACTTCCACAGAGGCTAACTTCTCTCCATAGATCGCTGTGCAGTTTCAAGGGTCAGTTTTGTACCCTCTAGTGTGACTTCCACAGAGGCTAACTTCTCTCCATAGATCTCTGTGCAGTTTCAAGGGTCAGTTTTGTACCCTCTAGTGTGACTTCCACAGAGGCTAACTTCTCTCCATAGATCGCTGTGCAGTTTCAAGGGTCAGTTTTTTACCCTCTAGTGTGACTTCCACAGAGGCTAACTTATATCTCTCCATAGATCACTGTGCAGTTTCAAGGGTCAGTTTTGTACTCCTAGTGTGACTTCCACAGAGGCTAACTTCTCTCCATAGATCACTGTGCAGTTTCAAGGGTCAGTTTTGTACCCTCTAGTGTGACTTCCACAGAGGCTAACTTATATCTCTCCATAGATCTCTGTGCAGTTTCAAGGGTCAGTTTTGTACCCTCTAGTGTGACTTCCACAGAGGCTAACTTATATCTCTCCATAGATCTCTGTGCAGTTTCAAGGGTCAGTTTTGTACTCCTAGTGTGACTTCCACAGAGGCTAACTTATATCTCTCCATAGATCTCTGTGCAATTTCAAGGGTCAGTTTTGTACGCCTAGTGCGACTTCCACAGAGGCTAACTTATATCTCTCCATAGATCTCTGTGCAGTTTCAAGGGTCAGTTTTGTACTCCTAGTGTGACTTCCACAGAGGCTAACTTATATCTCTCCATAGATCTCTGTCCAGTTTCAAGGGTCAGTTTTCTACTCCTAGTGCGACTTCCACAGAGGCTAACTTATATCTCTCCATAGATCACTGTGCAGTTTCAAGGGTCAGTTTTGTACTCCTAGTGCGACTTCCACAGAGGCTAACTTATATCTCTCCATAGATCTCTGTGCAGTTTCAAGGGTCAGTTTTGTACTCCTAGTGCGACTTCCACAGAGGCTAACTTATATCTCTTCATAGATCACTGTGCCATCCAGGTGTCTCAAAACTCCACCACTAGATCCGTTGCAAGAACATCCCTTATTCTATGGAAGACGTGTGATGAATTACATCGGCATGCTACACTTGCGCCAAAGGAAAGCCTGACTTCACATCGGGTACTCTCGTCAAAGCCTCAGCACCTTTTGAGTGGCTCAGTATTCATTTTAAGAGGTCACTTCCCTCTAGTTTTTAAAATAAGTGTATGCTAACTGTGATTGATGAGTATTCGGGTTTTTTCCCTTGTCTGGTTACTTCTGCTTCCGCTATAAATCACATCGCTTCAACAATTATTTGGAGTTTTCGGTGTTCCTTTATATTAAAGGTTTGAAGTTTGGGTGGCTCTAGGGCCATGATACAGAAAAATCTATGAAAGAAAAAGGATGCTTGAGAAATCACCCATTGAGAAGAAGTGTGAAGAATCAACAGGGAAGATAAATCACTGGCAAAAAGTCACACAAATGCACATAAACTTGATAATTTTTTGGACAAGTTGTTTTTCCTTTATTTATCATTAAGACCATGGTCCGGGATTTATGTCCCAAGAAAAAAAATGGGTTAGCCCAAAGCGTTGTGACGAGCAGGACAACTCCTTTTAACCCTCGGGGAAATGGACATGTTGAACGTTTTAATGGGTCTATATGAAAGACTATTCTACTTGCCCTCAAAGAATGTGGGCTACATATTACTTAAAGATGTTTTGCCAGGTGATCTCTTCGCTATGCATCCCTGTTGCGCACTGCAATGAATGCTACCCCGTATGAGGGAATGTTTGTTTTTCCCAGGCGATCTTCAAATGGTTCGTCAACTCTGTCCTGGCTTTTAAACCCTGGCTCTGTTCACCTTCGATCTAAATTTGACCCTTTATTAGAGGAGGTAACTCTCCTAGAAGGGAATCCAGAATATTCTTGCAATTGTTATCCTGATGGGCTATAAGCTACAGTCTCGTCTCGTCATCTTGCTCACTGCAGTGAACAATATCAGAATTCCGAAGATAATGAGGAGATTTGCACACATTTTGAGTCTTTTTTGAGAGGAGGCAGGTTCAAGTACTGATCTCTGACTTAGCTCAACCGTATGTACAAGCCACACAAAACACAAAGAACCAAAACAGTCCTGAAAACATAGTTGGGAAAAGTGAAAGATCTCTGAGGCCCCAGTCTCTCTGAAGGACTACGTCCAGGAGGGAGGATGTTAAGATATTTACTATATTTAAAATCATAATTTAAATTCTTTGTTTGCCAAAATCTTTAGTTCCTGTACTTCATATATTTATTACTCTAAGTTCTATGAATTGAATCCTATGTTCAGGACAATCTTTCTCTATTCTTATGCAATTTATACTACAACCTGACTTATTGCAGCTTCCCCTACATGCCTTCGGAGGAAAGCCCAAAGTGTGCTTGAAGCGGGGTGTGGTTGAGGTTGAAGCCAACAAGTACCTCTTCCTCGACGGCAATACCCTTCAGGCCTCGTTCGTTTTGACCAATATCGGCGACAGTGATGCCTTCGTCAGGATCTCCGAAGGTGTGTTTTTCTTTATTTTTATTTTAGTAGGTATGCAAAAATGGTTAAAACTCTTCTAATGATCAGTAGTGCTGTATTTAGTTTATTCATCAACGGTTACACCATTTTACACCTTTTGAACAGACAAGAAATACAATATAGCTACAATATAGCTGTACTGCTCACAAAAAAAAGAAACAAAATGTCAAAGATAGTCTGTGATCCAAGTGTGAACCGATGCTTAATTTGTATTAGGGGTGTGCGAGTAATCGAAACTTTGAGTTTTCGGTCGAGTATTTTAATACTCAAACTCTACTCGAAGTTTTTAAAATTACTCGAAAGTTCGAGCGAGTATTTCCCGCCGATTTCCGGATGATCGCTAACGATTGCGACCGGCCAAAACGTGTAGTAACGGCTGCAAAAAGCGATCGCATCAAGTGAAATCGGCCGAAATTGACGATCGCTAACGATTGCGACTGGCCAAAAGGCATATTAACGGCCGCAAAAGGCGATTGCATCACGTAAAATCGGCCGAAAATGACGATCGGACTGCGTAAATTTGACCGTAAATGACTGCGGAAAACATAATATCGGCCGTAACTAACGATTTCGTCATCTAATATTGATTATAGGAGATGTATGGACCAGGTGATATTGGCCAAATGACAACCGGACCGTGTTTTATCGGTCGGAAACGAATGTCAAACTGCGTTTTGTTTGTCAATTCGTAATCCACTTTGATTGTACTGGCTAAAACTTAGTATTGCTACTCATGTATTAGTTAGAAACCATGTTTAGATTATCAAATCTAGGGTGGTATTCAAAACCCATTACTCTATTTTAAACTTCTAACTGATGGCAAATACTCGGTTGAAAATACTGGAAACTCAAAAAGAATTACTCGACTCGACTCGATTAAAAAAATCACTACTCGCACACCGAGTTAACATGTTTTTTTTTTTAAATCAAAGGCAACTTGTTCTTCTGGAACTTGCCGTTACGGTATGAATATTTTCAAAACAACTACAAATACAAACTACAAATTGTTAGTAGGCGGAGAGTAAATTAAGTTATAATAGGTAAACAAATAAATAGAATTGGCCGTTATATTCCATGCATTTAATTAAGAGTTGCATTTAAGGATTGAGAGTAATTTTGTAACACCAGACCTGCAATACTGCAAGAGCTATCAACTCAATAGCCATTCAGTGTTCATGAGTGAAGTCTTTTTCACTAAAAATTACTGCAAGTTTTCCAAAAACGATCAACTGATAAAATGCAATACCTGTACAATGATTAATAGGTAAAATATGTGAGGATTTTGGGGGTTCACTCCCTATGTCCCCTCCCACCCTGTATCCGTGCCTGCCTTCCCCCATTCTGCCACCCATTGACATTCAGATATAAGTATGTTTAGGCTGGATTGATACAAGCTGAAAACCGTAAGAAGAAAAGTAAATGTGAACCGATCAGAGACCTACTGCCATACTGAAAATATTTTGGGGCTTCAACTTACTGGGATTTAAAGTTTAAATGTTTGGCATTATCAGTTTTAAATTTACGGAGTAACGGTTACCATGGTAATAATATTGTTACCACCGAGAATCAACGAGAATTAGGAAATACCACACGAAAATTAGCAGCTAAACAGAGGCACGAACCTTGTGAGGTGAAGACATTCCCTACACGAGTGTTGCCAGTGGCAAACTTTGAAATCACATTGGGCACTGCCTGTGGCAAATCATCCACCATCACTGCCATCCACTGATGAATTATAAATTTGACTTAGTTCGGTGTGCTAAGGTAGTCTAATGGATATGGTACCGTATCCATGATCGTGCAGTCCCAGGTTCAATTCTCCCTATACGTGTTGTTTTTGAGGTATAATTTTTGCTTATTTTCTACACAAACCCATTTTTGTAATATGTTGCAAAGCAAAGATCCGCCACATAGCGCCCTGCGGAGTTAGGTCAGGTTAGTTCACTGTGATTTTGTCATTACTGCAGCCTAATTTCGTAGAATATTAGGTACGGTAGGTTCCCTCTTTTTAAATTCTAAAATATTATTGTTCATGGGTCATTTAAGGCGCACTTTGTTTCTACCCAATAAAGTGTCTGTTCAGTTCAGTTGAAATCGGATGAGTTCGGCTTCCTTCGGGTGACAGTCTCCACTTCACGAGGTTCGTGCCTGGGTTTAGCTGCTAGTTCAAACAAAAGAAGTCGCAGGTACTAGCTAGTGCACAATTAAATCATCATCTGTATACTCAGCTGGATGTCTGTTTGCGTTCTGTTGCAGCCAGCTCCAAGTCATCGGCTGGTCTGACCATCTCCCCCCAGCAGGGTCTGTTGCTGGCCGGCCGCTACGGGACCATCCAGGTCAGCCTCTCCGTCACTGCCCAGCGGCTAGGTAAGCAGACTAAGCAGGCCAGGTATAAGATAATTCTTTCAATCCCTAAAGGATGTTTTGCTAAGTGTGAATTCTAATCAATATGAATTCTCTGTAATTCAGGAAATTATATGAAATTACTTCTACTGTGTGTACTCATTTGCGATCGTCAAAAAACATTTTGTACATTGAACACACCTCTTATTAAGAATTGTGAGCCAGTAATACCCACGATAGGTATTAATGGATATCCACAGTACAAACTCGGTGCTGTTGTGACATGACAATCATTCATCACATAGAACATCAAAATGTTTGTTAAGATTCTCAACAAACATCAGGAAATCCTATAGGGCTATAGGGCTTTGCCCTTTGGCCTCTAAAGCTAAAATGTTTGCCTAAGAGAAATGAGGATTTATTTGATCCACTACAGAATGCGGCATTAATAAATGGTTTTTGTTCTCCATGAAACTTCCATGTGATTATTCAGGCCTAGTAAAATCAAAGAGGTTATCTCTAAAGTATTGCATGTAATCAAAATTGACCATCTCGTAAGACCTCCAAGTCTTTGATCATTCCTCCAAGTCCTTCAAAAGTCCAGCTTTGGAATGAGATCCTCATTTTATCTCAAGGTTACGAAACACCACAATAATGTACATTCCTTTCTTATAAACTATGAAGTTTCCGTCAATGTATTTTTGTTGTTGCCTGTATCTCTATGTATAAAAATAAAAATTAATGTTTATCTGTTTGTTTGTCCTTAATTCACTCATAGACCGCTCATCCGATTCGATGAAACTGTGCATGGTCATTCAGGTTAAACTGAAGAAGGTTTCCACTAATCAAAATCCTAAGACTTAGGGCTTCGTCCCACTGGATTGTCAAATTATCAATGTTAACCTTATGAAGTAATGATTCCACTTAAGTTTCCATGTTAACAATATTTTAGAACAATGGGACAAGAAACGGGAATCAATGGTAGTAAAAGAAAAACCACAAGAACGATGTCGCACTGGGTACCACCTAGTGTGTAATATATCTATACTGGATTTTGTATCCTGGAAAAATACTGTAATTTCATATTGTGTACTAGAATTTGTTTTAAATAAGGTTGATTATCGATCTGATAAAGAAAAAAAATAGAGTTTGTCAGTTAATTTCAAGATTCAAGCGTGAATTTAATTTGTTTACATTTTAAATCTTAAATAGCATACATTTTCTGACATAAATTTTTGTGTAAATTTGTTGTTGGAGAAATATGTTAATTGTATCAACAGTTTATAAAAAAATACTTAATTGCCTTCTTTTGAACCATAATAAAATATTACCGAAATTACCTTAATATTATTTCCTTCCTATTTAAATGTAATTTTGCCATGTAATACTGGAATTTTGTCAAATATTGTACTGGAAATCCTGGAATTGCAAAATCAAATGTCAGTAGATACCCTGATGTAGTAGAGTTGAAATAAGTGTAACAAAGCTTACATGAGCTCTCCAAATGTTATCCGTCTAAGTCCAACATTTTTTAACGTGTGACTCGGCCCCTCCAGAGTCGCTGCTGCGCCAGACCTCGTCGTCCGTCAGTGTGGCCCAGCTGACCGTGACCTGGGGTGACGAGAGCACTCGGCAGCGGCTGGTGCGGATGGCGGGGCTAGAGGGGGTCTTGGCCACCAGGGTCGCACAGCTGGCCACCATTCGCAACCACCCCATCTCGGGGCTGGACAAACTGGACAGCTCAGTGGTGAGGACAGAACTTAACCCTCGGGAGTTTTGATTTTTAGACTTATTTCACCAGGAGGGGTTAGGATTAGAATCCTTACCTCGTTACCATGCAGTGTCACTGGCCACAACTTCTGGAAAGACTTTAAAACAAATATTTACAGATACTTATTGTTTGGCAGACAGTTTAATCCGCCACATCTAATACATTATACTAAAAGAAATCATCCAGTGAGTAGAAACTATTTTTCATCAAACACCCACTCAGCCTACTTTTTCTTTAATTCTCAGTTTCTTACTTTTGTTTGCAGTCTGTTATAAATCGTACAGTACAGGGTTACTCTCCATAGTCTCGCTAAGCCTACACTGAGGGATATGTTGTTGTTGTTGTTGTTGTTGGCGGATTAGGAAACCCCAGCTTTGCTGCTAGTCACCTCTTCCCAAAGCGGGAATATTGCGAAGGTTACCGGAAAGATAGGATATAGCAGGAAAGGAAAGGGTGGGAAGGGACGGCAGCCAAATTGACCCCCCAGAGGGCCAATTCCCGTGCCCCTGTGACAGCTGGGGCGAGGCTCTCAACAGGGGACCCTCATTTTGCCCTTCAATAGGTAAACTCAACTGACAGGGTATCCATGTACAACAGCCAGGGACCATTCATTCTCAGGTTGGCAGGAGGGACCAAACCCGGAGACTCTGTCCCTAGCCGCTGCAAATGGAGGGACCAAAGGTGAAAGGAAAGTTAGTCATAATGGACAGCCAAAAGACTTACCATATGTAATGACAACCTCATTTGCTGTACCCAATGTCAGCCTCAAAACTGGTATAGATCAGTCTTAAGGTAGTCCTGGGACAACACCGAGGGATATTTTAAGTCTCTTCTATTTCTCAGATTATAGTTGTGCTGAACCTCTCTAGTGTTATGAACGGACTCAGCTTTGTTCTTTACTAATAGTAAAGAGTTGAAGATGAACTGTGAGGAGGATTCCCTGACACCGTTAGTTACAATCCTAACAGCCTAAGGTTGTAAGAGGAGGATGATCCCACAATAGAATGCCGTAATGGCTATGAAAGAGTGCAAAATATGTTGTGAGTAGGTACGCAGGAGTGACAATGAACCTCAGCTTACGCAGGAGAAATACCACCTAACCTTCTGATGCAGCCCCTACAAACCCGACTTAGAATGGCGGAATCCCAAATACATTTTAAGGTTCAAGAATGCTGATCGATAACTGGACAAACTTTATTTTTTAATTTAGAAGGAAATATATAAAAAGGTGTGCAGAGAGCAGCAGCATCGGCTAGCAAGGTCGGTTCACTTCAAGGGTTGTCGAGCTTTCAGACCAGGTGTGCTTATTTACATAAGTGTAATGTTCGCAGCAAAGATGTCTTACGAGGGCGTCCAGCTGATTCATAAATCAACAACATACCATAAAGTGTTGCCAACCTTAAGGGTATAATAATGGTACAGCTATTTTTAAATTGTCACTGGACGTGCATAAAGAAAATTTAAACCCTTAATCCATTAATCTAATAAAACAAAAAAATCAAAACAATAAATTAGTTTCATAAAATAACAGCTTATCATAGAATGTAAGCAGTTAAACAATGTTAATTCTAATTACACTGATGAGGATAATATGGTACTCGTAAGATAAATATCGTGTTTCCAGCAACACTGCAGATTTGATTGGTGATCAGGTGACCTTCCAGCTGTTTTTCGAGGTCTCTTCCTGTCAAGTAGAAAACCTTAAATAGATCGACTCAGCACACCTGGTCTGAAAGCTCTACGAACCTTGGGTTCACTTCATTACGAGGAGTTAACCAGAAAGACCTTGTATGAAGTGAAAAACAGCTGTAATGCCACATGATCACCAGGCCAATTTGCAGTTTGCTGGAAATATGTGATTTACACCTTAACACATGTTCTGTATTCACATGTTTTGGTTTATAATTTAGATCATGTGGCAGTAGTTGAGAGTTGGAATTGAACTGTTTCATTTAAAAGCAATTTTGTTTATTTGAAAAATATTATTTAAAAAGTTAGTAGTGTAGCATTAAAAATGAGTTAATTTTATGATTACTGTCTTGCTTCTCTCCAGTGAGGTTTTAAATTAACAATTTAAATATTTGCATGACTCAAAATTACCAGTATTGATTTTACTGATATGTACATTCAAGCCTGGCCTTATCGATCCATTTTATTTGTGAATTGAAACAACATCTATTGTGCGTGTTTCAGAGCAGTGCAGAAGGGCTGTGGGAAGAAGACATACAAGAGATGACGGTCGGGGTGTTTGTCCCAAGAACTGCACTAGAAGCCTTGCGATTGGATACTTCTAAGGTCTATGTGGACTTGTCCAAGACACTTTCAAAGCCCGATTGAATTGTTGTCTTTTAGATTTACTCTTAAATAACTTGTTTCATTTTTTGTCTCTTGAGTGAAACTTGAGTGCCTTGTGTAGTGTTTTAATATTTAAGACACTGATGTATTTTTATTCTTGTTACTATATTTGTGTTGTCTTATTGTATTGGTTTTAACTTTGAAATTTAAATATTTTCGCTGAAACTAATCGAGAATACTTTTTTTTCTTTAAAAGAAATTAGGCTTCACGCGGCGTGACAGTACTTTAATTATGTCTCATGGAGAGCAACTGTTAGTACTTAAATCGGTTAAAACTACAAATGGAAATATTACGTTCTAAAGAATCTAATCATGCAAATCTGAGTACTAGAATAAGATTTAAGCCATTTTTTATCCTTGAAAGAAGTTTGAGTTTGCGCGCCGCAATCGAGGCCGCAACATGACTTCTATTACGACTACCTGTAACTAGCTGCTAACAATATGATTGGTTAAAACTTATAAAAAATGGATGGTAAAAACACAAACATTGATATTTTTCTTTATTTTGAATGTGTTCAAATAAAAAAAAATTGTTTTGTAAAAAAATAGTTGTCGTTTGAACAAAACATAAATAAACGGTATCAGGAGACTGACACATACTTTCTCCCTTTTAGCCAAACTTTAATAACAAAAATATTTGTTATTTACTAAATATAGAATATGAAGTATAGATAAATGTACAGAAAATTGTCTAAAATAGTTGTTTTCAGAAATATCCACCCAAATCCCTTTTTGGGAGGCACTATAGAGTCCGTTGCTACACACAGTGGTTTTGAGAGGGGGAATGCCCCCTTGCCCCCCGAGGGTTAAATAGCAACACATTTCGAACATCATCTGTTGGTCAATGCTAACAGTAAACACGAGCACCGGTAGTTATTTATTTGTATTATTTAAATTGGTTTGATTTGTTTATGGATATTGGCTTTCATTGTGTCTAACCACTTGCCTACCTGCCAATTTATAAAACAATTAAATTAAGATTAAATAAATAAATAAGCGTCAACAATATTATACACCTTGTCGTTACAGTTTCGAGACTTGATTTTCTTATGGGAAATTTGTTACGTTATTTATTATTTGCTGGTAACTTTTTAGAAATACTGCTATTTTCCCCGAGTCCCTGGGATCAAGACCTTAAATTTGAGTCGTCCCCATCATCCTGCGATCTGCCAAATTCCCACAATTTTGACTTTAAAATTTTGCTTGTAGACTTATATATAAAAATAATAAGTAATACAAATACAAATCTAATATGTTGTCTAGGTGGTAAATGAATTAGTATTTGGCTGAGTATTATTCCAAATCCCAAAAATAATTCCATAGTCTAGATCGTTGTCTTTCCAATTATTCTGCCGCTCCTTGAATTCGGCTTGTCACGCTCTTCCACGAAATCCACTCTTAATAATAGATTATACAGATAACAGCTACCTACAACTTCCCCGCTGACAGTTTTTACCTGACCAAAAAGTAAAATAGTTCCTCGCTTACTACTTTTTTTACCTCATTCTATATTCGAACTAAAAACATTCTGTGTTTATTTCATTATTAAAATTAGTTCCACTACTTTCTCCAATTGTAATGGTACCTCATTCTATATTCGAACTAAAAACATTCTGTGTTTATTTCATTATTAAAATTAGTTCCACTACTTTCTCCAATTGTAATGGTACCTCATTCTATATTCGAACTAAAAACATTCTGTGTTTATTTCATTATTAAAATTAGTTCCACTACTTTCTCCAATTGTAATGGTACCTCATTCTATATTCGAACTAAAAACATTCTGTGTTTATTTCATTATTAAAATTAGTTCCACTACTTTCTACAATTGTAATGGTACCTCATTCTATATTCAAACTAAAAACATTCTGTGTTTATTTGATTATTAAAATTAGTTCCATTACTTTTTAAAATTGTAATGTATGTTATTCGATTCACCATTTAAAGCTGTAAAATTTGATGTAAATGTATCATAATTATCTCAGCTTTTTGTGCTATAAATGCCAGTTTGAATGTAGCGCTGTTTTGTCATCTGACATCGGGGTCTCGCGGATATAGACTCTTTTGCCACCCAGCGGCACGGGTTTTGCCTCATATTAGCATCCATTTATATTTCATCCGAGGTCGTATCCAGTCTCCCATAGTAATAACACTAAGTCAGCATCACATCATTGCAAGCTCCTCTCTACCCCCCTTGCCTTGCGATGTTACCGTTTGGTGTATCCCTGCTCTACGTATACAAATATTTGTTTACGGGATTTGCTTCTCAAACGTAAGGAAACAAACTGGCACCAGTTTGGAGCATAGGCGTAAAATCCAAGCTTGTAATGATGTGATGCTGTTTAGGAATAATAATTATTGTAATAACTAAACATCACAACTTGAAACTGTCTGGAAAAGTCCAAATTTGTTCCAAAATTTACCGAGAGAAATTAAATAAGTTGAACTCTAAGTGGTCAAGGTTTTGAATCATCATTTTATTTTTACGTGTTTAGTACTGGTGAGACTGAGCCATTCCCTTTGATATTTGATTCATTTCGTGGGTGAAAAATATCATTTGGTGATACCTTGTTACCTTGTGTAAGTGCTACTTTGACAGTTCAAGGAGAGCCTTCAGTTCATAACAGTCATTCGATTAAATATCGACTATCTTATTATTGACTATCGATTCTAGCTCTGTGTTATAACATAATACAAATGAATTTACGTGTAAAAAATAACAACTTTTGCTGCAGTTCATGACAAAATTATAATAACCTAACCTAACCTAACTCCGCAGACTGCTGTATGGTGGTTCTTCATTGTGCAACATATTACAAGTAAATTAATTTTGATCTAAATAATCTAAAGTAAACTTTAACAAAAAATCTAAACTTTAACAAAAAATCTAAAGTAAACTTTAACAAAAAATCTAGACCTTAAATGGAAAACAACAATAATAATACTTGAATAAAATAATGTAAAATTAAAAAATGCAAACCCCAAAAGTAATCAGCAAGAGTGGGATTTGAACCCGGGAACGCCTGATCATGAGTCCAATACTGAATCCATTGATCCACCAAAGCATGTCGTGATATGGGAAAGTTCCAATTTAAGAAGCTGTGATCATCTAGATGCTAGTGACTACGATAATTGGTAGTCAGTAATACGATTGTTGATATTTAACCCTTTGCGCTCGTATGTCCACACTCAGTGGACAGTATGGAGTCTGCGATAGCTGGGAATTATTGTCCGACGCTCAGGGCCCAGAGCTCGCATGTCCACACTCAGTGGCCGCACTAGGTTTCGTCGCCAGCTCGGCAGCCATTGTCGGTCGTCTGCTTCTGCCAGCTCGGAATTATTTTCTTCACTCTAGACTGAAACGTCAAGTTGAAGCGTACATTCAAGGTCTAAGGAAAACTTGTTGTATACTTTGAAACTTATTTATTTACCATCGAAAATCACAATTTACTTATTGTTAATTATATTTAAGAAAATTTTAAGAAATAATTTTTAAAAACTGCTAATAACATAAATAGAACAAGATGTCGATGTCACTTTCATGGTCCGAATCACTGCCACACTCACTTTCACCTTCAAGCGCGTTACGAATTTTGTCGGAACGTAATGTTTCCTCCATATTAAAATATAATAAAACTTGAAATATTACGTATAATAATAATTATCAGGGATATAAGCCGAAGACTACACAGCGTAAGACAAAAGCGCTTGACTAACTGTTGTTGTTTACTGTTTACATTAGAATGCAACAGCCGACATTTATGCCCGTTGCATTCTGGGATTGATCTAGTTTCGAAATCCACCGTCAGATTTCAGCACAATACGGTAGAAAGAATATTAAATGCTGGAAAAGTCTGCATTGTCACCGTCCACACATAGTGGACACGCGAGCGTTCGCGATCTCATGCGCCATTTAACTCTGTCCACTGGGTGTGGACATGCGAGCGCTGAGCATACGTGTGACAGAAAAAAATCCTGGCTGGCGGGAAAATGGCTGCGGCCACAGAGTGTGGACAGACGACCCCAGGGGACCATTTCCAAAGAACCTATCCGAGCGCCAAGGGTTAATCTAATGACCTACCCATCTGTTGTGAAGTGAAGACCATCCTTCACTGGTTAAGTTACAGTTGGTATGCTCCTTTTTTATTATTTGAAACTCCATAAGCACAATGTTACAATTTCCAATTTTCAATTGTGATTTTTAATGAAATTTAAATTTTTCTGGGATTGAGGTTTTTATTACTTGATTTCTTAGGTCCATAATCCCTTAATTCCTAAGTTTTAACAAAATCGTTCCGCTGGATTCGGAGATAAATTTTGTAAACAAAAAAACAAACATACAGACATTGCTCGTAGAGTACAGGTTATTCACTTGACGAATTTCTCTTCTCTTAGATACAAATTGAATGAATAATAGGCAAAAATCAAGTTACTTTGTAAAGCAAGAGGAAATTTCACTATGTAACTTCTACCTATCCGTGACAGCCTGAAGTACCAGGTTAGAATTTGACAAACCCCGTGCCCATCAAGCGGTTATCGGGGGGACGGTGAAACTCGGGTCACTGGCAGCACCACTGGGCCTTTAGTCGTCATCCTACACCGATACATTAAAGGAAAACTTGGGATGAAAAATAAAATAAATGAAATGGAAAATCTGTATTTCAAGAATAGTTATTTCATATGCTTAAAAAACAATGCTAACTACATAAATAACATGCGTGAAGCTGGATCATATAATACAACTAATGTAATATGCCACGAACATGGAACGCAACGTAAAGTGTGCATCGTAAGTAGTAAAACTGGGTGTATGCACATTACTGTCAACACTTAGAACATAATATACTTATATTTATTCTTACTATTTACACTTACATGTTTGTTTTTACACGGTATATATATTTATATATTATGTTGAGTAGAAGACATATATTAACTCTATTATAACATACAGGTAAATAAATGCAAAGAAAGGTTGTTCGTGAGACTTGCAATCCCTTTGTGTAAACAACAGAAATGGTCAAAGTTTCAGCAAATAAAATGTATTTTCGGAGAAATTAATAATTTATGGACAAAAAAACCTTAAAAAGACAAACAAAATAACTTTTTTAAATAATACAGAAATTGTGAAATATTTTTTTGTTTGAGAACAAGATTACCTAATTGTTCAGCAACTGAAATAGTTTATTTTACAGAAAGAAAAAAAATTGTACTGGTACAAAACAAACTATTTCAATGCTGATAAAAACTTGAAGTAAGAAATACTAGTTTGTATTAAATTATATTAAAGTTTGCAGATTGTTGTATGTTCTCTTTTATAAGCATTCCACTTGTATGCATTTCCCAGAAAAACACTGGGTTAATAGATGAGTTAATGATGAGGTTGGACACATAACCAAACACCAATAATAATATTTGAGTCAGGTACTAAATACTATTTAGTATTTGACTCAATTTTGTGCATAGCAAATGACGAGATTGTATATTCATACTGGACAAATTTGTTTCCTTTTACGCTGATAAAAACATACTTTCCTTGTTTTGGGAGATGTAATTAAAAAATATATATAATTGGATGCATAAAACATTAAGTTTAAGTTTAATATGAAAGTAACATAAGTATGAGTTTAACATGACTCTGAATGACCTCTTAAGTAGACCAATATTAATTAAGTATATTTTTTGTCCAGGTTATTTTAGCATGAAGGTGACAAATAGTTATATTTTATTGGTCACACCTTTCTCTGTACTTAGTAACTTAACAGCTCCTGTATCTAAAAACTATTCTTGACGTAAGGAAAATAACGTTAAACACAAATCTGTCTTGACAATAAATCAGAGTATATTTTACAATGAGAAAAGGTTATCTACGTAGTTACAATATAAAAATGTTGGGGGCAACCCAAAGGTGAACCATTGGTATCGAGTAGAGCTTCATTCTATTGTTATGATTGTTCGGCTAGCCGTTTTCCAGTCTTTAGGGACAATTTACTCTACTCTAAATAAATGAAAAAAACTTGTTCAAAGCCTAAAGGGCCATCCATTAATTACGAATGGTATGGTATTGGGGGGGGGGATAAAGAGATTTTTAACAATATAAAAAATAAGTTTTTATCGATTTTAAAGATCATGACAGAAAAAAACCTACAACATTCGTTACTCGATAAAAATAATTTAACAACAGCTGTTATTGGGAGTTTTTCCAGGTGATTTATTATTTTTTGAGACATACTTTGGCTTTACTGAGCAACGTTCAGGTAATAATGGGACGGAAGGGTTTGAAGGTCCATTACGTGATTTCTGGATGGCCTCTACACAGCTGAGTTGGTTGTTGATCATAAATTGTTCGTTAAAAGCGACCCTCACAGCCACACAAGCTATCAAGCGTTACTCTCCGACGTTACTCCTACAACACTTACGCCTACGCAACACAAGTATAAACAATATAAAACACGAGCATTGTTTGATTTACAAGTAAAAATAACATAGTTTTACACACGTATATATACTAAATGCCTCTTTCGACTATACAAATAAATAAATAAACTATAATCTAAAGTATAGTGGTTATTTACAATTATCGTAGTATAGAATACAATACAAGTTCGTATCGGCTGACGGGGCCAGGGGATGAAGACAGTTGCCTTTGAGCATCAGACACAAATTCTTAACTCGATTAAATACATGAGTATGAACCGGTCACAATTAGAATAAAAAGGAACCGAGCAATGTCCTTCCTATACAAATCATAAACGAACCGAACACAATATACGAAAATAAAAGATCACTAGAAGAAAATGTCGCAATGGCAAACATTACATAACAAATATACGTATAAAAATAAAAGTAAGTATCATATTATGTTCAACATTATTGATCTGATGCTTCTATATATAAAACAGAACAGTAAGAAAGCGCATTGGCTTAAACGTCTTGGTGAGAAGCTTACAGTCTCAACATAAAGAACAAAAAGGTACAAAGCAGATCTTAGGGCACAAACAAATGAATTTTAGAAAATAAATAGAACACTCATTGCCAGGATGGCATGGACACATATTAACCATTAAATCTTAACACCACTGACCTTTGAAGTGTACCTGTCATAGCGCATGTTTGCGCATTCATGGTCTAAACAAACTACAGATACTAATTAAAATTTTAAGAAAACACAAGTATATTATAATAGATAAAAATTGCTTGTCTGAAAATCATTGCACTTACAATTTAACTTTCATCACAAATAAGAAGGGTGATTTATATAAAATGTAATGTATAATATCTTTAGTTATTCAAAGAAACACTGAGTAAAAGTCCTGATGGTTTTAAATGTTTTAATACCGTATAGCTTTCAATATAATATTAAACTTTAACAAATTATTCAAGTTATTATTTGTCAACTTTTTAAATAGGAAGCTCATTTAATAACTAAAGAATACCACATTGAACTTTGAGTTGGATACATATTTATATCCACAACATAGGTAGGACAAAATTAAATCGTTTTAATTTAGATAGTATTTTAAACAACTGAGCTGTCAATGTCCTATTTAGGGTAATATTTTGTTTAGAACTTCATTACTTAAGTTTTAATTAAGAAATAAACAAAACTCATTAAATTTAATTATAGTAAAACAGAAAGGAACTTTTTGAAAGTCTAATCAACATAATTATGTATGGAGTAACGCTGGTAAATTTCATCTCAATTTGAAACAATTGCAAAATGAGAATACATAATTATAACACCGAGATATTGAACCTAGTTTAATACCATCTTTCCGCACATTCAACTCGCTTAAGCACAAATTTTGTCAGGAATATAAACAATTCTAAAAAATAAAAATAAATATTCACAATTTTGTTTGTTAAACATAACTTGTAAACGTGTTCATAAAATCTCCGATTGTCAAATCTTAAAATTTTAATTTATTACACTAATTGCGACATTATGCTATTTTTCCTAACACATATTTGAGCATGGAAAAGCTACTGGGATTTAAGAATGAACGAATATTTGTTGGTTAAACATAAGTTGTTAATATATTTATATACAACTTTGATTGATTTTAAAGATTAAAATGATATTCTATTTGGAGTAAGAGGCACCCCAGTTGGCTGGGCCAGCAGGCAGGCATCTATTAGTCTTCTGTGTCAATTACCCCATAACCTAGCTTTTAAAAACATCCCTCTTTTCCCTCTACCCTCAGAATGTTCAGTAAAGGGTTTGTTGAAATTGTCAAAACTGTTTGGTGTTCTGTGGCATTCAAAATCTTCAACAATAAAAAGGTAACTGAAGATTCACTGTATATTGCTCATTATTCATATTCATCTTAGTTACATAAGTGAATAATAAGTAACATCAGTAGTTAATAATTATATAATTGATTTATATTATAATGTTTGTTATTTT
This sequence comes from Allygus modestus, assembly GCA_963675035.1. Taxonomy (NCBI): domain Eukaryota; kingdom Metazoa; phylum Arthropoda; class Insecta; order Hemiptera; family Cicadellidae; genus Allygus; species Allygus modestus. The sequence goes on from OY776112.1 coordinate 8,270,607, forward strand.
TAACTTTTCTGAGTGTGTCAAGGACTAATGTAACTTATATATTTTAAAGATTAAAATGATATTCTATTTGGAGTAAGAGGCACCCCAGTTGGCTGGGCCAGCAGGCAGGCATCTATTAGTCTTCTGTGTCAATTACCCCATAACGTAGCTTTTAAAAACATCCCTCTTTTCCCTCTACCCTCAGAATGTTTTCAGTAAAGGGTAACAAAATATGGATGCCCCTTTGGTGTGCTCAATTAATTCCTTCCCAACGTTAGTTGTAACTGATTCCGTAGGGAATATCCATAGTTACTGTTAGTTGGGTGACCTCACAAGTGAAGTCAACTTCAATGCTGTTCTGCAAACGAAAGTGATTCAAACTGGAGTGTCCCAGCACACGATACACGATAAAAGTGTGTAATCCCAGAATATTTATTTATGTTCAATGTAATTTATAAAAACCAGTCAAAAGGCCGTATGCATGTCTACACACACACTAGTATCGAGTAAAATGTAAAATGAGTAACAAGTCCCGCCCACTGGTTGCCCCTACTTAAAATGTAAAATGAGCAGTAACAAGTCCTGCCAACTGGCTACCTCTTTGGACCACGCTTCAGCAGTAAAGAATTAACAGGGATTTTGTAAACCGCTCGTCCATTCAAAACTCATACGATTTGTGCATTTTTCAATTCGGAGAAAACAACACGATTTACGATCGGAGAAACAATAAGACAAACGCAGCGTTAAGACATTACGGATACAGATTGCACGGTTAGTTATATCAAAATTTGTACTCTGGCTACCACTAAGGCTATCAGATATCAGACTTGGAACGATTGCAGCTCGACTACTTGTGCTTATGTTGCCCGCATGTCGTAATCGTAATACAAAAGGAATGACTAGTCGCTACCAAACTGTCCGCCCACTGACGATACAGAGTACACCGAGGCCTAAGAGATTCGCTAAGGGAGTCTAAAAAGAAATTATTGCCATTCATAAATATATAAATAACGCGTACATCCATATATGCAGTATAACACTTATACTGAAACGTGTTGATAAAAACATTTATGTACAAAAAAATATAAATGTCTGTAATACGAGATGATTCGCTGTCGGCTGTAGCGGTGCTGCGGCGCCCAGGCATTACCTCCGAGCGAGCTCGGCTTTGATTGCTGTGGGCAGAAAACAGTGGAGATTAGAACAAGCCGCTGCTAAACATTAATATATACAGGGTGTAAACTAAGTCCCAGACCGGCTTAATATTTATTTTCTCGTAATAGATAAAGCAGAAAAACTCTAAAAAATCAGCAGTAGGACCATTAATCTACTTTTTGACGTAAAAATCATAATTTTCCTCCTTTGCGGGATCGGCCCGCGAGGAGTTGGAAAAAATTCTTAAATAGCAGCATGGGTCGAGTTTGGTATCAAATTGTAGGTATTGTGTACTAGAATTAAATGCCGCAAACCCGATCTCAAAAGGTTGACCTAAAATGAAATGGCGGCGGTTTAAAGGTATGAAATTGACAATGTTGGATTTGTTAAAGATGGCCAAGTAAGTTAATTGTTTCCTAGCATGAATCATAACAGTAAAACTCATAAAAATCTACTTATTACCTAATGTCACTGTTGAGGTAATAAGTAGATTTTTATGAGTTTTACTGTTATGATTCATGCTAGGAAACAATTACTTGGCCAACATTGTCAATTTTGTACCGTTAAACCGCCGCCATTTCATTTTAGGTCAACCTTTTGAGATCGGTTTTGCGGCATTGAATTACACTAAAAAATACCTACAATTTGATACCATTCAAGATTTAAAGTACACACGATTAACTTTACTAATCAAATGGTATCTAATGAATTTAATCCTTGGTTACAAATTAATCTTTGAATTAACATAGTTTCATTGGGAGGATTTCCTCCACCCATGCTGCTATTTAAAAATTTCTTCCAACTCCTCGAGAGCCAATCCTAAAGGAGGAAAAGCATTATTTTTACCTCAAATAGTAGATTAATGGTCCTACTGCTGATTCGCGGTGTTTTGTTGCTTTATCTACAAAATAAATATTAAGCCCGTCCGGGACTTAATTTACACCCTGTATTCATGGTTCACACTTTCATTTGGCTAGTGATTTCCCTGACCAAAAAAGTTAATCTCCTTTGATTCTCAACTCGGAAAGTGCACTTTATTTACAAATGGTAACATTTAACCAAATTGGTGTTTTATCGGCCTTCACCTTCTCCTTAGCTATCCTGTTTATTTTCTTATTTTAATGTTTACAACAGTTTGCTGTTGTCCCATACATACTTTGCCTTATACTTTTCAAGTCCTCTTTCTTGCACCATAAAAACAGATTTAACAAAAATCTAAAAAGTTCTGATTTTTGGACGGTATTGCTCTAAATATTAAATTAAAAATTGTCCCTGATTTGAGCAAAATATCAAGTCATTTTCCCTTACTTTTGGTACTTATCAAACTTTTTACCTGACTTTGGTAAAATTCCCTGACTTTCCAGAAAGTGTGAACCATGGTATATAATATCTCAAAATCTCTGTAAGACGCCGACACAACTATAATAGCGGACAAACAAGTTCGCACGCAGCACGTTGACGTGAGGGAAGTGAATTTCCACATACAAAATTTTTAAAACTAAAAACATACATTTATTCCAATTTTATTTCAATCTGAAAACATTGATTTTTTGGCTGTTCTGATGCTCCTGGTTTCATTTACCTGCAATGCTAGGAATACAATTTTGCGCATTATGAGGTTATGAGAACGTCCAGTCAGGCTTAAAAGTAAGCGCCAGGTTGCTGGGGATGATACAAATACACCAACATATGAATAACATGCTTTCTAATGTAAAAACCCCATAAGACAACGTACTGTGTTTAGCCAATATACATTTTCTTTAATAACTCGGTAAATATTTATACTAGGATGACGAGAGAGGGTTAAAACTTTCGCTTCACTAATTTCCAACTTAATAATACATGCATTACTTTTACGTTCGGGGCTTTTCTGACCCTTTTAGGGCCCAAAAACTCGAAATTTGAAAGATTAATCCCCGAAAAAAGGGGTTAGAGTTTTCCGTTTGTTTTGCCCAACGAACTTGTCCAACTGATTACAGAAAGGAACGTCCCTACCAAATTTGAAGTAAATCGGACAAAAAATGCAACCACTAGAGTGCATACACATATATATAATAATATATATATATAATTTTGAACGACCCCCCAAAACGTGTTCAGGGGGCCACGTTAGGAACTTCTATGGTGGTTCAGGGCTTAAGTTTCACCGTGCGGGTCATGCTAATAGTTCACTTTCCATAGGAAATTCACCAATAAATTGACAGTTGGGCTGTAGCCAAAAGCATGCTTGGACGCTGACACTGTTGCCATTTTGTCATAGAAAAATATCACTCGAATGTTATTCCGATCACCTGGTGTGGAGCATTGACAATGCAGCAAGTCTACTATTGGCTGATCTTGGTTGATAGCCCGGGAAACCACGCCCTCAACTGGCAATTTATTTGGCCGCTATTATAGGACGTATTTTAATGTGAATATGAATGAACGAGCTTGCACGCAGCACGCTGACATGAGGGAAGTGAATTTCCACATAAAAACTTTTAAAACTCAAAATCAGTGTAAAAACATACATTTGCCCAATTTTTATTGAAATCTGAAAACATTGATTTTTAGGCTGTTCTGATGCTCCTGGTTTCATTTACTTGCAAAGCTGGGAATACAATTTTACGCATTATAATGTTAGGAGAAGATCCAAGCAGGCTTGAAAGCAGGCGTGAGTTGCTGGGGATGACTCTAATAAAGGAATAACAGGCTTTTCTAGTGTAAAACCCCCATAAGACAATGTACTGTGTTTAGCCGATACACATTTTCTTTAATAACTCGGTAAATGCTAGAATGACGAGAGAGGGCTTAAAACTTTCGCCTCACTAATTCAGATCTTTTTCATGAATTAATTTCGCATCTGGGGCTTTTCTGACCCTTTTTGGGCCCAAAAACTCGAAATTTGAAAGATTAATCCTCAAAAAATGGGTTTAGAGTTTTCCGATTGTTTTGCCCAACGAACTTGTCCAACAGATTATAGAAAGGAACGTCCCTACCAAATTTGAAGTAAATCGGACAAAAAATGTGATCGCTAGAGTGCATACATATATATATATATATAAAATTTTGAACGACCCCCCAAAACGTGTTCAGGGGGTCACGTTAGGAACTTCAATGGTGGTCCCGGGCTTAAGTTTCACCGTGTGGGTCATGCTAATAGTTCACTTCCCAAAGGAAATTCACTAATAATGTGTGGTGATGCCTTACGTAGCCTTGTTAGTGAATTTCCTTTGGAAAGTGAACTATTAGCATGACCCGCACGGTGAAACTTAAGCCCGGGACCACCATAGAAGTTCCTAACGTGACCCCCTGAACACGTTTTGGAGGGTCGTTCATATATGTGTTCGCACTCTAGCGGTCACTTTTTTGTCCGATTTACTTCAAATTTGGTAGGGACATTCCTTTCTATAATCAGTTGGACAAAACAATTGGAAAACTCTAAACCCCTTTTTTGGGGATTAGGGTCATTCTAAAAAAACGGTCTACTATGATTAAGTTTAAAAAAAAAAAACAATACATATATTTTAACTACATAATCATTTATTTACACTGAGAAAAGTGTTTGGAAAATAATAGTGTATGTGGTTCAAATCTTTTATAATAATATTAATACTTTTTCTACTTTTTCCAATTTGCATATGAACGGAGGATATAGCCCTGTAACGGAGGATACTTTTCAGCTAGGCAATGTGGTATAAATTTTCTATTCTAAAGACAGTGTCACTTTAAAATCATTTATATTGGAGGAATAATACAACTGTAGAGAGATAAAATGCTTTACTGCAGTTTGGGGAAGTCAAATTTAACATTTTTAAACAAATGGTGGCCTCTCTTGTTAGTTTGAGGCGGATTTAATATTTGTATAATATCCTTTAAATCTACATCTGATTTATCCTCAATTGATGGGAATATAAACTTATCACCAATTGAGTGTTTAAGAAAAGACACTGTTGCTTCATCAGAACTGAGGTTCACTTCTTCAACAACAGCAATAAACTGTTGAGTCGTCTTTTTCCCCTTAACCTGTACTACTACGAAATCATTTGGGGACATGTCTTGTTTTGGGCGTCAGGTTCATCATCCGAATCAGTGTACACCTCTTCAACATTTAGCTTCTTAGGCTTGCGTTTAGCTGAAAAAATCTGTTAAGGAAAACATCTAATTGATAGAAAAATAATAAGAAGAGAACATGATTAGCCTAAATGTTGTCTTAAATTATCTTTGGTTAAGTTTAATGTTTTCAACATGATTCTTGAAAGCAACTAATAATTATTAGAATATGGTTGCTAGGCTACTAATTTTATCTTTGTTCAGAAAATGTAGGCTGTTATATCCAAAAAAACAAATTACCTCCTGTACAACAATCCATGTTCAACGTACTTGTCATGTTTAAATTTATGTTCGTAGCTTACCAACTGGAACAAATTTTTACCTATCTGTATCTGTATCGGAGAACTTTCGTTAATCACATTTCTTGTTTTTAGCTTCTTGATCAAAATATCAAAGTTTTCATGATTCTTGCAAAGGCATGTGTCTCTATCTTTTGCTGAGGTGTAAAGAACCCAAAAGGGCCGATACAAACAGAATAAACTGTATGATACTTTCATTTCAGGAAAAGTTTTGATAAATTTATCATACAAGTTTTTCATTGTGTCATTCATGAATCGTTTCTGTTTTTTTAGTTTGCCCCTAGTTATGGTTTCCTTTTTCCCCGCAGTTGACCTGCTGTTTTCATCTTGCAAGAAATATTCCTTAACACTTTGTTTTAAGTTTGCTCTTTTTTCTTGGGCTTCGGATGTAATCAGTTTTCTTTTTTTAGATAACGCGCCCATAACCATTCTCTTCAAAGTGAGTGATTTCATGGTTTCTACAAACCTATACTTTTTAATTATACCTCCTGCCATTTTTGTAACAAAATCACGCCTTTTCTTAGAACAGCTTTCCTTTTTGAAGCTTTCAGTAATTTGGTTTTCGATAACAGAACAAAAGAGCAACCTCTTTTTTATGGCGGGAGATACTCTTTGATTAACTAGCATGTGTTTTACAAGTTTTCGAGGGGTGTTTTTAGTCTGACTAAAGTTTGTTTGATTGGATCGACTGAACCGCTGCTTGTACTTTGATACCTTCTTTTCCATATTTTTTAGTTTCATTTCCAGGGACTTAATCTTTGATTTGAGCTGTGCCTGATGTTTCCTTCGCTTTTTCTTACCACTTTCTTTTCTTTTATCACAAGAATCTCTGTCTCTTTGTTGATGCTGTATATCTTCAGCCTGAGCTGCTGGTGGGCTTGCTGGAGGTGACATAATTTCTAAATCTGAAACATCTTGTACATATTTGGTATGAGCCCTGTATTTTCTTGTTTTCTCTCTCCACGTTTTTCTTAACTTTCTTCTTTCGCGCTCACTCATCTGACTACTTGCCTTCTTAATTTTCCCTTATTCTACTCTTCTTTTATATCGCTCTCTTTCCCTACGCTTGTTTTCCTCATGTAGTTGAGGATCCGACTTAATTCTGTTTCTGTGGTTCCGCATTCTATCTCGAGCAGAAGTCTGGCTTTTCACTTTTGCCATGTTTACTGAAACAGAGAAAACAAAAACCATGACCAAACTTACATTGTAATAGTGTTTTGATTAATGTAGCCTAAATGGATAGGCCTAATATGAATAATCAAAACGGATAACCAAACTGTGCATTATCGACCTGTTCCGAAAATGGCCACGTTTAAATTTGAAATAATTGGAACCTTTTGTACAAAAAACTTTTATGATTTTGAATGTAGCCTTCACTAAATTTTAAATATAACTTATAAATGTATAGCTGTGTTTAATATCACTTGGAACAACAAGCAATGTGTGAGATTATTTCATTAAGCTGGTTTAATCTTAAGAGATTAAAAAAATGTAACCTCCGTTACGTTTTCTGTATCCTCCGTCACAAACGAATTGTAACGGAGGATACCGTAACGGAGTATACAACACATGGTGTTTTAAACAATAACCTCTTAAATTTTGAGTTTATGTTTACAAACATTTGAATAAATAAATTTCCCTATTAATGCAATTATCTAGTACATCACAAATAATTATGAAGACAGTTTCTTACCTTTGTTTTTTATGAACGGTGGATACAGGAAGTATGTGACAATGGAGTAAAAACTAACTAAGAACTGTTCAAAAACATTTTAGAACACATTACAGAGAAGACACTTTCAAAAGCTATGAGAACAATTATTTCATGTCTGCTGTTCCACAGACATCAGAACCAGTTTCCATTTTTTCAACTGTATTTTACTCATGTAACCTGTTTATAGCACGGAGGATACAGAAAATCCGGTGACAAAATAAAAATTATATGTAACAAAATATTTGAACAGCTAAAATTTACGTTCATGTTAATTTGAAAAGTCAAGAATACGTTTGTAACTAAAAGAGTAATAACTACTTATAACGGTCAAGTTTTAAGCTTAAAAATAAATATTTAAACTCGGAACTCAGGATGGTGACGCGTAACGGAGGTATACATGTATACCTCCGTTCATCATTAAAAACACTTTAAATACTGGAAATATGCAATGAAACATTCCTAGTTATGTTTTTAAACAAATATAAATCTTAATAAACCAAAAATAATTTTAGTTTAAAATGTAATAATCTGTTTAATTGTACTGTGACATCAATAGCTCATTTTTTCTGGAATGACCCATTAATCTTTCAAATTTTGAATTTTTGGGCCCAAAAAGGGTCAGAAAAGCCCCGGATGCGAAATTAATTCATGAAAAAGATCTGAATTAGTGAGGCGAAAGTTTTAAGCCCTCTCTCGTCATTCTAGCATAAATATTTACCGAGTTATTAAAGAAAATGTGTTTCAACTAAACATAGTACGTTGTCTAATGGGGGTTTTACACTAGAAAAGCCTGTTATTCCTTTATTAGAGTCATCCCCAGCAACCTCACACCTACTTTCAAGCCTGCCTGGATCTTCTCCTAACATTATAATGCGCAATATTGTATTCCCATCTTTGCAAGTAAATGAAACCAGGAGCATCAGAACAGCCAAAAAATCAATGTTTTCAGATTTCAATAAAAATTGGAATACATGTATGTTTTTACAAAGATTTTGAGTTTTAAAAGTTTTTATGTGGAAATTCACTTCCCTCAAGTCAGCGTGCTGCGTGCGAACTCGTTACTGACTAAGAGCGACTGATTATTTAGCCTGAGTCATTAATTAACAGTTGCCAAAGTCTACAATCTATATTCCGAACCTTCTTTAATCCTTGCATCAAGAATAAGAATCAAGGAACTTTATTCTCTTTATACTACAGCACTGTGCATTGAGAATCAGCCCATAATTCAACTTAAATTAAACTTATTTTTAGGGGTGTGCGAGTAGTGATTTTTTTAATCGAGTCGAGTAATGCCAATTATTTTCAAGTTTTGAGTATTTTCGAGTGAGTATTTGCCATCAGTAGGCAGTTTAAAATAGTGTAATGGGATTTGGATACCACCCTAGATTTGATAATCTAAGCATAGTTTCTAATACACGAGTAGCAATACAAAGTTTTGGCCAGTACAATCAAACTGGATTATGTATACAATCAAACAAAACACGGTTTGACATTAGTTTCCGGCTGATGAAACAGGGTCCGATTGTCATTTGGCCAATTTCACCTGGTCCAGACATCGCTTATAATCAATATTAAGTGACAAAATCGGTAGTCACGGCCGAAATTACGCGGTCCGATCGTCCTTTTAGCGATCATCCGGAAATCGGCGGGAAATACTCGCTCGAACTTTTGAGTAGTTTTCAAAACTTCGAGTCGAGTTTGAGTATTAAAATACTCGGCCGAAAACTCGTAGTTTCGAGTACTCGCACACCCCTACTTATTTTACAGAAAACACAGAACAAAAACACTGCACTAATTAATTTTCCATGTAATCAGAGATCTCTTTCTGAGAGATTCTCTTTGTAATGATATGTCACTTATATCAATTAAATATTTTATCAACATTGTATTTTTTATCACAAATTCTTATTTCAAATTTCTCTTGTAAATAAATTCAATTTTAAATTAATTATAACATTGTAAATGATTCTCAAACAAACAGGAAACTAGCTTCAATAATTCCTAATACAGTGATTGGTTGCTCAAAGTGAGACGCTGAGTGTTAGCAGTTTGTTGTGCTACTTGCTGACAGTCAGCTGTTTAATTGCAAACAATTGCAGTTCACTGGCCTTACCACCACCCCAGATATAAACTGGTTGTTCAATACCACCAGTGGCCATCTTTTTGACAGTAAAATCATTCGACCCCAGGACACCAGCGCCTGCTGGTCCAGGTAAGGCCGTTTTATATTTTCTAACTTAAGAGTTTTGAAGTCAGATATTTAACTAAAGCACACTGATAAATTTATTTATTATAGTAATTGATTACGATACTACAATCACAGTTTAAACATTTATATTTATACTCTCTTGCCCCTTTAATAAAATATTATAACAAATTTTCAATAATTTCATTATACTTAATTATTCTTTCTTTTGGTTTGAGAATCATATTTAGATCTTTACTCTTTTCATTTAAATCCTTTTTAGAACCTTTTTTTAATTTGATAGTTATAAATCATGTATAAAAAATGTCTTTAACGTTTGAATCTGAATCATTATTGTTTAATATTAAATACAGTCTTTGATACATATTTTGGTTTCATTTGTAGAGTACCCCTCATTAGCCAGCGAGTTAGCATCCACCAAAAATATAATATGTTCATAGAAACAATACAAATAGAATAGATCCCACATTCTACCGTTACATCACTCAATGCAGCAATCAAAATTAAAAGAATAATTCATATTCAATCAGACGATGTGGTTTTCAAATAGATGGAATTATGAACATTATAAATTCATCTTGCTTCAACCATTAAACTAATTAAATATCTACTGCTGCTCTTACTTTTTTACATAATTAAATACAAGTCCGTTATTTTTGTCTGAACGACTAAAATGCAGTTGAAGTAAATAATCAACTTACTATCAATAATTTCTTGTTTGACTTTCCCAAGCTCTTTCCTCATCTCTCGCAGGATGTCTTGTTTGAAAGCCTCGAGCTCGGCTGATGTGAGAGACGTGGAGGGGGCAGAGTCACCATTCACCTGTGAAATTCAAAACTGACATAAGAATCTTTCACGTTTGTATTTTTCAAAACATGTATAAGTTTATGTAGATTTATTAGAGTTTATCAAGTGAAAATGTTATTGTGATAGGTGGTAATGTTACAACTCGGCCACAGATTCTGAAGAATTCCCATTTTCATAAATGTTACATTACTCGATCTGCATTCGTTAATGATTAATGTTAACTAATTCGTTTTCTTCATACAAATTTACCACCTAATATTTAGTAGAATTAAGGAAAATTTAACTGTAAATATATTCATTCTACAGTAAAACAACAACTCGTTAAACATATTGTTGCAAAAACAATCAGAACACTCTAAATAAATGGAGGCTAAAATCTTACTTTCACTGTGTTGAATACAAAATTTTTTTTATTTTATTACTTGCCCAGGAAATGATTCCAGGTCAGCCGCATGGAGTAGAAATCATTCTTAATTTACACAGTTTCAATTTTTATAGAAATATTGTTAGTGTCAAATCATTTTCGTTGATTCATAATATAAACATTTTATACTGCACCTCGTATAGTTTTTGAATAAAAACTTCAGAACCAGCTGAAGACAGTTTAAACACATGGCATGACAGTTTTTTTAAATGGCATAAAAAGTGACATCCATTAATTAAATTCAGATTCAGGTTCTTTATTGTGCATAAGATACATTCAAGAACTTGAGCACTAGTCAAAACTAAAACTTAAGTTAACTTCAAAATAATAATAAATTACATATTCTGTAAAAACATATAGCTAGTTAAACTTGAAATTATCAATCTTATAGGGCAGTGTGTCTATGAGATTAGCCCTCAGTTTGTGTTTAAATTTATGAAGGTCATGTTAATGTTTTAAGCTTTCTGGTAAGATTATAAAGCCGGGTTCTGTTATGATACAGTGTGTACACAAAATGAGGTTCAGTAGACGCTCTTTTATCTGGCATTCTATGAACCGGCACATTCTATTAACCGGCACCAGGCGACCCGGGTTTTTCCAGGTATTTTCGGTTGTTTCCGTTTCGTACTGCGACTGCGCTGGACTGTTCCCGCCTTTTTCTTAGTCACCTGTTGTTTGTTTACGTCTCAAGCAGTTTGGTTTCTATTTTTAGACGCCAACTTCCGCCCGGCTGTCTGTCCGCCCGTCTGTCTATCTGTGTGTCTGTCTGTCCGTCCACAAATGCAGGTGTTCCGGAGCAGTGCCAAGGTCAACCAACGCACGAGACCACAGCTCATTTACTGACAGACTCTCAGATTACTGTATTCCCATTAATAACTAAAAAGTTCTATTATCCGGAAAAATCGATTTACCGGCATGGGCGTGGAACATGCCGGATAAAAGAGCGTCTACTTCTATGTTTAGGAATTTATGAGTTAAAGCGGATTTAGAGGTGGTAGATGCAGTTAAACCTTGACAAAACAAATGAAGGGGCTGAATACAACATATCAATGCATTTTTTCAATAAGGTTTGTTAAATTGAGATTAGGTTCGCTAAGATTTTGTTACATAGAGGATCACAAACTTATTTACTAACAAACTGAATTAAATTTAACACGTTCAGTGCGGCGCGGTGGATTTCCGGCGGTTGTCTAGCAAGGAAACAAATGCATTATCCTGAACATACACGATTAATGCAGTGAATGCGTTAACCTTGTTAAAACACCGTGGTTTACTGTTCATAGGATGGTTATGTTTCACCTCAGTGCTTAACATACACCATACATGTCTGTCATCAGTACTGCACATTGGTGTCAGCACTTCCCATAGCAACTGACACACTGAGGATTCAAGCTGAGATTGTATTTTTTCAAAGTATTTGGTGGAATTACGACCATTGGGCAGTCTAGTTTCTTACAACCCCCTTGGACTAGTCATAACACAAAATGAAAATTATACTTCTACATTACGAACTACTTATGTTTAAACTCTTAATGTAACATGTTTATAATAACCTCAGCAAAAATATATATATACCTCTGTATAACAAATTGTTTAATGTAGAACCTCGAAATAGCGTATTTAACTTTTATATACCACGAACGAACTGTCCACCCGTGTAATGGACGTAAACAAACATAAATTCAAAAACTTAATCCGGTCATAATCATGCTGAGCTCAGGGTTACCGTGGGTCGGGTCTGCAGCTCCTCGCTACTGGAGGTGAGCTGCTTGCGGCCGGGCTTGGGCGAGCTCTCGCAGCCGTTGCCGAGCTTGTTGGAGCCCCACGGAGCCTTGCGGTCGCCACCTCCATCCCCGTCCTGCGGCAACGGCACAGTTACACTCTGACACTACTATTACGAGGGTCATCAAGAAAATAAACATCTGCTTACTGCACCTAGCACAGCTCCCCCATCACCGCGATCCACTCACCTCCCCATCAAAGTATGAGCCGAGTCGCGTTGACGTGCTGTCACGCGTCTTACTTCTGCAGCGATTCAAAATGGCGGATTCAATCGAAAATCCTACCAAATATGATATACGCAGTGTTATTCGGTTTCTGAATTAAAGAAACGTTCGGACCATCGAAATTTTTAGAAAAACACCAAAGAAAGTTTATAGTGAAAGTCTTTGAGTCTTCAGAGGAAAAAATTGTGCAACAGGCTTAATGAAAGAAAATCCATTGTGCACGACGGAGTGGCAGGTAATTGCTCACTAAAGATGATTTGAAAGAAAGACTTGAGGGAAAATTTGAGGAAAACAGCTGCTAAAATCTTTGCAAATTATATAAATTTTAAGATTTTGTTTTTTGCACTTTCACCATAAATTTTCTTTGATTTTTGTCTACAAATTTCAATAGGTCACACATTTTGCACATTCAGAAACTTTAACACTGCGGATATCAAATTTGGCAGGATTTTCGATTAACGGCGCCATTTTGAATTGCTATAGAAATAAAACGCGTGACCGCTCGGCTACGAGGCTCGGCTCATACTTTGGGGGGGAGGTGAGTGGACTGCCACACATGCGATCGCGGTGATGGGGGAGCTGTGCTAGGTGCACTAAGCAGACGTTCTTTACTTTCTGGATGACGCTTGTAAGAAGGTTTTAGGTTAGGGGGGCTCTAGGATGAAAGAAAAGAGATGCCAGAGAAGAGACTTAATCTTCCAAATTCCTAATACCCCACACAACTTACGATCTATTGTTAAGTTTAATTGCCTGTATGCAACCGATGCAGGGGAATCAGAGTGGGGGGGTATTCACCACCTCTCTCGCACTACCCATACCCCTAGTAATAAACTGTCTAGCCTGGTAAATTTCACTTCCAGAGCAATTATATAAATATTTCAGCAACTCTTGGTTTATGTATGTCGACTTTTTCTGAATAAAGCTGAGTTTATTACTAGTAACAAATTGGAATAAAAAAATATGTCTGGTGGTTGAGAAAATTAGTATTTTGTTACTGTCAATATTTTTCACAAAAATGGCTTCTGCTCTGAAAAGAATAATTGAATTATGATTTTACTAAAATGCTCATCTATTACAGGGCTTTAAAATGATGTAGAAAATTACATATGTTTACATTTTAAAATCATGAAGTACGCACTAGCGGCTTTAAATTTTGGAATACAATACATAAAATAATTATTTAGGGGGAAATTTGCTAACAGTTTATTTATATTAATGCTATTTGTTGGGGTCGATTTACTGGTGGATAATTTTGTTTCACCCTTCTACTGTCGGGAGCAGCAGAGATGACAGTTGGGCTCCAGCCAATAATAGGACTTCAAGATGTCCCTGTTGCCATTTTGCCGTAGAAAAATATCACTCGAGTGTTATGTCGTCTACCTGGTTTGCAGTTAGGCAACGCAGCATGTTTAGGACTGCTTGACCACGCCCTGAAAACCACACCCTCAACTGTCATCTCTCCTGCTAGCGTGAATAGTTGTTATTGCTGAATAAGGAAACCCCAGGTTAGCTGCTAGAATATACCAGGAAAGGAAAGTGTGGTATGGGACAGGCATCCAAATTGACCTTTCAGAGGGCCAACTCCCGTGCCCCTGTGACAGCTGTGATGAGGTTCAAACAGGCAGACTCGCTCTGCCCTCCAACTGGCCAACTCAACTGGCAGGGTATCCATGTGCAACAGCCAGGGACCACATTCTCAGGTCGGGGACCGAACCCGGACGATCTGTCCATTGGAAATGGAGGGTCCAAAAGTGAAAGGGAAGCTTGTTATATGGACAGCCAAAAGACTTACTATATGTAATCATAACTTCATTTGCTGTACCCAATGTCAGCCTCAAAACCGGTGTAGACAAGTTTTAAACTTGTCCTGGGACTAGCGTGTGTGGGTGTGGGTGTACCTGTGACTGAGTGTCGCCGACGTCCTTGCGCTCCACCGCCGCCCGCCGCCTGGCCAGTGTCTTGGCCATCTCGTCCATCATGCTGGCCATGCCCTGTGCCTGGCCGCGGCCGAGCGTGCCGTAGTTGCTGCCGCTACTGGCACTGCTCGTCGACGAGCCGCTGTTCTCCGCCGATTGCTGCCGCAATTAATCAGTTAACATGGTACATTTTGAGTGGAACCTCAATGAATCGAACTTCAATAAATTAAATTCCTTGATAGTTCAAAGTTTTGTCATTCCTCTTGAACTTGCCTATTGAATACTACCAGCGATCGCCCAGAGGTCAAAATTAAACCAAAAATAAAATTCCAACACAAACCCCAAGCGGCACTTACGAATAATGGCTGTTTGCGTGAATGTTTTGCTGCATCCTGCGATGTTTTGAGCAGTTTAATCAAATACATTTTAACCAGTATCTTTATGCTGAACCCCACGAATAACCTCTCTTTCTCTCTCTCCCTCTCCCCAGCCTTATCCAGGCTTAATTTTTTAAATATGGAGTTGAAAAGGATAAGAAAAGTACGGATACCATTACAGTATTTTTTATTTACATTAACCTGAAACAATTGTTCTGGCTGTTGTGCTAGCATTTGTTATTATAGCAGCTGTGAAATATACACTTCAATTGAGTACTGTTCTTCCATAAGATTAAAATTGACACTTTGAAGGCCTGTGGGGCGTAGCCCTGACGGCAGATGTAAATTTTAAGGAGTTTCTGCAAATCTACAGGCCAATACCTTTTCTAACGGTATGCGAGAATTTCTCCTACGACACACACACGAGAAAAAAGGAGGGACAGTTTTGATGCTACTTAATGATGCTACTCTATATGCTGAAGGGTAGGCGGGGAACATCTCAATAACTCAAAAGTTTTGCAGTCTTTTTATGACCTCTATAGGTCAAAGTTTTGACTGGAGAACCTCTATAAGTTGAAATTTTACATTATTGGTTCAGATTCCTAAACCCTAGTTACCGTATCTGAGCATCTATCGTTCATGTTGCGATCCGAGATGCCCACCCTCCCCCCCTACATCTACTTCTGTCTGGCGACATTAGTCAATTTTACATTATTGGTTCAGATTCCTAAACCCTAGTTACCGTATCTGAGCATCTATCGTTCATGTTGCAATCCGAGATGCCCACCCTCCCCCCCCTACATCTACTTCTGTCTGGCGACATTAGTCAATTTTACATTATTGGTTCAGATTCCTAAACCCTAGTTACCGTATCTGAGCATCTATCGTTCATGTTGCAATCCGAGATGCCCACCCTCCCCCCCCTACATCTACTTCTGTCTGGCGACATTAGTCAATTTTACATTATTGGTTCAGATTCCTAAACCCTAGTTACCGTATCTGAGCATCTATCGTTCATGTTGCAATCCGAGATGCCCACCCTCCCCCCCTACATCTACTTCTGTCTGGCGACATTAGTCAATTTTACATTATTGGTTCAGATTCCTAAACCCTAGTTACCGTATCTGAGCATCTATCGTTCATGTTGCAATCCGAGATGCCCACCCTCCCCCCCCTACATCTACTTCTGTCTGGCGACATTAGTCAATTTTACATTATTGGTTCAGATTCCTAAACCCTAGTTACCGTATCTGAGCATCTATCGTTCATGTTGCAATCCGAGATGCCCACCCTCCCCCCCTACATCTACTTCTGTCTGGCGACATTAGTCAATTTTACATTATTGGTTCAGATTCCTAAACCCTAGTTACCGTATCTGAGCATCTATCGTTCATGTTGCAATCCGAGATGCCCACCCTCCCCCCCCTACATCTACTTCTGTCTGGCGACATTAGTCAATTTTACATTATTGGTTCAGATTCCTAAACCCTAGTTACCGTATCTGAGCATCTATCGTTCATGTTGCAATCCGAGATGCCCACCCTCCCCCCCCTACACCTACTTCTGTCTGGCGACATTAGTCAATTTTACATTATTGGTTCAGATTCCTAAACCCTAGTTACCGTATCTGAGCATCTATCGTTCATGTTGCAATCCGAGATGCCCACCCTCCCCCCCCTACATCTACTTCTGTCTGGCGACATTAGTCAATTTTACATTATTGGTTCAGATTCCTAAACCCTAGTTACCGTATCTGAGCATCTATCGTTCATGTTGCAATCCGAGATGCCCACCCTCCCCCCCCTACACCTACTTCTGTCTGGCGACATTAGTCAATTTTACATTATTGGTTCAGATTCCTAAACCCTAGTTACCGTATCTGAGCATCTATCGTTCATGTTGCAATCCGAGATGCCCACCCTCCCCCCCCTACATCTACTTCTGTCTGGCGACATTAGTCAATTTTACATTATTGGTTCAGATTCCTAAACCCTAGTTACCGTATCTGAGCATCTATCGTTCATGTTGCAATCCGAGATGCCCACCCTCCCCCCCCTACATCTACTTCTGTCTGGCGACATTAGTCAATTTTACATTATTGGTTCAGATTCCTAAACCCTAGTTACCGTATCTGAGCATCTATCGTTCATGTTGCAATCCGAGATGCCCACCCTCCCCCCCTACATCTACTTCTGTCTGGCGACATTAGTCAATTTTACATTATTGGTTCAGATTCCTAAACCCTAGTTACCGTATCTGAGCATCTATCGTTCATGTTGCAATCCGAGATGCCCACCCTCCCCCCCCTACATCTACTTCTGTCTGGCGACATTAGTCAATTTTACATTATTGGTTCAGATTCCTAAACCCTAGTTACCGTATCTGAGCATCTATCGTTCATGTTGCAATCCGAGATGCCCACCCTCCCCCCCTACATCTACTTCTGTCTGGCGACATTAGTCAATTTTACATTATTGGTTCAGATTCCTAAACCCTAGTTACCGTATCTGAGCATCTATCGTTCATGTTGCAATCCGAGATGCCCACCCTCCCCCCCCTACATCTACTTCTGTCTGGCGACATTAGTCAATTTTACATTATTGGTTCAGATTCCTAAACCCTAGTTACCGTATCTGAGCATCTATCGTTCATGTTGCAATCCGAGATGCCCACCCTCCCCCCCCTACATCTACTTCTGTCTGGCGACATTAGTCAATTTTACATTATTGGTTCAGATTCCTAAACCCTAGTTACCGTATCTGAGCATCTATCGTTCATGTTGCAATCCGAGATGCCCACCCTCCCCCCCCTACATCTACTTCTGTCTGGCGACATTAGTCAATTTTACATTATTGGTTCAGATTCCTAAACCCTAGTTACCGTATCTGAGCATCTATCGTTCATGTTGCAATCCGAGATGCCCACCCTCCCCCCCCTACATCTACTTCTGTCTGGCGACATTAGTTAGTCCGAATTTAAAGGTTCTAGTGTGTTGATGAATTCCTTGAAATGTCTTTCGTTTAGAACTGACTTATCTCGAGAGTGACGATCATATTGTGCATTTTGAGATTGGACAGAGATTCAGTCTGGTGTAAAAGTAGGTATGAGTAGTAAAACGACGCCACACCACGTTATGAAAAACAACTTTCTCCAAAGTTAAATCCCCATAAGTCAATTTACATTTCCTTTAAAATTAAGTAAATATTTCTTGAAAGAAGGCTTGTTTTTGGCTTTATACATAATGTTATTACTTTAATTTTACATCAACAGCTTATTTGATCATTTCTTGGCCAAATAATCCAAAATTTGAATTTTTTTAAACCCAAAATAGGACATTAATGGACCAACAAACTTATTCAACTTTTTATAAAGAGCAATGTCCTTACCTAATATATAATTCTGTAAGCAAAATGTTTATCTCAAAATTGTGGGAGTTTGGCAAATTTTAGGATGACGGTTGACGGCTTAAATTTAAAGTCTTAATTCCAGGGACTCGGGAAAAATAGCAGTATTTCTAAAAAGTTACCAGCAAACAAGAAATAACATAAAACATCCCCCATTAGAAAAGCATGGGGAATTAAAAAAACGTCTACTTTGTTCACAAACTAGCAAGTGTTCCTTACTTATTTTGTTTTATTTTCCTCAGTATGTAAAGAGTGTGAAAAAAAGGCAGAGTCTTAGAAAAAGTTAGGGGCGATGGTCCCTTCAAGCCAGTAGTTTGATCTAATTTGGAACAAAGGAACGCAAAACCACACTTGAAATAAATATGAACCACAATTGAATTAAACAAAACTCACCTTATTGGACCTACGGAGCCGAGCGTTCTGCAACTGTGCAGCGAGTGACCCCTGGTCTGGCCCGTCGGAACTGGAGGACCGAGACATGTTGGGACCAGGAGGTGGGGGCGGGGGCGGGGGTCCGGCGGCCACTGGAGTGGGGGCAGCCCATGGCGGGGGCGGGCAAGGAGGCGCAGGGGGGGCCGGGGGCGGGGGCGACGTGGCCAGCGACATGGGCGGGGGCTGGGGGGCGGGTGGTGCTGAGGATGTCCGGTGGTGGCCCCCGGGCGGGGCAGGCGGGGCGGGGGGACCCTGGGGCGAGCTGGCCACTGGACTGCCAATCACTGCAACAACAACAATGTGCTACAAAGCCTTGACAGGGGGTCGCTGGGTTTCAGTTTAGGATGGCTCTAGACCTCCAACTGGTAAGTTGCGATCGTGACCCTTTTCTTCACTTTGCAATACATCTTTACTGTGCGAAATATCGATACTCGAATCAGCGCCATATGATTCTTCATGAAATTTGTAATCAAATGATGTGTGAGAAGTATTCTTTCGGTGTTTTTGCGATTTTTGTAACCGATTACGAAATGTTTCATCTTTCCGATGTTGGCGACATTTATAGTCACAATCGTGGTTTATGCCGTTTTTTTATGAAGAAAATTATTTTAACCCTAACAAAGCATATATTTTTTTATGAAGAAAATTATTTTAACCCTATTTTGGAATCTGTGAATCATTTAGCACATTTTGGCTATCTTGAAATTGTAAACTACGAGTTATTTGGTAACCACTATGGCACATAAAGAGAATTTTTTTTTTAAATATGAGTGTTTTTAGTTTGCCTCTGTTGTGAAAGTGCGTATTCATAACAACAGTGACAAGTTATTGTTCCTTTAGATTCTCCTTTTCTTGCTGATCAAAATGAATGTAAGGTTGATATAGGTAGAATCACTGTTTAGATTTGTTATATATTTTTAAACCCATGCAAGACAGTGAAAAATACCTCAGCAGTACGAAGAAATATAGTGGGCAGTTGCAGGGCGAGACCATGATACAGACAAAACTATGAAAGGAAAGGGATGCTAGAGAACTTACCCATTGAGTGTGAGTCAATAGGAAAGATAAATCACCAGAAAAATTTACACAAATATACACATAAACTTGATAAATTTTCCGGACAACTTGTCCCTTTCTCAATCAGTTGAGGAAGTGTTTTTTGGTAGGGTGTCATTCAGTCACTGAAATAATTAATTAACACTTACACCGAGTTTGAATTAATAATGTAATACACAGCTAACCCACCTGAGGCAAATAGTTTCAGATCAGGGTCAACAACAATATTTACACAAACTAAAGTTCATAATTCGTATTTAAAAAAAGGTAGTAGCACTTATTCTGAATCTGAAGAAGCCACCAATGGGTACAAATTTTAATTTTGTAGTGTGAGGGAGATGGACCAATTAAAGGATGTAACTAAATTAAAGACTTAAGAAATATTTCCCTTACTCTGATTCTGTTGAGACATTCTTCTTTCTTGAATTTGTGCTGCATCTTCTCTCGTCAATGTCCTAAAATTAGCAAAAATAAAACCAAATCATTAAAACCATCCACACTAGTAAATAAAAAATATTTATACAAAACAAATCAATGAAATTGCAACATATTATTCAATTCAAACATCTTTATTCATTAACTGTACAAGTTTACAGATTGAATAGTGTCATACAGGTACTATCACTGTACTGCAACTAAAACTAAGAAACTAATCTAAGCTACAACTTAACAGTTGAATCTACAGAACAGTTTTAAAAAAACAAAAATAAAACCTGAGAGAAAATAGAAAAAATTATTTATTTAAGCAAAACTACCCTGCTGCGTCTAGACAATAGAACTCCTCAATTGAGTAAACAGGATGACTTGTGACGTATGCCTTTAGTGCTTTCTTGAATTTTGTATCATTTGTTATGTTTCTTATTTCTACTGGAATATATTTTAAGAGTTTAGAACCCATATGCGAAGTTTTTTTCTTAAAAAATTCTAGGTTGTGTTTCTCAATTTTAAGACGATGTCTCGTGTTGTAGTTATGACTTGCTACATTTCTTAAACCCAACCGCAGGGTTAAAATAATTGTTTCAAAAATGTAAAGATTATAAACAGTCAGAATTTTAAGCTCAGCAAATATGGCCTTTACTGAGTCTTTCCATTTTAGATTTAACATTATTCTAATAGCTTTTTTTTGTAGTTTTAGAATTTTGTCCAAATTGTTTTTCTTTGTCGATCCGTAAATACTAATTCCATATGAGATATGTCAGTGGATCAGAGCAAAATATATTTGTTTCAAAGTTTCGAGACTACAACTTTTAGACATTTTCCTCATCGCATACAGACCAGATGCCATTTTACTTAGTACTGAAAAAAGTTAACTAATAAAAAATTAGTAAACCATTTTGTAGCCTAAAGTTTTAGAATGTTAACTTAATTTGGATTTAACACTTCAATTTTCTATCCCAGAATACTTTGTATACGCCTTTTACTTCATACCTCAAAACAATGATTTGTGAAGATATAGGAAAGATGAATTTAGTCCTAAAAAAACTCATCTTACGAAACGTGATAAGATTAAAGTTTGAAGTGGATGATTGATGATGTGGATTGATGATGATAAAGTATCGAATCTAGTACAGTAAAATCTTGGTTATCTGGGACCTAGTTATCCAAGATGGTTATTTACAATATATATGAAGTTTTTATTTTCACCTTGAATATAATAGTTTTAGGTTCAACCAAGTTTTGTACAATTTAAACCAAATCTTTCTGAGGTGCAAAACCCGACACCATTATGCACTAATTGTTTTTTTGGTTGAGGCAAAAAATTACATTTTGAGACATTTGTCTTTTAGCGAATTTCCCCTATAGGGAAGAAGCTATTACTGTAGTTGGCATGGTAAGATCTAGGCCTGGAACCATGATAACTTTTTGTTTTGAGACCCCCAGATGCCAAAAACACCACTCGTTCAAATTCATACATATGTATATTATGTGTCCGTAGGCATGATAACTTTCGTAAAAATGGTCCGATCTTGATGAAATTTGGTATAAACATGTAAGGCAGCATCTATTTCCATGAGTTCGAAAACCAGACAAGTCGTGCTATTTTAAGGGAGGTTTTGGGGGGGTTTTGTACCCAAAAAATGGGTTTTTTGAACTTTTTACACATAATTCTTTTTAAACCCAAATTTTGGTTTGCACCATTGCATTCAGCTTAAAAAACACAATCAATTTAATGCCTTGAATTATTGCTGTATGTTAATCGGTTACAAAGATATTGAAAGTGCTAAACACAGTACATTGTTCAATGTTAAATCTTATGGAGAATAACAAAAAATGTATATCTCGCTTATTAATGAACATATATTAATGACACTTGGTATGTGGCTTCATATGGTTGGGGCTTACTGATATTTGCCTACAAAACCCATTTTTTGTGTTCCCCATGGCAGCAAACCTGCGTACTCATCAGATATAATTTTGTTCTTATGGAGAATAATAAACATGTGATATCCTGCTTGTTTTCGAACATATATTGGTCAAACTTGGTATAATATTGCTTCATCTGGTGATGATCCATTGGTATTTAAATATAAACCAAATTGTTGTGGTCCTTGATGCAGCATTCCTGTGTACTCCTCCTAATGTTTTTTTCTTGAGTAGAATAAATAAAATATAATATCTTGTTTATTTATGAATATGCTTTGATGAAAGCTGGTAAGTGACTTCATAACTTAGTGAGGTACCAGATGAAATTTGCTGAGTATGCAGGTTTGCTGGAACGGGGGTATTTCTACTTTTTAACATAAAATACTATTTTCATTACCTTGATGGGAATAGTTTTTTAACGAGTATCCGACTATTGCATAAATGTTCTCAACAATAAAATAAACCCAAATAAACCGGTGTATTGTTTTTTTAGCGATACTGAACAATGAACCAATAAATAAAACTGGATGGTAAAATAATGACTTATAAATAACATTAAATAATTTCTTTAGTAGCATGATATGTGTTGTTACAACTAAATAGGATAAATTAAATACGTCTTACAACACTACAAAGTATATTTACACTCACTGTACTTACATACAAGACGGTAAAATATATACAAAAGATGGTACAAGGCGATCGATTTCAACCAGTTACACCGGTCATCATCAGGCCCAATCAGCGAATGACTCTCTGATTGGGCCTGATGATGACCGGTGTAACTGGTTTATCGATCGCCTTGTACCATCTTTTGTGTATATTTTACCGTCTTGTATATAAGTACCGTATAAGTGTAAATATACTTTGTAGTGTTGTAAGACGTATTTTATTTATCCTGTTTAAATAACATTAATAGCACAGAAACAACTTTCCAACAGCCAGGGCTGCCACATGGAGAGGCTACCGGGACTACTGTCCCCGGGCCCGGGCCCCATAGAGACCCGGCCAGGGCCCGCAAAAATGGTAAAATATTACCGACTTTTATTGCTTTAAATAGTAAATGTTTTCCAGGTTATTTGCTACTTATCGTTTAACGTAGGACCAACGAAAAAAATAACGTCATGTATCATTTAAAATTAGAAAATCTATAAGAAAACTGATTATTTTGCAAGGTTTGCCGATTTTTTTGTCTGTTGCATCACAGAGTAAGCAATGCACTCTGCTACTGAATTCACTGGCGAGGATGTCGCCTGCCGCGATGTCGCGGAGAGCCCCAATCTTCTCTCCATTTCCTGCTAATGAGTCATGCACGCGCATATGCACACACCACCGAAGCAACAGCGACGCCGCGTCATCTTTATCCTACATCACGCATGCGCTAGATTCGCCCCTCACCCCCTCCGCATACTCCACACCGCTCCTGTCCTGTCACAACTAGCAGTGACTACATGTAGTCATTGATACTAGTCAGTTTTTTTACTTCCACTATTGCATCAGTATCAATTCTGTCATTTTTAAAAGAACGGTTTAATTGTGATTTTTTTACATTTCGTGTGTGGCGATCTGTTCTTTGTTTTGTATGTTTTTTTAATAATATTTTAAATAGACTAGAGTAGTAATTGTTCAAAAATTAGAATGTCACATAAACACAAATCTGTAGCAACGAAAAGGAAACAGAAGTCAGAGCGAGAAGCTGAGAAAAAATGTAAACAAATTACAAAGTTTTTTAAAAAGCAGAAAGTAGTTAAAGGGATAGATTAGCAGTTACGTAACCTCTGCTGACCAAAATGTTGTATGCAGCGAAGATATTTAAATTAGTGTTAAAATTTGTTTATCTGTCTGTCTTTTTATGAGCCAGATTTGGTCCGCGACGGGTTACAGGTGTATTTTTATTCAGTTAAATTAATTTTACTAGTTAAAATAGGCAATGGTATTAGTTGGGTGTGGGGTCATTGATTGCTGTTTAGATAAGTTAGGGGAGGATAAGCCCTGCAGTCAGAATGTGGCCCTGGGCCTGACCTTGAGATGTGAGAGATGTGGCGGCCCTGCCAACAGCTAAATTATGTTTACATGTTTTAATGTACATAATACATATTCGTCACACGGTAGTATGTTTCACAGTGAGTATTCATCAAGCACTCGCTATAGAACATGCAGTCCTATGCATGAGTATGTCTACCACTCAGGAGGGGTTCATTTATAATCTTCAGAACTGCTAAATAAATTCAATTTAATCCTATAATACGTCTAGGGTTGCCATATCACCGGTTTCCCCGAAGATTACCGGATTTTTAAGGTAAAAATATTGCTCTGGGAAATTTCCGGAAGAATAGAGAAATCTCCCCTTTTATAGAATAGAGAAATCTCCCCTTTTATTATTTTGTCCACACTAAAAAGTGTTGAAAAGCCTTGTTTGATCACCTAATATTCAAACTTTCTAGAAGGAAAACCCCTCAACCCCCCTTCCCCCCGTAGGGAGTCATCAGCTAAAATTTCCTGATTTTACCACACGGCGTACCTAAATAAAAGTCTTATGGTTTGATTAACACCAATTTAGTTCCACTAGAAGAACGACAAATGCCTAATCAGCACTGTCTGAGTCGCCTACCGACCATGAGCAACAAACAAGCGTCATGGAAGGTTGCTAAGTGAAGGAATGGCTGCTGACACTCACAATGACCAATAGATTACACACATAAAAAGATAAATTTAGGGGAAATGCAATTGTTTTAAATTATTTCAACTGTTTAAAAATATCTGTCTGTACAAATCCTCAAATTCATTTACCTACCAACGAACTTTCCGAGGTTTTTGATATATGACGTAGCCTAGGTCCCAATCACCTCGGATAATCAAAAGTCTACTGAATTTTCCATTTCATTCGCCTCTGGATCTCTGACCAAAATAATTCAAGAGGTCAAATTACCTTAGTAACTATCAAATTATATGAAACATCACTGTATGTGGGCAACCGGTTTTGACGCAGCTAGGTTCATTATCAAGCTAGGTATACAATCATAACCCCGCAAAAGTCGTCAAAAAGTCTTAAACCACAAGTAAATAAACCCATAAAGGTCAAACGTAACACAAGAACATATACTGTGGCGCGCCGTGAAAACGTTTTTTGTCAGGCCATAAGTTAATGTGTTATGTTCATCTGTTTATTATTTCTGGTTTAAGATTTTTGAAAAACTCTTCCAAGAGACAATTTTACACCTGGCTTGGTAGTAACCCTCTGCCTGGGTCGAAACCACATTCAGTGACGTCTGGGTATCATTTGACAGTTTAATTAAGGAATCTAACCTCTCGATTGGTCTACATTATTTCACTTATGACAATTCGTTGGTTTTTCCAGTTTAGATGCCTTGCTTATTTACAAGTGTACAGGTGGAGCCAGCTAGGATGAACGCGGAAGACTGTGAGCTCGAGCCTGAGACTTCTCTCCACGGCCGTGCCCAAGTGTCAGTGACCGTGGAGGGCAGTGCCGTGTTCATCCTACTCGGCACCATTCCCACGCCTGTGTACCTGGAGTGTGTGTGGGTGTTGGGACTCAGGTCTATCCGCTGCGGCCCTCCCGGGGACACCTGGTGGTAGATGCCTCTCGCTGACCCGATACTGCCGGTGCTGCAACATCACAACATCACTGAGTGGGCAACATCACAACATCACTGAGTGGACAACGTCACAATATAACTGAGTGGGCAAGATTTCAACATCACTGAGTGGATAACATTACAAGTATGAAACGAGTTTACACGGAGCATGCTGACGTGAAGGAAGTGAATTTACACATAAAAAAATCCAAACAGTGTAAATTTATAGACTTATTCCAGTTTTTATGGACATCTGAAAAAATAATATTTTTTGACTGTTCTGATTTCTTGGTTCTATTTACCTGCAATGCTGGGAAAACAATGTTGCGCATTTTAAGGTTAGAAGGTCCAGTCAGGATTAAAAATAGGCGTTGGGATAATCAAATGGGCAAGCTAGTGGTCACCACTAGTCAGAAAGTATTACAAGTCAGCCGGGATCATACCTAAGGTTGACTATGGCTGACTTGTGATGCCAGCACTTCACCTCTGAGCTACCACGTCCAGATAGTTCAAACAACGACTATAACCAACGTCAAGTGGTAAAAATATCTCGGTGATATTCTACCTTTTAATTCATTAAGAAAACTTGAAGAACCGGCATTGGCAATGTTTAATGTATACCTGTAAGTCTGTGAATCGTCATCATACTGGCCATTGGCCTGTTGGTACTGAGTGTTGTTGTTGTTGGATTGGTACACCGTGGTGATTGGCTGCACTGCGGGCGGTTGCGGGGGCGGCGGTGGCGCCACTGGCCGCGAAATGGCGTTACTCAGGACCTACACAATATAAAAATGTCATTAGAAGTTGTGATTGTTACTAAGAATTTGAAAAAAAGCTGGACAAACAAGTTGCTATAAAATAAACTTACACAAATAATGATTTTACTAAATACATTTTTATTTAATATAAGATTACAATGTTGGACTTTAAAACCTTTTTTGGAAAGTTAACAGACAAACTATTTGGGATTTGGGATTTTGATTGCTGTAAATGATTCTGAGAAGAGGGAAAAGCCTCACCAAAATGTAATATCACCAGCTAATTGCTCCGTATTAGCAGGCACCAGTTATTTAAGTTATTACTGCAGTTGTTTATGAAACAACTTTCAATACACGAGGTCCACAACTGACATGTAGTAAAACTATGTAAAATTCTACTAACATATATGATAACCAAAAACTTCTGCCTTTATTAAGGCAATTATACAAGAAAGTTTGAGGTGAAGAGCAACCATAAATACTTGAAGATTGCAGAATACAGAACAATGATCTCTTAAAAATTAAGATTAAAGACTAATTAAAGTCTGATAAAAAAAAGAGCATGGCAACTATGCCAGGTCAAGATTAATTTGTTATATTGAGATCAGGCCCGGTCTGCCCAGGGTGGCTGGTCGGCGATCGCCGAGGGCCTCGGGCTCAAGAGGGCCTTCAAAAGTAAATAAAAAATAAATAAAGTAAACAAATTGTTAAAAAGTTTTGTAATCATCAAGATTATTTTATTTTACTGCTTTACAATGACGTAATCTTGTTAACAATTATCAAGAATCGTCTTAGGTCTAGTTTAGGCCAAGACCTTATGTCTAGCCTTATTTTTATGAATGAGACTGGTTTTCTGACTTGGATAAAGATCAGATAATTAATGTCGTGGCCAGGAGTAGTGACGAACTTACCAAAAACCGATAGGATAGTTGAAAAAGTTAATTACTAACACTGTGCCAAGAAATTTTGTTGTATTTATATTGTTAACTACAGTATTTATTTTTGCCTACTTTATATAATAATGATTATTTTATACTTGTACTTGACTATTATATTAGATTTTAGTATCAATGTACACTAGGGTGATACATGAAAGTTTTGCTTATAATTGTAATGCAGTGTTTTTTTTGCATTGTGTTTTTCTTTAAGTAGTCCTTACACATAATACATCTTGTTCTTTCAAGTAGAGATTCAATAATTAATAAATCTAAATTTATTGCTGATATATAGGTAAAATCTTTTGCAATTCATTTAAACCACATTATTTAAAATTAATAAATATTTAAAACCACGTTAGCTGCATGTTGCCGAGAGAGGACCCCATAGTCCTAGTTTTATTTCCCGGGGAGCATCTAGTCGAGGGCCACCAATGGAGCCAGACCGGGCCTGATTGAGATGTTCCCAAAAATATATCAAACAGAATGGTTTTCATAAAAACCATTGACAATTCCTTTCTACTAGTCTAAAATCATGTTCTTGAGCATTAAATATTCTTAGAAAACAATTTTTGCTTATAGGAAAAGGTTAAGAGAGCGTTCCAGTCCTCTGTGTCTACTGCTTCTCCCATAAGAACAATTTTAACTATCAAAGTGGATTTTCCAAAATTGATGATTTCAGCGATTTCAGTAAGCAAAATATCGGTATTACAAATAGTTCTCCCCTAAAACATTCATAAATATTTAACATCAAATTTCTTTGACCGATTATTATTTGTGACATTGAAATTTTGTTCACTGAAACCACTATTTATAATTTGCTCTTTAAATTGACTCATAAATGAACGATATCGGATAATCCGTTGAGGAACGGATTTTGAAAGTTAACCTGTTTATGGGGGAAGCAGGTAGACACAGTTTCGTGACTGGTGCACCATCTTAACAGTCTCATCACGGGATGTTGCTGGACGCCATCTTGGAGTTTTGTTCCATAAGGCCAATGTTAAGAGGACATTGGAGTCGGAAGAAATATCGTCGCTGACCCTAGCGCTACGGGCTATTTCGATGTTAAAACGCAAAAACATGTCTTTACTGAAAAGCACATTTTTTTATTACTGTTTGACCTATTGATTTGGAATCAATTTGGTTTAAATCGTTATAAAGTTTTCATTAGTGTTTGCTGGGAGTTTTATTTTTTAATGACTAGGAAAAACTACAAAATACGTATAAAAATATAGACTTTAAATTACTATATTTTTGGAAATGTGTTATTTTATTTATAAAATAGCGAACAATTAAACCTGCGTCTTCAAAATACCTTTAATTTGAGACATTTTTCATAATCGCATGTTGATAAATAAGCGAGATATATGGTTTTAAGTTTAACATTGTTCTTGTGGAGGTAACCCAACATGGCCGCTCTCCAATGCCCTCTTAACTTTGTGCTTCCGTTGCTTCCGTTACTGGTCACCCGATCGTCACAAAACATTCGTTCAGGTGTCAAAAAATAAAGCTGTAGTGGTTCTAAAGGGGGTAACATTTTCGATTAATTTTGGCACTAGCCTATGTTTTTACGATAAATTATTTACCTTTCAACTGTATTACTGTACAGTTTCTCATCAAATTTTAAACAAATTCTAAATTCTAAACTGCATTTCACTAGTTAACAACAACACTTTTAGTTTGACACCAAAATGAATTAATTTTGAGTGATTATTATAGTCTATTTAAAGTAGGTTTAGGATTGACTCTAGTGACACATGTTAACGGGCTAGTGGACACTATAAAGCAGTAGAGTCTCTCCCGGCCAATGACGGGGCAGCTTTGACCGAACATAACCGTAGCAACCAAGACACATGTGTCCTGCAATGCCACATTGCTTGTTGTTTACTGGTCACCATATATGAGGTTTATTTTTATTCACTCATGGAAATAAAGGTTGCAAAATTGCCAGTTAAAATGTAAAACGTTGCTTGTTATTATTTTGAGCTTTCAATGTTTTGTTAAAATATCTGGGGCATTTAATGTTTGTTTCCCGTTGTTTTGGCAATCTGAGGAAAGTGATTCTCATCATATGTCTTCCATCGTATGTAGCGAATTCTGCTATTGCTTATAAATTCGGCAACATTGCACCACAAAAGCTTCCGACAGCGGTCACTTGAGCGCTATAGTTGATCCTAAAGCTACTTAAAATAAACTATCGGTGAGGAGTAACGGATACACAAAATCAACATTGGTCTTGTGGAGCAAAACTGTGAGATGCCGTCCGACAACTTTGGCAACTTCATGTGACAGTTTACTGACGTCGAGCGCGTGGAACATCGCCCTGGCGAAGTTGTCTGCATCCTCCTTGTTGCTGAAGTTGAGCCCATACACCTGCTTGTTGTCCCGCCACTGGTGGAAGGTGTTGGTGGCCTGGTTGTACTTCAGCCCTTTGATTATGGCACAGTTTATCACCACCTGAAACACCACGTTCTGTGTCAATCGTGATTCAATGGAGGATCGTTCTATGGATGTAGAAAAATATATAAACTCATTTAACAGTTGAAGCGTAATAATCTTACACTCCTTACATGTTGGATCCTAAAGCTTAAGATCTTGTTGAAACTATTGGAAGGAACAAGTTCAGATTTTTATCCAAACCTAATATAAAATTCCATGACTTTAATTACAAACATATTTCATGATAAACTAAACTTCGGGGATGTGCCCAATGTCACGAAGGTGGGTGAGTGGTTATGGTAAAGCAAATTAATACAGTAAACGAATTTAGAAAAATCCAAAACTTTTCTGCAGGGCTAAGCATTTCTTGCAGCTTGTTTGGGTGAAGAAATCTTTCTCATTTTAAGTTTTATGGAAGGTAATGATAATGATAACTTATCGTTCACACAAAATACTCATTATCGGTTTATAAAACCTAGATTATCTTCACGCGAATAGCATTGAATAACATTGCTGTGTTGTGTTTACCACATTAATTTATGCAACCAATCTATTTGGCCAGAAACCAATCAAGCCAGAGCGATGATTAAATAAAGGTACTAATTGTTGTTTTGAAGCTGATTCCAATAACAAAATCCATCAGTAACTGTTTTTTGGAAAAGTATTGTAAATAAAATAGCTTCTTCCCCAGGGGAAATTCGCTAAAAGAAACAAACTTAAACAAAAGTAACAAAACATTATTAATCTTAATCTGACTGACCTGGCCTAAAATTGATAAGCACTTTCCCGGAAGACTGTGAAATAGTTAATATCGCTCTTGTGGCTTTTGTGGTTGCAGTGGCTTTGATGTAAATAGGTCAGTAGTGTCATTCACTATATATACTGAAGGAGACATCCATCAATATGGCCCAGCTATACCTCTTTTAGTGTTAGCCAGAATTTTAAGTCACCGACAGAGTATGCTGCTGTCAACTATTTATTTTAGTTATTTACATTAACTTGTAAAAATTCTAAACCCCAGAAAGCAAGTGATAATCAACTTATGTTTGCTTCCTGACAAACCGACTTTTTTATTATCCCCTCCTGAGAAGATAATAGTAATAGTTGACGGAAGTGCACTCTGTTGGTGATTAGTGTAACTACGTCCTCTTTGAATCCTGGCTCACACAAAAGTCACATTTTAAAACCTTAATAACCTTTTTTAAACTTAATAACTTGTAATATTTGTTAAGTTACCACTTTCGTCACGTCCATTAAACACAGTGTACACTAAAACTGCCTATACAGAGGCCATAGCAGTTGGGGAAGGCCGTAGATCTAATATGCGTGATGAACAAGGGTGTGTCCCTATTATTTCAATAATTCATTTCCTCAAAGTAACAAACGAGTTTTATGGATAGTTCTGTTACCTAATAAGGGTACAATCACAACAATTAAGATAAAGGGTCGTTGATTGAAATTGTATTGCAATAGAGAAATCGACATTTAAAGCCAAAATAAAATATGATATACTGAGAAAACCACACATCATCAAATCTATTCTATGGATCAAATATTGAACTGTTTTGATGAGGATATATTTTCAGAGAGCTAATTTTTTTCCAAGTAAATTCCATTAAACTAACGTTATTTCATATACTAAATTTTCCCTACTTAATAGATGTTATAACACGCTTAATAACATCCTACTTATAAGTATTTTTCCAAAAACTCCTAAAAATATAACCACTCAAAGGCAAACAATTTAAAATTTTTTTTAACACAACATATTTTAAAATCATTCATTAGGCTATATTATATTTTAAAACATTGTTTAAAATTATTAATTAATTATTTATCTCATTAAGGCACAATTATTATGGGAAGTAATTAATTATCAATTATATTTAATATTGAGTGTGCTTATCCCCGTTTTGGAACAACACCAATATACTTTTGCTTTCAAAAGTATGAATTTTAGAGGTTTGAACAATTGTTCTCTAACGTAAAATACAAAATGCCACTGGCGTAGACAAGCAAAAAAATTAACATTATGACAGTGTCTAGTTCAAACATCTTATATTTGAATAATTTGAACATTAGTTATTAAAAATCAACATTTCAATCAAATAATTTTAATCACCGAATTAAAAAAAAAAAAAAAACAGTAAACATCTAAGCTACCTCTCCGGTGGATATTTTCAGCGCTATCAAAATCCCTCTTGAAAACAGCGCGAACGCGAACAACTCACGACACAACACTCCGATCAGATAGAAACCAAAATTATGATTATGCTCACGACGTAAACGAGTAAAACGTAAAAAAATAAGTAAAACATGATTTTCATAGTGGCAGTGGAACGGAGTGGACCGTAGTCGAGGCGGGACACTAATTAACTGTGTGAGGCAGAGCGCGGTCGGAGATAAGAGTTTCGAGGGCCTCCCTCGCTATTGTGTCCCGCTATTGATTTTATTAGGAATCTTGTTGACACAAAACAAACAGACATCCAATTATCGATCGGCCGATAACCACAGAATGTCTCGAGGGGTTGGAAAACTTGAGGAATTAAAAAATAATAAATATTGTTAATTTTGTTTATACGGTTTTTAATTATATTTGGTTAACGATTTCCCTGACCAAAAGTTAATTTTCCCCGACTCATGACTGGGGGAATGCACACATTTTTGCAAAAGGTGATAAATTTAAAAACAATTTTTTTATCAGCCTCCATCTTCCCTGCATCTGTCCATGCTCTCCTGTTTGTTTTGGTATTTGTTTACAGTTTGTTGTTGTCCAACACATTTATTGCCTTACTACTTTTGGTTCACTTCCTCTCCTTTGCACAGTAAAAACTGATTTAACAAAAATCCAAGAAGTTTTGATTTTCACACAGTAGTGCTATGCGCATACGATTAAACACAAAATTTCACCTTACTTGTACAAAATATAATGCATTTTCCCTGACTTTCAGCATTTTCCAACTCTTTCCCTGACTTTTTAAAATTCCCTGACTTTCCAGAAAGTTGTGAACCAAGGTTTAACATGTTTTAAATTTCCAGTTTTCAGGCAGGTTTTGAGTTAAAACAATATTAATGCAACATTCAAAAATTGACTTTAGAAGCATGAACAAATAACGAACCCTTTTAAGATCACCACAATATAATTTAGTGTTTATGGATATGAAGGTTGGGTACCCCGAACATTTTTTAAGCTATGGTTTTTTACTTAAGTGTAGTTGACAAAATATTTTACATAAACAAAAGAATCCATCTGTTTGAATTTGAGTAAATATGTTTTTTTTTTAGATTTTGAGATTGTTAACCAGATCATATACGGTTATATTAGCTTATATTGTGATCCATTCCTGAAGTTGTCTCGAAACAGCTGTTCTTGCTTTTGTACTGTCTTTTGTAAGTAGAGTCAAGAGCTGTATTCAATTAAATTGATTTTTATCATTCTGCACGAAATCCACCTGTTTTTTGTTCTCTAAATAGTACGCAAAACGTCACTTTATTGTTCTAGGACCTAAAAAATCAGCTGTGATCTTTTTTAAGTCCTAGGACGTAGAAAGTTAGCTTAACTTTATCTATACATGATAGAAGCGTTCCTTACCACACGTAACAGCAGAAATGTAAACACTTTATATTACTTACTTTGTAAACATAACCTCAAAAATACAACTTTATAGTTACAATTTTCAACGATTAAAAGTCTAATCCCGCATTATGATCAAAAAACGTTGTTCATCACTCGGAGCAAAAGTGTCTTTTTGGTGCTTAATCGTTTATGATAAAACACGATTGCGCACCAAAAAGAGCCATTTTTGCTCCTAGTGATGAAAAATACTATTATATTCTACCATCAGAATAACTTGAAAGCACCCTAGGCTTTCAAAGTATTAAAGTTCCTACATCCCAACTATCATCAACAAATTCCCAGATGAAACAGTCAACCAATCAACCTAGCTATCCTAATGGTTGTCTTGGATTTCAGATTAACAAGTTACCAGTTTAACTCTGGGAAACGCCTAAATGGCTCTTGGAAAGTCAGGAATGTTGTCCTCTAAAACATTGGTACAGATTTCATCCATTTTTATTCCAGTCACCGGCTTCTACCTTTTTCTCTCATAAGGCCAATGTTAACCTTAAAAATCCGTCCTTTCTCAATGATTATTTAAGATTGTTGCTTTACGGTTAATTTTATTGAACAAAAAATACCAAGCGATTACAGTAAGCAACACTGCAAATAGTTTACCTATCAAAAATCGTAAACATTGAATATTCTTTAATTTTATTGAACGATTATTTTAAGTGATATTGGCATTTTGCTCACTGAAATCACTAGATTTTGTGCTCTTTAAAATGAGCCATAAATCAATAATTCTGAATAATGCATTGAGATTAGGACGGACTATGAAGTTAAAATTGGCCTTATGGGTGAAGCAGGTAGAAACGCAAATAGTGGAACCCACCACCCACTGCTTGGGACTGGACCCCACCCTAATCAAATGGCATAGGAAGGAGTAGCACATTGCGATGCAAACTGCCTAAATAGGGGCCATACAAATAATACGTAACACACAAAAGGGGAGGGAGGGAGTTCAGCATAGCGTTACTCTGTGTTACTCTGCGTTACTCTGTGGGGGTGAGGGGGTCTGGCTCAGCGTTATGTAACTCAAACATTTTGATCCAATGTTAGGAGTTTATTTTTAACTTCAGTTTTATGATCAGATCTAGTGTCCTTTTGACTATTCATTGCATATTTTATGTGTACTGGTGTTTTTGTTAAATGTTACTTATGTTGTCGTTTACCTCAGGATCTCATCTTCGTTTTACTTTTTTCAGCTCTTTTTCTTCAAGGGTTTTTCATAATAATTTTTTTCTTGGTTAAAAAAACATGTTTGTATTTCTTATCAGGCCTACTTCATTAATCTGTTACGATTAGTATAAAAGATTTGTTTAAACAATTAAAAACAGAAACTCTTTTAAGAAAACAAAATAATGATTTTCTCACAATTTCGGCTTTTAAACATTTACTATGATTATCTTAGGTAACATAAAGAGGGGATAGGGTATGATCGGGTGTTATGTGGGGGAATTTACATCTATAAGCTTTTCAGTCAAAATTCACAGTTGTCAGTATATTTCCTTATAAAAGGTGCGTGCGTTGCTTCAATTGCGCACACTGTTATGCCCTGAATGTTTTTAAACTCCAGTAGAAATTCTAAAGTACTAATTGTCTTGGCTCAAATTTACATCGTTAAACTTTCAATGCCAAATTTCATGAGTTGCCAGTATGACATTTCCTTATAAAAAGTGAGTATACGTTGCTTCAATTGCGCACACTGTTATGCACTGAATGTTTTAAAACCTCAATAGAAATTCAAAAGTACTAATTGTATTAGCACAAATTTACATCTTTAAAACTTTTAACGTTAAAATTCACGAGTTGAAATTATGATAAATAAAAAGTGTGTGCGTTGCTTCAATTGCGCATACCTACTGTTATGCACTGAATATTTTAAAACCACAGTAGAGATTCAAAAGCATTAAATGTCCGATTCAATAGATAAAGCCGTCAAAGGGCGTAACGCCACATGCGTTTAAAAGCATTGTAAAGCTTTAAAAAACCTCTATGTCAATATCGCTCAATTCCTTATCCCCTTCAGTTTTAAAGGCATTGAAAGAGTCTGAAATGACAAACATGTGTGTTACGTAATATGTGTTTCGCCTTTTAGTAAATTGTCGTCCTTGCATAACGTTAAAAACAAAATATTTGGTGACCGGGGCCCACTCACCTCGTGGTCTTGGAGTTTCCGTCCCACGACGCGGAACGAGTTGTTGACCTGGTGCTGGAAGATGTGGACCTTGGACAGTCCGGAGGAGCTGCCGCTGGGGATCCACTTCTTCTGGACGTCGTCGTAGACCATCACAGAGGCCCGAGCCGACGCGATGCTCTGCTCACTGCAACAGACACGTCGACATTAACGTACAATAGTAAATCAGTACCTGGGGCCAAGCTTTTCTCGGAGAAGATCGGTCAGTTTGTTTAGCTCATTTGCCTCTTTTGCATGTTCAAGGTCGCTCCAGTTGTTACTATAGCTCAATGTCCCTTTCGGTACTATTTTTATTATATGCACATTTGATTCATCCGATGGTTTTAGTCACTCTTCTCAGGAAACCACATGTTAATGTTAACTTCATGAGTAATACTTTGACATTTAAATGATCGATTATAAACAGCTGTTATCATTCTTTTGTATGTACTAGTAGAATGTACCCGTTGTTTGCACGGGTTAGAAAGGTAAGTTTGCTTGAAACAGCTGTTCTTGCTTCTGCTCTTTAAGCTGTCAAATGGAAGTGTCCTCAGCGGTTCGCACTACAGTTTCTGAATGTTTACTTTCTTCTGAAATGTAAACATTGAAACTTAGGACATTCAGAGGGCGTAGTCCGAAGGGATTTTAAGGAAGTGAATAGGCCTATGTGTTGTATAGGTTCAAGATCTACCTTTGCGTAAAGTTTCAGCCCAGTCGGTTCAGTAGTTTTTGCATTTACCCGGAACATCACAAAGACAGACAGACAGAAACCACATCTTCTTAAAAATATTATAGATTTAAACTACATAATCCCATTGTTAACATTTTTAAGCTTTCGTGCTAGTTTTTTAACATGATTTGATTTTTTCCTTGGGTTGAGAGCTGTGTATAACTTATTTTTATCCCAGAAATTAGTTATTTCCAACATTTAAAGGAAATCGTTGGAGCAGTTTTTGAGATCAGTGTTGCAATGAAGGAAGTAAACCTTACTCATATAAGAGTATAGGATAGGAAATGATTTTTTTACAAAAATTAGCTTTATTAACCAATTATGATACACCACAGCAAATTTAACAACTGTTTGCAAGTACCTAAATATAGTAAAACTTAAAATATGTACATTGGTCAATAAAAGGTTTCCCCTAGGCAAATGCATGTTTGGAGCACCTTCAGATAAAAAAACTAACTATGAAAGAGACAGAAGACTGTGAATTGCGTATGCGCGTCAACTAATTGGAAATTTGCGATATCAAATTTGAAACTGTTATCGTGAAGAAAACCTTTTGCATATCAATATGTCAAATATGGTTCCTACATGTTTCAAAATTCAGAAAATATTAGAAAATCAAAGGCTTTAGCTTATTGGCCTTAAGAGATTTTAATTTTAATTTCATGTACGTGACGATTTAATTTGATCACATACTTATTTACACATGTTTATTAGCCAAATAAGTTCAGATAATTTTCACAACAAAACGTAGCACAAACAACTGTTTTTGGATTATTTATATTAGTTTTAATAAGGTAACATAGCGGTTTAAGTTCAATCTAGATTTTGAAAAAAAACTTGATAGATTTAATAACGAAATTAAGTGCAAAGAAAGGCATTAATAGTACATCTTTGTTACAGTTAATTTATCGTCAGTAACAATTAAAATATTTAATAAGTTATTAACAGGAGAGGGAACTCTGCCAAAAGATTGAATGTCTCCGCGTTAATAGGGAAATTAATAAATAATTGAATTTCAAACCAACTAAAAGCTCGGTGAGAAAGAGCTTGGTTTTAAATGTGAAATCTAACTTAAATAAATCAGAAATATATTATAACCATCTTCTTTATTATAGTCCGAAATTCAGTAGGCTACCATTATAGTATGAACACGTGTACTGATTTTGTTAAAGCCCCTGTTAAAATGTTAGTATTAATTTTATGGGATTGCGGTTTGTATAATAACCAAGCAGAGTCCACGATGCAGTATGACTATTAAATATAAGCAATGGTTTGCTTCTGAAGTGCAGATTAAGTTTGTCAAAAAAAGCTCTTCCAAGTTGTGTTGCTATTAACTTTAAAAAGGGTCAAAAAAGGGGAACAAATTTTTTTGAAAAGTGTATATTGTTTTGATATTTAAGTGTTTGTGTAAGCCTATATCCTACTGTGAAAGTTTGGATGTACATGTATATTTGTAGTAATCATCCACCCATACCATCCATGGGTTTATCGTTCACACATAAACTACTGGAACAATTAAACTAAATACCCCCGTCACAGCAAACCTGCATACTCAGCGAATTTCCAATGAATATATAACATAACACATTAAAACACATAACAGGATTCATAGAAATATATTCACAAACAAGCGCTATTTTAAATATTAATTATTCTCCATAAAAATAATATTGGCGATGAAGTACACAGGTTTGCTGCAACAAGGAACACAAAATTATGGGTTTTTATGCAAATATCAAAAGAACTCATCTTAGTGAAGTCACATTCCAAGTTTCATCCATATACATTCATAAATAAGCGATATATAAAATTTTAATTATTTTCCATAAGAATAACATGGGGACCAAGTACCTAGGTTTGCTGCTACGGGAACCATAGGTGAAAAATTGTTTTTTTTTTGTGGAAATAACAATAAACCCCAACCAAATGAAGCCATATACTAAATTTCGTCATTTTACGTTCATAAATAAGCGAGATATACAATTTTTCTTTTTCTCCATAAGAATAACATTAGACAACGCACTTTCAATATCTCAGTAACCAATTAACGTAGAACAATGATCAAATTACCAAATTGTTTGTTTTTTTATGCTGAATTCAATGGTAAAAATTAAAATTTGATTTAAATAAAAATTACACGTGGAAACCCAAAAAACACCATTTTTGGGGTACAAAACCCCCCAAAAAACCCCCATCGGATGGTGCGATCTGTCTGGTTTTCGAACTCGTTCAAATAAATGGTGCTTTACACAATTGTACCAAATTTCATCAAGATCGGACCTTTTTTCACGAGAGTTATCGTGCTTATGGACATACCCATACATATATGTATATACAGGGTGTTTCACGATAACCCTGACAAACTTCGGGAAATTAATCCTTGGGTCAAAAAAAGAAAAAAATGTTATATAAACATAGGTCCTAAACTCATTCGTTGCATTGCTACAGCCAAAAATAAAGTTTTTTAGATTTTACATGTAATTAACTTATATTTGGACTTATAGACAAACTATTAGTGATCATATTTTTATAAAACTTACACGGTCAGTAAGAGGAGGGAATTCTGAATAAGAATCATTCGTTTTTCAAGCAAAAGTGTTGACTGACATTCGGTTATAGTCCTTCAAAGATCCATTTTTTATTAAAAAAACTGCGCCTAAAATATTTCGTTCACATTTAACAGGCATCCACAGAAAAACTAACCAACCAATTGGGCTGCAAATTTATCAAAAGTTGTAAAATATTATTCGGAGTAAGGTAACATCCATATCATTCACTTTTATTAGTACAATTTACTGTATAATACTGCAATACACTTAAGGATACACAAATTACAAAGGAAAGTTAAATTGCTGTAAGCTTAGACTTTGCTTTCTTACAATTATTTTTAAATTAGTTTATCTATTCGATTTTGTTACAACCAACAACCATCTAAAAATGATCTTTCTTATGAAAACGAAGACATTTTTCTACATTATGTATTTCTACTTATACTTTGTTTATCAAATTTCAATATTTAATACTATCATTATCATAACTATTCTGATTCCGGACCAACTGGCTGCAAACTTAGTAAATGTTGTAAAATATCACACAGACTGACAGACGAAAAATAAATAATCTTCCAAAATAGTTTACCGACATTTTCTTTATCCCCTTATGTATTACACCCAGTTCAAATACACCTATTATACCATATTTTGACAGTGCACTCTGTTTAATCGTGTTGGCAACAGTGGGAAGCCCAATGATCAGCTGTGGTGTTAAAACAGCTAGCTAAACTCATTGTTGACTGACATTGTTATTAAAAATATGAAACAATAAGGTCTTGTGTTACGAAAATCAGTTTAGCATGTGTTCTAAAAGTGAATATGCTGATATGCACTTTGTGTATGGATTTTGTAATGGAAATTCACGAGCAGCTGTAGTTGAGTGCGGTAGAAGGCACCCCAACAGGACTGTGCCTAATAGTCAAGTACTTACGGACCTACACAATCGTTTGAGAGAGACAGGTTCATTTGATAAACGTAAACGTGACGGTATTATTATAAACGTTACGTGACGGTATAAGCTCCAATTAATGGGAAAGAACATCATAGATCCGGTTCAACAAAGCCCGGGGACTAGTACAAGAAGACTTTCAGGCCAGCATTTGGTATCTTCTTCACAAACATGGAGAATACTAAAGAAAGAAGGTTTGTACCCTTACCATGTGTAGAAAGTACAGGCTCTTCACCCCGGCGATAATGTTAAGAGATCTGAGTTTTGTCGGTGGATATTAGCAAATCGTAGGGTGGTTAAGTACATTCTCTTTACAGACGAGTCTCAGTTTACAAGAAATGGTATTAATAATTCCAAGAACTGCCACATATGGGCTGAAGAAAATCCACAGTAGAAACAAACTTTCAGGATAATGTTAAGAGATCTGAGTTTTGTCGGTGGATATTAGCAAATCGTAGGGTGGTTAAGTACATTCTCTTTACAGACGAGTCTCAGTTTACAAGAAATGGTATTAATAATTCCAAGAACTGCCACATATGGGCTGAAGAAAATCCACAGTAGAAACAAACTTTCAGCGAAGATTTTCAGTGAACGTGTGGTGCGGACTCATTAATGACAAACTACTCGGGCCTTACATTTTGGATGGGACACTTAACGGTACGATGTATTTACAGTTTATACAGGATAGTTTACCAGAGCTTCTTGAGCAACTAACCATCCAAACCAGGACATAATGTATTATCAACATGATGGAGCATCTCCGCACAGGGCAGGCAACGTGGTTCAGGTACTAAGTGAGCGTCATAGAGACAAAGTGATCGCCCACCAAGGACCTGTGAATTGGCCGCCCAGGTCACCCGATTTGACTCCAATGGACTACTTCCTGTGGGGGTACATGAAAGCGTAAGTGTATAAAACAAAACCCCAAACCAGACAGGAGCTTCGATAAATAATCTTAAATGTAGCTCAAACAATCAAAGACAATCCAAACATGGTAAGAGCTGCATCATCCATTATGAAGCGAGCGAGGATTTGCGAGATCAAAAAGGGTTGCATTTCGAAAATCTCATAAGCTAATTTAAGTATTGTACTCTTTGTCGAAGAATTAACTCTCAAGATTTCTCAAGGTTTTATTTGTTTTGTATGTACAATTTTAAATGTAAATAATACACATTTTTAAACCAAGCATCCTTTTTTAACTAATTTTAAGTGGCAATTATGTGCCCTAAATTAGATGGATACTAAAAATAGTGAATATTTGGTGAACATACATAAGCAGCATACATAGTTTACATAATGTAGAAAAATGTCTTGGTTTTCATAAGAAAGATCATTTTTAGATGGTTGTTGGTTGTAACAAAATCGAATAGATAAACTAATTTAAAAATAATTGTAAGAAAGCAAAGTCTAAGCTTACAGCAATTTAACTTTCCTTTGTAATTTGTGTATCCTTAAGTGTATTGCAGTATTATACAGTAAATTGTACTAATAAAAGTGAATGATATGGATGTTACCTTACTCCGAATAATATTTTACAACTTTTGATAAATTTGCAGCCCAATTGGTTGGTTAGTTTTTCTGTGGATGCCTGTTAAATGTGAACAAAATATTTTAGGCGCAGTTTTTTTAATACAAAATTGATCTTTGAAGGACTATTACCGAATGTCAGTCAACACTTTTGCTTGAAAAACGAATGATTCTTATACAGAATTTCCTCTTCTTACTGGCTGTGTAAGTTTTATAAAAATATGGTCACTAATAGTTTGTCTATAAGTCCAAAAATAAGTTAATTACATGTAAAAACTAAAAAACTTTATTTTTGGCTGTAGCAATGCAACGAATGAGTTTAGGACCTATGTTTATGTAACATTTTTTCTTGTTTTGACCCAAGGATTAATTTCCCGAAGTTTGTCAGGGTTATCGTGAAACACCCTGTATATATATATATATACATATATAAAAATTTGAACAAATGGTTTTTTTGGCATCTGGGGACCTCAAAATCAAAAATATCATGGTCTCGGGCAAGTCACCATGAGACCTACGGTAATGGGTTCTTCCCTACAGGGGAAATGCTAAAATTTTCATGAACATAGCTTACATGTTACATTAACATATAGACTTGATAATATCCA
Organism: Allygus modestus; assembly: GCA_963675035.1. Taxonomy (NCBI): domain Eukaryota; kingdom Metazoa; phylum Arthropoda; class Insecta; order Hemiptera; family Cicadellidae; genus Allygus; species Allygus modestus. Next base: position 8,312,730 of record OY776112.1, read on the forward strand.
CATCCAACTTTAGGGCTCCGCCCCACGGGTTCAATCAGTTCCAATGCAAATCTTATGGGAGATATCATTTATAAAGTTATCAGCTGTAGTTGTTCGTCAGTTTGGGCAAAAGAAGTCACATGAAAAACTAAACAAAGATTTTACAGTGATCAGGTTAATATTTTTAATGTGTTTTAATTTGCCGCGAGCGAAGCCGCGGGTAACAGCTAGATTAGAATAAAGAGTAGTTCTGTTTGGTACAATTATTTGCAATTTGGTTATGTGTAGAAAACAACAATAGTTTGATTTGTTTGTTTTAATTAATCATAACACACAACACTTGACATTATTTTCTTTCGTCCAACCAATAAGACATTAACATGTTATTAAGTTTGTTTCCAACTCTGACTGGAAACACAGCAGAATCTTTGAACAGGATTGAACTGTGACAGGGCGCTAGGTGGATGAAGAAATCCCTTTATTGTCTGCTGACTAAAAATATCTGACCATAATTTGAAGAGTTAGAATACCCAAGAAGATGTTTTGATATTAGAAGCTAGCTTACTTGACCAGCTGTGCACAAAGATTGCGGCTGTAGATTGGACTCAAGGTTACCATAGAAAGTTCTCAAACTAGAAGTATATAGATTCCCCATTCAGCAGACAAGAGGCAAACTAAGATAGCTTGTGTCTTTATTAATTCACAATTTAATTTTTTAGGAAATTAGCTGTGTTAAGAGTTAGTACCTGGGAGCCGAGCTTTGCTCAGAGGAAGACTAGTCAGTTTGTTTAGATGACTTGGAGTAATATTGCACCACTTCCCCCTACTGATAATCAGATCTGTATAACTTATTTGCCTTTTTTCTACATTTTTAAGGTCACTCCAGTTGTTATTTATAGCTCAATGTCTCTTTGATTTATTTTACTACCCGTATATATGTAATCTTCACTCAAATATTTTAATCTCTGCTCTCAGGAAACCACATGTTAATAATCATCATATACAACATGAGTATTATTTGACAGTTCCCTGGTTGATTATGAACAGCTGTTGGAATTATTTTGTTTCGATTTGAAACTCCATAAGCCCAATTTTAATTTTTTAACTTTTCATTTTAGTTTTTTTACATTATTTGATTTTTCCTGGGGATGAGGCCTGTCTAGAACTTATTTTTATCCCAGAAATTAGTTATTTACAACATTTGAAGAAAATCGTTGGAGCCGTTTTTTAGATCAGTGTCACAAGCAAGCAAGCAAACCTTTCTCATATTAGAGTATAGGATACAGCTCAAAAACACTGAGTAATTTATTAAATTCTAAATGCTGTCTCCAGTTCAAACAATTTCAAAGTGTCTGAGGAGTTTCTCGAGAGCTACATCATTGAACAGTTGCTACTCAACTGCAGTGAACAGGGGAAATGTTATTGACCTGGCAAACCTCATTAGTGGTCTACCATTTACATGAACTTTTATGGGGTTTAACCTTTAGAGGGTGACATTTACTCTGGACCACATTTGGGGCTGAGCCCTCTTTGGATTTCTACATCACTGTTAAAATAAAACCTTACAAAGACTTGTGATTTTTAATGTTAAATTTGAAATCCCGGTTAATTTTTAACGATTGTTTGTAAATCGTCATTGTAATTTTAAAAGGATAAGGTCATTTTTAAGTAGGTACTTATGGGGAACTTATAATCTTACGCTTTTCTATAATCACCATGTGCCAGTTAAAAAATCATTACTTAACTTGTGCGTGGCTTTGGATTAAGTTGACACAAGGAACGAAAAGTTGACAGAACAGTTGACTCTAATTTGTTTAAACAACAGTCATGATATTTTAATCTATTTCAAGAATTTACAATTCGTAAAAAATTAGATTAGGCTACTGATGGATTTCATTATAATGTTGACTATTTTCTATGAAGCACATGAGTATGTTTATTATAGCCCACATAACATTGAATTCCTGTAATTAATTCAGAATAAAAATTTGTTGTACTCTACCATTGTTATTATATTATTAAAATTACCTGGGGGCCGAGCCTTGCTCGGGGGAAGGCCAGTCAGTTTGTTTAGATGACTTGGAGTATATTTCCCCACTTCCCCCTAATGATAATCAGATTTGTATAACTCATTTGCCTCTTTCTACATTTTTAAGGTCACTCCAGTTGTTGTTTATAGCTCAATGTCCCTTTGATTTATTTAACTACTCTATATATGTAATCTTCACTCAAATCTTTTAATCTCTCCTCTCAGGAAACCACATGTTAATAATCATAAACAACATGATTATGTTTTGATTTGAAACTCCATAAGCCCAATGTTAATTTTTTTAACTTTTCATTTTAGTTTTTTTTACATTGTTTGATTTTTCCTGGCCTGTCTAGAACTTATTTTATCCCAGAAATTAGTTATTTCCAACATTTGAAGGAAATCGTTGGAGCCGTTTTTGAGATCAGTGTCGCAAGCAAGAAAGCAAGCAAACCTTTCTCATATTAGAGTACAGTATAGGATAGGATAATTTCTTGGCTTTTGTTCAGCAGTTTTAGGCCTAAAAAACTATTTTTTTTTCGAAACGTTTGAAAACACCTCTTACCCTCTGACTTTTAGAATTTTAATAAACCTCTTTAGGGCTTTCAAAATAAATGTTATTTTATTTACTTAGTCAGCTGATTATAAAGCAAATTTTCTAAAATATATGAACAAAAAAACCCCATGCCTGAGAGATCGGTGGGGAGAACAGGACAAAGGTTAGTGTCATCATAACTGGTAATCTCATTGTAACTAGTTAGTGAATTTCCTTTGGAAAGTGAACTATTAGCATGACCCGCACGGTGAAACTTAAGCCCGGGACCACCATACAAGTTCCTAACGTGACCCCCTGAACACGTTTTGGGGGGTCGTTCAAAATTTTATATATATATATATATATATATATATATATATATATATATATATATATAGAGAGAGAGAGAGAGAGAGACATTTATATATATATATGTTTGCACTCTAGCGGTCACATTTTTTGTCCGATTTACTTCAAATTTGGTAGGGACGTTCCTTGCTGTAATCAGTTGGACAAGTTTGTTGGGCAAAACAATCGGACAACTCTAAACCCCTTTTTTTGGGATTAATCTTTCAAATTTTGAGTTTTTGGGCCCAAAAAGGGTCAGAAGAGCCCCGTATATAAAATGAATGCATGTAAAAAGATGGGAATTGGAGAGGCGAAAGTTTTAAGCCCTCTCTCGTCATTCTAGCATAAATATTTACCGAGTTATTAAAGAAAATGTGTATCGACCAAACACAGTACGTTGTCTTATGGGGATTTTACATTATAAAAGCCTGTTATTCATTTGTTGGTGTACTTTTATCATCCCCAACAACCTCACGCCTACTTTAAAGCCTGACTGGACCTTCTCCTAACCTTATAATGCGCAAAATTGTATTCCCAGCATTGCAGGTAAATAGAACCAGGAGCATCAGAACAGCCAAAAAATCAATGTTTTCAGATTTGAATAAAAGTTGGAATAAATGTATGTTTTTAACTGATTTTGAGTTTTTATAGTTTTTTATATGGAAATTCACTTCCCTCACGTCAGCGTGCTGCGTGCGAACTCGTTAATATTTTAATATCTTTTTAAGACGCTGACGCATCCTGGGCGTATTTTAAGGCATCTAATGAACACAAACATTTTACCTGAGCAGACAAATTATAAAATAACATACATATATCATATTAAAAATACTAACCAAAAGAGTTAAATGGGTCACTCCAGCAGGAAATACACCTGTATTGAAGTTATTAAACAGACTATTAAACGTGCAAACGCTGAAAAGCAAACGGTGTTAAATGAATGGTGAAAAGCATACTTAGTCTCCTTTGAAGACGGAGAGACACAAATGGACAGACAGTCCCTGTGCAGTTGGATTACAAGATCTTGCTTTATTGAGTCTGTTTTGAAATGTAAACTTCGACAAACAAAAATTGTGTTTAACGTTGGAAATAGTCTGTGTTTTATGTCACTGTGTGGTTGGTTTACTCTAACTCAGCGACTAAGGGTATAACTTATAATGGAAAATACCTTCTTACTAAGTGTGCTAAGATTACTAAACGAAATAAAATAATTGGATACACTATAAACGATTAAATTCACACATCTATTTAGGTTCTCAACGGAACAAAAATGAATTTAAAAACTGTAAATATAAAACACTAATTATTATTTCGTCAAGCAAAGTCTTGATTTAGGAAAAAAAATTATACATTTAATAAAAAAATAAAACAAACAAAACAAAATAACTAATATAAAATCTCAAACTCTGTGTGTTAAGGTAAGGGACGGAAAGAGCCATCAACACAACACGCTTTAATATCGGTGCGCATTAAAAGGTCAAAATGCTGAATTTCTACACGATAAAACCAACTAACTATATTTCAATCAAAGCGGACATTTATTGAATAAATCATCGATAACAATGGAACTGTTGGCCGATAAATGCAATTAGTCCCACTATTAAGGCACGTTCCATCTCTGGCTGATAAGGCTTCAATGGCTCCCCAGATAAGCCTTGGCTAATAATGGAAAAGTCAATGGCTAAGGCTACGGAGAATAGAACACCAATGGCAAGGAAAGCGGTGTGTTTGTATACTAAAAAAAATAGCGGTAGGCTCTATAATATATAAAAAAAAATTCTTTTGAAACTAGCAAAATAAAATATTCATCCATCACGGAAAACTAGCACTAAAACGAATACTTATGGAATTTAATAAGAAATAAATTAAATCTCCTGCTGACACATGGTACTGAAGACTCAACAGTTCACGTATTATACCGATTATTATAGACAGGAGATAGAATACTAAAATAACAAAATATAGGCTAATAACAGATTTAAAAAAGTGTTTAATGAAAATATCTAACGGCCACTGACTAGACAAACCAATATAAAATAGGCGGCTTGAGAAATGTTATTTATACTCTCAATAAGAATAATTTTCGGCCAAATATGCAAACATCATGGGCCAGAAGAAGTAATTTAACCCGAGTTTCAGTGGCATCCATTCTAAACCGAGGTGCTGAAGAATACTTTTAATCCTTTCTGCGTTACCCATTTTCAATTCACATATATACAACGAATTTGCATAAAAAAATAATTAAAAATACTGAAAGCTGTGTTTTTGAAAGTAACGAAAAGTGAAGTGAATACTATACTCTAATTCGAGCAATGTATGTCTGTTTGTTTGCAAAATGTATCTCAAAATCCAGCCGAAGTATTTTGCTTTACTTTGGAATTAGGGGCTTTTGGACCTAAAAAGCCGATTGGTGAAAACCTAAACCCCAGGAAAATTCATATTTTGTTTTAAAAAACTCATTGAAAGTTAGAAAGGTTTATGGCTTATGGAGTTTCAAATCAAAACAAAATAATCATAACAGCTGTGAATAAATAACGTGGGAACTTGTAAAAGTAGCACTTTCACATGGTTAAGTAGCAACACCTGATTTATTGAAACCAGCGACTAGAACCATTGAATAAAGAATGAATATAGAAATATTTTCACCCAGGAAACTTTATAAAATATCCCCGAGCACGGCTAGGTCTACCCAGAACTATTATACAAATATAACAGTCGATTATACTAGAGTCCAGGGCTTAGTATACTTTGTCTCACCATGTTATAGGACGACCCTATAGGAAATCCCAAATCCCAAACCATACCTGGTCTCAACGTCCGTCGCCAACGCCAAGTCGAGGTTCGCACACATCCTTAGAATGTCGTCCGACAAAGTCTGCAGCGACTCGAACGATTCCATTTCGACCAACGTTCTGTTCACAAGAGCGAGATTCCTCCGACAAAATTAAAATTCAGTATCGAATGATAAGAAGCGAAACAACATGACTTCACCTACGTCGCGGGAAGTCGCGGTTCTTATCACTGTTATCACCGCAGTTTATCTGTTATCACTTCCTCCGGCTGCCGGGTACAGCGCGGCGACACTGGACAAAACGCGTCTGTCAAACTAGTTGAGTGGCGTGAACGCGATTGGGCGTTAAAACAAATAAGATAAGGACTTGAATAAATAGAAAACAAACGATTCTTTACGAAATAAGTGAATCGTTTTCAAACACGACAATTCAACACGAATACAATAGATCGATTTTGTTTATGATACGGTTTAAGCAAAGTTGTATTAGGCCATTAAGCCTATACATAATTGCGATACAAATTTTCTGCTTTAACGGTGCTAAAATAAGGCAACATTCTAGTTAATTTTACTGGTTTCAACTGAAAATAGCTCAAATTTACATCTTTAAGCTTTTCAGTCAAAATTGACGAGTTGTCAGTATGATATTTCCTTATAAAAAGAACTTAGTTGCTTCAATTGCGCACACTGTTATGCACTGAATGTTTTAAAACCTCGGTAGAAATTCTAAAGTATACTAATTGCCTTAGCTCAAATTTGCACCTTTAAACTTTTAACGCCAAAGTTCACGAGTTCAAATTATGATACTTCCTAATAAAAAGTGTGTGCGCTGCTTCAATTGCGCATACCTACTGTTATGCACTGCATGTTTTAAAACCTCAGTAGAGATTCAAAAGTATTAAATGTCCGATTCAATAGACAAAGCCGTCAAAGGGTGTAACGCCACATGCGTTTAAAAGCATTGCAAAGCTTTAAAAAGCCTTTAAGTCAATATTGCTCAATTCCTTATCCCCTTCAATCTTAAAAGCATTGTTAATCCAAACAGTTTTAAAACGAACTGGAAGATTCTCCAATCGACGTGTTAGTAGGTTAACGAGGGCGGTGCAAGGCACAGGGAACTCCGAACTGGAAACACCAACTCCTACAACACGGTGACTCAATGAACCTCCAGTACTGGAAACCAGCGCCGAGGTGGTCGGGGAGAGAACCACGTCAAGTCCACCCCCGTCCCACGCCCTTCCACCCCTACCATCTCCACCCTCTCCTCCCCTACCATCACCACCCTCTCCTCCACTACCATCACCACTCTCTCCTCCCCAATGGTCGTAAACGTAAACTTGGACGTACACACCTTACAATCCTACAGTTTTATCGTCTCGACTCCAATACAAAATAGGAGTGCCCCGTGGTCCCGTGCCGGTTTACCTGCACGGTTTATTGGTTTGATAAGAACAGAAAGTATTAAATAATTGTTTAATAAACTAGCTGGTGTCCCATTCTTCGCACCAACTCAGTTAAATCTAAAAACCGGATGTTTTAAAAACTATAATCAGCTGAATAAAAACTATCTCCATAAAATTATAAAAGTATAACTTTGAGTGGGGCTCTGAATGTGGATGTTTATCTCGTTTATTGGTTTGATAAGAACAGAAAGTATTAAATAATTGTTTAATAAACTAGCTGGTGTCCCATTCTTCGCACCAACTCAGTTAAATCTAAAAACCGGATGTTTTAAAAATTATAATCAGCTGAATAAAAAATATCTCCATAAAATTATAACAGTATAACTTTGAGTGGGGCTCTGAATGTGGATGTTTATCTCGTTTATTGGTTTGATAAGAACAGAAAGTATTAAATAATTGTTTAATAAACTAGCTGGTGTCCCATTCTTCGCACCAACTCAGTTAAATCTAAAAACCGGATGTTTTAAAAATTATAATCAGCTGAATAAAAAATATCTCCATAAAATTATAACAGTATAACTTTGAGTGGGGCTCTGAATGTGGATGTTTATCTCGTTTATTGGTTTGATAAGAACAGAAAGTTTTAAATAATTGTTTAATAAACTAGCTGGTGTCCCATTCTTCGCACCAACTCAGTTAAATCTAAAAACCGGATGTTTTAAAAATTATAATCAGCTGAATAAAAAATATCTCCATAAAATTATAAAAGTATAACTTTGAGTGGGGCTCTGAATGTGGATGTTTATCTCGTTTATTGGTTTGATAGGAACAGAAAGTATTAAATAATTATTTAATAAACTAGCTGGTGTCCCATTCTTCGCACCAACTCAGTTAAATCTAAAAACCGGATGTTTTAAAAATTATAATCAGCTGAATAAAAAATATCTCCATAAAATTATAAAAGTATAACTTTGAGTGGGGCTCTGAATGTGGATGTTTATCTCGTTTATTGGTTTGATAAGAACAGGAAGAATTAAATAATTGTTTAATAAACTAGTTGGTGTCCCATTCTTCGCACCAACTCAGTTAAATCTAAAAACCGGATGTTTTAAAAATTATAATCAGCTGAATAAAAAATATCTCCATAAAATTATAAAAGTATAACTTTGAGTGGGGCTCTGAATGTGGATGTTTATCTCGTTTATTGGTTTGATAAGAACAGAAAGTATTAAATAATTGTTTAATAAACTAGCTGGTGTCCCATTCTTCACACCAACTCAGTTAAATCTAAAAACCGGATGTTTTAAAAATTATAATCAGCTGAATAAAAAATATGTCCATAAAATTATAAAAGTATAACTTTGAGTGGGGCTCTGAATGTGGATGTTTATCTCGTTTATTGGTTTGATAAGAACAGAAAGTATTAAATAATTGTTTAATAAACTAGCTGGTGTCCCATTATTCGCACCAACTCAGTTAAATCTAAAAACCGGATGTTTTAAAAATTATAATCAGCTGAATAAAAAATATCTCCATAAAATTATAACAGTATAACTTTGAGTGGGGCTCTGAATGTGGATGTTTATCTCGTTTATTGGTTTGATAAGAACAGAAAGTTTTAAATAATTGTTTAATAAACTAGCTGGTGTCCCATTCTTCGCACCAACTCAGTTAAATCTAAAAACCGGATGTTTTAAAAATTATAATCAGCTGAATAAAAAATATCTCCATAAAATTATAACAGTATAACTTTGAGTGGGGCTCTGAATGTGGATGTTTATCTCGTTTATTGGTTTGATAAGAACAGAAAGTATTAAATAATTGTTTAATAAACTAGCTGGTGTCCCATTCTTCGCACCAACTCAGTTAAATCTAAAAACCGGACGTTTTAAAAATTATAATCAGCTGAATCAAAAATATCTCCATAAAATTATAAAAGTATAACTTTGAGTGGGGCTCTGAATGTGGATGTTTATCTCGTTTATTGGTTTGATAAGAACAGAAAGTATTAAATAATTGTTTAATAAACTAGCTGGTGTCCCATTCTTCGCACCAACTCAGTTAAATCTAAAAACCGGATGTTTTAAAAATTATAATCAGCTGAATAAAAAATATCTCCATAAAATTATAACAGTATAACTTTGAGTGGGGCTCTGAATGTGGATGTTTATTTCGTTTATTGGTTTGATAAGAACAGAAAGTATTAAATAATTGTTTAATAAACTAGCTGGTGTCCCATTCTTCGCACCAACTCAGTTAAATCTAAAAACAGGATGTTTTAAAAATTATAATCAGCTGAATAAAAAACTATCTTCATAAAATTATAACAGTATAACTTTAAGTGGGGCTCTGAATGTAGATGTTTATCAAACCCTCAAAAGGCACATCTATGGGGTAAGAGGGTTCGATTAGTACCAAACGAGTATGAAAATTAATCGTTTAAGACATTATTTTAATAATGTAGATACAAAAAAAATCATTAAGATTCACTCCTAAAGCTGTATCAACAAATATTATTAACTAGCAGTTACCCGGCATACGTTGCTGCGCCCAAAAGTTAAAATAACAAAGTTAATATAAATTCAAGTAACACAATTCAAAAGATAATAAACCAGCCAGTGTTTACATTTCTTTGTTTACATTGTGTTGTTTACATTTAAACAAATGACAGTTTAAGAAACTTTGAATTTTTTTAATTACAGCTGTTAATTTTGTAAACACTAAATTTCTAAAACCTGACACTGCACCCTTGTATGCCCACTGGGTTGGAGCCCTTTGGACAGATTTGCACCAAACTTCACACAAACCATCCTTGAATAATGCTTAATAATGCCTGAAAGTTTCATTACAATCTGTCAAGCGGTTTTGGAGTCCATAGGCTATATGTATATATATATATAGCCTATATATATATATATATATATATATATATATATATATACATACTTCCTCTTTTATAGATATAGATTATACTCTAATGTATTAGAAAAACATCGTAAACTGTACAAACAAAAATATACTTCCATTTAGAATCGATTTTACCACAGAAAATTGAAATAGATTTAACAATTATTACTGAAAAGTTAAACTAAAACTATCAAACCCAATGAAGTTGAATCGTCAATCAAATCAAGTTGCTTTTAACTTTGCACCGAGTGTTTACTTGCTTTCAACCTTCGACTCTATCTAGTTGCTTACGCTAGGGACTGTAAATATTTAATGTTCCCCAAGTCTTAAGGATGTATTTTTTAATCGGCTGAAAAGTCAAAAATAAATTTTAATTCATGCGTAGTTTGGTGCATGGGAGTAAATGTACGGTAGGAATAACTTTACGGAACTGAAAATACCCCCGTCGCAGCAAACCTGCATACTCAGCGAATTTCCAATGAATATTTAACATAACACATTAACACTTAACAGGATTCATAAGAAATATATTCACAAACAAGCACTATTTTAAATATTAATTATTCTCCATAAGAATAACATTGGGGATGAGTACGCAGGTTTGCTGCAACAAGGAACACAAAATAATGGGTTTTTATGCAAATATCATTAGAACTCATCTAAGTAAAGTCACATACCAAGTTTCATTCATATACATTTATAAGTAAGCGATATATAACATTTTAATTATTCTCCGTAAGAATAACATGGGGACCGATTACCTAGGTTCCCTGCTACGGGAACCATACGTGAAAATTTTGTATTTTGTGCAAACAACGATAAACCCCAACCAGATGAAGCCATATACCAAATGTTGTCAGTTTATGTTCATAAATAAGCGAGATATACATTTTTTTTATTTTCCTCCATAAGAATAATATTAGACAACGTACTGTGTTTAGCACTTTCAATATCTCAGGAACCAATTGACGTAGAGCAATGATAAAAATACCAAATTGTTTGTTTTTTATGCTGAACTAAATGGTAACAATTAAAATTTGATTTAAATAAAAATTACATGTGGAAACCCCAAAAAACCATTTTTGGGGTACAAAACCCCCCAAAAATCCCCATTTGGATGGTGCGATTCGTCTGGTTTTCGAATTCGTTCAAATAGATGGTGCTTTACACATCTGTACCAAATTTCATTAAGATCGGACCTTTTTTACGAGAGTGTATACACATATATAACAATTTGAACGAATGGTGTTTTTGGCATCTGGAGACCTCAAAATGAAAAGTTATCATGGTCTCGGGCTTAAGTCTTACCATGAGACCTACGGTAATAGCTTCTTCCCTATAGGGGAAATTCGCTAAAACCACGATCGATCGCTCCAGTTACCCTAAAACCAAAGTTTTAATTACATCAATTAGCCTAATTATAGGGAACACGTTTCGACACAAGCGCTGACGTGTTTCGCTGTCACCATGTTGTCATATTTAGAGTAGCATATAGCCAACCCTTACAAAATCAATGAGGTGGATTTGTTTGAGTCATCCGTTGACTCACTAACGACGCCGATAGGACGGCACTTCCTCGCTTTGCAATCAACTCGACGAAATTAATCTGCAATTTAAGTTTTGAAATGGTTTTATTGCATAATTAAATCGTTTGTTTCACCTCCGGACATGTACCGGGTGTAAAAAAAGTACGGACCCCCTCTCTTTTTTATTTGTTAATATATAAACTAATATCTTTTGGCTATTTGAAAGTAACTTAACGTGTAGTATATTTTGACAATATTCAAAATCTTGAGTTCCCCAAAAATAGGGGGCGGCTCAAAAATGTTTAACCCTCTTTGAGTGACCCCTAATTTTAAAGAGCTATAAGAAGTTATATAAATGGTGAAAACTAGGGACCACTATCTCTTCCATAACAAAAATGGCAGCCAGTCTAAATTCCCAAAACATTTTATTCAAATCTGGAAGGCAAATCTTAAGGGACATTAACGATTTTTAAAAGAGTCAAAAGATAGTACAACAAGAGTCAAAAGATAGTACAAGAGTCAAAAGATAGTACAACAAGAGTCAAAAGATAGTACGCCTGAAGTTAATATCACAACGAAGGGAATCAGTTTATTAGTGAATTTCCTATGGAAAGTGAACTATTAGCATGACCCGCACGGTGAAACTTAAGCCCGGGACCACCATAGAAGTACCTAATGTGACCCCCAGAACACGTTTTGGGGGTTCGTTCAAAATTATATATATATATATATATATATATATATATATATATATATATATATATATAAACATATATATATGTGTGTGTGTATGCACTCTAGCGGTCACATTTTTTGTCCGATTTACTTCAAATTTGGTAGGGACATTCCTTTTTGTAATCAGTTGGACAAGTTCGTTGGGCAAAACAATCGGAAAACTCTAAACCCCTTTTTTGGGGATTTTAAATTTAGAAATTTGAGTTTTTGGGCCCAAAAAGGGTCAGAAAAGCCCCGGATGTGAAATTAACGAATGAAAAACGGTGACAATTAGTGTGGCGAAACTTTTAAGCCTTCTCTCGTCATTCTAGCATATATATTTACTGAGTTATTAAAGAAAATGTGTATTGACCAAACACAGTACGTTGTCTTATGGGGGTTTTACTTTAGAAAAGCCTGTTATTCGTTTGTTGGTGTACTTTTATCATCCCCAACAACCTCACGCCTACTTTAAAGCCTGACCTTCTCCTAAGCTTATAATGCGCAAAATTGTATTCCCAGCATTGCAGGTAAATAGAACCAGGAGCATCAAAACAGCCAAAAAATCAATATTTTCAGATTTGAATAAAAATTGGAATAATTGTATGTTTTTAACTGATTTTGAGTTTTTATAGTTTTTTATGTGGAAATTCACTTCCCTCACGTCAGCGTGCTGCGTGCGAACTCGTTTTAACTTTATAGGGAATCAGTTTATTTTAACATAGTATAAAGATAAAATTAAAACAAAAACTACTGCCTTCCAGATTTGAATTCAAGGTTTTTTTTAAATTTGAACTGGATTTAATTATTGTAATTCATTGTTTGCATGTTTGTTATTACAGTATATTTTTCTTCGATTTAATGATAACAATAAGCTGCAAACCCTACGCATTACATTTTAACTACTTGAACTTAAAAAAAGTTAATTGCACACAATCTCTATAGAGCTCGTTTATCTGTGACACAATCCAACTTGTACAAGGCGCTTGGCGCATGAGGCAACAAATTACAATGAATCAACTACAAAATCCTCAGACACAAAAGCAATAGGCCGGTGGAACATTTACAAAAGGCGCTTACGCCGCGTACACCACAGAGGGTCCACCAGTCCACCAGCACAGCCCGAGGCGACCTTGTCGCTGTGGTATCAGGCGTGACAAGGTCATGTGACACCCTGACACGCGATACCGCGACCTTTGACTGGGGGACAATCCAACAACCGCCTGTCCGTCTTGACCCCTCCACCATCACTACAGCAGGATTCTTCTCACTTTGTGGCTTTTGCGTGTCTTCCAAAGGTAACATAATACTACTACACAGGTCGGTCCTCTTAGATATCTGCCGCGACCCCGCGCGACTTTTGTTCTACTAAGTTGGGGAAATTTCCCTTTATAAAAGCAAAAAGCAGAATTGTTATAAATGCGGTCTATTGTAAAAAATAACCTTGAACTTTAATAAAAAAGCAAAGCTTTATGCGTGGCTGAAATGTAGGGCCACTGGACTCATGTTTATGCTTGCTATACCACGGCGTATAATTGTACAGAAACCTTTTTACATTCGTCCTAAGGACAAAAATTCACAGGCCTTCAACGCTTCAAATTTGAATGTAAACCTTAAGAACCAGCAATCAATTATATTTTAAGATATATTAATAAATTAACATAACACAGCACTACAGGAAGCATAGATGTAAGAGCCATAATGTAAATCAATTGACCATACTAGAATGAAAGCTCTGTACAATACGCAATAGCTTAAGAACGTTGTCAGTTAAGATTTCAGTACCTGGGGGGCCGAGCTTTGCTCGGGGGAAGGCCAGTCAGTTTGTTTAGATGACTCGGAGTAATATTTCACCACTCCCCCCTACTGATAATCAGAATTGTATTATTAATTTGCCTCTTTTCTACATTTTTAAGATCCCTCCAGTTGTTATTTATAGCTCAATGTCCCTTTGATTTATTTTACTACTCTATATATTTAATCTTAACTCAAATCTTTTAATCTCTGCTCTGAGGAAACCACATGTCAATAATCATAAACAACATGAGTATTACTTTGACAGTTCCCTGATTGATTATGAACAGCTGTTACAATTCTTTTGTTTTGATTTGAAACTCCATAAGGCCAATGTTAATTTTTTAAATTTTCATTTAAGTTTTTTACATTATTTGATTTTTCCTGGGGATGAGGCCTGTCTAGAACTTATTTTTGTCCCAGAAATTAGTTATTTCGAACATTTGAAGGAAATCGTTAGAGCCGTTTTTGAGATCCGTGTCGCAAGCAAGCAAGCAAACCTTACTCATATTAGAGTATAGGATGAAGGAAGGCCTGGGTGATTCCACCTTTCAAATTCCGCAATACGAAAACAATTATTCGAATTCCATAGAAGCAGACCCACTTGTTTACGTACATAGTTAAAGAATCGTCGATAGAATAAGTTGGATATTGATGTCGCCATAAGACAACATCGCTGATAAAACGCTGCTATACTACCATACACAACCTAGACTAGAAAGTATGTATAGGTTTGTCTTAACATTAAAACTATTCTTTCCCAAAATTCTTGATTAGCCATAGGGAAGAAATGATTCTTCTCTTTTCTTTCTTTCTTCTTAAAAATTCTTTCTCCTTTGTGGATTAGCTTTGTTGACTTTCCACATCAGCGGCTACCTCTATCACGTATAACTATGCAGACGTTACAACACCGTGTATTTACTTCATCTCGCGCGCGTGTTTAAGCACGTATGGAGCTTGCGATTCAAGTACGCACAACTCTTAACTCGACTTGATTTCAAAACACATCACGAAATCATGACGAAACTCTAATTGCATTTACAAAATAGAAGATGGTGAAATAGTGTTAAACAATGTAAAATTACGCCCGTCTGTTGATTTTTGAAATTATTGACCATTATTATCAATAATTCTCCATTAGAGTTACATTTGAGTTCCTAGAAACATTTGAGTTGAAATTTCGCATTCGAGGCAATAGCTGACATAGTACGCATGTTTGGTAATAATTCTCTTTCGAAGCTGAGAAAAAAACATGGACTTTCGTCACATTATGTAAATTCCTTTCAACATTCTCATAGTTTTTTATAAACACTGATAACATTTTATGTTTCAATTGACAACTAAACCGATCTTTACCAACCTCTTCGTCCCCAACTCCTGCAGGGACCTGCACGAAGAACACAATAAATCCTTCATTCCCATCTCGGTGTCCACTTGAAACACATCACAAATACATTGGCCCGCACTCTGACTTATCACTAATCACTGTATAAGACGCCGACGCAACTAGGGCGTATTTTAAGGCAAATATCGTGTAGAATGTACGAACATGTATGAGTGTAGAATTGGCGAGATGCCTTGTGTAGCGTAAGACCGACTGTTTGTTCAGCAACACCCATCGCACATCGCGATCATGAAACCGTGCACCGTCGACCCCTTCAACCTCACTATCACCCGACACTGAGGTCGCCCTGATACCCCATACAGTTGGCATGCCGCGCTATCACTTAGCCCGAGGTTCACTGCCAAGCAAAATCAATACGCGGTACCGGGAAATCCTCATTACCAAGCTGCTTACGCGGCGGAGCTTGACCGCGGGAACTTCAACAATGTCTTTGACAAGGCTGGATGCCGCGCTATCACTTAGCCCGAGGTTTACTGCCAAGCAAAATCAATACACGGTACCGGGAAATCCTCATTACCACGCTGCTTACGCGGCGGAGCTTGACCGCGGAAACTTCAACAATGTCTTTGACAAGGCTGGATGCCGCGCTATCACTTAGCCCGAGGTTTACTGCCAAGCAAAATCAATACACGGTACCGGGAAATCCTCATTACCACGCTGCTTACGCGGCGGAGCTTGACCGCGGAAACTTCAACAATGTCTTTGACAAGGCTGGATGCCGCGCTATCACTTAGCCCGAGGTTCACTGCCAAGCAAAATCAATACACGGTACCGGGAAATTCTCATTACCACGCTGCTTACGCGGCGGAGCTTGACCGCGGAAACTTCAACAATGTCTTTGACAAGGCTGGATGCCGCGCTATCACTTAGCCCGAGGTTTACTGCCAAGCAAAATCAATACACGGTACCGGGAAATCCTCATTACCACGCTGCTTACGCGGCGGAGCTTGACCGCGGAAACTTCAACAATGTCTTTGACAAGGCTGGATGCCGCGCTATCACTTAGCCCGAGGTTCACTGCCAAGCAAAATCAATACACGGTACCGGGAAATTCTCATTACCACGCTGCTTACGCGGCGGAGCTTGACCGCGGAAACTTCAACAATGTCTTTGACAAGGCTGGTTGCCGCGCTATCACTTAGCCCGAGGTTCACTGCCAAGCAAAATCAATACGCGGTACCGGGAAATCCTCATTACCACGCTGCTTACGCGGCGGAGCTTGACCGCGGAAACTTCAACAATGTCTTTGGCAAGGCTGGATGCCGCGCTATCACTTAGCCCGAGGTTCACTGCCAAGCAAAATCAATACGCGGTACCGGGAAATCCTCATTACCAAGCTGCTTACGCGGCGGAGCTTGACCGCGGAAACTTCAACAATGTCTTTGACAAGGCTGGATGCCGCGCTATCACTTAGCCCGAGGTTCACTGCCAAGCAAAATCAATACACGGTACCGGGAAATCCTCATTACCAAGCTGCTTACGCGGCGGAGCTTGACCGCGGAAACTTCAACAATGTCTTTGACAAGGCTGGATGCCGCGCGGACAGATAATTGCATAGTAAGGGAGCATCTCATATCTCCGAGGTTTCATAGCTCTTGACTTTCTATACCTAGTGGCTTGAAAAGGCCATGGCCCCTAACCTTGCTCCAATACTCTGCATCATCTGATTTTTTTACTCTTTACATCTTAATATATAAGAATGAATCCCTATTTCCCTTTGTCATTCCATAACTTGAGAATGAGTGCACCAAATAATTTTTGTTCGTGTGCGTTAATGTCAGGACAATGTTCTTATAAAATAAAATTTTTAATCCGTCCTAAGGGCTCTGTCCCACTGGCCTTCAAAGTTTCCATTGATTGATCAAAGTTCAGTTAGTTACCAAACAGCTGTTAACAAGGATTATATCTAAACATACTTGAAAGGCATAAACATATGTTCATTATGGAAATAAATAAATTTATACCCCCGTAGCAGCAAACCTGCGTACTCAGCGAATTTCCAATACAGATATATGTATCTTAATACCACATAAAGTCACATACCAAGTTTCATCAATATGCATCAATAAACGATTTATGACATTTTAATTATTCTCCATAAGAATAACATGGCGGCTGAGTATGCAGGTTTGCTGAAGCAATGAACACAAAAAATGGGGTTTTATAGAAATATTATCAATACAACTCAAGTAGGTAAAGCCACATACCAAATTGTATTAATATATGTTGATAATTAAGGTAGATAACACATTACTTATTCTCCATAAGAATAACATGGGGGCTGAATACGCAGGTTTGCTGCTACGGGAACTATCGGCCAAAACATGTTTTTTAGTACAAATATTAATAGACCACAACGATATGAAGCAATATACTAAGTTTCATCAGGATAAGTTGATATACAGTTTTTCTTATTCTCCATAAGAATAACATTGGACAACGTACTGTGTTTAGCACTTTCAATATCTCTGTAACCATTTGACGTAGAGCAATGATCAAAACACCAAATTGTGCGTCTTTTTAAGCTGATTCCAATTAGAAAAAAACTGAAATTTTACTTTTTCAAAAATGATGAGTAAAAAACTCAAAACATTTTTGGAGTACAAAACCCCCCAAAATCCCCCTTCGAATAGGTCGATCTGTCTGATTTTCGAACTCGAAGTCATAAATGCTCCTTTACACGTTTACACCAAATTTCGTAAAAATCTGATTATTTTTAGAAGAGTTATCGTGCTCACGGGCACACATATACATACAGTTTTGAACGAATGGTGTTTTTAGCACCTAGGAACCTCAAAACGAAAAGTTATCATGGTCCCGGGCCTAGGTCTTACCATGCCGAATATGGTAATAGCTTCTTCCCTATAGGGTAAATTCGCTAAAAAGTCGCTTACATAATTATACATAAAGAAGATTGGTTGATTTTTAGAAATCTAGGAGATGAATTTGGGTGTTATGACACAACTTAGTTTTTATAGACCAGTCATTAAAACCCACCCAGTAATCAATATATTACCTTTAACAAATCAGACTTTGTCATCGAATCATGTAAAACCATGTAGGGCAAGGTAGGCGACCCCGTCGCATCAGTCTGTCAGAGGGAAGGAAAGATTAGAGTGAACTCCTCATGTTGGGCGGAGTGGGTGTCTTGTTTGGGGGAACGGCGAGGCATGACGCTGATTGCTCCACCTCAGCGCCTCAGCGGTGTCTTACTCATACGCAAGCCGTTGCGCGTCATTCTGATTGTTTATCTGCGACTCTGCTAATTTTATCATTTGCTCTTTGTCTGCCGAAGATAGTGAATGTCCACTGTCTCTCCTGTCCATTAATATTTCTTCACACGGAGGGATAGTGCTCAGGCGTACTTAAATGTTACATAACCATTTTCGCGCTCGTTCTGAGGAGAACCTACTGAACCCTAGTAAATTTATGTATACTTAATTAATAATTCGATGAAATAATTTCCGTACACATTAAAATCGGGACTTTGAAAGTCAATGGGAGCCATAAGACATGTTTTATCATTCCCGAATTTTGTAAAAATATCGGAGTGACCACGAATATATTTAGCATATATGCTAATTGTTTCCAACTTTTCCATTTCCAAAATTGTTCTATGGTTTCGTTAATTCTAATTGGAGAGATTCAGTGATTTATCTTTATATTTTACAGAATCCCGATCCATAACAAGTGCGTGGTAAAGCGACCCACGCGCCGGACCCAAGCTGTAACTAGGGCTAACTGGAACACAAAAGAGGGGATACGGTGCGGCATTCGCGAGGGAGACATGCGAGAACCGCACCGAGTGGATTGGGACACAATTAGAAGCAATCTGCACAACTTCGTTTGTAGAGAAAATCATTTAAACTAGGGTAAAAAATGCTAAATGTATGTAGGTATACATTACCGAGTTCGAACTCAAACGGATTTTACAAAAATACCTATAAAGACTATTATGTTACAATTTGTAAAATGGCAACGTAACACAAAAAGAAGCTGTCGACCTCGTTAAAAAAATGTAAAACAAAAAAGGGGCGAATAAACACTGTAGTCCTCAAACTTCTTTAGGTGATACTTTCTGTAAAGGCTGGCAAAATCGGTACTAGATTAAAAAAATATAAGGAAAAATCAATAAATGTTAACAACAGCAATGAAATAAAACTGCATAAGTATTTTATAAATACAAAGCTATTAACTTAATAAGGTTATTAATTAGAGATCAAAAAAACTATTATTTTCTATTATAAACTTTTATTGTACGGTATATGAGAAGTTAAATATTTAGTAAAATTTAATTTAAAGTAATTGTTCGCCAGAATAACATTATACTAAAGTAAACGAATACTGGAAGAAATAGTAACATTAAAAAATACATTAAACGAACTGTTTCACTACTGAATTGAACTACATAAAAAACCTCCCGTACCATCATCGTGTCTCGCATAATGCAACAAACGATCAGATTTGAAATGGGTGAAATATTTCACACAGATACACTGATCCACCAGTTCGATCAAGGCTTGTGTAAGGTTAATGTTTCACAGTGATCCTTAACAAATGCTGAAAGGGTTGAATGAAACCTCAGCCGCGATGGGCGAGGGATGGAATACCAAGGGGATGGGTAGGTGGGGGGGGGCGAGTCAAATGTTGGAATGGTTAAATACCCCCGTAGCAGCAAACCTGCGTACTCAGCGAATTTCCAATGCATATATATGTATCTTAATACCACATAAAGCCACATACCAAGTTTCATCAATATATATTCATAAATAAACGATTTATGACATTTTAATTATTCTTCATAAGAATAACATGGCGGCTGAGTATGCAGGTTTGCTGAAGCAAGGAACACAAAAAATGGAGTTTTATACAAATATCAATATAACTCATGAAGGTAAAGCCACATACCAAATTTCATTAATTTATTTTCATAATGAAGGGAGATAACACGTTACTTATTCTCCATAAGAATAACATGGGGCTGAGTACGCAGGTTTGCTGCTACGGGAGTCTTTGGTAAAAATTTGTTTTTTTGAGCCAATATCAATGGTCCACAACCAGATGAAGCCGTATACCAAGTTTCGTCAGTATACGTTCATAAATAAGCGAGATATAAAATTTTTATTTTCCTCCATAAGAATAACATTAGACAACGTACTGTGTTTAGCACTTTCAATATCTCGGTAACCAATTGACGTAGAGAAATGATCAAAATACCAAATTGTGTGTTTTTTTAAGCTGAATCCAATAGAAAAAAATAAAATTTGACTATTTCCAAAATTACATGTAAAGAATTCAAAAAACCCATTTTTGGGGTACAAAACCCCCTCAAAATACCCCTTCGGATAGGCCGATTGGGCTGGTTTTCGAACTTAAAGTCATAAATGTTGCTTTACACGTTTATACCAAATTTCATCAAAATCGGATAATTTTTACGAGAGTTATCGTGCTCACGGACACATATATATATATATATATATATATATATATATATATATATATATATATATATATATATATATATATAGATATATATATATATATATCTACAGTTTCGAACGAATGGTGTTTTTGGGGTCTGGGGACCTCAAAACGAAAAGTTATCATGGTCCCGGGCCTAGGTCTTACCATGCTGACTACGGTAATAGCTTCTTCCCTATAGGGGAAATTCGCTAAAAGAAGAGCTCGCACACCACTTGACTTATTGAGCGCTGTACATTGATACTGCTCGGCAACCCCGTCCGATTGGGTTCTCCGTGACCGCTGCCACCGAATTATATAAATACATACGAAACTCACTTAGAATGACTTGTTGACAGTTTAAGCTTATTATAGAAAAATACCCCCGTCGCAGCAAACCTGCATACACAGCGAATTTCCAATGGAGATTTAACTGTCTTAATACTACATAAAGCCACTTACCAAGTTTCATAAAAATATATTCACAAATAAGCAATATATACAATTTTAATTATTCACCATAAGAATAACATTGGATCTGAGTACGCAGGTTTGCTGCATCAAGGAACACAAAAAATGTGTTTTTATGCTAATATCAATTTAACTCATCTAGGTGAAGTCATATACCAGTTTTTATTCATTTATGTTCATAATTAAGGGAGACAGAGCATTTAATTATTATCCATAAGAATAACATGGGGCTGAGTACGCAGGTTTGCTGCTACGGAAGCCTTTAGCAAAAATTTGTTTTTTTTAGCAAATATCAATGGACCACAACCAGATGAAGCCGTATACCACGTTTCGTCAGTATACGTTCATAAATAAGCGAGATATAATTTTTTTTATTTTCCTTCATAAGAATAGCATTAGACAACGTACTGTGTTTAGCACCTTCAATATCTCTGTAACCAATTGACGTAGAGAAATGATCAAAGTACCAAAGACCAAATTATACCAAAAGTACCAAACTGTAGTACGGTATGATATTTACGGCGTTCGGAGACAACGTATTTCAAATATGTAATAGGAATCAGGTACTTACGTAACAGGCGCCAAAACAACTCAACATTGTGGAATCGAGTTCAAATACCACGCACCGGTTGCAGTTCAGTGGTTTGATGATAAGACATGGGGATCCGCAAGAACGTTGGTTTGTTTCTAACTTTAACGCTAATCTTATTGGGGAACATTTTGAATTGAACATTTAACAGCTGTTAACAGTAACAAAACACAATACAGAAGCAATATCACAAGTTTCAAGTAAACTCCTGGAATTACACCACAAAGAAAAACATTTCATCACATACTAGATTGTGAAATTTACTTGTAAAATGTAATTAAAACAAAGATAATTTAAAACACAGTGACGAAAAAAATAGAAAACAATAGTTTTGTCTTTAAGTTTTAAAATTGTCTTAATGTAAATTTATCATTTTTTTAAATTTAAACAACAACGCTATTTTGAAATGGGATCTCGTTAAAATAAAAAAAAAATTAAAGAAATGTAATAAGTGATTTAAGTAAATATTTATTTCAAATTTTAGCTATTTTTCACATAACTGTTTACATGATGACATAACGTAAAAACTCAAAACAGACAACATTTCAGAAAACCCTTGACAAACCTTGAGAGGATGGGGGAGGGGAGTGTGTGCTTCTAACGATACCGCTAATTTATATTGACATTTGTGTATAAATCACTTACCTTATTATTGTAATTATTTTGATCTGTTGGGATTAAAATGGTTTTTAATTTAATTTTGCAATTTGATGAATCTTAACAGTAAAATAATTTCACGTATATAAGTTTGAGTCAGTAGTTTCAGGGACAACGACTTCACATTTCTGGATTGTAAAATTATAAATTGAAATAAACTGGTACGTTGGGATGATTGTTAACTGCGACTGCGAGGGTAGACCCATATAATCGCCGTGTTCGGCGGGGAGAGGTGCCATTACGTTATTGCATGGCGGTGACACAAGTGCAAGACCGTGCATACCGCTAGGGACTGCATACGTGCATACTGGGCTGACCTGTCACAGAGCGATAGTACTATATTCTATAGTGTTCAGCTAAGGAAAATATTTTCCATTAATATTTTTAAACGATTTAGAACCGCTCCCTTTCAAAACTTAAAAATACCAATGGCGTGAATACAAACTGCAGGTACTTCAACTTTTGAATAATTGCGAATTTTTCTAGTGCTAAATCTGTAAATGTATAGAACTTAAGTCTTATTTTAATAATTTGCTATCGTCATTTACTTCTCACTAGAGTTTGGCTCTAATGCGGCAAATGTATCCTATACTCTATTATGAGTAAGGTTTGGTTGCTTGCGTGCTTGCAACTCTGATCTCAAAAACGGCTCCAACGATTTCCTACAAATGATGTGAACTAATTCCTGGGATAAAAAAAATATTAGACCAGGAAAAACCGAAAATTTAAAAAATAAAATGAAAAGTTACAAAATTTAACTTGGGTTATGGAGTTTAAAATGACAACTAAAGGATCACATCTGTTTATAATCAACTAGCAGGTGTCCCGTTCCCCGCACGGGAATCTCTCAGGCAAAGGGTCAGATGTTTTGAAATGTTTACATCATAATCAGCTGTTTGACTAAATTAAATATAACTCCATAAGATTAACATTGAAACCTTAAAAGCCTATGGGGCGAAGCCGAGAAGAAATATATTTTTCAACACTCCAAAAGCCACATGTTGAGGGTAAGAGCTTTCGATTGATACCAAACATGATAGACAATAAATAGTTTTAGACGCCTAAAATCGCCGAACAAAAATAAAGAAATTCTTTTAATGACATAAATACTTTCAAACCCCCAAAAGGCACATGTTGAGGGTAAGAGCTTTCGATTGATACCAAACATGATAGACAATGAATAGTTTTAGACGCCTAAAATCGTCGAACAAAAATAAAGAAATTCTTTTAATGACATAGATACTTTCAAAACCCCAAAAAGCACATCTTGAGGGTAAGAGCTTTCGATTGATACCAAACATGATGGACAATGAATAGTTTTAGACGCCTAAAATCGCCGAACAAAAATAAATAAATATTTTTAATAATATATATAAGTACACTGGCAAAGTAATACTCATGTAGTTTAAGTATTAAAATGCGGTTTCCTGAGAGCAGTGACTAAAACGAT
Source organism: Allygus modestus (assembly GCA_963675035.1). NCBI lineage: Eukaryota > Metazoa > Arthropoda > Insecta > Hemiptera > Cicadellidae > Allygus > Allygus modestus. The sequence goes on from OY776112.1 coordinate 8,336,788, forward strand.
TGAATGCAAATTACATTTAGAATGGTCATATTCAAAATAGGGACATTGAGCTACAATAACAACTCGAGTGGCCTTAAAATACAGAAAGAGGTGTGTGAGCTAAGCAAACATGTTCGTCAATAGGGGGACGTGGTGAAATATAACACCAAGTCATTTAAACAAACTGGCAAACCTTCCCCAAGCAAAGCTCGTCCCCCAGGTACTTTTGTTTATAAGTATCCAAATTTTATTTTGAACATTGCGATTAAACCTGTTATGACAAATTAAACCTTAGCGATCGTTTTAATAACGTATTTATTCATTTTACAAAAATCCCTTTGTTGTCAGTTTCTTTGTCAAGTGTGTGACATTGTTATGGATCTTCATCTATTCATCCCCTCTCCATCTACACCCATTCGCTGTCGCATCAATGGCTACTGTTGCAGGAGGGCATAATAAGGTGAGCGCAACGTCTTGTGCTTGTGCTGGTGTGATGCGCCGAACTCCTTTCTCAAACGGAGACAAATTTGCATGGATATAACGTGCAATTTGAATACACGTACAGGGGCTGGTGTAAGAATCATCAAGCTATTGCAAACTTTTCATAGAGAATTATAGCATAATGGTTTAATGTTATTTTCTGTAATAAAAATATCGTTTTGTTTTTGCAGTTATTTGTGCAAGATAAACTAAAAAGTAAGTAGAAACATGGCAATGTGTTCCCCACAGTTAACATAACATTCGCATTAAAAATGCATTATACCTACATGTATTTCAAAACTTATCTTAATAATTTGAAAATGAGGCATCCATGACAAATGTATAACTAAGCCTGGCGTTCCTAGGCTCCTAGGTTACAGTAGCAGGATTCATGATTGGAGACCAAATAAGAAATAGTTATATATATATATATATATATATATATATATATATATATATATAAATAAATCCACTATAGACAGTAAAAATACCAAGACATTGAAGAGATCTTGTTTTACATATATAAAGAGCGTAAATTAGGTCTTTGTCGCTTGACATTACACTCGAATTAGATACTCAATCTTTCCTAGAACTGCAATTTTGGATTCCAAACATTCAACAATTAATTTTGATTCATTTTGGCTGAATTCACGAGATTGAGGTTATAAACACGAAGTCAGTTAGCTTGGCCCAAAGCAACAATCAATCAGCTGTCTATTAGCTGTCAGCGACATTTCATGAATACACACACACATGTAGGAATCTTAAGAACATTTTCATGTGCAATATGTTAGGATTTTGTCACGACAACACCTTCAAATTTGGCATAAAATTCCCATTTTACTACATGTATTCCTAAATTAGCGTTTGTAAATATAAAATGAAATTGCGCTGAAACATCAGTTAAACTACTAGTACCTGGGGCCGAGCTTTGCTCGGAGAAGGCAAGTCAGTTTGTTTAGATGACTGGGAGTAATATCATAGATTAAGCATAAGTATGCTTAATCTATGGTAATATTTCACCCCTTCCCCCTCCCGATAATCAGATTTGTATAACTCATTTGCCTCTTTTCTACATTTTTAAGGTCCCTCCAGTTGTTATTTATAGCCCAATGTCCCTTTGATTTTTTTTACTACTCTATATATGTAATCTTCACTCAAATCTTTTAATCTCTGCTCTCAGAAAACCACATGCTAATAATCATAATCAACATGAGTATTACTTTGACAGTTCCCTGGTTGATTATGAACAGCTGTTACAATTATTTTGTTTTGATTTTAAACTCCATAAGCCAAATGCTAATTTTTTAACTTTCCATTTTCGATTTTTTACATTATTTGATTCTTCCTCGGAATCAGACCTGTCTATAACTTATTTTAATCCCAGAAATTAATTATTTCCAACATTTGAAGGAAATCATTGGTGCCGTTTTTGAGATGGGAGTTGCAATCAAGCACGGCCGGACGCACGCAAACCTTACTCATATTAGAGTATATGAGTACCTGGGGGCCGAGCTTTGCTTAGGAGAAGGCCAGCCCGTTTGTTTAGAAGACTCGGAATAACATTTCACCACTTCCCCCTTCTGATAATCAGATTTGTATAACTCATTTGCCTCTTTTCTACATTTTTAAGGTCCCTCCAATTGTTATTTATAGCTCAATGTCCCTTTGATTTTTTTTACTACTCTATATATGTAATCTTCACTCAAATCTTTTAATCTCTGCTCTCAGAAAACCACATGTTAATAATCATAATCAACATGAGTATTACTTTGACAGTTCCCTGGTTGATTATGAACAGCTGTTACAATTCTTTTGTTTTGATTTGAAACTCCATAAACCCAATGTTAATTTTTTTTAACTTTTCATTTTAGTTTTTACATTATTTGATTTTTCCTGGGAATGAGACCCGTCTAGAACTTATTTTTATACCAGAAAATAGTTATTTCCAACATATAAAAGAAATCGTTGGTGCCGTTTTTGAGATCAGTGTCGCAAGCAAGCACGGCCGGACGCACGTAAACCTTACTCAGAGTATAGGATTTTAACTGTAGGTTCAGCCCAAAATTAAACCTAATTACATCTTATGTTACCACTATTAATATACTGCGGGTATTTTAGTTAAGAGGATGGGTAATGCAAGATATATTTACATGCACTGTTTACGCAGTTAAGTACGATTATTATCCTAAATAAATACCTAGTAATTAAGGGATGTTCTCAAGAAATAAGTAACCCTTCCCACGAATTCCGGGCAACAGTAAACAAAAGAGAAAGACATCAAAATGGCTCCTTGATGCGAGTTATTAACACAAAACCGCAATTCTGTCTCGCGTGGTTTTTAATTTTCGTCCCGTTTGTCGGTCTAGGAGAGGCATTGACGTTATGACAAGTAATGTTTTATTCTTTCATAAATTTAATTAAACGTCTAGATTGCATTCTTTCGTTCCAGCGGTTTACAATGTCGGAACATCTATGAAACCTACACTCCTCGCCTCTGGGGAAGAAAGTCGACATTTTTGTTCTATTTGGTATACGTTTTAAACACGCCATCCCTAACGTTACATAAAATATACAACAAAACTATTCCTTGAAATTAATGCATATGATTATACTAGTACCTACTTTATAAATACACTAGCTGTTCCCGCAGGCTTCGCCCCGCAAATAATCCTTAGTAATATATACAAATTGGATGGTGTGTGTCTGTCTGTCTGTCTGTCTGCTTTTTGTTCCTCAATCACTCAAAAACTACTGAACCGATTGGCATGAAAATTTACAGGAATTTTCCTTGTATACCAAATAAACACATAGGCTTATTTTCGTTTTTAAAACCCTATAGGACTTTGCCCCACGGGAGTTCAAAGTTCACATGTATTCCTTATGGACCTTCATTTTTGTTTGAGCTGATGAAAATACAAACAGCTGATCTTGATTCGTAGTAGTTCCACGGGCTAACCACAGAATGCAGCACACATAACTGCTTAGTTTTTATACTCTGAATTTTTTTCCCCCGTTGCGAAGCACGGGGTTAGCAGCTCCTTCGCACGGGTTAGAAAGGTAAGTTAGCTTGAAACAGCTGTTCTTGCTTCTGCTCTTTAAACTGTCAAATGGAAATGTCCTCAGCTGTTCGCATTACAGTTTCTGAATGTTTACTTTCTTCTGAAATGTAAACACTGAAACTTAGAACTTCACGGGGCGTAGCCCGAGGGAATTTTAAGGAAGTGAATAGGCCTGTGTTGCATGGGTTCAAGATCTACCTATGTGTAAAGTTTCAGCCCAGTCGGTTCAGTAGTTTTTGCGTTCACCCGGAACATCAGACAGACAGACAGACAGACAGACAGACAGAAACCACCTCTTCTTTATAATAATATAGATATAGATATGACAGTTATGTGTGCTGCATTCTGTGGTTATTCCGTGGAACTACTACGAATCACGATCAGCTGTTTGTATTTTTATCAGCTCGAACTTAAAGTGAATGTCCATAAGAATAACACTGGATTATAACTTTGACTCTCCGTGGGGCGGAGCCCTATGGGAATTTCTTAAAACCCTTTCTTAGTGAGCACCTAAGACCCAAGAGGAAGGGTATGTTCCAAATTACATTGCAATCCGTTCTGTGGTTTTAGAGATTTCGTAATGAGTGAGTCAGTCAGTGAGTTTTATCATTGATTTTGAATACATTATAATCAATGGTTTTATATGTTAAGAAAACCAACAACAAAAACACAATCCCTCATTTTTCTTATTATATCAAGCTATGTCACTGGAGCACTAATTATATACCTACCGTAAACACAATCATAATAGAAAAGAATTTATTTTATTTTCTACAAAATACATGGAAATATAAAAAACTGAAATTAGAATCTAAAAAATGTATTTCGTTGTAGTTAAAACAATCTTGTTTGCATTTAATAAAATTATAAATATCCGTTTCAGGCTTACATAATCCTTAAAATAATTCTGGTGAGAAAATAAGCCAATGCCTGTTTTGAGGTTCCATCGCTATTAAAATGGATAGATAAGCGAAAAGAAATTATAAAAAATGTAATAAACGCAACTGTCTCAAAACAAACTATGTAGGCCTAAATACAAAAAATGATAAAGCTGAATGAGGGTCGCTAACTCATTGTACAAACTCAAATTGTTTTGGAGGACCAGAAAAGTTGTATTTACTTTTATAATTCCGTAGATAAAATGTTTTCTAATAAAATCGTCAACAATACTCACGCCACCATCATATCATAAAACCCGCTGTCTGAACACATAGTGACGACAAACCCGATAAACTATTTCCTTGTTTAACAAATAATCCAAACCATTAACACCAGTGTGCACAGTACATCAACCACTCAGAGTCCGTCCGGTTGATAACAGTACACACACTGACTCGGTGAGGTGAGGGCGTGTCTTTCCTATCACCTGTTATCACCTCAAGAAGCACTTACCTCTCCATCTGTTACAGATTTCTCCAAACTAATGATTCATCAACATTCGCAATAAATAACTCACAAAGTTAGTCATTGAAACTATTTGAACGATTTCCCAACGTCATTTTATGCACTATGTAAATACTACAGGATTGTAGCAACAATATTCCACTTAGGCTTATTTAAAACCGTTCGAAACGAGGCGAAATTCTGTGACGTCTACCAGATTCAAATAAAATCTTTTAACGTTGATTAGCCCGGCGCTCACTGAGGAACAAAGAATAACAACTTGAACATGAATGTTTTCAAAGAGATAAATCAACATTCTTTATTTTAAACTACCAAAAATGATACTAAATTCAATTAATTGTTACCACATATCAAACTAGATTTCAATAAAACAAAACTAAGGCTTTATAATTAACTAGCAATTACCCGGCGCGCGTTGCTGCGCCCAAAACTTTGATTTTTTTAATTACAGCTGTTAATTTTGTAAACACTAAATTTCTAAAACCTGACACTGCAACCTTGTATGCCCCATTTGGACAGATTTGCACCAAACTTCACACAACCTATTCTTGAATAGTGCTTAATAATGCCTGAAAGTTGCATTACAATCTGTCGAGTGGTTTCGGAGTCCATAGGCTACATACATATATACATACATACTTCCTCTTTTATAGGTATAGATAAAAGTTCATTAAAATTAAGTTATACTGAATAATGTTTGCAAATACTTGGTCCTTATAATGTTTGAACATGTAAGCCATTATGAAAATTACAAATGTAAATCAAGATATGAATAACTTTTATTTTATTTACACAGTGAAGTTTCGAAATTGCGTTACTTAAACACACATATACCCCACCTCCTCACCTAACATTCCCCTAAACGTTACCGGCAGGGGCGGATACAGTCTATCGTTTTAGGGGGGTCATGAGTGAAAAACATATCTAAATTGTCAAAATACAATAACTTTTACGGTAAAAAATGGGTGATACGTGAGGGTCTGAGGTTTTTGGGGGGGAAGGGTCATGACCCCCATGACCTCCCCCTGTATCCGCGCATGGTTACCGGTACGTATACTGTGTCTGACTCAAGACTGTAGATTTTGTAGTCAAAATTTATGACAAATCAGCGGAGGAAAGGAGATGGATGGCGGAAGTACGAGTGAGAGTGTGAGCAAAGAGAGAGAGAGGAGTGACGAGTGGTAGAAACAGATCGTAGGTGGAGGCCCAGTGTTGCATCACCAGGGCCGCGGACGCAACTGGGACAATCAACGTATCCCCGGGACAATCGAGCCGCCTCTTGCCGGGCTTCTCGTATCTTCATACGGCTTAAGAGGGGGCTCCAGTCACGCAATATTTCGCGTTTCTACCTGCTTCCCAAGCCAATGTTAACTTTCAAAGCCCGTCCCTCCTCAACAGCTGTTACCCGATGGATCGCTGATTGATGTTTCATTTAAAGAGCTAAGTGATAGCGTACACTTCAGTGAACAAAATTCAAAACAAATTCAACAAAATCATGGGTGAACTATTTATGATCATCTATATTTATCGATGTTTATGATATATATTGTTCACTGAAATCGCTAGGTTTTCGTTGCTCTTTAAAATTAGCCATCAACCCCGTCGATATCGGATAATCCGACGGGCTTTGAAAGTTAACATCAGCCTTATGGTATGGGGGAATCATGTTGAAACGCGAAAAGTTGCGTAGAGCCCACCCTTAACAAAGGCTCGAAAAGAGGTGATAACAACGGCTTATAAATTAGTAAATTGTCGTCCTCAGGTAATTAAAAAAAATCCTTTTAGAAATTTTGAATTGGCTTTAGCAAAGAGAAAACCACATTCCCTCCTCAACGGTTTATCCGATTTTGCTGATCGATGGTTCATTTTAAAGAGCAAAAAGATATCAAGCGATTTTAGTGAGCAGAATTTCGATGTCACAAATAGTTCACTCATAAACACTGTAATATTACACATTTTGGAACTTCTTTTTGAACGATTACTATTTGTGATACCGGAATTTCGCTTACTGAAATCGCTAGGCATAGTTTTGCTTTTTAAAATGAGGCACATCAATGATTTTGGATCTTCCGTTGGAGGAGGGACGGGCTTTGAAAGTTATCATTGGCTTTATGGGATCAGCAGGTAGACGCAGAAGACTGGAGCTCACCCTTTTACGAGAGAATTCAGATTACCGCACGTGGCTCACCTCAGGGGACCAACACAACACGCCTACACTGGAATTCTTCTCACTTCGTGCTATCATAAGTGATAATAATTGTACAGTAACGTGTGAACGACCAGGACGCCGCCGCAGGAAGCTCGCCCCCCGCCACTTGTTACACCCACGGCGGAGACCTGGCGCCTGTGATGAGGCTGGCCGAGACGATGTGGTGGCAAGTGGCATAACTAAGCCGTTGACTTTACATTTGCTCCTATACCTTGGGAACGCGGTATGACCACCATCCAACGGCGAAGCTGCGTCATCCATAGACTAATTCGTAGCTAGAGGTAGGTATGCAACTCGTACTGGACAAAACGGTGGATTGAACATTATTTTGCAACTACATATGCAAGCAACGTCTACACCTGTAAAACCATTTAAATAACAGTGTAAGCGATCATAGAGCAAACTGAATCTCCAAAGTTGCAATTGTAACGAAAATGCAACTTTCCAAAATTTAAAATTGGCGAAACTCATGTTCCATCCAAAAAATCCTTAATACGAGCAATATCAAGTTGATTGTTTGAAAATTAGAAATTTTAACTTTGGGCTTATGGAGTTTCAAATAAAAAAAGAATCATAACACCTGTGATTGTTGCACATGGTGAAGTATCAACAAGTGATTTTGTGAAGGCAGTGACTAGAACCATTGCATAAAGAATGGACATACACAAATTAATCAAACGTGTATACATAAAAAATACTTGGGAGATTGAGTTATAATAAGATATGGAGTGACCAACATGCGGAAAAGAGGCTATTGAGGTTTAATGTCTCGGTCTCGCCGGTTCCACGGCACTGCCATATTGCCAGAATATTGCGGGAAACTATAGGTGCAATTCAGAAGCGAGATTTTTAACCTAAGATGATTTGTATACCTTAGTGTTTTCTTGTTGACTAAGAGTTGCACACGTCTCTAGATCAAAGTTTTCTGTATGAATGCACCTTTAGATCAGCATAAACCGAATCATGTGCTGGATAAAGTACAAGTGTGTTTAAGCCAGAGTTTAAGCTGCAACTCGTGTTGGGTATAGTCACATTTGAGGAAAGTCAAGCATCAACTATGGTAGTAAAGTTGCACTAGAGTTCCCGCAATATTTCAAATGGTTGCGGAAACAGCGTTTGCTCAATCCTATATTGTAATATGAGTTAGGTCTCATCCCCCGGAAAAATCAACTAATATAAAAAACGAATATTAAAAGTTAAACAATTAACATTGGGCTTATAGAGTTTAAAATCAAAGCAAAAGAATCATAACAGCTGTTTTATAATCAATCAGTGAACTGTCAAGGTAAAACTCACGTAGTATTCGCATGTGGTTTCCTGAGAGCAGTGACTAAAACCATTGAATGAAGATTACTTATAGAGTGGGCATATCCAAAATAAATCGAATGGACATTAAGCTACAGTAACAACTGGAGTGAGCTTAAACATGCAGAAAAGAAGCAAATGAGCTAAGAAAATGTTCTCCTCAGTAAGGGGACGTGGTGAAACATTACTCCGAGTCATCTAAACTGACTGACCTTCCCCGAGCAAAGCTCGGTCCCCAGGTACTAGAATACACCACATGGAGTTTCAACATTCTTATACACAAACGCTAATGTATCCAGCCTGTTACACTGCAGGTTTGCTCAAGTAACCTGGATCGAGCAATAAATTCCCTACTGAAATTTCGAAGACCTCTCCACTAATTGCGACTTCCAAAGCCTCTACTACTTACATATATCGATGCATGTGGACGCGCTGCACTGGTCACGGCACAGTGACCACGGCGACGGCCCGCGGGCAAGGCTCGGCGACATAGTCACGTCCGAGCCGTGCCTTGTTGCTACAACATTGCCACGGGAGTGTGATAACAGCACAATAACAGGTCAAATGCGTCAGTGGCCTACTGTCAACACATATTGAAAGAACCGAGTCCTCAAACAAATTCCTACTGATTTGATGTTTTGAATTCAAACAAAAAAAACACGTTTGTTTCTCCGCCATGAAAAGACAAACGCTGAAGGTGAAAGTATACGGTACATTCGAAGCCAATTTTTCAAATTATTTAGGTTACATCTCTTCTTCTCTTCTAGAACCACTTTACCGAGTAGCCCTTATTCTAGATCCCTTCTTATAGTGGAGTAAACCCATTTATATATAAGCCCTTCCTTCTTTAAGTCGTACTTTTAAGAAAAACCTCGACCTTGCATTCAAACGAAAGTGTACTTTAATCCGCCGCCCTCCAAGTATGGCTCTTTCCCTAAAGATAAGACTAACTATAAATGTTAAAGTACTTCCATCCCAGTTCCATCCGACCGACAATCTCAAGACTCCGCCCCACAGGGTTTCAAAGTGTCATTGACAATGTTATGCTTACCACTATCAGAATGCAAAACCCAGAAAGGCTGCAATGCACTTCATGCAATGACTTTAATTTTGTAATGTTTGTTTGTGGAAATACATATAGATATAAATGATGAAATGTACGGATACGGGAAGTAAACTGAATACAAATTTCAATTAAATCAATGTTTAACAAAATTATAAAACAAAGGCGTGCAATTTTGGAATTTCAAAAATAGGATTCATAGAATATCTACAAATTTGTTGGATTTCTACATTGATTTTTACACGTAACTCTCTTATAGTTTACTGCTATGTAGAAGATCCAAATGGATCAGGTAAACACACAGTCCTTGGCGGGATTGAGGGGGTGACCCCGGCGTTGAGACGACAGGCGGGGAGAGTGAAGGGTGGGAGTGAGAGAGAGGGCAGCATCCAGCTGATGTCAGCTGACAAATTACACGACATCAGATCAGATCAGTCCGGGGCTCCTCAGGGATTACGCGTGTATCGGGTAGCGAGGTTGATATCAGCGGATAATCCACTGAGATAGCGCAACCGCTGAAATGACGTAGCCGATCGAGATGGATCGCAATCACTGAAATATCGCAGCCGATCGAGATGGATCGCAATCACTGAAATATCGCAGCCGATCGAGATATATCGCAATCACTGAAATATCGCAGCCGATCGAGATGGATCGCAATCACTGAAATATCGCAGCCGATCGAGATATATCGCAATCACTGAAATATCGCAGCCGATCGAGATGGATCGCAATTACTGAAATATCGCAGCCGATCGAGATGGATCGCAATCACTGAAATATCGCAGCCGATCGAGATGGATCGCAATCACTGAAATATCGCAGCCGATCGAGATGGATCGCAATCACTGAAATATCGCAGCCGATCGAGATATATCGCAATCACTGAAATATCGCAGCCGATCGAGATGGATCGCAATCACTGAAATATCGCAGCCGATCGAGATATATCGCAATCACTGAAATATCGCAGCCGATCGAGATGGATCGCAATCACTGAAATATCGCAGCCGATCGAGATGGATCGCAATCACTGAAATATCGCAGCCGATCGAGATGGATCGCAATCACTGAAATATCGCAGCCGATCGAGATGGATCGCAATCACTGAAATATCGCAGCCGATCGAGATGGATCGCAATCACTGAAATATCGCAGCCGATCGAGATGGATCGCAATCACTGAAATATCGCAGCCGATCGAGATGGATCGCAATCACTGAAATATCGCAGTCGATCAAAATATCGCAATCTTAATACAAAGTTATCGTTAACAGTTGTTAACAATAGGCGATCGGGTTATTAGGAAAGTGGTGAAAAGGAGAGCATTTATCGATTTGAAAATGCGTATCGATTGACGACAGATAAATAACACCATAACAACTGGCATTGCAGTATATCCATCCGACTTCCCAACAAACAACCGACTAACAAAATAATCATTATAAATATCAATTTTATAACGCAAATGGAAGTGAACGCGTCACCCTGGTATGTTGAGTTAGTCGAGTACCTCCTCCTACTGTACAATCAACCCAAGAAATTATGTGGCACAACACAAGAATAACCTTATGGAGACAAATAAATTGTATCTTCAAGTAATACATTTTTTAAACATTTTATATAAGGGGAAACATTATACAAAATGGCATTTTTGCCATACCGTTATAACAAATTTACGAGCAAATCGTAAACCAATGCGATTTGATAATAAAGAGAAACATTTTAATAATGTTTTCAACTTCAATATTTGAGCGCCAGAAAGATCACTGGTAATAAACCTCTATTAACTTTGTTTCTCTTCCTCCTCATCCTTCAAATATTGGACGATATTTTCGGTTTCCTTTTTACACGAAGTTCTTCTTAGATAGGACTAACGAGGTTATAAAACTTTTCAGAAAACACTTTTTGACATCTTAGTACTCTTTACTCTTCGATCAAAACCAACCAGTGAACTGTCAATGTGACGCTCACGTGGTTGTGTCAATATGTGCCTTCGTCCGATCAAAGCTCGGCCCCCGGTAACATTTTTGACATTTAAAAATCCACACGGAACATTCTCACTCAGCCTTGCCAAACGGCGAGGTGTTATTTACATTACAACTAATTACTTGATTCAGCAATAACATTTATTTTGGAATACATACAGTGATGTCGAACTCATCAGGAATCATCAGTAGAAAAAGGCTCACCTGAAACAAAAAAAGACAAAATTACATTAACTATTAAATGTTTTATAACTCAAACCTAAAACTCGCAAAGGAGCATTAAAGATGAAATACTGCAACAACGTCCTTCCTACAATTCTACTTACTACTGAAGAGCACTGTAGAGGTATAAGTTGAAAATAACCAAACGGACTCACGTTTCTCAAATTTATAGATTTTTAAGACTGCTCGATTGATATTTTTACTTGCACCACATCACAATGAACATGTGCGTAACAATATCTTTCATATTATTAAGATAATTTCTTGATTTTTGTTCGATAGTGTTAGACCTGTAAAAAACTATTAATTATTTTTCTTACATGTTTTGTATCAATCGAATGCTCTTACCCTGAAGATGTGCCCTATGGGAGTTTGAAAAACATCCACATTCAGGGCTCTGCTGTTAAGGTTATAATGTTAAAAGTACCTGGGGGCCGAGCTTTGCTCGAGGGAAGGCCAGTCAGATTGTTTAGATGACTTGGAGTAATATTTCACCACTCCCCCCTACTAATAATCAGATTTGTATAACTCATTTGCCTCTTTTCTACATTTTTAAGGTCACTCCAGTTTTTATTTATAGCTCAATGTCCCTTTGATTTATTTTACTACTCTATTTATGTAATATTAACTCAAATCTTTTAATCTCTGCTCTCAGGAAACCACATGGTAATAATCATATACAATTCTTTGACACATTTTAGAATTTTTACACAAAATCAAGAAAATTATTTAAGTGACCATATACCTGATGAAATTGATTAAGTTTTTGGACTTGAATTGTAATATTTGGACTTCATACATCAGAAATCTTTATATAATTGAAATTAATTCAGTGTGTTTTCAAAATTATAGTGTTACGTCTTAGAATTTTTACATAAAATCGAGAAAATTATTTAAGTGATCATAAACCGGATGAAATCAATTAAATTTTGGACTTGAACTGTAGTCTAATAATTTATGTTCGTAGCTCTTAAGGCTTCATGTAATTTAATACAAAGCCTCTAATAAAAGATAAAAAAAAATACTTTGACAGTTCCCTGGTTGATTATGAACAGCTGTTACAATTCTTTTGTTTTGATTTTAAACTCCATAAGCCCAATGTTATTTTTTTAACTTTTCATTTTAGTTTTTTTTACATTATTTGATTTTTCCTGGGGATGAGGCCTGTCTAGAACTTATTTTTATTCCAGAAATTAGTTATTTCAAAAATTTGAAGGAAATCGTTGGAGCCGTTTTTGAGATCCATGTCGCAAGCAAGCAAGCAAGCAAGCAAACCTTACTCATATTAGAGTATAGGATTATGGAGCTCTATTTTATTCAGCCGAACAGCTGAGCTGATTATTGTAGAATACAAGTTTCACAACATCAGACCCCGAGCCTGCTAGATCTCCGTGCGGAGAACTAAACATCACCTAGTTTTGTTATATTTACATATATGGTTTGCCATCATTCCCTGGGGGACCGAGCTTTGCTCGGCAAAGGTCAGTCAGTTTAGTTGGACACATTTTTAGCGAATTTCCCCTATAGGGAAGAAGCTATTACCGTAGGTGTCATGGTAAAACTTAAGCCTGAGACCATAATAACTTGTTTGTTGAGGCCCCAGATGCGAAAAACACTATTCGTTAAAATTTATATATATGTGTGTTCGTTAACACGATAACTTGAGTAAAAAACGTCCGATTTCGATGCAAAGCGTACATTTACTATCCCCATCTGTTTTTACGAAAGGGAAACGATATAATCAGCTCACTAAAAACGAAGAAGTCTGACAAAAACCAAATTAGGCGGTAAATGGGTAAAACGCGTTATTACGGCAGGAAACGGCGCGGCGTCGTGATCGGACATCGGACCATCGGCCAATCAGCGCAGCGGCGGCCGGAGCAAGTCACCGGTCAGACAGGGTCCGGTGTTACAACACTACGGCGCGTTGGCTGTTACTCACTCAGTTACTCACCTTCATTCATCTGGAACACGTGGCTGGTGACTGTCGCTTTTAAAACTAGGTTTCCCTTAATCAAGGTCTTCCTCACGGCAGTCCTGAGCGATAAAGCTACCGGTCCTCTGCTCGCTAATGAACCCGTTCATCATCAAGATCACAATTAAATATGAGAACCGATAAATTTGGAAACACTTTACGTCTGAGGTTTGGCCGAGGGGCGTGTTTCCCCATACTATCTGCCGAAGATCAAATAGTTTTTGTTTAAGTTTAAAAGTGTTAATGCACCTTTTTCAGAAATTCGAAACGCCAAAGGCATATGAAGAGATAAAGGCAAAGATTTGTAGAGAAAGAGGTCAGAACTCCAAACACCCCCAAGAGGCCTGATGTCCAAGCACCCCCAAGAGGTGTGAACTCCAAACACCTCAAGAGGTCTGAACTCAAAACACCCCCAAGAGGCCTGAACTCCAAACACCCCCAAGAGGTCTGAACTCCAAACACCCCCAAGAGGTCTGAACTCCAAACACCCACAAGAGGTCTGAACTCCAAACACCCCCAAGAGGTCTGAACTCCAAACACCCCCAAGAGGTCTGAACTCCAAACACCCCCAAGAGGCCTGATCTCCAAGCACCCCCAAGAGGTCTGAACTCCAAACACCCGATAGAGGTCTGAACCCCAAACACCCCCAAGAGGTCTGAACTCCAAGCACCCCCATGAGGTCTGAACTCCAAACACCCGATAGAGGTCTGAACCCCAAACACCCCCAAGAGGTCTGAACTCCAAGCACCCCCAAGAGGTCTGAACTCCAAACACCCGATAGAGGTCTGAACCCCAAACACCCCCAAGAGGTCTGAACTCCAACACCCCAAGAGCTCTGAACTCCAAACACCCACAAGAGGTCTGAACTCCAAACACCCCAAGAGCTCTGAACTCCAAACACCCACAAGAGCTCTGAACTCCAAACACCCACAAGAGCTCTGAACTCCAAACACCCCTAAGAGGTCTGAACTCCAAGCACCCCCAAGAGGTCTGAACTCCAAACACCCGATAGAGGTCTGAACCCCAAACACCCACAAGAGGTCTGAACTCCAAACACCCACAAGAGCTCTGAACTCCAAACACCCCAAGAGCTCTGAACTCCAAACACCCCCAAGAGGTCTGAACTCCAAATACCCCCAAGAGGTCTGAACTCCAAACACCCACAAGAGCTCTGAACTCCAAACACCCCAAGAGCTCTGAACTCCAAACACCCACAAGAGCTCTGAACTCCAAACACCCACAAGAGGTCTGAACTCCAAACACCCACAAGAGCTCTGAACTCCAAACACCCACAAGAGGTCTGAACTCCAAACACCCACAAGAGCTCTGAACTCCAAACACCCACAAGAGGTCTGAACTCCAAACACCCCCAAGAGGTCTGAACTCCAAATACCCCCAAGAGGTCTGAACTCCAAACACCCTCAAGAGGTTTGAACTCCAAACACCCCCAAGAGGACTGAACTCCAAAAACCCCCAAGAGGTCTGAACTCCAAACACCCTCAAGAGGTCTGAACCCCAAACACCCTCAAGAGGTCTGAACTCCAAACACCCCCAAGAGGTCTGAACTCCAAACACCCCCAAGAGGACTGAACTCCAAACACCCACAAGAGGTCTGAACCCCAAACACCCTCAAGAGGTCTGAACTCCAAACACCCCCAAGAGGTCTGAACTCCAAAAACCCCCAAGAGGTCTGAACTCCAAACACCCCCACGAGGTCAGAACTCCAAACACCCCCAAGAGGTCTGAACTCCAAACACCCCCAAGAGGACTGAACTCCAAACAACCTCAAGAGGTCTGAACCCCAAACACCCTCAAGAGGTCTGAACTCCAAACACCCCCAAGAGGTCTGAACTCTAAAAACCCCCAAGAGGTCTGAACTCCAAACACCCCCAAGAGGTCAGAACTCCAAACACCCTCAAGAGGTCAGAACTCCAAACACCCCCAAGAGGTCTGAACTCCAAACACCCCCAAGAGGTCTGAACTCCAAACACCCGATAGAGGTCTGAACTCCAAACACCCCCAAGAGGTCTGAACTTGGAGAACACCGGGGAGTGAGTGCTTCAACCTCGGTGCTTGGTCTGTCTATGATGGGAAAAGCAAAGCCAGGCAAATTCCTACAAGGGAAATGTACAGGTTATCCCACAACAGATCAAGAGCAGTCATGAACCTGCACTCTCAAGCAGGCATCAGATTCCTGAATAAACTGTCTAAAAGCATAACAAGTCGGGAGGAATAATTTCTTGGCTCACATTAAAACATTTTTAGTTGATCGCACATTGTATATAGCAGGTGAGTTCTTGAAGTTTAATGAGTAAGTGTGTCCAACGTCTCTTACGATCCGAAAATTTATAGTTTGTTTTGTCAACGAACAATCAGTGACTGTAATAACTTTGTATTTAAACATTTAACTTCTGTAGATTTGTCGTTTAAGATATAATTGACGACGTTGGGCACATACCAGTTCTATGACGTATGCAATAAAATGTCTTAATATTTTTTTCTGGCAATAAAGATACAATGTCCTTAAAGAAAGGCGCAATGGCTTCAGACGGAAAGGTCACAAAAAGCCAACCACTTCCGAACGGGCAGTACAGGAGAAAGGATGTTGGAAGCAGAGTGTAATAAAACGTATAAAACCAGTTGCACGACTGACTATAGTCACGCGGCAGCACCGCGTCAGGTGAACGGTGGCCAGTGGCCAGTCACTTGCCGCCAGCCACTCGCCCACTCGCCCACTGACCTTGCTGCAGGTTCGAGGAACAAGAACACGACACTTGTCCTCCAGCCACGACTGGTCACCTGTGCCTTACTCACTTAAGTGTTTCCATAAACCCATCGTAATCCTGATCAGCTGTTTCCCATTCCTCCCCGAAGTATCAAGATTTTTTAGAGGTTACCGAAATTTTTGGAAATACAAGATGAATGTTCAAACTTCGTCATCGGCCCTTGCATAACTGGTGAATCTTGGAAGATGATTCACGATATTTAGGTTAAACTTATAGTTTAATTTAAAGCAACGTTTGTTGGTAAACGACGATAGAATAAGGGTGATTAATCTACGGTTTTTGTGACATCGACGAAAGGTTGTACTGAATGACTCAACTGTATGAAGTAACAATTGGGGAACAGGGGCGCAGAGTTTTTACTAAAGAAGCTACATTATTATTCGATAGTTTTAATTACTTAAATATTATTTTCTTCAAAAATCTGCATACACATAAATTTAAAAAGCGATCAACCATTTGTCGTATGCGATGCATCCAGTGGTGAAACTCGGACTTTCTCGGTTGTCAAACATATATTTAAACACTAGTAGAATTTGAGTAGAATACTCTTAATCTAAGGCAGAATGTACCCGTTCTTCGCACGGGTTAGAAAGGCTTGAAACAGCTGTTCTTGCTTCTGCTCTTTAAGCTGTCAAATTGAAGTGTCCTCAGCTGTTCGCATTACAGTTTCTGAATGTTTAATTTCTTCTGAAATATAAACATTGAAACTTAGGATGTTCACGGGGCCGTAGCCCGGGGGATTTTAAGGAAGTGAATATGCCTATGTGTTGCATGGGTTTAAGCTACCTTAGTGTAAAGTTTCAGCCCAGTCGGTTTAGTAGTTTTTACGTTTACACGGAACATCAGACAGACAGACCGACGGACAGACAGAAGACAAACAGACAGAAACCACCTCTTCTTTATAATATTATAGATAGATTATCAAGATTAACATAGGACGCGTAAGAAGGGCGAACCCCTATGGAACAGTTTAAATTTTCTTGAAATAGATCAAACAAACTTACAGATTAAAATAAAAGCAAATCGGCAAGAGAGAACGAACAGATTCTCTGACTTAAATTAAACTGTTCTAACTTATATTGTATCATATACCTAGAATACCACTTGTGCATAACCATTTAACCTAAGAATATCACTTGTGGTGTTCTTAATCTATGATTATACTTTATAGATACAACACACATTGGTTTTCTAAGCAAACGCAATGTTCTACAAAGTAAAATATAACTATTATCTTTAGCTGCATTCTAAATAGTTTAACCAAGTTTTATAAATTTACGTACGATAATAGAATTTCCCACGCACATCTTGCAAACCGAAACGCCGTTAAGTTCGCTGAACTTGTTGTGAGAAAGTGCGTTGACGAATAAATGAGAATGGCCCACTAAATTACCATTTTTATGGTTTTGGATTGTTTGTTTATTTTTCACATTTAGCGGTGAAGGTAATCTTCAAAATAACGGCTCAGATAGTTTGAAGTACTGTATTAAAAGAGAAAGGGTTATGGGCCACCGTAAAAAGCACCTTTGAGAAAAAACATATAAAGATGTGTCACTTAAATAGACTCTAAACCTACTGAGCTATCAAAAACAGCTTATACTACATAAAAATAACATATCTCCTCCCTATTCTCCGCCCAATGGCAATCATCGTCTTCCAAGTATTATATCACAATCGCCCACCTAGGTGATGACAGAGCGCCTTTTATCGCAAACGTTGTCAAAACTTCCGGCCTGACGACACGCGGAACCAAATACTCGGCAGAACAAAACATGCGATATGATTCTGTATGCGGCCTCGGCAATAACAACTCGATTAAACGTCCGCCCTAGTTAGCGACAAGTGCTTAACTGATGCCCAAACGACGCTATTGACAATGATATACAAATTATGGAGTATGTTGGTCTAACTTTTTTTTTGGGGGGGGGGGTATTGGTGTTACGGTTTCCAAATTGCTTAAATTGCTCACTAGCAATGGTTTCATTTTTTGGTAGGCTAAACATATTTTGTTATAAATTTAAAATATCAATATGTGCTTTGAGCTAAAGCAAGGTATTGGAAAAACTGTCTCTGCAATTAATTGCTTATGCTCTTTTTATTGGATTTGAAATGTGTTTAACAAAATTAAATATAAATTCAAAATAGAAAAAGTAACATGACACACTACAAGATACGTTTCAGTCTATAATATGATACTCCTGTCGCAGTGAATTGCCAATGCATAATATATTTCTTAATATCACACACAGCCGCATACCAAGTTTCATAAGAATATATTCACAAATAAGCGATATATACAATTTTAATTATTCTCCATAAGAATAACATTGGGGATGAGTACGTAGGTTTGCGGAAACAAGGAATGAAAACAATTAGTGTTTACGCAAATATAAATATAATTCAACTAGGTGAAGCCACATACCAAGTTTCATCAATATTCATTCATAAATAAGTGGTGTATAACATTTTAATTATTCTCCAAAACAATAACATGGGAGACGAGTAAGCAGGTTTGCTGCAAGAAGGAACACAAAATATTACTTTTCATGCAAATATCAACTTAAAATAACTAGGTGAAATCACATACCAAGTTTCTACATTACATTTTACTTTTTCTCCATTAGAATACAATAGGGGCTGAGTACGCAGGTTTGCTGCTTCGGGAATAATCGGTAAAAATTGTTTTTTTTTATGAAAATAACAATAGACCACAACCAGATGAACCCGTATACCAAGTTTCTTTAGTATACGTCCATAAATAAGCGAGATATACAAATTTTCTTATTCTCCATAAGAATAACATTGAACAACGTACTGTGTTTAGCACTTTAAATATCTCTGTAACCAACTGACGTCAAGAAATAATCAAAACACCAAATTGTGCGTATTTTAAAGCTGAATCAAATGGTGAAAACTAAAATTTGACTTTTTAAAATATTACATGTAAAAACTTCAAAAAAAAAACATTTTTGGGGTACAAACCCCCCAAAGAAATATGATTTAGGATGGGTCGATCTGTCTGGTTTTCGAACTTAAAGTCATAAATGCTGTTTTACACGTTTGTACCAAATTTCATCAAAATCGGACCTTTTTTAGCGAATTTCCCCTATAGGGAAGAATTAGCGAATTTCCCCTATAGGGAAGAAGCTATTACCGTAGGTCTCATGGTAAGACTTAAGCCCGAGACCATGATAACTTTTCATTTTGAGGTCCCCAGATGCCAAAAACACCATTCGTTCAAATTTATATATATATATATATATATATATATATATAAAAAATATATGTGTTTCTATATATATATGTGTCCGTAAGCACGATAACTCTCGTAAAAAAGGTCCGATCTTAATGAAATTTGGTACAAATGTGCAAAGTACCATTTATTTGAATGAGTTCGAAAACCAGATGAATCGCACCATCCGAAGGGGGGTTTTTGGGGGGTTTTGTACCCCAAAAATGAGGTTTTTGGGGTTTTCACATTTAATTTTAATTTAAATCAAATTTTAATTTATACCATTGAATTCAGCTTAAAAAAACAAACAATTTGGTATTTTGATCATTGCTCTACGTCAATTGGTTACCGAGATATTGAAAGTGCTAAACACAGTACGTTGTCTAATGTTATTCTTATGGAGAAAAAGGAAAATTGTATATCTCGCTTATTTATGAACATAAACTGGCAAAATTTAGTATATGGCTTGATCTGGTTATGGTTTATTGTTGTTTGCACAAAAAAACAATTTTTCGCCTATGGCTCTTGTAGCAGCAAACCTAGGTACTCGGTCCCCATGTTATTCTTATGGAAAATACTTAAAATGTTATATATCGCTTATTTATGAATGTATATGGATGAAACTTGGTATGTGACTTCACTAAGATGAGTTCTATTGATATTTGCATAAAAACCCATTATTTTGTGTGCCTTGTTGCAGCAAACCTGCGTACTCATCCCCAGTGTTATTCTTATGGAGAATAATTAATATTTTAAATATCGCTTGTTTGTGAATACATTTCTTATGAATCCTGTTAAGTGTTATAATGTGTTATGTTATATATTCATTGGAAATTCGCTGAGTATGCAGGTTTGCTGCGACGGGGGTATTACTAGAGTTATCGCACCCACGGACACACACACACACGCATGCACGCACGCACGCATATACATGTATATATATATATATATGTAGTTTCGAACGAATAGTGTTTTTGGGGTTTGGGGACCTCAAAACGAAAAGTTACCATGGTCCCGGGCCTAGGTCTTACCATGCTGACACAGTAATAGCTTCTTCCCTACGGGAAATTCGCTAAAAGGAAAGTATTAACATTATTCCAAATTATAGTATATCTCTTATACACAAGGCATCAATGTAGAATTTAAACTACCGGTATACATAAACATACTTGACAAAAATAATTGGAAATTCTTCATAAATTAGTTGTAGATAAAAGGCATCAATGTAGAATTTCAACTACCGGTATACATAAACATACTTGACAACAATAATTGGAAATTCTTCATAAATTAGTTGTAGATAAAACAATCTGTCAAATCCATATCCGTGACACACATAGCCTGCAGGCTACGACTAATTCGGTTTAATAAAATATAATCAGATCCTTATTCAAGCACATTTGTAAACCACATTGTCACTAATTGTAATTCTCAAATACGAGAAAAAGCAGTTTACGTAACAAAAGGGGAAGAAGCAACGAAAAATGGGTTACATAAATTGTCTATAGGACTCGAAAATTAGCACACAAATCAAATGAAATCTGTAAATGTCCTTACTGGCTGATAAACAAAAATGATATGATTCCAATACAAATAAATAGTATTGATAAACAAAACTATTAATTGCGCCTAAATATCCATTTAAAACGTTTCCCTAACTAGGCGACTCCTCATTGTTGAAACCGTATTTATTAGTGAATTTCCTTTGGAAAGTGAACTATTAGCATGACCCGCACGGTGAAACTTAAGCCCGGGACCGCCATAGAAGTTCCTAACGTGACCCCCTGAAGACGTTTTGGGGGGTCGTTCAAAATTTTATATATATATATGTGTGTGTTTGCACTCTAGCGGTCGCAATTTTTGTCCGATATACTTCAAATCTGGTAGGGACGTTCCTTTCTGTAATCAGTTGGACAAGTTCGTTGGGCAAAACAATCGGAAAACTCTAAACCCCTTTTTTGGGGATTAATCGTTCAAATTTCGAGTTTTTGGGCCCAAAAATGGTCATAAAAGCCCCGGATGTAAAATATATGCATGTAAAAAGATGGGAATTAGAGAGGCGAAAGTTTTAAGCCCTCTATCGTTATTCTAGCATAAATATTTACTGAGTTATTAAAGAAAATGTGTATCGACTAAACACAGTACGTTGTCTTATAGGGGTTTTACACGAGAAAAGCCTGTTATTCCTTTGTTAGAGTACTTTTATCATCCCCAGCAACCTCACGCCTACTTTCAAGCCTGTCTGGACCTTCTCCTAACCTTATATTGGGAAAAATTGCATTCCCAGCTTTGCAAGTAAATGAACCAGGAGGATCAGAACAGCCAAAAATATCAATGTTTTCAGATTTCAATAAAAATTGGACAAGTGTATGTTTTTATACTGATTTAGAGTTTTTAAAAGTTTTTATGTGGAAATTCACTTCCCTCACGTCAGCGTGCTGCGTGCGAACTCGTTTTTGATCAGCAAGAACTGTGTTGGATTAACAAAGTCGCGTCTAGAGCGGCGACGAGAAACAACAGATCCTAATTAAAACTCAACGTTAGGAATACTCCAGGAATGTAATCGCGAGGAGCTCTAGTACTGGATGTCGTAATCGCCTTGAGTAATCGCTGTGGCGTAATTACGATAATGTCACTACACTGTTGCTAGACTGCGCCACTCAGCATTGACGCGGTTCTGGGCGAAACGAGGGGCGAATTCACCATTTGTACGCAAATGTGAACGTGCAATTGGAAATACGGGTATCCTATCCTACTCTATACTCTAATACGAGCTATGTCTGTGTTGTTTGTTTGTTTGCAAAATTTATCTCGAGATCCAGCGAAAAGATTTTGCTGAAAGTTTGGGATTAGGGGCTTTTGGGTCTAATCGATTGGTGAAAACCACTACCTCAAGCAAACTCGCAATTTTCTAAACAACTCATTTGAAAACTGAAAATGTTTAACATTGGGCTTATGGAGTTAAAAATCATAACACCGGTTACTATGAATAACAAAAACAAACCATTAAATCAGCTTCTATAAATTAAAATATTGTAAACAGCTGTTTATCATTATGGAAATAAAAAACCTACTTGAATGGCAACTCTCATAATGGAAATAAATAAACTACTAGAATGGCAACTCAAACTCCTTTATCGATAGGGGAGTGAGCGAAGCGAACGAGCTCATATTGAAAATGAACGAGTATTTGAAATAAAACAAATTCAATGCCTCTTCTGCGGAATCAAACACCGAGCATGGCTCGGTCCCCCGGTATTCCTCCTATGTATACAATGAAGTTGTCTGCTTGCAATATTGAGCGGAGCGAGTATTTATTTAATCAATAATTTTCAGAAATGTATCGACAAACAAACCAATAAAATAAACAAAACAACAATTTCACAGAAAACTACTGCATTTACAAACAGCTGATAGTAACAGTCTGCATTTAAATTTGATCCATATAACAGCTGTATAATCAACACACAGTAAACAAACCAAATAAAATATTTCTCCTATTAAAATAACATGGTAACTTTAAAGGGCCGTAGGGCAGAACCCTTATGTCCGATTTGGACCATTTCAGATTTATACCTTCCCATAGATGGTTACTATGACCGAGCAAAATTTCGTGAGGATCACTCCAGCCGTTCAAGAGGAGTACGTGTAAATAAAAAGCCAGAGTGTAGTATAGGAGCTCCGCTCAATTAAAGAATCAATTTTGCTAATAACAACATCACCGAATAATGTGTTACCTTAAGAGTGGGTTCCAGTCACACCTGCTTCTCCCATAAGCCCAATGTTAACTTGCAAAGCCCGTCCCCCTTCAACGGTTTATACGATATCGTGCTCATTTAAAAGGGCAAAAAAACTTCTAGCGATTCAGTGAGGAAAATGTTGATATCACGTAAAATAATAATTGTTAAACAATTTCACAATTTTAAATATTTACGATTTGTTTGGCTGAACTGTTTGTTATATATAAATTCTGCACACTGAACTCGCTAGGTATTATTTCGCTTTTTAAAATGAGCCATAAATCATCCATTTAGGATAATCCCGTTGAGAAGGGCTAGGCTTTGAAATGTAATATTGGTCTTACGGGGAAGCAGGTAGATACAGAGGACTGGGGCCCCCTCTTTATTCATTATGTTATTTAGTCGACAATTTCATTGTATAACTTTGCGAGCGAATTATATTATTTTATTTGTTCCTCTTCAACATGTTTACGTTTATGAATTTGTTAAAGCCATTTGATACAGCATTGCTGATTCAAAGATACGACTATAGAGTCTAGAACTTGGGATCAAGGGATCACGAGTCCAAATTCATGTTTTGATTGGTTAGGCCACTTTCTTTGAAAATAATTTGCAACAAATTGATTCTTGATGTAAAGGACAACGACCAAAACAACAATTAAATAGGGACGATTAACAATGCACTTTAATTTAATTGGTATTAAAAAATAATGATTTAAAATCAAAATTCCAGCCTATATTGTTTTAAGTACCTCTACATAGATTGCGGAATTTTATTTTATTATATCTTCAAGGAATTCATTAATTGGGAAGTTTTTGTCCGTTTTTTTTTCAAAATCAATAAAAACTATACACGCTGTCTTGACTGAATCTGCCTGTTTTCACTGTTTGTGGTGAAATAACTAATTGTAAAAAATATATACCTAAATTTAAATTCTAGAATACATTCCTTCTAAAAATTAAACACCGTCACATTTATGGCTGAATCAATACCAATAAGATTCTCATTAGAATCTGTTGAGTACATATGTATCTCAGGATAATGTCTGGAAAACCGAAAAACTTTATAAAAAGCAGGTGTAAAGTTGTTATTCAACTTTCATAAAAATACAAATAAATCCATATTTGCATCCAAGAGGAGAGCAAATATATCGAAGGATCCACCTATAACCCAGTTAAGTTTTTCAAGGGCTGCCCCAGTGACACACATCCTGCTATTGTCGGCGGCCGAGATTGGTAGCGACTTGTGAAAGATAAGACCGTACTAATAGATCGGATTTTAGCACATCTTATCCATGAATAATTTACAGTAGATATTTAGGGACATAGTCGTATTTTATTATAAAACCTATTTTGTTTTTGTTTTGGTTGTGTTGTAACTAGTGGAATTTTTAACGTTTTGATAAGGAACGGTCCAAACCCTTTACATATTAAAAAAATACAAAACGAGTTCGCACGCAGCACGCTGACGTGAGGGAAGTGAATTTCCACATAAAAACTTGTAAAACTCAAAATAAGTGTAAAAACATACATTTGTCCACTTTTTAATTAAATCTGAAAACATTGATTTTTTGGCTGTTCTGATACCCCTGGTTATTTATTTACTTGCAAAGCTGGGAATACAATTTTTCGCATTACAAGGTTAGGAGAAGGTCCAGACAGGCTTGAAAGTAGGCGTGAGGTTGCTAGGGATGATAAAAGTACTCTAACAAAGGAATAACAGGCTTTTCTAGTGTAAAACCATTGACTATACACCTGTACAGGTGTATAGTCAATGGTAAAACCCCCATAAGACAACGTACTGTGTTTAGTCGATACACATTTTCTTTAATAACTCGGTAAATATTTATGCTAGAATGACGAGAGAGGGCTTAAAACTTTCGCCTCTCTAATTCCCATCTTTTTACATGCATTGACTTTACATCTGGGGCTTTTATGACCCGTTTTGGGCCCAAAAACTCGAAATTTGAAAGATTAATCCCCAAAAAAGGGGTTTAGAGGAGTTTTCCGATAGTTTTGCCCAATGAACTTGTCCAACTGATTACAGAAAGGAACGCCCCTACCAAATTTGAAGTAAATCGGACAAAAAATGCGACCGCTAGAGTGCAAACACACACACACACACACACATATATATATATATATATATATATATATATATATATGTATGTATATGTATATATATATATATATATAATTTTGAACGACCCCCCAAAACGTGTTCAGGGGGTCACGTTAGGAACTTCTATGGTGGTCCCGGGCTTAAGTTTCACCGTGCGGGTCATGCTAATAGTTCACTTTCCAAAGGAAATTCACTAATAAGTGTTACACTCAAATAAGTGTTACACCCAAATTGTTCAGTGTATTTTCTTATTTTGTTGTCAATCAGGTACAGAAAAAATGTATTCTTTAATTCAAATTTTTAAAAAATATTATGGATGTTTGGAAAAAACAAGAAGGTTTTTTTTATGTGGATTTTTTTGGTCAGCCTATATAGTTATTTACCCAAGCCGGAATACGAAACTACGTAGTGTTGTAAGCATGGCGTGGTTCGACAATGAACTGCATATACCAGACCACAACAAACAGGTAATCAATAAAAACAAAGGTTTTCAAATTTGCTGACTAGTGCTGACAAACACTAATGACGCTTCTGGTTGGTGTTAGAGTGGTGCAATAATGAAACACAAACCGGTGTTGCTTCAGAGGATAATTGTGTGTATTAATTGCTCGAAAATATCGCTTGTAATCAATTTGTTTTTATAAATGCGCTAGAACCAATTTTGACCTGAACATTGTGTTTTGCCTAGCGGTCGATTGAGAGCAGTTTGTTTGCTCATCCGATCTCACAAAAGCCGTCCACTTCAATATTGAACGGGCGCGGCCGTGGGCTGCCTTTGGGTTTTATGAAATGAGGATTATTTTTACTCATAAATTAATATTCAATTAGTTAATGGACGTTATGTTACGTCTTTACAGTCACACGACAGCGTCTGGTGTGCAACACACGTGATTACTCTTACCGCAGGAAGTGTAATTCAAAACGTCTCGAAGACGTGTCAAAATATATTCGAACTATAAAATTGATTATCCTATACTCTTATATGAGCAATGTTTGCTTGATTGGCTGGTTGCACAATTATCTCGAAAACGGCTCCAAGGGTTTCCTTCAAATTTTGGAAATAAATAAGTTCTAGTATAAAAATATGTTCTAGACAGCTCTCATCCCCAGTAAAAATCAAATGTTAAAAAACTAAATTGAAAAGTTAAAACAATCTACACTGGGCTTATGGAGTTTCAAATCAAAACAAAAGAATTGTAACAGCTGTTCATAATCAACCAGGGAACTGTCAAAGTAATACTCATGTTGTTTATGATTATTAACATGTGGGGGAAAGTGGTGAAATACTCCAAATCGTCTAAACAAACTGACTGGTCTTTCCCCGAGCAAAGCTCGGCCCCCAGGTGCTCCTATACTATAAATATGAGTAAGGTTTGCTTGCTTGTAACTCTGATCTCAAAAACTGCTCAGACGATTTCCTTAAAAAATTGTAATTAGCTCATTTCTGGGTTAAAAATGAATTCCATACAGGTCGCATCCCCAGAAAAAATCTAATTATAAAAAAAATTCGAAAAGTTATAACAAACTAACATTGGACTTAAGGAGTTTCAAATCAAAACAAAAAAATCAGTGAACTGTCAAAGTATTACTCATACATTAACATTTTGTTTCCTGAGAAAAGTGACTAAAACCATTGAATGAAGATCGCATATAGAGTGATCATATTACAAATTAATCAAATGTACATTTATAATCAAAATGCTACCTAAAGGGACATTGAGCTATGTGCCGTGCCACGCCACTTTTATACATATATCGCCCTTTGCGCGAACCCGTTAGTTGGCTTGCTTCAGCAGACGGCTGATCCGGAAGTAAGGTGACGTCACATTTGTTGCCCCCTTTTCCGTCAGCATGAAGTCAGCCCCCTTCGTCATCTGGCTCCCACACGTCATAGACGCCTTCATTTCGTCAGTAGCGGATTTTCCATAATTGGCCCGCAACCATCTCACCAATTTTGGTTAGCTAAGTACTAAGTAAGGGGGGGGAGCTAGGGCGAGTCAGGCAATATATAAATGTAAGTAGGCATTGACATTAGATAATTTCAGTCATGTGATAGTAAATTATTCTGGTGGGGTGAGCTAGTCTCACGCCACACTGCACCAGTTCCAGTGTTAAATAAATAGTTTCCATGGTTATTGTTATAAAGTTTGTATCGTTATGTTTTATGTGGAGATAATTTATTAGGTAGAAGTGTTATTTATGTTAGCCTGAGATCAAATCAGCAGTTGCAATAGTTTGGCACTTCACCAGTTTCAATATTATTAGATACTAACTAATTAAGGCTGGCTACGGCAAGGCAATGGTCTGGCAGATCGATCGGGTCTGGTCCTTCCAAAATTGTCCAGAACGCATTTCAAACACTAATGTAATGGTAGCAGAGAATCAATGTAATTCATTCCGTCCCCTCCCATTTCAATAGTTTATTTCAATTTAGGCCCAACACAGTAATTGGTCCAGAATAGTAGCAATATATTATTCCCCCGATGCAGCTATAATAAAAAAATGTAGTGACCCTCTGCGTGCAGAAGATAGGCAAGTGAGCTAAGCAAATCCGCTCGTCAGAATGGGGACGTAGTGAAAAATTACTCCCGAGTCGTCTACACAAACTAACTGACCTTACTAAAGCAAAGCTCGGCCCTCCAGGTACTACATTATACTCAATGACTACACTGTGTTGTCTTATATATATATTCAGTAAAAGTATAAAACTAAACCACAATTTATTATGAAAACCTCAAAGGCAGCCCGCGCCCGTTCAATATTGAAGTGGGCGGTTTTTGTGAGATCCGACGAGCAAACAATCTGCTATTAATTGACCGGTTGAGTTTGGCCTTACCCAAAATCAAATATTCAGGTCAAAATTGAAAGTATTTCAAGAATATCAGTTTATTACAAGCGATATTTGTGTACAATTTAATACAGTGTTGCCTTATAAAAGTATCCTCTTAAAGCAAGCCGATTAATGTTTTTTATCATAAGTTTAGGAAATTCGGCAACCTCTGTTGTTTTTATTGAATTGAACTTTTTTTGTGGGAACTGGTATGTACAGTTTGAAACCACACCATGCTTAGTAGTGCTAGGACTACGTGCTTTGTAGTGCTAGGACTACGTGCTTTGTAGTGCTAGGACTACGTGGTTTGTAGTGCTAGGACTACGTGCTTTGTAGTGCTAGGACTACGTGCTTTGTTTAACGGTTTATTGAATAAACTGTGCAAGTGGACAATCAAATTCACTTCAAATAAATCGGCTCGTTTTTCAAGGATTCAAATTATGTTTTAAGTATATGTAATCGGTTTTGCTGTTACAAAAAATTTTTTAACAACTAAAACGTTATAAATGCAAAAGCTAAAAATGAACCACACTAACAAGGGTGTTTATTTTAATCACAAATGGCTTTGTTTTAAATTAAAACACAAACGTGAAAACCTCGACAGAAACATCACTTTATGAATTAAACACGTCTTATAAGTTTAACAAGATAGATAGATTGATATATAGATTGATATATCAAAGATAGATTGATATATATTTGAGATAGTACAAACAAAACATACATTTACGATTGCCAACGATTTTACCGATGGGACGACGCGTGGGAAAATTCCTGATTCTGTTTCTAACCCGTTTTACAGGGTGTTGCCGCATTACACTGCGGCTATCATTTATCATGACCAATCCAAAGTGTTAGTGTCTCAGATTAGAAAATTACAGCGTAAAGTACATAAATACACGTTGGAGAGTTAGTGAACAAATTTCAGTCACAAAATCAAACACTGAAATTTCAAAATCGAAATACCTGGCAACCCTTCTTTAACCTTAAAATGTGTTCCTTAACAAGTGCCCTCTTCAAAACCTCCAAATTAAGGGCCCATGACCCAAATTACCCGCAGCTGCCCCGAGTTAGCGGGATTATTGACACCAAACATTCGACCTTGATCGCAGATGAATCGATCGTGTTGACAAACTCTTTATAAATCCTCGCTCTTCCTTCGCGTCGGCAGTGTTAACAATCACTTGTTTTCAAATTACCCTCAATCCTTGTCCAAATTACCCTCAAATGCCCTAGAAAACCGTTTATTTACGTATCCTCAAAACCCCACAAAATTTGTATGTAATAACGGCAACAATATGGATGGAAAGAATGAAAATTAAATCTAAACTCATCCACTCCAGTAATCTTCAATAAATTAGTAGGAATTTCATAGGTTTGAGGTGCTGCCTATAGTCCTATAATAGTCCTATGTAGCAGTAAACGCTCTTGTCCTGACACCCGAGGTTCTTTCAGATTTTAACACGAGATTACCACTCTATATGTAATCTTGACTTATGTTCCATTGGAGTTCAGAAATCAGAATTCATCACGGAAAAATTAAAAATTGGGAGAGAGTGAATAAAACAGAGAAATTTAATAATATGCCTTAACAAAAAAGTAACTAACGTTTCAACAATAAATATATTACTGAGTGAATATTAACTAATGTATGTTTTATTAACTTTGGTAAAATTACCCTTTCGTCTACAGGGTTGTATTGAAAGTGGAGCGCGACCAACTGCCGTCAAAGCACCAGTCGCCGCGCGGCGTGGGAGGGGCTCAACCTAGTTAACAACTAGTAACTTAGTTTGCCCTCCAAAACTGCTTTAATTTAGTGCTTAACGTCAAGTCTGAATATTTCCGACGGAAACAACACCTCGAGACAGCCAAATATCCGACATGTTAAATTTGACAATTTGTTATATTCTGACATAATATGTAATGCAGATATGATGTATTTTTTACCAACGGACCATATGTTTGACTTGGGACTTTGTCTTAATTTATTTCAAACATATTTTTAAAGGATATGTATCAACAAACTGTTAAAATTAAGTAGGGTTTAATTTGTCACGTGACTTAATAATTATTACAGAAAAATAATAGCAAACTAAAACGAGTTCGCAGGCAGCACGCTGACGTGAGGGAAGTGAATTTCCACATAAAAACTTTTAAAACTCAAAATCAGTGTAAAAACATGGATTTTTCCAATTTTTATTGAAATCTGAAAACATTGATTTTTTGCTGTTCTGATGCTCCTGGTTTCATTTACCTGCAAAGCTGGGAATTCATTTTGCGCCTTATAATGTTAGGAGATGGTCCAAACAGGCTTGAAAGTAGGTGTGAGTAGCTGGGAATGATAAACGTACTCTAACAAAGGAATAACAGGATTTTCTAGTGTAAAACCCCCATAAGACAACGTACTGTGTTTAGTCGAAACACATTTTCTTTAATAACTCGGTAAATATTTAACCTAGAATGATGAGATAGGGCTTAAAACTTTCGCCCTGCTAATTTCCATGTTTTTTCGTGCATTACTGTTACATCCGGGGCTTTTCTGACCCTTTTTGGGCCCAAAAAGTCAAAATTTGAAAGATTAATCCCCAAAAAAGGGGTTTAGAGTTTTCCGATTGTTTTGCCCAACGAACTTGTCCAACTGATTATAGAAAGGAACGTCCCTACCAAATTTTAAGTAAATTTGACAAAAATTTCGACCGCTAGAGTGCAAACACAAACACACACATATATATATATATATATATATATATATATGTATGTACATATATATATATATATATATAATTTTGAACGACCCCCCAAAACGTGTTCAGGGGGTCACGTTAGGAACTGCTATGGCGGTCCCGGGTTTAAATTTCACCGTGCGGGTCATACTAATAGTTCACTTTCCAAAGGAAATTCACTAATAAATGGAGCACAATCATGGTCAGTTGACTGGATGACTGGATGACCAGCTATCAAACAATAAGTTGAGGGGGGGAGTTGGGGGGGTTACCCCCTCCACTCTTCATACACTGTTGACAAAACCAAGCAACAACCTATACTGAAATGTAATATTTAACGATCAGCTGTGATAAAACATTGCAGTATAACAAATGAAATGGCTCTGTCCAAAGGTATAAGCAAGAGGGGATTGTGGTGGGGGTAAATTTCCCCTCATACCCCTGTTTACTAACTGACATCTTGTCATCTCCCAACATATAATAGCCCATATTATAAACAGAGAGGGCATCCCTACATTATCAATTAAAAACACCTGAATTGGTTTTTTTCATAAAAATTTCAAATAACTGAAGCTTTATCGATAATATTTATATTGCAAGAGATGAAAATTGTTTCTGAAAATTGTTCTCATTTAATAAATAATTGGAGTACAATGGAAAACGAGTTCGCACGCAGCACGCTGACGTGAGGGAAGTGAATTTCCAAATACAAAACTTTTAAAACTCAAAACCATTGTAAAAACATACATTTATTCAAATATTATTGAAACCTGAACACATTGATTTTTGGCTGTTCTGATGCTCCTGGTTTCATTTATCTGCAATGCTAGGAATACAATTTTGCGTATTTTAAGGTTAGGATAAGGTCCAGTTAGGCTTGAAAGTAGGCGCGAGGTTGCTGGGTATGTTACAAATACACCAACAAATGAATAACATGCTTTTCTAATGTAAAAACCTCATAAGGCAACGTACTGTGTTTAGCCGATATACATTTTATTTAATAACTCGGTAAATATTTATGCTAGAATGACGAGAGAGAGCTTAAAACTTTCGCTTCACTAATTCCCATCTTAATACATACATTATCTTTACGTCCGGTGCTTTTCTGACCCTTTTTTGGCCCAAAAACTCGAAATTTTAAAGAATAATCCCGAAAAAGGGGTTTAGAGTTTTCTGATTGTTTTGCCCAACGAACTAGTCCAACTGATTATAGAAAGGAACGTCCCTACCAAATTTGAAATAAATCGGACAAAAAATGCGACCGCTAGATATATATAATTTTGAACGACCCCCTCCCCCCCCAAAAAAACGTGTTCAGAGGGTTACAATACGAACTTCTATGGTAGTCCCGGGCTTAAGTCTCACCGTGCGGGTCATGCTAATAGTTCACTTTTCCATAGGAAATTCACTAATAAATAATGGTAATTTTATTATTTGTGTCATTCATGACAGAAATCTTATTGTTGAGACCCGTGTAGACGGGCAATACAAGATAGAAATAGGCAACCGAGTTTAAAAATCTATCAAATTAGCACTTAATGATCTAAATCTTATTTGTTGATTTAAACTTAGATCTGGGCAAATATCGATAATACTATTTAAATTGATTCCCCGACGTAAAAATCAGCACTGTAAATCGATAAAAAAGGACTAAAACAATCACAGGGCCTAATTCAAAGCAGAACGGCTCAAAAGAAAACAAAACAGAGTGGATAGAGTAGTTAAGACAATGAGGAGGCTCGAGCTCGCGCCAGCTGTTGGGCCGTCGACCATATGGAGCGGCAGCGGGCGCGAGGGTAATGTGACTCACAATTAGTTAATAGGCCGCCTCTCGCGTCTCGCCTGACTGGCGAACTGTCACACTCGGGCCCACTCTGGCTCCCGTGACTGTGTAGTGTAGACCCGCAGCCGCAGTGGCAACAGACAAGAGTAAATTTCTGGAATTTATCCATCTTGTTATTATTTAAAACCCAACTGCCCGTCGCCAAAGACTAATAAGACTGTGTGACGATCTAACGACAGCGAGGTACCGTAACGGCATAAGTCAAATGGGCAAGCCACTGGTGACCCAGGAATGGAGACAGAGTCTACCTGTAGTCCTGGTACAGAATAAATTAAGTAAACAATTACTCTTGTTGAACTATAGCATTATGAATCGTGACCGCTCGTGAACAATTGTCATCGCAATCAAATGGGATCGAACGTGCGCTTTACTACGGCTGACTTGCAAGGCCAGCGCTACCTCTGAGCTACCGCGTCCGGTAAAGTGGGCACCAGACGTGAAACATTTCGTGTTTATACCTGCTTCCCTCCTAAGGCCAATGTAACTTTCAAAACCTGA
Organism: Allygus modestus; assembly: GCA_963675035.1. Lineage (NCBI taxonomy): Eukaryota > Metazoa > Arthropoda > Insecta > Hemiptera > Cicadellidae > Allygus > Allygus modestus. The sequence continues at coordinate 8,370,248 of OY776112.1, forward strand.
CCTTCCTCAACGAGTTACCAGATATCGTTAATTTATGGGTAATTTTAAAGAAAAAAAATACCTGGCGGTTTCAGCGAGTAGAATTTCGATATCACAAATAGATCGCTCATAAACATTTTTAATAACGAATATTTTAAAATTTAATTGAACGGACTTCGAAAGTTAGTCTTATCTGGGAAGCAGGTAAAACACCAAATGTATCGTGACGGGAGCCCCCTCTCTGCTCGGGAGGTCCAGCTGCAGGACAGGTGACAGGTGTTGATGTCTCCGCGCATCGCTGCCTTCACTGCCGTGTCCGTCGCGTCGTGTCGTCTGTCGGTGTCGGTGTCGCTTACCTCAGTGTGCCCAGTGGCCATCACCTGCCTAAGTCCTCGCGTTTAAAGATCGGATAGACTGTTACTTTCCGGTACCCATTACAGCTGATACTGTTATTTCATATTTGAGTACTGATTACCGACTACCGATGCGATATAATTACGACTGTTAGATTACTACTGATACGATGTACTCACACTGCTAGATTACTAATAGTATCGATACCGCGTCCATCCCATATACAGTTGAACCTCGATAACTCGAACCTCAGAGGGAAGGCAAACATTCGAGTTATCGAATATTTCGAAATATGGAGGTTCGACTTCTTAAGGTGATTTTCCACAGACTTCGACTTATTGAGGGTCACGGTAACGCAACAGATGGATCATGGAAGGGTATAATCCTTACATAAGTTTGAGCTATGTATCAAAAATAATCATTGTTGGTTCAAAATAATCATTGTTGTATCATAATTTGTTGGTTGTTTTACCGACCAGGAGCACCCGGGAAAGAGATTTAGTGGGAAGAGAGGGTTGAAATTTTCGGCTGCAAAGTCACTGGAGGTTTGGTGAATGATCAACTTCGACTTATAGAGGTTCTCTAGTCAATAATTCGACTTATAGAGGTACAGAAATTGTACATATTCGAGTTATAGAGTTCTACAGCTAAAAATTCGACTTATAGAGGTGCGGCAACAGGCTAAAAATACTAAACAAATTCGAGTTATCGGGGTGTTTTCTGTTAACCCTTCGACTTATAGAGGTAAAATAACATAGCATTAGATAGGCAAGATCAAGGGGAATGACAAAAATTCGAGTTATCAAGGAATTCGACTTATTGAGGTTCGAATTATCGAGGTTCCACTGTAATCATCTATCAGTTTTCCTGATAGAGATAGACTAAGTTTATTCCAGGTATCGATTAAAATCGATACTGATATTTCAAATTCTAGTACCGATACCGTAAGCTACAAAAGCGAATACCAACTGCATTACTGAATGGTACTTTAGATTAGAATTTCAATCGGGTTACAAAATCTATGTTTCAATAATGTTTTAATCTGGGACAGTTATTTGTCTAGAATGTTTTAAACACAGAATAGAATATTGCGGATCAGCTAGTACAAGCCACATGAGATATAGATCCAAATTGCTCTAAATATTGCTGACATTTATTTAACTGTCCAACACGAGGTGCAAAGTAAACGAAAACTATTCGCGTCAGAACATAATCATCGTAAATTTAAAGCTAGATTGAAAAGCTAATTAGTGGCCTCTGTATTCTAATCGGTGTGCGAGTTTCTTGCCAACCATTGAAATCAAAAAAGGAGTTTTGGAGTGCCCTCAGTATGAAAGCGATAAATGTCTGAGGTTTCGATGTAGTGTTCAAGGATGAGTGTTCGAGTGGACGTGGACAGGTGCTGGCTGTTAGGTTTAAACACAATTGACTTTTCCAAGCAATTGTACAGTGTTTTTACGGTAATAAAGGGAGATTTGTTTTGAGTTTTTTACAGTGTGAACGCACCTTAAACTGCACTCCGGTCGACTTCGTTTCATTGCCTATATACACACGCATATCGCCACCTGAGCCATAGTACCTGAGCGCCGTGCCACATTCCCGCGTCGACTGCGGACCAAGCGAATACTCGGTCACCCACCCTGTCATAGTGTACTTGTCTCATGTGTTTCCTCGTTGTCATTTCACGTCTGGCCATCTCAAGGCAGATATATATGTAGATAAACAAATATGGCTGAGGAGGATCGGGAAAGAGGGATTTCGTTAGAGGTCTAGAAAAGTTAGTACAATATGAAAACAACCTCCGTAAATTGAGGGATTGAGATGCATAGTTTTCCTGCTCAAAATAAATAGGTTAGACCAAGTAACACATTATTAATCTTGGGAAGAAATTGGACGATTCCCCGATCTTAAAGATTATAGAGAAGAGAAGTAAGTACGGGTCGAGTTTAAAAATAAACTAATCATAATTTGTTTATTATTTTAATATTAAAAATTTAACATATCTAGTTAAAATGTAAAAATATCTGATAAACTTATACTTTAGCCACAAATTTATTCAAGTTCATACTTCCCGCAGCCCATCAAGATTCTATAGTATTAAATATATCTATAATTATTTAACAGGCGAGCAGGTTTTTTGTTACAATCACTCGTCCTAAACTACTGAACCAATTTTCATGTTTTTGGTGTCATTGAAAAGAGCCTAACGTGAAGTTGTGCAGGAAACTATTTTTATAGAGAAATAATTTGTGAGTGAGGCCCGGTATGTAGCTCCTTAAAGTTGAGATTTTTCCCATAAGGTTAACATTGGGAAATAACTTTATGTTTTAAGAAATCAGCTTGATAGAGTAAACACAGTTAATCAGCAGGCCATGTTGGCTTTGGAACGGTAACACAATATTTATACGGGAATGTCAGTATAATATTACATTGCGATCGCGAGCGAAGCCGCAACAGGCTACTAGTTTAACAATAATTTAACAATAATGTATTTAAATTTACAAGTTTTAAAATGCATTTAAAACACCTTGAAATTCATTAATTCGTATTACTTTATATAAGGGTTCGATAAGATGTAAACAGCAACTAAAGTGCAATAATTATATTTTTAACCGATGAAAACGAAACGAAGTGACTACGTACACGTCCAATGTAAGGGCAAATTCACTTCGCTACCGCTTAGGTTAGGTTAGGTTACGTTACGTTACGTTAGGTTAGGTTAGGTTACGTTAGGTTAGGTGGTTTTCTGGCTCTCAATTTGTTTTAAAAATCACAGGAAAAGTAACATACGGTGCATAATTTGGAACGGACGTGAACAGTAGCGGCTCACGTCGGACGTGTACGTAGCCTCTGCCAAAACGAAACGCTACGCACAAATTCTAATCGAATGTGCAACCACCAATCCTTAACAATTAGAAACATTTAACTTACTTTCAGTTGTCTGCCCGTTCTATCCGTCCGTTCCTGAATATGTAGCACTTATAAAACTTAAACGTAGGTAAAACTATTATGCCCAGATATGTCTTTATACTACCACTTATCCTTAGGGCTTCGCCCTGCATTGGTGTTACACATTCCCATCCTAATCGTATGGAAAACATGATATCTGATTAACGATTACTGGAACATAAATAAGTTCATTAGCCGAGCGGGTTCGCTGAACCACAAACAAAATTTACATCCGTTTGTATGTTTTGGTATTAAGTACCTGGGGCCGAGCTTTGCTCGGGGGAAGGCCAGTCAGTTTGTTTAAATGGAGTAATGGTTGGAGTAAATTTGATGACTTTAAGTAATATTTCACCACTTCCCCCAACTGATAATCAAATGTATAACTCATTTTCCTCTTTTCTACATTTTTAAGGTCCCTCCAGTTGTTATTTATAGCTCAATGTTCCTTTGATTTATTTTACTACTCTATATATGTAATCTTCACTCAAATATTATAATCTCTGCTCTCAGGAGAATAATCATAAACAACATGAGTGTTACTTTGACAGTTCCCTGGTTATTATGAACAGCTGTTACAATTCTTTTGTTTTGATTTGAAACTCCATAAGCCCAATGTTAATTTTGTTAACTTTTTATTTTAGTTTTTTTACATTATTTGATTTTTCCTGGGGATGAGGCTTGTCTAGAACTTATTTTTATCCCAGAAAAGAGTTATTTATAACATTTGAAGGAAATCGTTGAAGCAGTTTTTGAGATCAGTGTCGCAAGCAAGCAAACATACAAGCAAACCTTACTCATATTGGAGTATAGGATGCGCATAATTTCTGCGGTACTTTCGTTTTATTTATCATTGCGATTCTTTTAGATGATGGACTTAATCTTCTTTTATTATATTCAAAAATCCTGCCGCACACTTTCAAAGCAAACATTTTCTTGCTCAACTGTTCTGACAAAACGATACAAAACTATCAACGCGAAAAGATAATAAAACGTGTTATTTATATTTCGGACATGCGCACGGGTACAGTAAGCCAAAAAGCCGTTTCCGGTCCATGCTCAAAACAAAGGGAGGAGAGAAACGCCGCCGCGTAGAGGGTGTGGTTCACCCAAAACTGATTACTTTGTTTAACAAGATGTTTGTATGTTTGACAAAGGGCCAACTTTTTCCAACGGATATTCCATTATTGAGGGCAACAAATCGAATTTATTTATTACGCTAACAAATTAATGCAGGCCTACATATTTAGTTATGTTACATCGAGGTATGTAATATTTTTGAAAATGATAATGCATCATTTTACGAATTTTTGTAGACAATATCTGCCAATCAAAACCCTTACCAGTGATTCTTTAGATGTTTCAAACACTATCATATTGTGTAAACTACTCGTGTGAGCTATGACCAAAGCATGAATGTGATTTAATCACACTTTCCTAAAAAAATATAAAACCATTTTACTACACAGCGCCACTGAGTTAGGTCAATGGAAGCGAATTTAAAAAAAAAACATATGTTCTATGGTTAAATCTTTATTAAGATACTTTTGAAGGTAATCAATTAGGTAATACAATTTTAGCTTTTGTGAAACTCTAATATTACTATTGTTAGCAGCACGTCGACAAATATATTTCATCACTATAGGACCAAAAGTGGCTTTTCGATCCTCGCTGATTTCCCGTTCTCGGCTCCGTATCGGCCGATGATGATGCTCGTATCGAGAAGCTTCACTTTTGGCCATTCTAACGAAATATACTATACAACCATATAGCCTCAAGTCCAGCCCTTAAAAGGTGTCTAAAATCAGGAGGCCATGTTGTGTAACTTTAATAAATGTCAAGGACCTAATTCGCGTTGCGGTTCATGAAATTTACAATCCACAGCAAACCCTGTAGAGGTAGAGATAACAACGACTTAACCCTAGAAACACCACTGCGTTCCCAGAACTGTCCGTTCGCTTCTGACATCGACAAGCAGTACGCTCGAAACAAACAAGAGAAGGAAGAAAAAAGGGGGAGTTAGATAAAGACAGATGTATAATTAGTTTGATTGTTCCAGAGAGTGCCACAGTGGGCGACAGCCACCGGCGGCGGCGTGTTGTGATGCGAGCGGCGCTGGCAATCCTCGGACCTTGCATTGTCCCTTGATCGATGCATTCGTTGTGTCCTTGCGATGCGATGCCTAAGGACTCCTACATAGCCAGGCTTATATGCAACGCCCTCGCCTACTCGTAGGGATGGCCGAATGTTAGCATAGGTTTAAACAATTAACTGAGAGTAATTAATACAATGTTCACACTTTTGTTTGGGCAATTATTTGTCTGTCTTTCCCTGACGAAAAACGTTAATTTTCCCTGACTCGCGACTCGGAATGCGCACAGTTGTTTTACAATAGGTATCCTATACTCTAATATGAGTAAGGTTTGCTTGCTTGCTTGCGACACTGATCTCAAAAACGGCTCAACGATTTCCTTCAAATGTTCCAAATAACTAATTTCTGGGATAAAAATAAAGTTCTAGACAGGTCTCATCCCCAAGAAAGATCAGATAATGTAAAAAACTAAAATGAAAAGTTCAAAAAATTAACATTGGGCTTATGGAGTTTCACATCAAAACAAAATAACTGTAACAGCTGTTCATAATCAACCAGGGAACTGTCAAAGTAATACTCATGTTGTATAAAATTTTTTTTTTTTTTTTTTTTTTATATAACTTTATTTGATATTTTACAATCTGTTCAAAAAGGATGGAACAATCAGCAAAAAAGATAAAATAAATTACATAACATGGGCAAGTTGCTGTCCAATAACAGATCTTGCATCAAACATTCTTCCAATTTAAAATATTAAGTAAATCTGTATGGCAGTTCAAGCACTTTAACATTTTTCTTGAGCCTGTTAGTAAACTCGCTATTGTCAAGGAGGTTAACAGCTAAATAATTTGGATGTTGTTCTAATTTTCTTTGGTAAATCTGGCTGTATCGTGTAATTTCTTCTTTTATGGTTGGAATTTTCAGATCTTCATGAATAGTCTTATTTGAAACGAACCAAGGAGCACAGATAATTTTTCTCAATGTTTTTGACTGGAATCTTTGCAAAATTTCAATATTAGATTGGCTTGCTGTTCCCCACAGCTGTATACCATATGTCCACATAGGCTTTATCATACTTTTGTACAATGTAATTTTGTTAGTCAATGATAATTTAGATTTTCCACAGATTAGCCAATTGAGTTTTCTAATTTTTAGTTCCATTTGTTGTCTTTTACACCATAAATGATTTTTCCAATTTAGTCTTTTATCAATGTGAATTCCTAAATATTTAACACTTTCAACTTCAGTCAAGGCAACGTTGTTTATAAATACGGGGGGACAGTCTACTCGTCTAAGAGTAAAGGTGATATGGGTGGATTTAGCTTCGTTAACCCGAACCCTCCAAATCTTTAGCCAAGCTTGAAAGTCATTCAGATAATTTTGTAAATTATCGGAGGCAGTTTGGGGGTTTTCATGGCTACACAATATTGCAGTATCATCCGCAAATGTAGCGACTGTGACGTCTTCACCGTATAAAATGATTATTAACATGTCGTTTCCTGAGAGCAGAGATTAAAATATTTGAGTGAAGATTACATATATAGAGTAGTAAAATAAATCAAAGGGACATTGAGCTATAAATAACAACTGGAGTGACCTTAAAAATGTAGAAAAGAGGAAAATGAGATATACAAATCTGATTATCAGTAGGGGGAAGTGGTGAAATATTACTCCCAGTCATAAACAAACTAACTGTCCTTCCCCCGAGCAAAGCTCGGCCCCCAGGGACTAAAACAATAAAAAAAACTATTTTTTATCGAACTCCACCTGTATATTATTTTTATTTTAATGTTTACAGTTTGTTGTTGTCCAGTTTATGTATTGCCTTACCAGTTATAATTCACCTCCTCTTCTACGTACCATAAAACCCGATTTAACAATAATGGAATAAGTTTGGATTTTCGCACAGTAGTGCTTTGAGTTTACGATTAAATCAAAACTAGTGGCTTACAGGGGCTATAGCCCCTAACATATGGTTTTTGTGTAAGTGGATAACCACAGCTGATCATTATTTCATTTTGATTATTAGTAAAAACACTGTAGTGATATTTCCATAAGAAAAGCATTGGATCTCTGAAGTCCAGTGGGGCGTAGCCCACGTGATTTTTGACATTTCTGATATTTTTCCCACCGTCCTTAGCCCTCAAGCTTTAAAATGAATCGTCATCACCTAACTTAACTTCTTCCTAGCTTGAGATATTTCATGGGGACCGATTCGCTTACGGAATTAAATATAAAGATGTTTCCCTGACTAGTATAAAATATTAAGCATTTTCCCTGACTTACGGTGTTTTCCAACCTTCGTTTAAACCAATACACGGCATTTGTTTATTCCAGGCCGCCTTGAAACAGTAATCAGGTCAGTATAAAACCTAATATCCGATATTAGGTTTTTGCGACTAATATTTTTCAACAACTAATATAGGAGTAACTAATATCGTAAGATATATGCTATGGCGCAACACTAGCTCCCCGGGCTGAGTGCTCCTAATAGGGAACAGTTTCGCAAGTTTTAGTGAATTAGCCCCACTTCACGTCTAGCGTATCGGCTGATATGCTGAGTTATGCAGTTTGCAGTTAGATGGCGCATCACGTATCGTGTTTAGTAAGACAATATTGAAACTACTAACGACAATAATTTTACTACAACATGGCATTCCTACAGGGGCGTCGCCATGGGGGAGGGTAGGGGGGAGCCACCCCCCCACAATAACCTTGAAAAGTTTAAAAGTTGGGAATTTTGAGTATTTCAGACCAAAAAATTCAAAAATATTAAACATGCAAAGTTTGTTATGAGTCAACTATTGGTGATAGGCCTATAGTAGTCTAAGTCTGTTCATTTAAATCTCTGGGTATTTTCTTAAATTGTTAAATGATCCATAAATAAACGGTTTCAGATGATCCGCTGACCAGGGACGGCTTTCAATGTTAACACTGGCCTTGGGGGAGAAGCAGGTAGACGCCGCGCCGGTGTCCCCCTCATATAGTCATGCATGTTTATAGAATTATCCTATACTCTAATATGAGTAAGGTTTGCTTGCTTGCTTGCTTGCGACACGGATCTCAAAAACGGCTCCAACGATTTCCTTCAAATGTTCAAAATAACTAATTTCTGGGATAAAAATAAGTTCTAGACAGGCCTCATCCCTAGAAAAAATCAAATAATGTAAAAAAACTAAAATGAAAAGTTAAAAAAATTAACATTGGGCTTATGGAGTTTCAAATCAAAACAAAAGAATTGTAACAGCTGTTCATAATCAACCAGGGAACTGTCAAAGTAATACTCATGTTGTTTATGATTATTAACATGTGGTTTCCTGAGAGCAGAGATTAAAAGATTTGAGTTAAGATTACATATATAGAGTAGTAAAATAAATCAAAGGGACATTGAGCTATAAATAACAACTGGAGGGACCTTAAAAATGTAGAAAAGAGGCAAATGAGTTATGGAAATCTGATTATCAGTAGGGGGAAGTGGTGAAATATTACTACAAGTCATCTAAACAAACTGACTGGCCTTCCCCCGAGCAAAGCTCGGCCCCCCAGGTACTACTCTAATATGAGTAAGGTTTGCTTGCTTGCTTGCGACACGGATCTCGAAACGGCTCCAACGATTTCCTTCAAATGTTCGAAATAACTCATTTCTGGGATGAAAATAAGTTCTAGAAAGGCCTCATCCCCAGGAAAAATCAAATAATGTAAAAAACTAAAATGAAAAGTTAACAAAATTAGCATTGGGCTTATGGAGTTTCAAATCAAAACAAAAGAATTGTAACAGCTGTTCATAATCAATCAGGGGACTGTCAAAGTAATACTCATGTTGTTTATGATTATTAATATGTGGTTTCCTGAGAGCAGAGATTAAAAGATTTGAGTGAAGATTACTTATATAGAGTAGTAAAATAAATCAAAGGGACATTGAGCTATAACACCTGGAGGGACCTTAAAAATGTAGAAAAGAGGCAAATGAATAATACAAATCTGATTATCAGTAGGGGGAGTGGTGAAATATTACTCCGAGTCATCTAAACAAACTGACTGGCCTTCCCCCGAGCAAAGCTCGGCCCCCAGGTACTTAGATTGAAATGAGGAATTTGAAGATTAAACATAGAGGTCCTCCGCTTTGCGCCCGCTGTCTTGACTCGGACCACAACGTATAACATTTCACTTATTTCAGCACATCAACAGTAGCGCCGTCACCGCGCCCGCGCGCCGTGCAGGGACAGTGACAGTGCGGTCCACCGCTCGCGTCGTTTCACGCGCCGCCGACCGCCAACTCTAACCTCACTTTAATTTTAATCCCGGACCTCGCATCGCAATTCCGACAAGTCGTGAAAAACTAAACGCAACAAATCTTACAGCAGGATGACAATTTTTGGGATAATACTCCACAACACAACATAACAGCATCAGCCTCGTCAACTAAAACAATTGAACACGAACAAAGGTACAGTAATAGTCCTGTAACAATACGAAATTCATCAATTAGAAGTTTGGAGATCTTTATTTAAATTGACCACAAGGAAAAAGATAACAAATAGCACTTAGAAGTGCATTGAATACGGCCATCGGGGACTTAAACTAAGGTAGGGTTTTTTACAAAACCCTTATCACGTTCACGCACTCAGGGCGAGGGGGAGGAGGGGGGCAAACAAAAAAGCACAAACGACGAAACGACCCAACACGAAAGGTATTGGGTAGGGGTAGGGCCGGCGCCCTCGGCACCCCCAATTACAGGGAGGGTTCTCCCCTCCACTCCCCCGCCTACGTGAATTTATTACCGATGTAGCGAACACTCATTTGAATGTGTCTCTTCGTAGCAGTGGTAAATGCTTGGCCTATGGAGGGTATTGTTGCAAATCCCCGCTGCAACAAACATGGTTACTCAGCGAATTTCAAATGATAGTTCACTACGTAATGAAACCACTTACCAAGTTCCATCAAAGCATATTCATAAACAAAACAAAATTACGCAGGTTTTCCCAAAAAATCGGGTTATTATTAAATTGGATCTTGGATCGCCGCCAGATGAAGCAACAGAGGCTACCAAGTTTTATCAATATATGTTCATAAACAAGTGAAATATAACATATATTTTATTCTCTATTAGAATAACATTAGGGCTGAGTTCGCAGGTTTGCTGCCATAGGGACCACACAAAGTGGTGTTTGTATTAAAATAATAGTAGACCCCTACCATTACCACATTTATATGTTCATTACCAATCGATAGGCCTAAATAAAATTATATTTAATTACCAAGCAATAGGCCTAAATAAAATTATATTTAATCTTCAGAAGAATAACATCGGACAACGTACTGTGTTTACCTTTTTTATCTTCGAAAATCCTCTATCATCGGTCAATGCTAACTTGTCCTATGTACCCAATTTAAGGAACCAATTGTAAATTGTCAGCAAATAAGAGAGAAATGGTAATTTTTATTCCCGTAAGAATAACGTTGGACAATGTACTGCATTTACCGCTATATGAACATTTAAATTTCCTCTGCAACCATTTTTTGCGAAATAATAATTCCAAATACTCATTTATTTTGTTGTATGAGCCTTTTTTATTGGTGATAAGTAAATCTGATTTCATGTTTATGGTTTTATCTAAACTTTGGGACTTTCAAGCCCTAGAATTTCTGAACACAATTTTTTCAGAAATGCCATTGGTGTCATTTTTTAGAGGCCTGAAGCATTGAATTTTAAGTAAGATCCACATAGAGCTGTTTCTGAGAAATTTTGATTCTTCATATTTTTGTTGCAGTTTTGTTAAAATTCAAAGAAATTAAAACAAACGCCAGTAAATACCATAGACTGGAACCTACAAATCAAGTTTGATCGAAATCGGTCCATTGGTGTGGTCTCCAGGTCAATCAATACACATCCATACAGACATACATCACTTCAAAACCCACATTTTTGGGTCCAAGAGGCACCACTATTAGAAACCTTTCCACTCCAAACTAGAAAATGTTCCCAAAAATAATACCTACTTTATCCATTTACTACGTATGAGGGAAGAAAGTTAAAATTATAAATATAATTAAAACTAACTGATGTAGGGCTTACCGTTCTTTGCACTGAGGTATCGCAGGCATAGAATGTTTAAAACATGTTACATTAAATAATTTCTTCATTAGCATGATACGTGTTGTTGCCTTGTACCATATTTTGTGTATATTTTACCGTCTTGTATGTAAGTTCACGTACAGTATAAGTGTAAATATACTTTAGTGCTGTAAGACGTATTTTATTTATCCTGCTGGATATTACATTATGAAATATACCCCCCGTCGCAGCAAACCTGCGTACTCAGCGAATTTCCATTGCATAATATATGTCTTAATACCACAAAAAGCCGTATACCAAGTTCTATAAAAATATATTCACAAATAAGCGATATACACAGTTTTAATTATTCTCCATAATAATAACATTGGGGATAAGTAAGTAGGTTTGCTGAAACAAGAAAAACAAACAATTGGTATTTATGCAAATATAAATAGAATTAAACTAGATGAAGCCACATACCAAGTTGTATTAACTTGTGTTCATAATTAAGGGAGACATTAAAGTTTACTTATTCTCCATAAGAATAACAAGTGGGATGAGTACGCAGGTTTGCTGCTACGGGAACAATCGGTAAAAAATTGTTTTTTCTGCATTTCAAGATTCAAGATATTTATTCCAAAGTTATATACAATTTTACAAGATTTATAACAATTTTTACATGGAAAATATTCCTCACAAGGCGTCTGTGTGCGAGGAAGAGTGCAACAGTCATCAACAACAGAAATGTCCTTAGTGAATAAAATTTAGATTCAGATAAATATTACAAAAAATTAATTAATTAATTAAAATTTAATTATAAAACTATACACATTTTAATTAAATTTCAAGTGGGGATAAAATCGCGTTTATTATTTATTTATTTCATGGTACTTCTTCCATATTTGACAAAATAAAATATCATGTAAAAGAAAAACTCTTGAAAAGTACTAGTCACAAAACATAGGAAGTAAAAAAAATCCTAAAAATTCAGATTGTAAACAAACAGAATATCCAGAGAAATATACATATACAGTTTCAAACGAATGGTGTTTTTGGGGTCTGGGGACCTCAGACGAAAAGTAATCATGGTCCCGGGTTTAGGTCTTACCATGCCGACTACGGTAATAGCTTCTTCCCTTTAGGGGAAATTCGCTAGAACAAAAATAAATACTGACTAAATAAAAAAAAAACTCCAGATAAGATCACCAGTGGTGGTGCACAACTTCTCAAATGTATTAAGGCGATTAAAGAACATTTAACAGAAAAACGAGTTTGCACGCAGCACGCTGACGTGAGGGAAGTGAATTTCCACATAAAAACTTTTAAAACTCAAAATCAGACTAAAACATACATTTGTCCAATTTTTATCGAAATCTGAAAACTTTGATTTTTTGGCTGTTCTGATACTCCTTGTTTCATTTACTTGCAAAGCTGGGAATACAATTTTGCGCATTATAAGGTTAGGAGAAGGTCCAGACAGGCTTGAAAGTAGACATGAGGTTGCTGGGGGTAATAAAAGTACTCTAACAAAGGAATAACAGGCTTTTCTAGTGTAAAACCCCATAAGACAACGTACTGTGTTTAGCCGATACACATTTTCTTTAATAACTCGGTAAATATTTATGCTAGAATGACGAGAGAGGGCTTAAAACTTTCGCCTCTCTAATTCCCATTTTTTTACATGCATTAACTTTACATCTGGGGCTTTTCTGACCCTTTTTGGGCCCAAAAACTCAAAATTTGAAAGATTAATCCCCAAAAAATGTTTTTAGAGTTTTCCGATTGTTTTGCCCAACGAACTTGTCCAACAAATTATAGAAAGGAACGTCCCTACCAAATTTGAAGTAAATCGGGCAAAAAATGTGACCGCTAGAGTGCATACACACACATATATATATATATGTCTATATATATATATATATATATATATATATATTTTGAACGACCCCCCAAAACGTGTTCAGGGGGCCACGTTAGGAACTTCTATGGTGGTCCCGGGCTTAAGTTTCACCGTGTGGGTCATGCTAATAGTTCACTTTCCAAAGGAAATTCACTAATAACCAGTGTGTAAACAATCAATTTAGCAGTAGAATTACTGTTCACAGAAAATTGTAAATTGAGTCAGTATTACAAGGAAATCCGATTTATTAAGTGGTTGCTAAGGGTACCCAACATAACAAAACAGCGCTATTATAGATTATAACTTACTTTTCCTCAACTCCTCAATCTATATCACACAATCTCTCAACACCACAACATTCACACATTTATACATCCAGGCCCGATGAATCTGTTTACACTGTTAAGTTATTTGGTTTATATTTAAAATTGTACATTTTTACTAATTTTTACATTAGTTATTTATTTGGATATCTGTGTAGTGTAACAAAGTTGTGATTCCGTGCAACAGCATTGTCTTTATTATATTACCGTAATTGTAAAGTGACTGCGCTTTGAATAATTAATTAGCTTGACTTGTAAGTCACACAATTGAGATTTGTATTCTGAAACTGCATATAATTCAAGATCTGCTACATCATGAAAGTTTCTGAGCTTTCGTCTGTCCATAATTGAAAAACTATTACCAATGGGGAACCTAAACATTACAAATGAAAATACCCCCGTCGCAGCAAACCTGCGTACTCTGCGAATTTCCAATGCCTACTACCAGTAGTGTAGTCGTAAATTTTCAAAGTGGGAACGCTAAATTTTTTTCTTAAAATTGTCAGAAAATAAAATTATTATGATATTAAATTATGGAAAACCAGTGGGGGAACGCCGTTCCCATGCGTTCACGCTCCACTACACTGCCTACTACATAGAACATAGAAAATGTGCCTACTATAATATGAATATGTGCCTCGCTACTACATAGAGCCACTTACCAAGTTTCACCAAAAAAAACCATAAATAAGTGGTATATATAGCATTTTATTTATTCTCCATAAGAATTACAACAGGGCTGCTGAACACGCAGGTTTGCTGCAACGAGGAAGACAAGAAATTTTTTTTGCAATTATCAATAAAACTAAACCAGGTGAAGCTATATAACGGAAGTTTTATTAATTTAGGTTCATAACCAAGGGAGATATAAAACTTTACTTATTCTCCATATCAATAAGGGGCCGAAAATGCAGGTTTGCTGCTACGGGGATAATCAACAACATTTTTTTGAGTATCAATATACCACAACTATTTGAAGCCACACACCAAGTTTCATCAATATACATTCAAAAATAATCAAGATATACAATTTTATTTATTCTCCATAAGGATAACATTGGACAACGTACTGTGTTTAGCACTTTGAATATCTCTGCAACACTTGGACGTAGAAAACCAATTAAACCACCAAAATGAATGTTTTGTAGGGCTAAAGTTAATGGTAAAAAAATGTGAAGGTTTTAGTAAAATTATCTGAAAAAAATCCAAAAACCTTTTTCCAATAAGATTAAAACGAGAAATTTTATGGACGCAATTTTATACTTTTCTCAACAACCACTTAACCTACGTTAATTATTAAAAATACTAAATTATTTGTTTTTTAAACTCTATAAAATGGCTATAATCAAAATTGGATGTTTTTAAAATTTAAGGTAAAATTAAAAAAAAAACAGATTTTTGGACAATTTAAAACCGCCTTCCCATAGTCCGATCGATCTGGTTTTCAAACTTAAAGTCATAAATGTTACTCTACACATTTTTGCCACATTTCATCAAGATCGGGCGTTTCTTTCAAAAGTTATCGAGGTAACGGACACATATATATAAATTTGAACGAATAGTGTTTTTGGCATCTGGGAACCTCAAAACAAAGTTATCATGGTCTCGGTCATGTCTTAGCATGCCACCTACGGTAATATTTAGCTTCTTCCCTATAGGGGAAATTCTCTAAAAGTCATCTTTTAAAAATAAAATAATCATTTTCATTATTTAACCATAAAAACTTTGAAGGTCAATCAAGACCACCCCTACGGCCTACGTCCAACAATTTTTAAAATATTTTTGGAAGTTTTATACCCTCTAGGCCTACAGAAGTTGTGATGTACCATACAACAATATGCTTTACGGCAGAGTTTCGACACAATAATAATTAAGTGTATCATCTTCAAATTTGTAAGTTACTGAGGATACCCCGTTTGATTAAACATGTATCTTTACATCAGCGACAAACGATATCTCGTATTTTCACTGGTTATCAAACTAACACAAAATACAAAACAACTTCAACAGATCCAGACAACAGCTTGGGCTACTATTAGGCTACTATCTGTCCTGCCAAACGCAAGCTTTCCATACTTAAAAAAGACAATTATTTTGGGCAACAAAATATGGTTTTTAAGGTTTTATGCGGTTTTCTGACAGTATTTGGCAGTGCTATTTCATGTAGTGTAAAAAGTAAATTAGGCTAGGGCCTATTCAAAATTTGGCACAGTTTTGTTACAACTTTTGGTACCCGAAGCCAGTATAAGTAAGAAAATAACTTGGTGAAGTAATCAGAAATAAGTTCTTTATTGTTCTGACCTGACCCTGTTTGAATGTGGGAGGGAATTTGACGTCCGGAAGTGTGATTTATGAGTATGAAGCAGAACAGAACTCAAGCAACCCAATAATTAATGCATTTATGATAAACTAACCAAGTCTATCCACCGCGGCGTACGATAACAAATTGTACTCTATATAATACGTTTTATGGCTACTGAGTTTTTAAACATACCTATAATAAAAGGGAGTACATTTTCAAAGGTAAAATATAAGTTAGACCTCGTTATTATCGAGTGATGGAATGAGGCTGTGAGTAAGAAATTTGTGTGGTTGGTAGTCTAAAAGGGTTTATTGTTTGAGGGTATATTTTTAGGCGGTATAACATCGTATATAGCCTTCACACTGGAAGAGTTACTTCCATTTGTGCCTTCCAGGTTACACCGCATATCAGACGCGGACCGCAGACAGATCTTGCAAGGGGACAATAGCTTATAGTTATCTTTAAGCGCCCAATGCTGAACTCCGTAGCGGAACACCATGTTGCAGACCTTTTTTTACAAAATTCTCAGTAAACCAACAAATAAAATAAACCATATCAAACTCATATCATTTGTAAAAAAAATAAAAATTTGGAAATGGTAAAAAATTGAAATACAGAACGGTAATTTTTGAGATAAAGATAAAAAATAAAAATTTGAAAACTATTTCTCTAGACTAAAATTTTTAAAATAAAACACTTTTGGTGTTTGAACTCCAATTTTTTACAGAAAAATCAAGATAAACCAAATTTTATTACCGGTACCGGTATGTGTTTTACAGAATATTAGATTCTGACTAGCAAATCCAGCTGCTCGAATTTTGAGCAATTTAAATTGTGATGCCATTCCAGGAGTTAGCTTAAAACAGCTGAAAAAATTGCTTCTGTACTATTGTGTTTCATTACCTTCAACAGCTGTAAAATACCCTACTCAATTTAAACTAATACTGTTCTTCCATAAGATTAACATTGCAAATTTTGAAGTACTGTGGGGCGTAGCCCTAAAAACGAACATAAAATCCCATGCAATTCAACAAATCTACGCAAGATCCTCACTTAAATTTGACTTAATATGAATCTTGTAAATTAGTCCAGTAGTCACTGAGAACTTAGCGTTTCAACAGAGTATTAATAGGCCTATAGGTATACTCAGGATTGGGCAGACTGCTCCGATGTAAAAAAGGGCTGATTTATTATTTTCCCATAATTCTGTCTGAAAACACATTACCCTAGCCTATTAACATTATGATTCATTAGACCACTAAAAAATAAATTTGACAATGGTTGCAGTAGAACCACCCCTTTTGGATAGGCCTAGCATAAAAACTTCCCTCACTATGTTTTTTTTGTCAAAATATACTGACTTTATGTACATTTTCAATGATCATTTTAGATTAGGTTGTTAAAAAGCAGGCCCACACGACCAATTCAGAATATAATATTCTGCTGCCAGTTCAGATGCACGTAGCCTGATTCAAATATTATATTTTACTGGGCGCTTGGAGGGTCAGTAATGTTTATATGTAGCAGATTCAAAAGCCGACATATCGGCCCTTGGCACTCAAAGAGTTAGATGTATCGGCCCTTGGCACTCAGAGTTAAACATACTAGGCTAGTTAACGCTACTCTGCAAAGCTGTTTTTGAAGTTGTTTGTGTATGTTTCCCTGCTACACTAACAAACTAATACATTTCAAGTGACAGTGGGCCTAGGCATAAAAGGTTAAATTTAAAAGCTTCCTGAATCTAGTCTGCACCAAAACTACTTTCCAAGCTATGATGTTAAAAATATGCAAGTAATAAAAGCACTACATGGCTAACGGCTTATATATATAAATAAAGAATTTAAATTTAGCTGTATAAATCAAAGAATTGACAATCTACACATTAAACCAGCCCTTTTGTTGTAGCTATAACTTAGGCTATGTAAACCTATCCTAATTCGTCAACATAACTTACCTCATTTTGGATGCACGTAAGTGTCTCCAGAGGTTATAATCCAAAACAAACACATCCGTACAGTATCCGGATCATTTACACGGTTCACAAGACACACACTTCTTTTATAATAAACACATAATCCAACAACGAACGTCAACCATACCACCCGAAAAACTTTACAACGCCATTTTACCAAGACGTCGATTCTGGAATCAGTGCTGATAACCTAAAACCGCTGTCAAACATTTTACTTCTAAAATGTATGGAATGGTAAGACTGGTTAGAGTACAGACCTTAAGTGAAATGAACTGCTTGATATTTTCGTCACGGTATATTTTTTCATGATAACATTATATTCAAAACATAATTTATTTGTTATCGATATTTAAAATACTTGCGTTATAATAAATATACATCGGCCCAACAACCGAAGGAGGCTGAGAATCCTTTTATATATCACGGCAGCTATGATGGTGACAGTTGTGTGGAGTCCAATGTATATGAACTATGCAGCTTTTGGGGCTGCATATGAATTATTTATAAAATAGGTTATAGATAATACTGTAAAACTTGGCTTATGGTATTTAGGATGGCCGGATTTAGCAGCTGTTGACAACCAGTGGTGCGGCCCTAACTACCCAGGTCAACAACATGGCGACCTTTTTTTCCCCTAGTTTGAAGCTTTTGAATGTGCTATTTGTGTAGGTAACTCTTCAGACCCCTAGGTGTGCCTATGCTTAGTTATGGCATTACTTGTTCTAATAAATATTGCTTGTGGTATAAATATACACTGTCCTTGTTAATAACTGTTCCTAAAAATTTGCCAAATGTTTTCATTATGCTTCTGAGATTATACATCACCTCTCATAACATATTTTCCTTCACCGCACAGAGACGTCCAGCGGATGTCCATGTCGGATATTACGATGTCCTAGAGACAACAATAAAGGACGTCTTGTAGAAGTTCAAATGTCGATCATCACTAAATTAAACGTCCAAATTCAATTCAAAGAGGATATTTTTGAACCTAAGAAATGTTTTTCTTTGGATTTATTAGTACGTATTCATGTAAAAACTGAATTTTCCATTTAAATTGCATTATTAACCTAAACTGCTATGTGTTTTTCAAAAGGTAATTTTTAATTACAACAATAATATTAACGGGAAGACAAGTAGCCAATTTGCAATCGTGGTCTATTAAATATGATTAAACAGCTTTATGGGACTTTTTTCAAAATTGCATCCCATTAACATTAGTACTTCTAACTAATTTTCTACGTTTTTGTCCAGTCACCTAGGTTTTTCATGATAAATTTTAACCACTATAAAGATGTCAAATTAAAGATGAATATATATATATAATTATATCAGGTGTTGCTTTTTGTCATATTTGGCGTAGTTATTGCTTTAATTAGTTAAATTTTACTATACTGAAAAATTTTTGTTTCAGGAACTTTGATTAATTGAAAAATTAAAGCAACTACCATTTTGTACTGGTTCCAGATTTTTTTCATTTGAATTTTATGGCCTACTTTTAAAATCGTTCAACTACCTACCACAATTTTTTAATGAATTAAACTTTTGAAGTGTATTTTGCGGCATTCATCTTTGCTTGACCAGTCCTTTAAAATGATGTGCATATCAACCTATGCTTACATTTAAAATTTTCTACTGACTCCTCGTGGGCCGTCCCCCATCGGAGGTAGAAAGTCGGTAATAACCTTACGTTTCATGACTTAGGCAATGGCCTTCTTCGGTCGACACATTCGCTTCCATCACAGTGCCATCTTTCAGACATATCGGTTGAGATACATGCAGACAAGTACGATTCGGCCCTTTAACTAGTACATATTTATAACTATTGCATATAACTATATCTGTAACTAATGCTAATGCTACACGATGTGCATACCTTGATAGATCATTCTTTTTCCTCAAGTATTAGCTATATAAAATAGGTTTACATCAGTGTAACAATCCATTATATCATAAAAACCCTTTTACTTATAACAAAAAATTATGTGATTTGTTGACTCATTCAATTTCTATTTGAGTTTTAGTTAAACAAATTTTAACTTAGGACTCACTGGAATGAAAGTTTTAATTTTGGTTACCTCTGAAGTGGCTTCAAACTGGAAAGGAATTAGGGCAATAAATTGTTGAGTCACCAGTGTTGTAAGCCTATTCGTGAGAGACGAAAGTATGCAAATAGTAAATCCAAGTGAATGAAAGTCGTGTTTACGCTATGTATGGGCTGTATGTATACAGCTTGTGATGGGCAAGAAAAAGTGAGCAATACTCAAAACAACTGGAATCACAGATCCAAGTCCCTGATAAATGACTTTGTCGATGATCTGTATATGATTCCTATGGCAAATATAGTTATTTCTGCAACTAGTGAGCAAAGTGAGCAATTGCCTCACTCGAGAGAAATCCTTACTCACGAGCCGTAGGCGAGTGAGGAATGGTTTCTCGAGTGAGGCGATTGCACTTTGCACTCGAGTTGCACATTATATTTTTCCTACAGTTACCATAAAACAAATAAATTGGTAAAGAAACGTAACATATTTTTACACAGAAGTGAACTTTTAATATGACATTTAATGTGAATTCATACCTTTTTTCATATTTATGTTTTGATTTCTCTGGAAGAAGATTTAGAGACACATTCCTCGCCACATTTTTTAATTCTTCTGGAGTACAAGATTCTTCTGGTGAACTATTATTACTAAAATCGTCATTAACGTCCATTTTGCGACAGCAAAACCACCTTCAATGTTTACAAATGGCAAATCAATGAAATGGTGGCTTCTGCCGTGACCGGAAGTGTTGTGACAAATACAACAGTACAACAGCTGACCAGCTGATTTACAGCCAGTGCTGCCAACGTATTTCGCGCGCATACGACCTTGTCTGCA
The DNA here is from genome assembly GCA_963675035.1 of Allygus modestus. Taxonomy (NCBI): domain Eukaryota; kingdom Metazoa; phylum Arthropoda; class Insecta; order Hemiptera; family Cicadellidae; genus Allygus; species Allygus modestus. The sequence continues at coordinate 8,391,056 of OY776112.1, forward strand.
TGTTACGCGCTCACTATTTCGTGCCTTCACGTTGCAAATCTGGAGTGAGACAAAGTAATTAGAGTGAGACAATGTTAACATTGTCTCACTGATGAGCGAATTGGCCACTTTGCTTTCTCAAATCAGTGAGAGAACATGTACATTGTTAGGTAACTGTAGGAAAAAGACATTTATTATTATTATTATTATTGTGTCCTTAAGCTTCACTGTACTCTGTTCCACAATTACCGTGCAGTATGGAGTGCCTATACAAATGACGATTCGCATTGTACTAACCATCCTGAAAGCATATACTAGAGCGCCTTCACGGGTCACAGGGACAGTTGCAACTCGCATAACAACAAAATGTGCTCCGCTCAGGTAGTAACATGGCTATCTTCCACAAGACCTGTATTCTAGTGAACATGGAACTGATCATAGAGGTTTTGAATAGTTTCTACAGTTACAACCATAGTGTTGCTTAGTTTAAAAATTATTCATTATATTCCTTGTTTAAAATTCATTGTTGGTAATGGTGAATTTATGTTGTTTAGGAGATTATTGCAGACATTTTTCATCACTGATTAGTAAAAGCAAGTTTCACGACGTTTCGGGATCTGGAATCATGAGGTGATAATTCAGTAGGGGGCCCCCTGGAATTCAGGGGCCTTGGGCAAAGTGTCTCGTATGCCCCCTATTGTGGCAGCCCTGTGAACAGCTGATAAACATGTAACCTTTGATCGTCCACAGGATTTGATCAAACAGATAACAAGTCTCGTCAGTTACTCTTAGATCTACAAATGTTGTCGTGGTTGGATCGAGTGACGTACACCTTTTCCCAGTCAAAATTTTAAAATGTTTACCACGTGTTACGTGCCCGTGATAAAAATGTGTTTTGGATATACTCTTACCTTACTTATTTGAACTCTGATGACAATCACGGATGTTCGATGTTTTATATTTGATGTCAACAACAGGAAGTGGCTAAAGATGAGTAGTAGACTAATCAAAACCACTAGCACTAAAAAGGAATAAAATTTGACAACATAGGCTGCTGCATGAAGGCAAATTTTTAAATGAAGGTGTCGTCTCAAAATTTAACACAAAAATTAGTAAAAATTCAAATAACCTATTCAATTGGAGGAAGGAAATCTGAAACTAAATAACACCGAATTAAAACAAAATTTTATTGAACCATAATAGTATGATAAGAAAATAATAATAATAAGATATATTTATACAATATAATACAAAAGATTCACTAGACTAAGAGGAGCATAAATATCAATCAGAGGTCTTGCTTGAGGACATCCTTCAGGACGGACCCGCTGATCCTGCGGGCTGGAGGCAGGCCCATGTCACTGAGCGAGGTCTTGCGGCTCCTAGAGCCCTGGGAGCCAAAAGAAAACAAATATATCAATAACACATATAAAACTAGTATTTTTTTCCCCCACCTGCTTCATAAAGAACAGCTTTACTCCGTCACAACAAAGCGTAAACAAGCACTTTTTCCCCTCAAGCGGGGAGGGAAAAGGAAATGTTATCTCCCTCCCACGTCCTATACTTTTACATGTAAAGAGACGGGAGGGGATAGGGAATTACTTTGACTCCCTCCCATACTTGGGAATTTTAGTCATATGTTTTACCAGTAGCGCTATTAGCTTGCTGCATCTACCAATAGTAGTGTTACATTCAAAATCAGCTGTTCTCGTATTACACCTGAAAATGTCAACACAAAAACATTGTAGCTACAGTTAACACATTCACTACCGATTGGCGCATATATGTGCCGGTAGGGCGATCAAAATGGACCGACCCTAAAATTGAACGTCACTATAAACTGGAGGTAGTAAATTGGTCATTAGCTCAGACCGGAAATAAAAACCTGTTCTAATCAATTGATATGCGATATTCTTGCTTGCAACAGTGTTACTTCTACTAAATTGCTTTTGTTTCTATAGTTTTGATGAATTTAAAAAAATGGCGCATATATGAGCCGTCGATCTATAGCAAAAATGTAAAATACAATTTTACTATGGACCGATTATCTCATATTTGCGCCGTAATAATTTTCATATATATAATAATTTTGACAATGAATGAAATAAAAGAAATGTATAGTTTAGTAAATTACTTTATTTCATGACTAAAAACCAATAACATAAATACATGGGAGCAAATACAATGAAAACGAAAACAGGTGTACCAACTATATTGTGTTGTACTGAATACACCAATCGTCAAATCCAGAGACCAAGCGTCCCACATGTGTCATATATCTCCAAAGACCAGTATAAAATATCAAGGCATAAAAATGGACCGATACGATCTGAAACGTATTTAAATAAGCCGGGGACACTGGCGCACATGTGGGACGTCGGTCTATTGGAATGGCCCGAGCGGCGCACATTTGGGACGGCAGTCTGTAGTAAAGTTGTTGTGGCGCATAGGTGGGACGGTCGGTCTACATTTACATCATTTTTTAACATGTCGGTAGCGAAAGGGTTAACAAACGTTTGTTTGTTCTATTAGTTATAATTGTAATCCAATTTAATGCAGCATGCTGCTGTAAATAGGGGGATTTGCTGCTGAAAAATAGGGGGACAGGTTTTTGATCCTGGGTCCAGGGGTTGTAATCAGATGAGAAGGACTCATGAGTAAGAAATGAAAAAATTATAATAAACAAATCTTGAAAAAATAAATTACAAATTCCAATCACCTCAGGCTCTTGCATAGGCAGCCGCAGCTGGGGTTGGGGCCGGGATTCGCTCTCGAGGAACCGGACAAACGCCTCGGACAGACTCTGGAACATGACAACCGGTTTGCATAAAAGAATTATGTGGTTTTGACATTAGATACCAAACAAGCCAAAAAAGGTATAACACAAATATTTATTTTACTGAAATCACCTTAAGAAAAAGTTCAATATAGATTGATAGTAAGTTTTAATACGTCCACAATTTGTAGCATTGCAAACAACGATGATGTAATTCCACCCACACATGGTGCAATATGTCCCTTTTTACTGAGGAATGAGGATACTGCATTTTTTCTCTTTAATGAGCCACAATACACATTTTTTGTGATTAAACTACGTCTTTCACATATCATCAACTCAAATTTTTACTTCTCATTTTTTTAAATCCTTGCTAGTTTCCAACTGGTCAAATTTGTCATTAATGAATCAGGTTTAAATTGCAAGTCCGTATACACAACAGCACACAAGACACGCCACACACTACAACAGCATAGCACCTGCAGAGTGAATTACTTTGTGCTGAATGATTTCTCCAGTATAATTTGCTTTTGTGTTATAATTTTCTGACTTTTTTACTGCCTTAAAAATTGAAATTGGCCCCATTTTGAAATCATTGAAGCTAGGACACGTCAAACTCAGTACCAAATTAGCAGTAAACTATTAAAATAAACATGCCAAGTTTCGAGTCAGTACGTAAAATGGTTACGGGATGTAATAAAATACGTCTTACAACACTTAAGATATATTTACACTTACTGAGTCACATACAGACGGTAAACATATATAAAAAATGGTACTAGACTATCGATTTCGACCAGTCACACCAGTCATCATCAGGCCAATCACCCAAGATATGCTGTATTGATTGAGCAAACCAATTTAGGAAAAAGTTTTAAAGGAAGTTTTTGCTCCTTTTGCTGAGTTCTACCAAATACAATTGTGCCATACTCTTGTGGAACACCCTGTATACCTACTTATCCCTTAAGAGAGGGCACCAGTAAATCCAGGTAAATTTCTAAACCCATAAGAGCAATGTTATCTTTCAAGTTCCATCCAGCATGACGGGTGGTCAGATAATGTCAATTTATGGCTTGTTTTAAAGAGGAAAAAATAACAAAGCGATTTCAGTAAACAAAGTTTTGAATTTATTTCTTATTTATTAATAATCATGCCTAGAAATACAAAAAATTAAATAATTTTTTTATAGAATTTTAAAATGTAAATCGACAACATTTTCACTGAAATCCCTAGATAATCGTACAACAATCCTATCAAGTTTTAAAACTATTCACAAATAACTACTGAACGGAATTTGAAATTTAAGCTTTATGGGGACAGCAGATAGAAACGCCAAAAGTCTCGTGACTGGTGCCCCCTTCTTAACACATCTACAGGTACTCTTGGCTTCCAACACTGACTATACATACTAAAGTGGAGTTCTACTTGCCATTGTAAAAGCTGTCCCTGCTTTTGTGTGAGCCAGGACTCAAAGAAGACGTACACAAACCACCAACAGAGTATACTTCTGTAAACTATTACTTATCCTTTCAAGGAGGGGATAATAGAACAGTCGGTGTGTCAGGAAGCAAACATTAGTTTGTATCACTCGCTTTTCGGGGTTGAGATGTTTTACAAGTCAACGTAAATAACTAAAGTAAATAGTTGACTGCATCACTCTCTGTCAGGGACTTTAAACTACAGTAGAACTCAAATTATCCGAATTAATTGGGGATCGGGCCAATTCGGATATGCAGAAATTTGGATAATCAGGTATAACTCGGGAATTAAGCAAAAAACATCACCATACATAAAAAAATCAGAATTTTATCGACAAAGTTATTATAAATGTAGTGAACAGAAAGTGAGCGAACTGTATCAAGAATATACGTCATAAAAATTAAATTACAGGAGTTAAATTGAATACAGTATATACAGTTGCTCTTTTCAATACATACTGTACGTATTTCACTGTTCAATGTTGGTTATTTCACTTGAACATCTCGAGCAAAGTGAGTTTATCACTTAGCGAAAGGACAACACGTTTACGTTTTGTACTCATTTCGAACGATAATCTCGGTGAAAGAACAGTAGCGACTGATGATGAGCAGGGCGAGAAGAGGGTGTGACTCATTGTTCCCTGCGAAAATATCGTCCGGAAGGTAACAGCGCGGGCTTTTATTTTAGCGCTCACGGCGCATTATCGATACACGTGCTCCCGCTGTTATTTTCTTGATTTTTATATTTCTATTATTTCACTCAAAATCGATTCGGATAATTGGGGTTCGGATAATTGGATTTCTACTGTACGTCCACTTCAAATTCTAGCTAACACTAAGAGTGAGACAGCTGGACCATGTAGAAGGGATGTCACCTTCAGTGTATATAGTCATTGCTTCCCCAACATCTCACCTGCTGCTTGAGCCTTGCGTCCCGGCTGGCCGGTTCCAGCCCCACCCTCTGCCGGTCCTCTGGGCTGAAGTCCAGCACGGTGGCTACCACGGCCAGCGCCTGCGCTCGACTGCTGGGCGGCGCACAAAGCTGACCCACCACCAGGTTGCGCACCAGACACCTGCGACAACGGGCTAATGGACTCGCAATACAGTTGCTTATAAATACTGGCTTGTAGATATAACAGAACCTCCATCATGGTTCACACTTTGTTGGTTAATAATTTATGACTTTCCCTGACCAAAAAAGTTAATTCTCCCTGACTCATGACTCGGAATGTGCACTTTTTCCTGTCTTGAATGAATTTTTTGAAAATCTATAAAAAATATAAACAATGATTCTACCTTTACCAACCATAAATTCATTTTAATCAGCAAGAAAAGGAGAATCTAACAAAACTACAACTTGATAATGAATATATAAGTTACGCTTATTGAACAGAAACAAACTAAAAAACTCATATTTAAAAAAAATTTTCATTATGTGCTATAGCGGTTACACAATAAACACGTACATTCCAATTTGAAGATTGCCTAAATAAGCTAAATGATTCACATATTGCAAAAATATATGCTTTGTTAGAGTTAAAATAATTATTTTCATGAAAAAATGGCATAAACCACGACTGCGACCACGATAAATGGCACCAACAATGGAAGGACGCCAAATTTTGTAATCGGTTACAACATTCGCAAAAACCACTGAAACACTACTTCTGATACATCATTCGACTATAAATTCCATGTAGACTCAAATGGCGTTGAATCCGACATGATTTTAGTATCGATGTATCACACAATAACAATGTATCGCACCACAACGAGTAGGGTCACGATCGCGACTTTAGCAGTATACAAGAAGAGGAATTGGATCGCGATCGCAATCTTTAGCAGCTAGAGGGTTAATGATTTTCTGATTTTCCCTGATCAAAAAATTAATTTTCCCTGACTTTCTCTACCAAAAAAATCACATATATTGTATGGCTTATACAGCTGCCTTCTATTTCGGTGTTTACAATAACAAAAAAAAACTTTGGTTTGATTTACCGGCGTTTATTAAGTTAATAAAGGATCTCCCATAACAGAGCTAGGGCATGAAGCCATTGGAGTCCAGCCTCACTTGTTCCATGTCGGTCGGCCAACCCTTCAGGGAAAGCTTTCAGGGGACAGTCATCAACTATGTGGTCTATCCCACAGTCTCAAGATTGATCGTACGTCATCGCACATTTAAATTTCCAATAATTGCACCTTCCTCCCCCCGTGCGAAAGCAACTGAGTAAAGCCCACTGCTTCCATGATTAACCTAAAAAGTTAATTTTCCTGACTTGTAAGTAAGAATGCACAATTTTTTACAATAAGCAATAATTTAAAAAAATATTTTGTTATCAACCTCCACATTCCCCATATTTGTCCACGCTCTTGTGATTATTATTTTTACTTTAATAATTAGTTTGTTGTTATCTAATTAATTTATTACCTATTATGATTCATTTCCTCTTCTTAGCACCGTGAAAAAAATTAACAAAAATCTAACAAAATTTGTCTCTGACTTGTATTAAATATTAACAATTTTTCCTGACTTCTAGAATTTTTCCAACTTTTTCCCTGACCTTTTTCAAATCCTCTGACCTTCCCTGACTCTCTCCGACTTGACTTTCCAGAATGTGTGAACCATGTCAATAAATAAAATTACACGTGGGCCAGGAAATAATGGAATAAACAAGGGTTATGAGAGAATGTTACCACATATAGGGTAGATAGTCTTGAAAATCAGCTATTTAAGTTCTCGCTCGGAAGTATAGCGCCTCACAATCGCTCGTAGCAGTTGGCAGCACGATTACACAACTGCTCGCACAATGACAGATGGCAGCACAGTCTAGTGTATACACTCGAGAAAAATACAACACTCAACAAGGGAAAAATACTGCCATATTTAATGTATGAGAGGGCGGGGATTAAAATTGAAAAAAGTTACACATTATGTGGATGAACCCTAAATATTGGATATCGAATGTAGTAGGTGGATTGAGTTTGAGAGATAATGGCAAAATATTGTTTTTTGTGGTTCAAAGATATTTGCGATTTAGCTCCAAACTTTACTGAACCTCTTAGACAAGTTTCATGAGAATAAACTTTGTGCTCTGGTAAGGAAATGGATGTTTGGAAATTGTCTGATGTAATCAGAGATATTTTGGATTGATAAATGCACAAAAGGCGATTCACTTTTAAATTTCTACGACCGATGTACAGTCAACTCCCGATTATCCGGGGTAATGACTGGTTGGAAGGTCACGGATAACCCAAAACTATGGTTAAAACAAAGGGATTCAATAAATTGAATATTACAATACAATAAAGGTTATCAACATTTGTATGCTACAATATTGTGTTTTAATGTCATTTAAGATATATTAATGTAAATTAAATACTTTTGAAAATCTTTAAATTGTGATAACATCTACAAACAGTCAAGATAATAATTGTTAATACTAGCAATGTTTGATAGCAGTAAATCCTATCCAAAACACTGAATGATATTTAATAGGTTAAAAATCTCTACTAAACACCCAACTCTAAACTACACCGAACAAACAGTGTGCTAATTAATTCCGCACTGGGGGAAAAACCCATGAGGGTGAACAACGGCGGAAAGAGTGATTGTTTTGAGATGTTCTATTTTTAGGCGTCCGCGTCCGACCGTCCGTCCGTCGCTGAGGGTGAACAGCGGCGGGAAGGGTGATTGTTTTGAGATGTTCTATTTTTAGGCGTCCGCGTCCGACCGTCCGTCCGTCGCTGAGGGTGAACAGCAGCGGGAAGGGTGATTGTTTTGAGGTGTTCTAATTTTAGGCGTCCGCGTCCGACCGTCCGTCCGTCGCTGAGGGTGAACAGCGGTGGGAAGGGTGATTGTTTTGAGATATTTCTATTTTTAGAAGTCCGCGTCCGACTGTCCATGCAGTGTCAAGGTCATCACTCCCCATCACGCGCCCACAGCTCATTAGCAAAATGACAGACTCTCAGATTATGTTGTGTTTACTGAATTGTTTGTGTAGTATTTATTCTGATAAATAAAGTAAATTAGATACGATTCTGAAGATAATTTAGCAAAATAAATTGTTATTATTGCTCCATTTTTGTTTAGAAGGGTATCAATAAAAATAATAAAAATAAACATTTTGTGATCCCGGTTAAACCGCAACCCGATTAACCCGGATAATAGGGAGTTGACTGTAATATGTTTGAATATTAAACTAATACCTTAGCAATGCTTTATGGAAAAGTCAATCTACAAATTCAAGATGTATTTTTGGACAAACAAATTTATTTTGCCAATGTTTATTGAAAATACAAAGTTTCAATGTGTAACGAAAGCTTTACTTGAATATTACAATATTATCTTACAATATGTGGCATTTGTACACAGCATTCGTGATAAATGTAATGTTAATACGAATAACTACTATCAAATGCATATCGACTGTAGGTTATTATTGAGGCCTTGAAAGATAAGTTTTCTATTGTTTGTTATACGCTAGCAGAAAGAATCAAAGAGCTTCATAAATCTGATTATAAATATCCATTAAAAATTAATTGCCTGTTATTTTATGCAATTAATTACGACTGCCAAGATGGTAAAATGAAAACGCCTGTTCTTTAGATAACAATTAGCAGAAGAAATAAGGTATTTACTTGCATGGAGTTTTTAAACTCTTAGTAAAAAACAAAACTGTTTTTCTTAGTGTTTTCGCCCCCCTAGTTAAACAAATGTAGAGTTTAGTCTGTATCCGGCTAAAGAGGAGGGGGAGGCTTTATTTGGGTTCTAGCAAGTAAGTGTATGGAAGTATGATCACTCACGGAAACTGTCAGAAAATGTGAAACAAATCCGCCAAACTGTACAAAATTAAATAAATCAATCAATCAATTCACTTTATTATCGTTAATATGCATATTGTATCCATATGCATATTGTATGCGTATTGTACCTACTACTACATATACAGAATTAAATCAAAACATTAGTTACGTGTTGAAAACTCCATAATCAAGATATTGTACCAAAGTAAAAAAAAATATTAGTACTTTCAATCTAGTTGTAGTAATAAGGTTTCAACTAAACAACATGACATAGCAATTCCTTAGAAACAGCTTCATATACTCTAACGTAAAGTGTAGATATAACTTGATATAACGTCGATCAATCCTTCTTTCTAACCTGGTGTATACATATTTCGGCATTCATGCATCTTCAGCCCCGGTATCATGTATGTTAAGCCGTCGTAAACTGTATATCCTGGGCCGTGAAGCTGTGTCGAATCAATTTAAAACATTTAAAATTCACACTTAAGGTACACGTACACAAACAAAAAACTTAAGAACGAGATTATACAGCTTACGATGGCTTAACCTACAAAGGCGCTGAAGATGGCATGAACGCTGAAATACGTGCACGCCAGAATAGAAAGGAGTGATCGACGCAAAACGAGTTATATTGATAATTGACAATCCGTTCTACAATAAAATTCAGTTAAGTGTAGGCCTAAAAGTTCAACTGATAAAGAAATTGAGCAGTAAAATATTAAATACCCCCGTAGCAGCAAACCTGCGTACTCAGCGAATTTCCAATGCATATATATGTATCTTAATACCACATAAAGGCACATACCAAGTTTCATCAGTATACATTCATAAATAAACGATTTATGACATTTTAATTATTCTCCATAAGAATAACATGGCAGCTGAGTATGCAGGTTTGCTGAAGCAAGGAAGACAACAAATTGGGTTTTATACAAATATCAATATAACTCATGTAGGTAAAGCCACATACCAAATTTAATTAATTTATTTTCATAATGAAGGCAGATAACACGTTACTTATTCTCCATAAGAATAACATGGGGCTGAGTATGCAGGTTTGCTGCTACGGGAGCCTTGGGTAAAAAATTGTTTTTTTGAGCAAATATCAATGGTCCACAACTAGATGAAGCCGTATACCAAGTTTCGTCAGTATACGTTCATAAATAAGCGAGATATAAATTTTTTATTTTCCTCCATAAGAATAACATTAGACAACGTACTGTGTTTAGCACTTTCAATATCTCGGTAACCAATTGACGTAGAGAAATGATCAAAATACCAAATTGTTTGTTTTTTTAAGCTGAATCAAATGGGAAAAAATAAAATTTGACTATTTCCAAAATTATATGTAAAAAATTCGAAAAACCCGTTTTTGGGGTACAAAACCCCCCCAAAATACCCCTTCGGATAGAGCGATCTGGCTGGTTTTCGAACTTAAAGTCATAAATGTTGCTTTACACGTTTATACCAAATTTCATCAAAATCGGATAATTTTTACGAGAGTTATCGTGCTCACGGACACATATATATATATATATATACAGTTTCGAACGAATGGTGTTTTTGGGGTCTGGGGACCTCAAAACGAAAAGTTATCATGGTCCCGGGCCTAGGTCTTACCATGCCGACTACGGTAATAGCTTCTTCCCTATAGGGGAAATTCGCTAATACAAAAGGGCAACTCACCGATCGACTTTCCCCTCCACACTGACACTCGCTGCCTGTATCCTCTCATCGGCTTTCTTCAGTTTCTCCGTCAACTCCAGTGCTAGCAGTCAAAGAAGATAACAATATTAGTGTTTAAAAAACCAATTATTAATGAGGAGTATTCAAGAAAACGTCAATGTTTAATATGATTTACTAAAATGTTCATGAATTTTATGATTAGCTGAACATTAAAAATTCGGCACTACATGAACACGTTTAAAACTAATATTTTACTCACAAAGCACAAATCTTATTGAAGTGAGATTTTCACACAATATTTCTGTTATCCTCTTAAGTTACTTGTAAGAACATGACTGAACAATTTGAATAACGAATGTCGTAATAAAACGAATATTAGACTTAATTTACAACACTTATTACAAAAATATTTGAATGATGTTTAAAAACAACACTATTGACAACGATATAATTTGCATCAGTTCCAATGCACCACTTGTTTTAATTTCTATTAACTGGCTACAACACAAGTGCAATTATTATTTCCATATTAATTTAATATTTACGATGATTTGTTTTAGACTCATGATGACTCAACCATACACAATATATTACACAAAACATGAGATAAGAACACTTTTTTACAAAATAAATCAATAAGTTAAGTTTGATGCGATTTATATTGGCTAATTTTACTTTAATTTTATGTCTGTTTCTTAACCCATTGGCCTACCTGAAATATGCCACCTGACAAACCGTTCAGTTTCCTAAGAAAAATTACATAAATGTAGACTTTTACTAGAACTGTCACTACCAACAATTATTGCTCAATTTACTTAATTTTTGCACTAATCTTTAGAGAAATAGATTATCTACAAGACGAAAATACTTTTGACAGCATTTACGTATGGTAAATATTTTATATATATATATATATATATATATATATATATATATATAAATGGTTTATAACAAAAATTTCAATTTTAAAAGGAGCTTACATGTAAAAAACAAAAAAATAATATTTCAGCCCAAAACATATTATTTACTTGTAGGTTATTTATTTTTTTACATGAAAATAAAAAAATTATAGTGATACATTTACATTTGACCTAGACATAACATATTTTCCAAAATCAATTTTTCCTAAATTTGACTAAGTTTCCCCAAGTATGGGCATATGCGTACAAAATTCCCCAAATTGGTTCATGACACAGAAAAACAATTGTAAACAATCTTTTCTTATTAGACTAAACATTTGTAAAGTTTTATTAAAGTATAAATTTGTATTTGTAATTTTTTATTTTTACACAATCACGAGTATTCTCGGGGTTGCACATCCGGGCTACTTACGGCGGCCACGAGTAAACTCGGGGTTGTAAGCCAATGTGTTAACGTAAAAAGTGAGAAGGTAAACTTTGGAAATTAGAGGGGTTTAAAAATATGTTAACTTCAATACAAATAAATGACAGTAATTTCATTAGTGAAATATTATGTATCTTCAAAAAATACTACCCCAACAGCTTTGATTGTTCATCTTTCAGTTCCAAATCTAACCACACAACTTTTCAAAATCTAATATTTAAAATATATTTAAACTTGACATCTTTATTTAGTTTGTGGCCTTAGAAGAGGTTTTATATTTAAAACAAATATTTGTCTCAACAAGTTTCCCACTAAGACCTTTTCATGGTTGCCAAACTTAAGGTTCTCTCAACGGTTCCTGGAATTAGTTGGCTTTATAAATGGATAACTTTGTAAATTTATGACAGTTCACAAACCTATAAATTATTTTCAAAAAAAATACATTAACTGTTATACAATATATATAGAAACAACAAACTTAAAAGAATCATGACCAGAAACACAAACAAAATACAAAACAATATTTTACTGACAATTACCTTAGAAAAACCGTTTGCAAAACATATAACTAAAACAAAAATTAATAAAAGTGTTAATTTTTTATTTTTAAACCCTTGGGAGGTTTTAATTACAACTGAAAAACCCATTAACAGCTAAGCTTAATTTTACTAGCTGCAGAAACTTCTATCAGTAAAAACATTATTAAAATGCTAAACATTGAAAGGATAACAAAATTGTTTTAAAGCAAGATTTTTGTTTTTAATGTATATTAGCAAATCTACCTGCTCGAATTCTAGCAAATAAGGTTCTGTTAATTTAAATGTTGGTGCTATTCCAGGAGTTAAGAGTCTTCATCACCGGAAGTTGCCTGACGCCATATTGGTGTTTTTTTCCATAAGGCTAATGTTAACTTTGTGCCTCCGTTACTCCTCGCCTGATCGTCACAATCAATTAATTTTGGGGTCAAATTAAAGGGTTCGTCGTTCTCTAGGGAAATACAATAGTCGAATTTGGATTTTGTTACAAATTGATGAGAACATGTACAGTGTTTCAGTTCAAAATTAAACTATTTATTATGAAACTATGGTACCCAAATTAAGGAATTCGACATTGTATTTCCCTAGAGGACGACGAACCCTTTAATTTGACACCAAAATTAATTGTTTGAGACGATCAGGTGAGGAGTAATGGAGGCACAAAGTTAACATTGGCCTTATGGAACAAAACTCCAAGATGGCGTCCGGAAACTTCCGGTGATGAAGACTCTTAACTTAAAACAGCTGATCTCACTTCTGTTCTGTGTTTTGTTATCTTTAACAGCTGTCAAATGCTCAATTTCAATGATTACTGTTCATCCATAAGATTAATTGCAACTTTGAAGGCCTGTGGGGCGAAGCCCTGAGAGCATATGTAAATTTTAATGATTTTCTGCAAACCTACACATATACCATTCCATAAATAATTAAATCATAAAAATCAATCCCCGTGGTTTCTGAGATCTCAGCGTGACACAAAATGCTTGTGTATTAAATAATTAGGCTAGGAGGCATTTCATGTTCACTGATCATGGTTACATAATTGCATCATTTAATAAACTTTAAAAGCCGATGTTTAAAGCAGTAAGTTGATAGAAACGAATACAAGGTAATAAAAATGTTAATTTTCTTACAACTGCTCCTTAACAAATTTGGCATATTATAATGTACTTCAAATGTAAAACAATAGTGCATGCTCTATCAATGCATTACTACTAACTAACAGTTCAATTACAACGCCACAATGGTAAAGTACTCTACATCTATTCAAGAGCTTAAATCTATGTTAAATTATCAATAAATGCAAATTAAACAATATGCTTATGAAAAACAACAAGTACAATCCATTTGTTACAACAATACAAAGTTTAATTTTTGGTCACATTACCTTCAAGAATCTCGGTAAATCACAGAAATAGTAAAGTCCTTTATTTCTCATATAAAAAAGTTAAAGCATTTACAAATTACTTAAGTTTTTAAATTTTTTTGAATTAATTTTATGTCCACCAAACCTTTGTTAACATGAATTATAAAAGGATCTGCTGGCTAATAAATATTGGTTGAACCCGTCTCAAGATTGCAGCGGTTTAGTTTTGAAAAACCAAATGAAGAACACCTTAGAATGTCAAGATCACCAGTGTAAAGCTCAGTTTAAAGAGCTTTGGTCTTGCAAAGGTTTACTCTTTTTACTTTGGTTTACCTCATCCAGTCCAGAGGGTCTCTATTCCTTTAAATGATTATGCCAATGCATTACATTGCTGTATTTAAATTACACAAATATAACTGTTAATGGAATACGGCATACGGGAGAAATTAAGGAAAAAAATGACTTCACAAAAACATATGTTGGTTTGGGGTCAGAGCTTACACTTAATATGTAAAAAATTTAATGGTAGCAAACACAACGAAATAGCTCGGTGTTTAAGACATGAATTTGATACAATAAAGGTTCCCAGTTCGAACCTGCACATTATGATTATTTTTTTAAAGATGTAAAATTTTTAACTCGTGATGTTTTATTGCTTCAACCAAAACAGCAATGTGTTAGTTTATTTATTAGTGAATTTCCTTTGGAAAGTGAACTATTAGCATGACCCGCACGGTGAAACTTAAGCCCGGGACCACCATAGAAGTTCCTAACGTGACCCCCTGAACACGTTTTTGGGGGGTCGTTCAAAATTGTATATATATATGTATATATATATATATACATATATATATATGTTTGCACTCTAGCGGTCGCATTTTTTGTCCGATTTACTTCAAATTTGGTAGGGACGTTCCTTTCTGTAATCAGTTGGACAAGTTCGTTGGGCAAAACAATCGGAAAACTCTAAACCCTTTTTTTGGGGGATTAATCTTTCAAATTTCGAGTTTTTGGGCCCAATAAGGGTCATAAAAGCCCCAGATGTAAAATCAATGCTTGTAACAAGATGGGAATTAGTGAGGCAAAAGTTTTAAGCCCTCTCTCGTCATTCTAGCATAAATATTTACCGAGTTATTAAAGAAAATATGTATCGACTAAACACAGTACGTTGTCTTATGGGGGTTTTACACTAGAAAAGCCTGATATTCCTTTGTTCGAGTACTTTTATCATCCCCAGCAACCTCACGCCTACTTTCAAGCCTAACTGGACCTTCTCCTAACCTTATAATGAGCAAAATTGTATTCCCAGCTTTGCAAGTAAATGAAACCAGGAGTATCAGAACAGCCAAAAAATCAATGTTTTCAGATTTCAATAAAAATTGGACAAATGTATTTTTTTACACTTATTTTGACTTTTACAAATTTGTATGTGGAAATTCACTTCCCTCACGTCAGCGTGCTGCGTGCGAACTCGTTTAATATTTGGTTACAGTTAGTTTAAATTTATGTTGTTCACAACATCAACCCGCAGTGATTTCCTCTAAGCGAAAAGTCACCGAATTAGTAGGGGCAATGATAGCCTGGCTAGAGTTTGCATTATTAAATAAATCGTCGCCCAGAGCATCACGTACATTGTGTTGGGAAATTAATTTTTAAAACTTTGTAAAACGTAAAAGTTGCGAACTCTGACTCCAAACCAACAGCTGTCTTATAACGTCAGATCCTCCTCCTTAATTTTCTCCCGTCTGCCCCCCGTTGATGATGGGTAGATAGATTAAAAAACCTTGTTTCGCTTGATAAAAACAGGTAACTTCGAGACAGAAGGGGGAAAACTTCACTTTTCATTTTAGAAATGGCATCCAACAAATTGCCAGAGGTAAACAATTTGAATATATAAATCTCAGGTGTTACAAAACTCTACACTCATTATTCACGTACATAAGCAACTCTAATAAAAGTAAAAAATACTATTATTAATATTTTAATAAGTTCAGTAGTGAAATTATTATTTTTTTACTATAGGAAAATGTACAGAGTATACTCATTAGTAAAATCGGTTTAAAACCTATTAAAGTTGGATAAAACGGAGTAAACGGTAACATAGAATGGTAACAAATGGATCGTAGCACACATCACACAGCTTACTTATCACTAGGTCGATGCGTCGGGTGGTCGGGTGGCCCGGGTAGTCGGGTGGCTCGGGTGAGTGGGAGGGGCCGCACCCAAGTATAACACAGGTACAGGTAGCAAAACATTACCAGTACCTGATGGAATACTCAGGTCCGAACGCTCAAACACATGCTGTCAATGCCGACTCATGCTGCCATGCTACTACGCTACGCTAACATGCTACCTTGTACGTATTACATTGGACACCAAACTATGTCCAGTATATGATTGTAAATTAA